>OX387393.1:10024439-11224439 GCA_947563765.1 Anarsia innoxiella | reverse complement strand
AGTGGAGTTCATACCTACTTAGGTATAGAGTATTGCATCTACTGACTGTGTCTTGGTTAAGTGATCATGTCTTACAAGTACAACTTCCAAAATATTGAACGAAAGAATGTTACAAAATGTTTTCATGGTAGACAACTATACACAGCTGTAGACGTGAATATTTGACTGCCAAGAGAAAGATTATATCAACGAAAATGTTCTCAAGCGAACATACTGTAGGTATGATATTGACATGGCAGCTTTAAAAATAACTTTAATCCCTAAAAGACAATTATAAAAGTAGGTCAAGGTCATCCGACGAGTCTCGAGGATATCCGAGGAGCACACTCGTGCAGATCACCGCAGTAATATCGGCAATATGCCGTGAAACACCCACTCGCGCGCCTAGAAATAAACTTGACGCGCTGAAAATGAAACACTACACCACGTAACATTGAAATGGGGGGGAAATCACAGTTTTTCCGACACGTTCTAATTATAATTGGTACCTGATGGGGTAAAGGCGTTCACTGAGTCACAATCACTTGCACACGCGTCACTCGTATGTTTGAGTGGTCGAGGGTCGAGTTGGAGCGTCGAGGTGGTCGCGACCGCGGCTTCCAAGCGACTGGTAGGCTGATGGTGAGCGCGGGCTATCTTTAGCCGGCAGACACGACGAGAGGATAGCACTAGCACCATTTCTCCGGTGACGCGTACTATCGCACCCACGGTCGCGGCGCAAGGTCGCCAAACAAACCTTGAGGTGTCCTAGCTGGTGCATCGTTCACACTGCATCGGCTTCTGGACATGTGGCGCCATTGTTTTACTCCTCAAACCAATTTTCAAATCACAAAATCCATGGGGAACCATTAAAGAAAGTTGACTCTTGACGACTAATTTTCAAGCCACCATTCATCGATTTTCACCAGGCTAAAACTTTTTCTTAACTGAAGGTTTCCTATTTTTTCTCTGGATAGATTTACAATCATTGTCATCATCAGGCCTCCAACAAGGTGAACCTACAATCTGCTGAAAGTTGCGGGATGCCGTTGGATGCGCAGGACCGGTCGTTGTGGACATCTCTGGGAGGCTTTTGTCCAGCAGTGGATGATGATTTTCATCATAATTTTATCAAAATTTTTCCATCAAACCAACTGTGCGTAGAATTCACAAAGAATTCCGCAAATATCCTGTTTGTCTTTACTACTCTACCAACGTTTAGCTTTAATCATAGTACTTGACGCGATCCATAAGTATTTATGTGACTGACTCAGTAGAAACCGAGGAATGGCAATGCGTAGGATAAGTATCTTATTGACGTTCGTTTTTGTACTAAATACTCATTGTTTACGTGAGTTTTAGGAATTTTCTGGAGATTTGTATACTTTTTGCTAATGTTAGAATGAGTGACGAAGTGTGAAGCTGGAAAAAGATTGTTTATGACTAATGTCTGTTTTTTTATCCCGTTTAGTATTAAAATGGTAGTTCTTTTGTTTTCTAAGCATCGTTCGTAAAACTACAAATAAGATTTTTAAAAACTAAATTGTCAAACTAAAATAATCTCAATTTCCTAGGCAAATACATTGCACTTAAACTTATTTTATTTTTAAAGCTAATGCTAGATTCGCAAGGTAGCAGTTTCCCCAGAGAAGAATCTAGCAAGAAACTCTTTTAGATTACCTACTGTTAACAAATAACGTCAAAGTACCAAACCCAAAGTTTAACCAAACCTATAACGCTGATAAAATATCATTAGGACCCTCTTTCCGTATACTATTAATAAGATAATCGTGGATAATCTCACTAATAAATACTCCAAAAGAAAGTGATAAAATGTTATGATAGTGTTTTTTTATAAAACAGTTCATTGACCGCATGAGTGGCAAGATGATGTAGACTGAATTAGAAAACCGATTGCTGATATATCGTAAAGATTGAGAAATATGCAAAAGCGTGCCAAATAAAATTAAAACATATTGTAAAAGGATAAAGGCTTGATTAAGATCAATCACGAGCTTAAAGGGCTTGTTTTTCTAAGATATCCGGCATACATTACATACATACATACAGGGGCCCAAGTCTGCTTATTTAAAATAGCCTCAGTTGTGTGTGTGACATATTTGGTATTTTGCTAAGCGCTGATTGCGACCAAATATTATGTCAAAAAATTACATTGACTCTCTGCCGACACACAACTGATATTAATGTAAATTAGGAGACTTGAGCCCCTGATCTGCAACAATTTTGGAGTAGACAGAGACCATTAAACTTCCCTCCACTTGCAACGATCCAAAAATATTTCTTTAGCTTAATCCACTTGTGAATATTTTAACCAACATTTATAAGAAATAAGTATACTTGTTTATTTTGATTAAATTTTCCAACATTCTCAAAATATCAAGTGATATTGAGGACTAATAGTTAATTAGTATAACTCAGTGTCGCACATTTGCAGTGAGTTGGCGGGTTTCCACTCTCTGGTGCAACGGTGTCAACGAAATCAAAGTAATATATACTTAATAGACACTTTAAGCTGTATACCTAGATAGGTAATATGTATTTATGTATTCGTGAGGTATTGTATGTGCAAGTTGGTTTAGGCAATAGTTTGGTAACTTAATTGCAAAAATGTCTAGTTAATTGTTTAACTAAGATCTCTACTTTTTAGCTATTCATAAGATGGCAACTTGTGGTTTGTTTTAAATGCTGCAAGTTTGAATTTAGTTGCTAATATCACGAAGATTGCGCACAGATAAAAGAATACTGCATAATTTTCTTAATCCCAAGTATTCTTTGGTTTCCTACCCAAGTATTTATAAGTAAAAATAAATATTCTAGAACACAGTCTAATAATTATTCATACAGCTGATTTCACGCAGTCTGAAGTTTAATATTAGCTCCTTTCATTTGCGAATTGCTTTTCGTAGCTTTACGTATATACATATTAGTATAGAGCAATCTTATAGCTTATAGATAATTTTGATTCTGCATCTACCAAATTCGGCATGATAATGTAAATATCATAAACAAAATGTATGAAACTTATTTTTACTAAGAACAGAAGGGCCCAGCCCAGAATACACCCTAGCTCATAAGATTTGTATTAGATAGTTGTATTACCACTTTCTGTCTGGGTGTGAAACAGATACATGGATTTTTTCAGCTTTAGCTGTCCCTGATGAAAAAAGATTTATTTTTTCTCTCTAAGACAAGGCCTGGCTGTAAACATGTATCTGTTAGAGAAATCACTCAAGACGATATGCTCCACACCGGCTGGAAAAACGAGCTTGATTATATGTATACACAATATGTATTTATATATGTATAGGTACACAAATGTGTATATGTACTTATATGTTTGTAGAGCTATATGAACTTAAAATAAGTAGGTAGTACTCTAAAATACTCCCATACCAACTCACAAAAGAAAAAACCACTTGAATTGAGAACCACCTCTTTTTTTATAGTTTGAAATCGGTTAAAAACTAAGCCATTACCCGCAACATAACCGCATATCAGACAGATACACGAATTGACAGCTATCATACGGCGATACACGCTTAGCTACAAGTATAACTATTACTGTAGGTACTATTCTAGTCGCCAGTAGCGGATTTGGCCGGCTGCCTATTGCCGGCGCCCGACGTCTGTAGCTACGTGTCTTTGTTGGATTACTAGTTTATGTATGCTAGATTTGCTAGGCGGGAACAAATACCTAGTACTTGCCTATATCCCATCCTAATAATATTATAAATGTCAATGTTTATGCCGATAGAATTTGTACCGATAGATACAAATTCATTATTATGTTTTTTTATTTTATTTTTTACTTTGTGACGAATTCAAGTGTAAATTTAATGTTACCTACGAATAAATTATTTTTGAATTTTGAATTTAGATGGATGTGAGGTTGTTTGTTACTCTTTCACGTGAAAGCTACTGAACAGATTTTGATGAAAGTTTACAATATTGCAGGTTAGGTAGGTATATGTAGGTACATCAGAATAACACATACCTAGTCTATTATTTTACCCTTGCATCGCACTACAACATACACCCTACCTCTTTCTTCTGTTTATTTTAGTCTTTGTTTCTGTTATTTTAGTATTTTTTTATTTTGTTTTTTTTAGTTTTTTGTTTGTTTAATAAATCTGTGTGTTGTTTTAAAATGTAATTGTGAACTGCTAACTTTGTGTTGTGTGTTGTACTGTGTTTGTAAGAAATAAATGTGTCTATGTCTATTTTAAGATATTGTTCAATTTTTCCAAGATAGGACGGTAAATGCGTGTAAAGTCGCGGCGAGCATTTAGTTTTTAATAAAAGTCAGCTAATTAAGTCTGCAGCCCTTTTTTTGGTTTACCACATGCAATTGCACATCGTTTGCCATTTTGGAATTGATTTCTTGCTACATTCAAATCAAAAGAGACTGTAGGTATGTACAAATTATAAGTTTAAAAGAGTTTTAAGGTTATTACTATTTTTGATAGTTATTTATTCTAGTTCTAGCTTTAAAAACCGAGTTCTAATTCGAAAACAATACCGAAACGCCATCTCTTTTCGAAACGAAGAATCTTTATCCTTTAAAATAGATTCCTATGTGCGCTTGCGGCTGAAAATAATTCTGAAAACAACTGTAACGTTGTACAAGTTCGTAATAGCCCCGCTAGGTGGCAGCATACTATTTTAATGCAACTGAAAACTTCTGGAATTTCTGAAATGTTTTCTTGAAATAGTACAGCTAAAGTTAAATAGATGGCGTTAGTGTCATTGAACAGTAAGAATCAGGATTGAATTAGAGTTAAGTAGCTACCTTTCGCTAGAATAAACTTAAAGAAACTCGTGTTATGTTTTTGGTTCGTGTTAAAACTAACCTGAAAATACTTATGCACAGTGGGTTCGAACGCGAGCAGATGCTGCGCGCGCGGCTCATCGCGGCAGTACGCGACGTGCTTGTCGAACTCCCTCTCCATGCGCAAGAGTGCGCGGCCTAACATCTTCGGCTCACCCGCGTAGTACTTAATGCCTTCTAGGAGCGCTCTGGGGGTGGAAAGATATGAATAAAAAAAACGAATCTATATTTTTGAGAATATAACAAATTCAATACGAAAGGATAATGTCTGTAAGCGCCAAAACACACGGTGAAACGCAACTGCTAGTTACTTTTGAATTGCAACTGAAACGAAACGTTTCAAACTAGTTGCGTCGTGTGTGGTTTTCTAAGGAAGTCTATAGCAGAAACTGCGATGCAACTCAAAAGTAACTAGCAGTTTCAGTTGCGTTGCATTTGCGTTTCACCGTCTGTTCTGGGTCTAACAGTGCTCTCACACTGCATGTTATAAAATGTTTGCAAATGTATAACGCGGCTTTGTTTTTTGCTCTGGCATCACTCATCAAACTCACATAAAATGAAGAAAAGAGCCGCATTTGGAAGATATGACTGATTATTAGAATTACCTGGCATACAGAACTACCCCCTGCAACTTGCCATTTCTTTAAAACTATATTCCTTTACATAAATAGAAAATGAACTCACGTATTATGAAACTCAGCGATCTGCTTAAAGTTAGAGAAGAGCAACTCTCGGTTATCAAACACGGGTTTAGGTGTAGTGGCTTTGTCCATCGGCTTCATGTACCGGACGACCACCTGTTGCATGTCCCGTCCGAACTCCTCCTCCGTCTCTATCAGCTCGCGGACCACTGCTCTGGGGGGAAAGAGATGGTGGAATGTTAGTTGAAGTCGTCTTGAAATTTTCTCATTGAATAGTCGTCCTTTTTGAGGTTTTGCAGATTTGATGTTTTAATCATACTAATATTGAAAAAAAAAATGACAATGTTTATGCTGATGGATGGATGTGAGGTCCTTTGTTACCCTTCTACGCAAAAACCACTGAACAGATTTTAATGACACTTAACATTATTGTAGCTAGCACATCAGAATAAAACATAAGCTTTATTAATTTATGATATTCTGTAAGTTTTCTAAGAAATGAAGATTAATGCGTACTAAATAACGGTTCACCTCCTATGTAATTAATTATACCTACATATAGATAAATGCATACGAAATCGCGGGGAGCTTCAATTATATGTATAAGCAGGAACACAACAAATCATGTAAAATTTTCCACAATTTCATGACCTCTTTCTTTCATCAAAATATGACTAAACGAAGCTACTACTAAACAGGGTCGTGTGCACCTTAGATTCCGGTGAATCAATGAAAACACAATGATAAATGATAGTTTCCTATGAGTCAGTATAACGAGGTGCCAAGAGAAGTGGGCGAGCCCCTATATACAGTAGTTAGCCATACACGTATTTGGCGAAGATTTGAGGAATTTTAATTAGAGGATGTAGATTATAGTCAGTTGTGTACTTATGTGTTCTAGTTTTAAATCTAGTTACTGTGATAATACCTAATATTTATGTCGATATTTTCCTATTATAAGTGGGGTATCTATGATAGCCCACTTATAATTTAAAAAAGGTAACCCTATGTATTAAATTGTATATAGTAGGTACTTAAGTAGAATAATTTTGTATTATATTGTATTGTATTTATTTAAGGTGAAATCATGTATATTTATTTATTTGAATGTAAATAAAGTTACAAATAACGCCAAAAAATGATCAGAAACTCTGAAACCATTCATATAAACCTAAATCATGATTCAGATTATTCGGACAGCATGTAACTCGACATAACTTGATAAATCATGTTCAGCTAAACCGACGTGAATGTCATCATCAAATCAAATCAAATCAAAAATTATTTATTCGTAGGTAACATTAAATTTACACTTGAATTCGTCACAAAGTAAAAATTATAAAAAAAAGACATACTTAATGATTAATTAAAAGAACCAAAAAAAAGAGAAAAACAATAAAGGAGAGAAGCTACGCTGACTTCGGAAGGCAGATTCCCGAGAGAAGAAGCCAGCAAGAAACTCTAGAGGTCATCATCATCATGTCGTCCACACCGTGTCCAGCGACGGCGACTCCAGAAAGGTTTACATTTACGAATGATGTTGAAGTGGGTGGTGGGCTCTGATGTGGCTTGCAAAGCCGAACTTGGTCTTAAAAATGCGATCACAGGGGGTGCAATACAGCTGACCAGAGGTGTTATATGTATATGAGTAGGAGGGCTTCGGCTTAGTTTTCCGTACTCGGCGTGAATGTACGAGGAGACCGAATGTGGATGGTACGAAGAAAGTGTGTTTGGATCGCAGCACGTGGAGAGAAGTGGTTATTTCCTAACTCGATGAGAAAGAGGCGTGTACATATTTGTCATGCCTCTTTTCCGTGTACATCTTACTCAAATAATATCTTTATTCAGATTAGTAACTGCTACACATCGCATTACATATAGGTAGACTAAGGCCGTGGCCCCAGTAGGCAAACTGTTAGCGGCCGACTGAGTGAGCCGCAAATTTGTGGCGAACTGAAAGAGTTAGCTGCAGACTCAAATCAATGAAATAACCGGTTTTGGTGGGAGTCGGCCGCTGTCTGAGATAGTCAGCGCGCGTAACGCTGCAAACTGCGTATAGTGAGCGAAAACTAGCTGACTGTAGACACTCCATTTCAAATATATGGAAGGGCGTACTTAATCGATACGCCGCTAACAGTTTGTCTACTGGGCCACGGCCTAAAGTCTAATCCTTGTTTATCTAGGTTATAGCTTCAGTCTACACAAGACAAGCAGTTGGCACATTTCCGCTTCTAAACAAGCATGAAATCACATTAGCAAGACCGTACTCTCAACTAAACCCACAAACGAAAGAGTAATTGGTCTACAAAACTAATTTATATAAGCTTTAAACCTGTACCGTCAACTTGTGTGATTTATAACACGCTTTGTGAGCACCTGAAGTTATTTCTGTATAAGTAGGAAGTCATGTGACAGATTTTCTTAAAATACTGCGCATTTATAATTATTAATGTTGACTGTTAGTGCTAGATTTTTCGTTTATTTATTGAGTTTTTGTGGTTTTAAGTTGTACAAATAAGGATTTGTATATTGTTTTACTATATTGGGTAAGTATACATATACTAAAATTCGATAGAAAGCAGCAATATATTAAATTTGGTTGGATCAGCCATGGAATAAGTAAATTGTACCGTAGTAAAATGTACCTTGAAAGATTCATTTCAAGAATTTTACCAATTACCATTTGTTACCTACATCACATCTATCACGTCTCTTTCGTCGGGGTAGGCAAAGACCACTTTCCTCAACTTGCTAAGATCCAAACACACTTTCATATAACAACCTAGGTTAACAAAGAATAGATGAAACTAGGTAACAAAAATAGGTACCAAAATGCGACCTAAAATCTAGACAAGACCAACGGATAGTTTGCAACCTAGAAACTTCACTAATTACCTACCTAGCTCATTAGTTGATTGCTTTTTACATTACTATTGCAACATTGGTAATAGTTTTGGCGACAGATGATTATTGAATACTGAGTTAGCTAATGAGACAAGTAAGGTTAATATCTT
Source organism: Anarsia innoxiella (assembly GCA_947563765.1). Classification (NCBI taxonomy): domain Eukaryota; kingdom Metazoa; phylum Arthropoda; class Insecta; order Lepidoptera; family Gelechiidae; genus Anarsia; species Anarsia innoxiella. The sequence goes on along the minus strand of OX387393.1, from coordinate 11,215,956 downwards.
ATTGAGTACAATTTAGTAAATAATAGTCTCCTATGAAGTTAATCGTGGTTTCTACATAGGTACTTATGCAGCAACCAAGTCAAATCTAACCTACTTATTCATAAGGCATAGGTACTTTTTGAATGAATTGTCTTTTATATCGTGACCTATAAACCCTCTTTTTTATATAAAAAAACTAAAATTTTATAAATAAATTATTTGAAACAGTAGGAACCATTCGAATCTATAATATTACCCGAAAATCGTTTTCATTTCAAGTAACATTGTTTTTTCAGAAACCTCTTTGTTTTAGCAATTTTTTTACACAACTTCGTGGTATTGTCATAAAGTAAAATAAGCGTCATTCCATTATTACAAGTAAGTACCATTTATTATTACACATTAAATTCTGAGAAAGTCGTCTGGTGTTTTGAATTTGAATCAATTTCGTGGTCACTTGAAGTCGGGTATTGAGTCATGTTCAGGCGGGTCCACGCAGAGCGAGCAGCCTCGAGAAGCAGATGTTTGGCCACTCAGGAAAGACCTCGCTATCCTATTGAGTTGGGTGGGTCTTAGAGGCCTCTTTTAATTGGCCAAATGTTTGCCTCCCGAGGCTGCTCGCTCTGTGTGGCTTTTCGACGTTCAAACGGGAAAACCAAATGCCAATAATCGTAAAAGCAGATTGCCCTTCGGAGTTAATGTATCGCGTTTATATGTAAGCAGTTCATGTTTAGTTTTAGTTGCGAAAACTGATCGGTTATGAATATTTGTACTCTATATGATATTAAGAAGAGTGTTTGAAATATCATACCAGACGCAACGTTAAACGAGCGGCAATAGTATAAATTCTTAAAAAACAAGAGTACCTACTCTAGCGTTAGTCAAAACTGTGTAATTATTCCAAAAGACTCAAAGAAATAATAAATGCGAAACTGAACATCTTTCCTCAAAGAACATGGAAAACGGCAAAGAAAAATTTTAAAAGTAGTCTTTTCATAATCAGTCAGCTACTTTCACAATTTGTATGTTTTTCTTCTAAACTTTACCTAAGTAGGTACCTAACTTTTTAATGCATCTTCTTCAGAAAAACCTGTCATTAAAGTGTAAGAACTATCACTTTGTGTTTCTACGTTATGAATACATTCTATTTAGAGCCTGTTTTAATATGTACTGATAAAATTTATCTGACAGATGTTTTATACTTGTCTCTGTCTAAAACGACATGCTTTATGAAATAGACATAGGTTTATCTGGCAGTTTTTTATCTATAGGTGGTGGAAACGGGCACTTAGTTTAATATATCTATTTAGTTGCTACAGTCTATCTGTTACACTAATAAATACATTGCAAGTAATAAAAGTGTGACTACATTGCCAGGTATTATTTGCCAAATTGCTAAAGGTTGATACTACGCCAAGTTGTTTACGGGATTTCCAGAAAACTGGGAAGCAAATAGCACTCAAAAGCAGTTAACGCGATAGTATTTATTTACATGATTGGTATATTTTATTGCACACTCGTAATTCTAAAAGCAAAGCTACTCTATTACTAGAATTTCCACTTTGAAGCTACTTGGAAAGATTCCTTATTCAGTAAACTTTAAGAAAGAATATCATGAATTAAGTTGGTTTCCGTCATACCTTGACGGGGCTATCTTTGTCATCGTACCTACTCATTTATCGTCATACCATGAAAAACACAATATCTTGAATGAATATAGCCTAAGTATGTTTTATTCTGATGTGCAAGCTACAATATTGTAAAGTTTCAGTAAAAGCTGTTCAGTGGTTTTTGCGTGAAAGAGTGACAAATATCCTCCCTCACATCCATTCATCCATCCATCACAAATATTGACATTTAGGCCGTGGCCCCAGTAGGCAAATTGTTAGCGGCCGACTAAATCAATACGCCACAAACTAGTCAGCCGCTAACAGTTTGTCTACTGGGGCCACTGAATTATAATTACTCGTACAATAAGATATTGAATTTGATTGTGCAGAAATGTCGATCTAGTGCATGCACCGCAATACTATAGAAGTCAATACAATCCTTCCACTCCGTGCGCTCCGGTTCCGATCAAGTGGACGTGTAGCTTAAACTTAATTTGTAGCTTAAGTAACTTACTGCCTCCGAGCAGCTAGCGCCGTGTGGTCCCGCTCGGCAGTCTTCTCCGCAGCCAGGATGGACGCCGGCACCCAGCCCTGACGACTCTTGATCTCGCCACCGTCCACGTCTTCCAGGACTCGCACCAGCCATCTGGAAGTAGCAGAGTTGGAAGAGTTAGGGTTTGAGAGCTGGAGTTCTGTATGGATTATGATCGTTTTCATATAGAAAAAAATTGTATCTTTACAAGTGTATTGTGAGTAGATACATAGAAAGGTATATTTTATATTACGTAGTTATATCCCTTTAAAGTAAGTATATATTTAAAGAACACGCTTTACATAAGACCAAAGCCACTAAAAGTTACAAAGCGTTTAAGCCAGAAAAGTTAAAAAAAGAAAAAGTCTACAAAAACGAAAGCTAGTCGAAATACGGAAACTAATTACATAAAAGTTTAAAAAGTATTTAGTTGAAAAAAGCAGAAAAACAAAAGAAAAGCTTGAAGCATAGATAAGCGCTACTTTTAATAAAACAAAAGACAGAAACACCTCTACATGAGCCTACAAATTTCGTTCTTTCCACCTCATACGCAAATTTTGGCAAGCATTGCCATCTCAATTATCAATATATCAGTAAATATGACATGAAACCCGAATACATCAATCCGTTTTTTATTAGCAGACATATTGAAAACAGAGCTGTAACGTGTCGGAAGCTTTTACAAGTGTCAGTTATTTTGTTAGGAAACGGGAAGTGACGTGGCGGTCGATGACATTGTGGGAGGACGATGGCTTGTGGCCGGACAATATGTATTCTTTATGAATATTATGAATCATATGGTACGCTAAATAAGGTAGGTATATAATTGTCTTTCATGTGGCTGATGGATTAAGAATAATTATTAAATTAATACTAGGTATATCTATCACGCCTCTCCCTATCGGGGTAGGTAGAGACCACATGCTACGATCCAAACACACTTCTTTCATCATTGGCCACGACATCTTGACAGATGATTGTTGCAGCGTTAATTTCCAGCCCGACTGGTAGTGGCTGTACAACGTCTCTGGTGGCTATAAAGTCCAATAGTAGCACGGCATCTTTTGCCACATCTGTTACAAATTAACTCTTCTTTCACTTCATCCACAATCCTCAGTCGCCTTATCCATGCATTTCGGTTGAAGTATTATTTGTTGGTTGGTTTTAATGAAGTATTTTTCTTTTACGAATACGAAACCCATTTTGTACTTTTGGTAGCTTTTTCAAATTATTCACGACTTTTCAGCGCATAAATACTACTACTAAATAAAAATGGTATAAGTAATGTTATAAAAATAAAATAAAAACATAAATATTACGTGAGCATAACCAGGTGACCGCAAAAAACAAATCAAAAAAGTACGATTACGATTCCGGTGAAAAACCCACATTTGAAAAAAAAAATGATAGGTCAACATTATTAAAATGTCACCCCGTCATATTTCAAAGGGGAATTCTCTCTAGAATGTGAACAAAACAGATAAATCTCTTCCTGCATAACAGATTGCTTTTTTTATAGAAATATGTCGATTATTCGAGTTTCTAGGTTAAGCGGTATGTTATGGAGACATAAACATGTCTTCTTACATGTAAAAGTTTTTATTTTTGCTCTCATGTGGCAATAAAAGAAATAGTTTATGCTTTTTGGAGTATTTAACTGGACTAATAAACAGGATTGTAGTTTTTATACCTATTTCGATTTTGAGAGTGGTAACGCACTACACCCGATTCTTATCCGATCCGAGATGTTTAGTGTAGAGATAGTTCTTGAATCTATCTTGGATCCATACAATACATTTTAAATCGGATATAAGAATCGGATGTAATGCGTAACTGCTTTAATACAATAATGTTAAAAAAATAAACATCTCAGTAATGTTTATCTCTATTGGGAATGAAACCCAATACCTACGGCATAGCTAGCAGGGTTACTACCTACCACGCCAAATAGCCAGTCAATGGTAAAGTTTATTATTTTTAATTGTATATCAATTTGTAATACATATTTCATCTTGGCATAATAAGCTCAATGATTACTAAAAGGTCTTTCATTAACACAAAAAAAGCAAAAAAAAAAAAATTGTCGTCGGTCCAGAAAAGCCGAGAAAAATTGGTAACGTTCGCTAATATGATGCTATACTATTCATAATCACACTTCAAAGAGATCTAAAGAACTATAACAATAAAATTTAAATTTACTAAAGATCTCAGTCGCGAAATATTAGTGTCACTATACTTTGTATATGTAGAGCTGAGTTTCTCAAATATATAGGGTGATTTTTAATTAGTGAACGATAGAAAAGGATATGCAGGTACTCGTGATAACAAACAACTTTTACTATAGGACCAAGGTAGAAATTGTTAAAAAAAATTAAACTCCCCATACAAAATGCACCAGCTGATAGTATGGGGGAACAATTTTTTTTTTGTAATTTCGAACTTGGTCCCATAGTAAAAGTTGTTTGTTATCACGAGTACATGTATATTCTTTTCTATCGTTCACTAATTTAAAGTCACCTTGTAAATGCTTCTACATAAGTAAAATTATTGAAGTTAGATAATTTAAATTGGCGGTTTTAAAAAGTGATATTCCAATTAATTTCACAACAAAGATGTTGATATTTTCATAGTACTAGAAGGCAGGGTCACAGATTACTAAATAGTTACGGCAGGGTGCTAAATCTGGATGTACTCGAACGTCAAAGAGACCTTTTGAATTGAAAGCTTCGATTATACGTAAAGTGTACTAATGGTGGTTTATGAGAAAAAAGGTTTTAGGTGGGTATATAATTTACCCTTGTAAGAACTAGAGATGCTTCTTTACAAGATAAGCATGTTCTTGGTAGATTCATAATTTTTTTATTACTGGTAATATCAATTCCCAGGGTGTTTCACACTTTGAGAAACTCTGAACAAAATCTACATGATTATCAGAGACTGAAATATAGATCAGCTCAATAAAATATTGTTCGTCAGATAATAAAGTAGGTAATCGTTTGTTTTGTGTTACAAGAATGAGGGTTAAGAGACCTATTAATAATGTTATAACGTGTTCGTGTATATTACAGATATTGTGCTACTTCAATGGCGTATTTAGTGAACCCTTAGCACGAAGATTTATTTCTTCAAAAAGTATAGATACCGAGGTACATAGTCTCGAAAAACATAACCTTCCATCTGGCGTAGTCGGATAAAAATATACAATGTTTAAGATGCATCTATAATTTTACCCCTTTTCAATTGCTAATAAAATACCAAAACATCATCAAGTCAACATTTACAAAATTATGAGACTTTCTTAAGTACCTAGTTACTTAGGTATTTTAAGCTAGCTAGTTAGAGGATGGTGTAAGGATGTAGGTAAGTATAAAAAACTAAACCTACATGTATCAAATGTTTTAAAACAAAATATCGCATTATCTTTTAAATTGCGAAGTAAAAATTGGAAAACGCAATAATTTCAGTTTCAAACTGAAAACCACGTTAACAACATCACACACCTCTCTCAAACCCATAACTTTTACTCACAAGTTTACGTTACGACACGGGGGTAACACGTTTTACACAATGTTTTACAAACAGGACGTTCATGATGCAGGTTAATAAACGAGTTGCCCAACTGATCGTGCGAGTGTACGAATAGTAAACTAGGTCTGTTGATGAAAGGGATTCGCGGTATTATTTTGAGTTATTTTTAGAGATTTATCCGTCACAGAGTTGTATTATTGCTTGTATGAGGCGACTGATGAATGTGGATAAAGCGAAGGGAGAGTGTTTGGATCGTAGTAAGTGGAGAGAAGTTGTCTCCGCCTAACTCGATGGGAAGAGGCGTGCGTGATAGATAATATAAGATTTGTACGATAAGTTTAGTTTAACATTACTAATTTCAATAATTAACTTATAAAAAACGCGAATAGTTTAGGCTTTCTGCTTGACATAAGTAGCACAGATTTCCCAGAGGCTGCCGTGCAACGCCACCAAAAATATTTCTAACCACATACGTATTATTACACTGAACTAGCTTCATTAAAATAATTAAACCGGATAAATCCTACAACAATTAATCAAACAAATCCAGAACTAGTTCACGACTTACCATTTCCTTCCATCGTCATACAACATTTGGTTTCATGAAGTCGCTGACACCGTTTAAAGAGCAATAAATCAATGCGTGATAAACCGAGCGACTGTGACGTGAACTGGTCACTCGTAGTCGGACATTTCCCGTAGGTTTAGCATGGATTACTTTAGCCGATTTATCGCATTAGGAGCAATGCGAAATGGTATGAGGAATTTGGCAGTTTAAGAGTCTTAACCAGATCAATCGATCGATTGTCGACCAAAGTCGATAGACTGGTCTGGTAACTTTAATCGATCGATAGATATGGTGTAACACCTAGTGTGTAGTAAATTAAAAAGCGAAGGTTATCGATACGTAGGTAATTTTAATAAATCCTCATTATATTTAATCGCTCTTGTTGAGTTCTTGGTAGAGTCTTACAGCGAAGAAAATTTAATTATCGTGGAATAATACGTTACTTTTATAGCGGTTGTAATTAACGCAACAATGCAAGGTGTAGCAAGTCAAATAGTCTATGGTAGAGCTAAAAACTATCTAGATTTACAGCTAACACGTAAAATGTGCGAATTAGAGAATCCTACATACGTTTTCCTTTAATAACTTTGTTTTGTAACATGTGAACCTTGTTTTTTATCGCTGTAGTGTATATGTATGTGTATGTGATATGTAGTAGGTATGTAAAGTGTGTTTCAAAGAAAGTAGGTAAATCTACAAAATGAGGGATTATGGTTCAGGGAACGGCGGCGCCACGATAATCTGATCGGGCTAAATATTTGGACACTTGTGGGATGTACGGAATATTTATGTGTTTAACACATAATATACCTACACGAAAACAGTTTATAAATTAAAAATAAATAAAAATGGGCGAACGTATTTCGATCAAATTGGGGACTTGTTGAAAAAAGGCCAAGTTAAGAGTACCCAAAACCGACATGCATGTATAAGGCGAGTGATGAATGTGGATGAAGCGAAAGAAGTGTGTTTGGATCGTAGTAAGCGGAGGGGAGGAGTAGAGATTCCTCCCATCGGGGACGCAAATAAGTATGTTTTTTCTAGATAATTTTTCAAATTACGTACTTTTACTATTGATACAACCTTTGTATAGAGGTACATTACTTGCTCTTAGATGCTCTTATGAAGGATGATTCGAATTTGACTAATGTAGAGATATTACAGTTACTTATATCCTATTCATAGCCTAAGTATAAATAGGCAATGTTTACATTCGAGTTCTATCCCACTGTTAACCTAAATATCATGTAATGTGAACAATAACACGTGTTTAATCCATTCATTTAGTTCGCGCGTTCCGAATTTAAAATGTGGGCGGGGTTTACATGAGACTAATTTGTTAATCGTTCACCCAATTTGTTTGTTTCGGTTTCATAATTGTAATTAGTGGCGAAAGATTTGGATTTTCTTCCTGGTTTTGCGAGTGCCCACTTAGATATGTTTACGAAATGTTTTTCCATTTTATTCGAAATTTGAAGAAAATAAACTATTCCCTATACAGCGCATTGATGAATGTCTCTGCCTACCCCGATGGTAGAGAGGCGTGGCGGATATGTATGTACTTATAGGTAGATAGATTAAAACATATTTTCTTAATTTCTTCTTTTATTAGAAAATTCTCCTTACAGCTCCGCCGTCATTTTATTGTTATCACGTTGCCAGGACACGCATAACTCACTCACACCTCAGCATGCATCCCTTTCACTCATCCATAACTTCCGTTTCCCACATGTATGTACTATGTATAAAGCGTAGATATACATATAAATAGATATATAAATCAACGCCGTTTACCTATTAAAAAATGAAATCATGTCGGCTTCGCAAACATAGCATTAAATTAATATAAAAATAGGCAAACTATGAATATATTTTGTCGTAATTTTCCCGTAGCCAAAGCCAATTAGATCCACACGTCACCGGTGTAAATCTCGATGTTATATTTATACAAAAATGGCGACCTTATATCCTCATTAGAGTTCATGGCACAGGGTTAAAAAAAACCCGTCTAGCTTCACTACAATATCTAACTTGAGGCCTGTATTGTAAGCGAGATTGTGCAAACCAAGTCCCAAGATAATACTGGTGGATTGGCACACTGTCCATCAAAGAACGTGTCCTATAAATTAGCTGACGGTTTTAGAATGAGGATAAGTTTTGGATAGTAAACTACTTGTTTTCATGTTTTTGAAGTTGTTATTTCTTTATTTGCAACTTCAAAAGAAGTTTTTATTTGCTTTTTCGATACTAGAAAAGAAAACAAAATTAGTATACCTACTAAACTTGAGACCGAATATCGTGGCGGATGAAGAGAAAGGCCTTTGCTCAGCAGTGCGACACTGATGGCTAGATTAGATTAAACTACTCTTTTTTATTAAAAATGGCAACCAGCTTAGTGGATTTTGCAAAAGTTAAGTGAAGTAAAGGTTACTATGTATAATAATATATAGTTTAATTTAAATATAGCATATTATACTCTATAAAATACACCCAGACTTAAGATAAACATCTCTATGCATCACAACAAAACAATATTCTAGTAGGAATCGAATTCACATCCTACGGCTTTAAGCAGGGTAACCATACCAAAATACCAGGCCTAACTGAAGTTACACTTTCTCAATTTGGGACTGGAATAACGATCCAGTTTTTAGGTAACAACACTTTCAGTTCATTTTATGGGAAATGTATGTTATGACAGTGTTATGTTAGTTATAAACAATCTTGTTTATAACTCGTGTCCGTCAGGTCATTTGGAGTTTGTGTTCCAGATTTACGAACACGTGAGTCAATAAAAAGGTTAGGAGTTAAGTTAATGCGTTTTTGGAAGCTCCATTGAGATCGGAATAACAAATGAAGAATTTTAATTGAATTATCACAGCTTGATTATGTTTGGTGACATTTACAGATGATTTACAAATGACCCAGAACGCAACTGCAACGCAACTGAAACTGCTAGTTACTTTTGACTTGCATCTCAGTTTCTGCGTTGCAGTTGCGTTTCACCGTGTGTTTTGCCGCTTAGTTTAATTTAACATGTAGGTACTTGGTTATATTATTATAGTTTTTATGGCAACCTATTCATCATTATTATATTAAGGAGCGTCGCTTTTGTCAGTGGAGTGTGCGCCATTCTGCTCTATACTCTGACGTCCGTTTGCTTTCACACATTTTCATCTTCATGCTCCTTAAAAGGGAATATAGTGTGGTGGTTTCCCACTTTGCCTTCCACACCGCAGTACCACATCCGATGTTACTCGCCCGTGGATGTCTGGTCTGGAGCCATACAGAGAATATGTCTCTTCAGCCTCCAGCCAGTACTGATGCCACTGCTGCCTGACACCAGGGGAATGCTTCACACATTTTACAAGTCCAAAATCTTACAATAAGTGATATTCAGGTTTCGCAAGCTCTATCAAATTACTTTGATTTGTGTAAAACAATAAAATGTTTAGCTAATAGGTCGTAATTTACAAACTCTTTCGACACCTCGTAAAATTTTATGAGCTATTTGCTGGCTATAATAACTACATATAACGTAGGGAATTATAAATAAAGTGTTTGGGTTTCATTATGTTTTGGTTTAGTAGGTAACTTTGTGAATGTCTGTTGGTTATTTTTAGAAATATTTATGTCGGAGAACAGCTGAGATTACGTTCATGAAGGATATTTTGGAACCATTTGCAAACTCTTTGTTGCTAAAACGCAAGAACTGGCATGTTTCTAACTGGTTGTCAAGTTGGCGCTTTCATATTTGAAGAGGCTGTCATGTATGATGGATTCTGTTTGATTATGGATTTGAAGAGATATCGGAAGACATCACGTACAACTTATTATTTAATAACGTGATTGCAAACTACACAATAAAGCCAGTTAGTTCGTTACACGCCCACTGTCTTATTTTAACTAAAAGCTTAAACACCACTTCTGATGACTCCTCGTCGACATATAAAATACTGGGTGACTATGCATTCGACTAAAAGATCCCTGATTATACATATTTATCACGCTTCTTTCCCATCGGGGTAGCATAAGAACACTCCCTCCAGTTGCTATGATCCAAACACACTTCTTTCGCTACATCCACATTCATCAGTCGCCTCATACTTCGGGATAGGCTGCTCTTGACCTGGCCTTTAGTAAATACCAGAGTTATATAACGCGACCATATTTTTAATTCAAAACTACTTTCCTCATTTCCAAATAAAATTGGGAGAGAATTTCCCTTTAAAAATCGTGCCAAAAACAAATTAGCTTCATATGCAAAAAAAAAGCCAAAAAATGGGTCAGTGTAAATGTAAAATGGCAAGCCGTTGTAATTGTATATTTGAGCATTTGGCCAGACTCAGAGTGGGCGTGGGCAAGAGTTAATAATGCTAATAACTAAAAGATTATTTTCAGTATAGACAGTAGACACCTCGCCAATTTTCGTGGCCATTTCTTTAAGATACCTACCTCTACTCAGTTATGTTTTCATAGTTGTGGTTAAGTAGAATTAGTATTATAGTGTTGGGCTGGAAAAGTCTCTTCTGGAATGTTAAACAGATATTTATTGATCGATAATCTTAATATGAAAATCGTGATCGTAAATTGTTATAGTTTATCAAGTATCTAAATTCCACAAGATTACTTTTTATTGCAAAAGAAGAACGAAGATAGTTTGAAGTAAAGATGGCTTTAGGACTACTTATTTTGCTGTACACTAATGTAATAACATTGCTTAAGTATGCTACACTTTTCATATATTGTCACAGTTCATCTGAATCTGGCCAAACTGTCCACGTATTACCCGAATGACTGATAAGTCAGTGGGAGAGAATTTCTAGACATATTTCACCGAGAAATTCAGGACATTGACCCCATCATCAGTGCTAGAGTGTAAATCCTATATTCATTTGTTTACTTGCTTCAAAATGTAGTTTGGCAAGTCAGCTTTCGCATTGAACGAATTTATGAAGGCAAAACATTTGTACGGATGCCACTCGTTTAAAGGACACGTAGTAAAATTAAATAAACGGATAAGTAGATTTGTATAATAACAGAAATATCTCTCTCATAATCCTGTTTTAAAACTTTTTTTATGCCAAAACTGACTATTTGGAAGGAACATTTAGGTTCTCGTTTTTAGAATGGATAAAATAGCTATACTTATAGACTATAAGCTCTTCATATAGTACCTAACTTGTACAAGACATCGAAGAAAAAGTGCAGCACGTCAATAAGTAGAATCGCACAATGTCAGCATAAATACATTGTTTTGAAAATAGTGAATCAATCTAAAATTAACGAAACAAAACCTACTTCCATTAATCTAATAAAAATATTATAAGAAATTTAAAAAAATCTAGGTCATAAAAACAAATTACATAATTTCAACCTTGACGGTCATTTACTTGGTCTAGATATTTGAAAGTTACATTGGAAATCTAGTTTTGAACACGTGTAGATTAAACGGAGTTGTCAAAATCTTGCTGGATACATCAGTATCAACATTAATTCTGTAGCTAAGATTTATTTGGAGGAGGCATAAGTAATTTCATTTCTTTTTTTTTCTTTGGAACTTTTTAAATTTATTGCCAAAGGTATTTGTTTCTGGGAATGCCTTTAAAGAAGGGGAGAAATTTTTGAAATAATCTTTATGTAACAATGATTCTTTTCTGTGTAAAAGTTTAATTAATATTGATTTTAATAGGTGAAATTAGTTAGAAATCATCTATGGAAAAATTGTGAAGAATAAAATATCTAAATAATAATAATAAATAGGTAAATAAACATAAAAAGTATTAAAACTCATCTCTATCTTTTGAATACTCTACCCACCTCATTCTTTTCAATTTTTATTTTTAAACAAGATATACCCATACTATAAATATATACCTATAAGTAGATAAAAAAATAACGTGCAAATATTCTCCTTGATCATTATATAATTTATAGCAATCAGGTGGAAACTTACGACCGTGAACCTGTCCTCTGAGTGAGCTATTTTTGTAGGTTTTTTCTATTTCATTTCATTTATTAATGAGCAGCTGTGGCACTTTAATCTCAAAATGGTTATTTTAAATAAAGAATAACTTTATGAAAAAAAATTGTGTTAAATGGAAAGTCGCGGGAGAAGCCTTTACACAGCGGTGGTATTTTAATGGCTAACAAAAAAAAAATAGTAATATGAATAACCAAATATTAAATAATTCCAATAAAGTGAAACGAACTAAATATGTCTACTAGAATTAGAAATTGACTATCAAGAACTAAACATCTTTTGTAAAATACCAGATAGCGTTACGTTAATGAAAATCATATTTATATAATAACTTTTTTAAAAAGAGAATGCCAAAATAGTATCAAATATAGGGCCCGTTTCACGATCTACAGATAAAAAATATCTGACAGATATTTTATACCTGTCTCTATCTAAACCGACATGTTTTAAGAAATAGACGTAGGTTAATCTGTCAGTAAAATTTTATCTGTTGGTGGTGAAACTGGCCGTTAGTTTTTTAATTTATTTATTTATTTAACAGTTTATTGTAAGATGATAGTACATAGAGACAGAAAAAAAAGAGAAGTTATACAAAAGGTACAGCATATTTCTAAAAGAAATTTCTTCCTGCAGACCCCACAAAGACAGAAGTGATAGCATGAAGGCAGGATAGTCACTACAATAAACAATAAATATATAAGTATAAACCTACACATATATATATTCGATAAATACACATACATAAATATTATAATTAGCAGACCAACCCTACATACTTATGTTTTCAGAAGGCGTAACGCTTTACAATTTACCATATGCTTTCTAAACTTGATTGTGATCTATCGTGCTAACAAATGTTCGTGCTAGATTGCATTGTTACTAAAGTAGATAGCTTTTTATCAAAGTCAAAGTCAAAAATATATTTATTTCATAGGCACAAAAAATGCTCTTGAAACCGTTACATCATTATATAGGTATTTTTTTAAAGCAAGCGCTAGATTCGCAAGGTGCTGTTTCCCCCAGAGAAGAACCTAGCAAGAAACTCTGTGAGGTTGCTCTTTTCAAATGAAGTTTTACAAATCTTATAAACAGTAACACAGGTATAAGGTTTCTTACTAAATAAGTGCGCTTTCTCATCTACCGTGCTGCATATTGCATTAAGTTTTTCAACTAGTTTTCCAAACAAAGTATCTTACAGTTACAGGCGCAGTCGCAGCTAAAATCACGTTTCTATAAACATAATCTATTTGAGTTTCAAGTCGGATGTTTGCGTAGTCTTGACCAACTTTCTGAAGATGCAACTCGTGTACCGATATGTCGACGTCAGACGACGCCAGACGAAAAGCTATTTTATTATTTAATGCTTAGAAATTATGCTGTCGTTTCTTGGAAGATTGGGAACTTTGAAATAAAAATGCATGAATTTGTAAAAGTAATCTTTGAGTGTCTTTTGTTGTCCTGCAATAGGATATCGTAGGATTTTGTATATTTTATACTAGATTTTGTTTCGTCATAAATTTAAGAGCGTCGCTCTTGTCGGTGGAGTCTGCGCCACTCTTCTCTATTCTCTGCCGTCCGTTTGAGCACCTGATACGACACAACTTCTATTCCCTCTTTTATTTGGTCCATGTAAGTCCTTCGTGGTCTCTCTCTCTTTCCCTTTCGTTTTTGTTTACATTCTAATATTTACTTAGAAACATAAGTATGTACAGTAGGTACTTTTAATATTTAAAAATACATTGGTACTCTTCAAGCAAGAAAGTATTGAATAGCCCCATGTTTGCTTGAAGAAATATTCTGACACATGCCGCTCCTTTTAAAAGTCAGTGATAAATCAAATTAGCACTACAATAAAAACTACTTACTTCAACTAGAAGATAAATAATTCGCAATTTACAACAATGAAACTGGGTGACCTCTCTCGACGCGATATTTCATTGTTACGAAACTAATGTAACATCACTGTAACACTAGTTTATAGGACAACGCACCGCAAATATATTAGCCAAGGTTATGTGCGAATATTTCGGTTGATTTCGCGAATAAAATTAATAGCCATTTGATTGAATTGGGTCGCTTGTGTTTCGTAATAATTTTGTAAATAGAGCTACTTAGTTATGTAGAGGTTTGCTACGACGTTGCTACGATGCTACGAAATTGCTACGTATGTTAGAGGTCTAAGCTTGTCGTATGCGCATTTGCTTGGGATCGCACTATCGATCAAAATTGAAGTATCAATAATCGATCGATAAATAAGACGACTTTTCACCACACACAAAGCATCATTTTACGGCCAAAACTACAGGACACACCTACCTTTCCTCAGTTTCAGGTTTAGCTGGCCCCCGCTTTAAAACCTTAGGGTATTTCTTCTTGGGTCTGACTGCTCGTTTGTGTTTAGCTGCTGATGCATCCAAGAGCTGAGCTTCCACGTCCAGGGTGGGGTCCACACGAGATTTCCTAGGGCAGGGTTGGGAGATGTTAGAGGAAGACAGATACAGTAAAAGAAAGTGATAGTGCTATCTAAGGTTCAAGTAAGTACTATAAGATGTTTGACAGTAGGTATCTAAAGATAGGAAAGGATTTCAACTCATTGCTTGTTGAATATTTACAAAAACAGTTTTGTGTTTGACTACTTAGTGACTACTCAAATTTACACCTTATTATGATGTTTTTACAATCTGTATATAGTTAATCTAAAGGTGTATATCAGCATAGAATACTTTGTATTTCATTATAAGATAAAGGGAAAAAGCGTGCTCCATCACACAAATAGAGAGTTCAGGAATACTCAATAGGTACTTGACTTTATGCATGATCATAATGAAGGGTACACAGTCATGTACTTAGAGCGTATAGAAGACATTATATTTGTTGAGCAATGACATGTCAAACAATATTGTTTGACACGCATTTTTCGCCATGGTGTTACTCAAGTTTCTCGAGTTTTGCCATCTCTGGACATTCTTCCAAACATCTATCTATCTACCGACCAAACCATCATTCTAATAAATAATGTAGAGTGCATTTCATAGAATACTTCCTCATTGTGAGGGTAATGTGGCAGTATAAATTTTCAATGCTGCCAACATGGCGGCATGGGAAGTATTCTATGAAACGCACTATAAGACCAAGAACACACGGTGAAACACAACTGCAACGCAACTGAAACTGCTAGTTACTTTTACACACACGACGCAACGATACGAAACGTTTCAAGCTAGTTGCGTCGTGTGTTGTTTTCTAAGGAAGTCTATAGCAGAAACTTCGATGCAACTCAAAAGTTTCAGTTGCGTTGCAGTTGCGTTCCAACGTGTGTTTTGGCACTAAGTGTGTACTAAACCACAACTAAACTAAATCAATCTTCGTATCTTATGTCACACTGACGGATTTCTAGTTCCTATTGCATTGGCGTCAATAAGCTTTGTTCTATTTCAGTTTGTATTAGTTGTAAAGTGGTTGTATAAGAGAGTTCCGTGGTGCTGTTATGTTACCATCAATCATGTGAGATCCGACACTGGCAGGTGTGTGGCGTGTCAATGTCAGGGTTGCCGCCAATTTGGCTCTTTTTCACGCCTTTTGACGCTCAAGGGAATATGATCCTGTTGTTTAAAAGATATATTCAGCAGTGGGCCTTGTGATGTAGGTACTATAGCACAATGTTGGATGAACTTATTTATTTCATCTTTCGATGGTGATTAGATAGTTATTCGGCTCGTAAATTGATTTCTTAAATTTACATCCCGCATTACCTATAAGATCACTAGAGGCTGCCCGCGACTTCGTGCACATTTATCGTCATATCTTGGATAAGTAACGCAATATTTTTAATGAATATAGTCTATAATTATGTTATTCTTATGTGCTTGCTACAATTTTGCCAAATTTCATCAAAATCGGTTCAGTGATTTTTGCGTGAAAAAGTACCAGACATCCTTACATACATCCATACATTTTTTTATCCTCTTTTATACCTATTGAAACCTCAACTTCCAAAACCTAAACCATGGTAAACTATAAAAGTAGAAACAGACTAATCCCACGTACCTACACAACGCATTATGACAATCTGTTCCATAGAAATATTACTATAACACGCACACGTGTAAGGCGCGGTTTATACTGAAAAGGCGTGGCGGAGGCGCGCGGCGGAAGCGTCTCGTCAAGACTCTATTCGAATAATTTTAAGAGTTTTCGTGACAGGACGCTTCGCCGCGCGCCTCCGCCACGCTACTTCGGTACAAACCGCGACTAAGAGCGTTGCGTGCGACAAATGTGTTTCTCTTACCTATTGATGCATTTATTTTTTTATTTATCAACCATCTTACATTATCATTACAGGACCTTAGCCTAATTCGATAATGAAGTGTGTAATATATTCTATATTATTTCTAACATACATACATACTCGTACATATCCATTACGCCTCTATCCCATTGGGGAGAGACCCGACCACTTCCTTCCACTTGCTACGATTCAAACACACCTCTTTCGCTTCATCCACATTCATCAGTCGCCTCATACATGCCCGTCAGTTGGCTTTTCTTGACTTTTGTTTGGCTTTTATTTTTTTTCTTAAAATTTCCAAAGAACAGAATAGCACAATGCGCTGTCATAAAGCATTGTATACGTGAGACCAGCCTGTCTAGCTTTATCCCCCTGCTACAAGATCTCAGGCAGTCTGCGCATGGGCATCGCTTCTATTTGCGTGCGGCCCAGAAACCGCCTGTGACGTCAAACGCGGCACACTTTCCAACGGGGTTATCCCCCCCCCCCTCGCGCCCCACTCCTCGGATTCATTGACATGCTATATGAGATCGTTTTACGATCATTGAGAATAGTTTCGAGTATCTAGGCTTGGTTTTTTTTAAATATGTTCTTTTGTAAATACTTTAATAGGTATGTTAACTAAAAAAAAATTTTAGTCCATCACACAGATTATTTTAAAATATTCGACACGTATTTTTTTCTCTGAAACTAAAAATGACAAAGATACACTGGCTTAAAGTTGCTCGTGACGTCACGCCTAAATAGGATTTTACCTAGGAGTGACGTCAATGACCACTCCGTAACTTTGATGCTCTGTATCTTTGTATTTATTTAGGTATGTATTTGATCAGGTAAAAAATGTGTTTCAAATATTTTTTAATAGCCTAAAAGACGGACTAATTATTTTTTGAATTTAGTCATCATAACTTTTTTTGTGTTCTTAGAAAGGTGGGTCCAAACAGAGCGAGCAGCCTCGCGCGGCATATGTTTGGCCACTCAGAAAAGACCTCGCTATCCTATTGAGTTGGGTAGTTCTTAAGGGACTCTTTTAATTGGCCAAAAAGTTGCCGCGCGACGCTGCTTGCTCTGTTTAACATAACATTTGGTTACGTCTGTCGTTATGTCTTATCTAAATAAATAAATAAATAGATGTAGGTACCTTCTTAGGATCTGTTTCAACATCTACAGATATAATTTAACTGACGGATAAACCTACGTCTAGCTCATAAAAAATACGTTTTAGACACTGAATACACTTTTCACGACATACAAATTTTAACTGACAGATAAACTTATGTCTATTTCATAAATAAAAGGTGACGCCCGTTATTAATAACCTATCCTGATCCGTTTTTTACCAAATCGAGATTGAAAAAACAAAACACAATTGTGTTCTTGACAT
Source organism: Anarsia innoxiella (assembly GCA_947563765.1). Classification (NCBI taxonomy): domain Eukaryota; kingdom Metazoa; phylum Arthropoda; class Insecta; order Lepidoptera; family Gelechiidae; genus Anarsia; species Anarsia innoxiella. Next base: position 11,198,084 of record OX387393.1, on the reverse strand, counting down.
GTTTTTGGTACACAAGTGACAATTGTGTTTTGTTTTTTCAATCTCGATTTGGTAAAAACGGATCAGGATAGGTTATTAAGGTATAAAATACCAGTCATTTTTTATCTGTATGTGGTGAAACGGGCTCTTACCAAACGAGGTTTAAAGATAGTCCGACGTTAGTTCGTTTCTTTTGACGTTTCGGCTATGGACAAAACGTCAAACTAAACGAACCAACGTCGGACTATCTTTAAACCTCGTTTTGTATTAAGGGGGTATGAGTTATAATTTGTACAACTCGCGAGTCCCTAATTGTGTTTTGTACTAATCTTATTAATAATCCTACTAATTTTATAAATGTCAATGTTCGTGGCGATGATGGATGGATGTATGTGTGGATATGTTTGTCACTCTTCCACGCAAAAACTGATGAAAAGATTTTTTGATGAAACTTGGCAATATTGTAGCTTATACTTCAGGATAACACATAGGCTACGTTACGTATTTTAAGATATCGTATTTTTTCTTCTAGGTATAAGATTCTTATGTCTGTTAATTTAAAGGCCGATACTTACCTACTTTTACTTTGTGATGGAGCACGCTTTGCAAATTTCAACTCATTTGGTGATTTGTATATTGCAAGACATATTATAGTCTTTATTTTTAAAACAAAAAATACCTCAGATATGTAAACTACTTACTTTTATAGGTAGTTACTAATGCTTAACTACTTAGACCCAAAACACACGGGGAAACGCAACTGCAACTGCTAGTTACATTTGAGTTGCATCTAAGTTTCGAGGCAATTAGTTTGAAACGTTTGAGATTAGTTGCATCGTGTGTGGTTTTCTAAAGGAGTCCATAGCAGAAACTTAGATGCAACTCAAAAATCACTAGCAGTTGCAGTTGCGTTGCAGTTGTGTTTCCCCGTGTGTTCTGAGTCTAAGGGAAATCTAATCTCTAATACCTCATTAACTAGTGCTATCTACATGGTCTCTTTAACTACTAAGTATCTCGTTTTAAATATCTACTTTACTACTTCAAATTACATAAAATTAGACATCTCTGACTTAAAAATTACAAAGATACTCTTGAAAAGTAGAAGTTTTTATTAGTCGTATAAATTATTTAGCTCATGTAAACGCGACAGAGATATGAACTACTTAGATACCTGTAAGACTAGAATTGGCACATTGCCAACACATCTGGCAACTTCATTACCCTTATTACTCTCATATTCACATTTCCTAGTATTTTTATTTCATTTTTACACTATTATTACACTTATAATCATTTGCACTTGTCTTTAATACTATCAACATATTATTTTGCTATAATCCGATTTAAAATTCTACAATTAGAATGTAGATATATACGTAGGAGTAAAATACTCAGGGCTACATTTTTTTAGTTTTTAAAAACGTGTTTAATAATAGAAACACTTATGTAATATGTTTAGTCGCTAGATAGGAATGTGTAAGTGTCTATCATTTGTAGAGAACAATGTTGCGAGTGTTACAACTATTCCCTTAAATATAGTGAGCATGATAATAAATAACCTGTAGGTATTTCTTCCCTTCATAGTTTCTCTAGTAAATATCCCGTCAGTTATAAATGGTTAAAATCGTTAAAAAGAAACTCGAAAACTTTTATCATCTTTATTACGTACCTTCCTAATACAACCTGTATTGTAATGAATACACAACAAATCTAAATAAATCGTGACAGATGAACTTCCAATGATTCGCCAATACTTGGCGGTGCTTAAAATAAAAACTAATATTTAATTTTTAATGTAATAGTTATCACAATAAATGAAGATCACAACACGTAAATAAACGATACATACAACAAAATGACAGATATTCAAATTGCCGCTAAGCAGATATTTACAATGATCGAGTGAGCTTCTTCGCCTCGTAGCTTCCTCTTCTAGTCTAATGAGATGATCAGTAATAGTACATTTTGTAGGTGGGCACACTAAACACATAGTCTAGAGATAGACCCCTGGGCTGGAAGAAATGGTTCTCGTACCTATACACACGCCCTCTGTACCTGTATAAACAATTCGTACTCATTACGTCATCAAGTGATCACTGATTATGGTTACTTTCATGATTTGGTTATTACCGAGACAATGATCTTACCACGCATGATGATTATTTGGTGATACAATGGATGTTGAGGTATGAACACAAAATGGATGAGGATTTGTAGGCAAAGATTGTTGCGTAAGCGTGCGGTGCAATGACCGGAGCCAAAATAACTCCGATCCCAACGCATGTGGAATGTTCAGCGCATCTAACAATTTAAACGCATTCTTGACATTTCCTTGCGTGTTTCAATATGTTATTTTGTCACGTGTATCTTACTGTTATATCGCAGGTGAATCGTGTCAGTGCATTAGTGTGTTTTATGATGCAAAGTGATTGCTTGTAGCCGGAGTAACGGCTCCAGCCTCAAACACATGTCGGTGTGGTTATTTATACATTTATTTACGAACTACATCAATGGGGGCAAGTTGTGCAAAGCTCATGCCAATAATAAATGAGTTGTGGGCACTTACTTGGCTCCGAGAGCGGATTTAGTGTCGAGAACCTCGACGATGTCTCCAGCTTTGAGAGACACTTCGTCATCGCCCGTCGCTGTGTAGTCCGTAGACGCGACTACTACATCCTCTACCTGGAACAATAGATATTACTATTAATATCTGTGGCATTTTGATAGTAATCACCTACTGTATTTTATAAGCGCATTAAATTATTAACGTTTGTGATCTATTATTATGACTAGAATTTGTGTGCAACTTTGTAGGCGTCGTCCAATCCTGCAGACATATAAATGAGATACGGCAATCTATAACGCGTTCAAAAATACATTTACATGTAGAGTACTTATAGCTTTATTCTTAGTACTTGATGATTACCTTAGAAGGACTTCTGCTACAGCTAGATCGAGATCTAGTCGAGGAACGAGACGGATATCTTTTGTAACTCGGCGTATGATCCAAACTGCTCAATCTACGTCTATGATTCTCTCTATCCAGTAATACACCGCTGTATCGCCGACCCAAACTGCCAATTCTTGTGATCTGACTGTTACTAATGTTGCAATAGCCCGTTAACGACTGAATATCTTCATCATTGTCATCGACGACAGGGCAGCTGTACATACTGAAACGGTGTGCGCTCGGTTGGCTCAAGTTTAGAGCCGAAAATACATGAAGAGGTTCGAAATGTCTAATGCCGTTTTCATCAAGGACTGTGTATGCGACTTGGCCAGTAAGTACAGCGCGGCTAGCTTCACGCGGAACCACGGCTTGTAGCCCTTTCTTCATAATTAACAAAGCACCTCTGTGCGTCTTCCGTTTGAACAGGAAATCCTCCATAGCAAGACTGTTTTCTGGGTCAAGTAAACTCAATGGCACGTCGTCAGATGTCAGCAGTGGCGATTCTTCCGGAACGATCATTAGAGCAGCGCTCTCTCGGACCAGATCCCGAAGGTTAGGATCTGTGCGAGCTAGTTCTGGCTCCGTTTTCAATTTCTGTAATGCTGAATGCAGATTTGGCTCCTGATCGGCGAGTTTCCTCATAATTGTCAACCTCTTCAAAATATTCATACTCATTGGATCGTTAGCTATTTTGGTTAAACTGTCTTCATCATTAACCATGCTAAGCAGGTTTGAAGCGACGTCTCTCATTCCCAGTATTCTAGCTAGTCCGACTGATTGGACAATCAATTCCTTCAAATCCTTTTTATCACTTTCGCGAAGAATTATTTCTAGCTCCTTCGCACTAGATTCTTGCACAGCCGATACAATAGCTTTTTGCAATGTTGCTGTCGCCTCGTGGTCAGTTTTAATAAACGAGATTGCATCAGAAATATGTCCTAAAACTTGGTTGAGTAATTTCGTATCATTTTTGACAATATTTTTAAAAGCTGGTCCCAATATTTCATTTTCCATACTCAAAAAGTCACCGAACTTTTCAATAATGTCTTCTTCAGCAAGGGAATGTTTTAGTAGAGAGCTGTTTACAGCTATTTTTATTAATTCTAATTTGGGTTGGGAAGAGTTTTCTAAAATTTCTTCACACAGAATTTCTTTTTCGTCTTCCTTTTGAAGAATGTTAAACATAGCTGTGACAAAATCGTCATCAATAGCTTTTCCTAATATTGTATCAATAGACTTAAGAATTAACTGATATTTCTCCTTGCTGTTATTATTGTTTACCTCTTCAAATTGTTCAGCAGTAACCAAAGCTGCCAAAACTGCGGCGGCTATTGAATTTTTTACATGTTCTTGATGAGCTGTCTGACTATTTCCGTCAACAAAACCATTTTGTTCTTCAAAACGTTTTTTATTGGGTCTAACTTTTTTCATTTCTACTGTAGATGCTTCACTCTTTGTGCCATCACTATGATTTTCATGTATTTCTGATTTCAAGTGCGCACTCATCTCTATTATTGATGTGATTACTTGCATAAGTTGATTAGCTACGTCATCTTTAAGACCAAAGTCTGTGACGAAAGCTTTTAAAGCCTCTGCGTTTCTGGTTTGATTAAGAACAACACTGATCGCAGGGACGTCAGCGGGTACCTGCCTACCAATAGACATTCCAGCTTCTGATAACTGTCTAAGCATATTGGTATCTATTGTTAATTCACCTTTTGTAGAGGTAGTATCATTCGGATTTGTTTTCACTTTCAATAGTTTTAATTCTTCAGGTGTAACAACAAAGCTCTGTACTGAGAACTCCAAGCCTTCTTCACCTTCAGTAAGATCAGGAGCTACAAATTTTAATCCCTCGGGAGTTTGTACAATTTGTCCAGGAACAAAGGTGACGCCATTATCATCAGTTTCAATGACTCTACCGGGGACAAACCTGGGCCCTTCTTCAGTATCAACAACTTGGCCAGGTACGAACCTTGAACCTTCTTCTTCAGTGTGAATGATTTGACCAGGGATGAAGGTAGGGCCAGCTTTAGTTTCAATAATTTGTCCAGGCACGAATCGAGGGCCGTCAATTGTGTGAACGGTTTGACCAGGAACAAATTTCGGTCCACTCTTAGTATTTACAACTTGACCAGGGACGAATTTTGGTCCGTCTGCTGTATCAACGACTTGGCCGGGAACAAACTGTTCTCCGTTTTCAGTATAAACTATTTGGCCGGGTACAAATATTCCCTCAACCATCATGCCAGGTACAAATCTCGATTCGTTTACTTCATTTTTGACAAGTCTTCCAGGGACGACTTTTCCGTCAATTTTAGGCACTCTTGGTCCAGGATAGAATTCGATTCCTTTAGCTGTTTGAACCATGTGACCGAAAACATATAGAGCTTCTTCTGATACTGAAGTTGTTCTGATATCAATAGGCAATCCAACGGGAGCGCCCTCTGAGAAAGTAATATCTTCTACAGATTTTGCTACAGAGAATTCAACGGAGCCATTGCCTTTTACAATTGTTTTTCCAGGCAAGAATTTTTCTCCAAGATCGGTATGTACAACTTGACCTTCTAGGAACTTTGGACCGTCAATTGTTTCAACAGTTGTTCCAGGAACAAATTCAAGTTTGTTGCTACTTGTACTTCTAGTTACGCCAGGAACAAAGCAAGTTTCTCCATCAATAGCTACTGTTTGACCAGGTACAAATTTAAGTCCATTTGGTGTCAAAATCGTAGCACCAGGAACAAACTGCGTTTCATTTTCTTGATGCACTACTTGTCCTGGTACAAACTGCCATTCATTATTTACTTTGTCATTTTGTCCAGGTGTGAAGAGAATTCCACTGCTTTCAGTGATTGTTTGTCCGGGAACAAATTGAACTCCATCTGGTGTCTGTATTGTCTGACCAGGCACAAATACTTCTTCTGATCCAGTGTTAATTGTTTTCCCGGGAACAAACTTTAAACCCTCTTCAGATATAACTGTCTGACCTTCAACAAAACGATAAGAATCATCTTTGTTTTTAATTGTTTGTCCACAAACAAACTCTTCGCCGTTAGATGTCTGTAATACTTGTCCAGCGAGGAAAAACGGTTCATTTGTGTTTTCATTCATTACAACATGGCCTGGTAATAGACCTGGTCCATTGGGAGTATTCACGCTTAGACCAGCTACAAAAACAGGTCCAGATGGCGTCTCGACTGTTTGTCCCGGTACAAACACTGGACCCTGCGGTGTATTTACATGCTGGCCAGGAATAAACTTCTTAGCTTTGTTTATGTCAAGTGTCAGTCCTGATATTTTGGCCACTTTAGATCTTTTGCCTTTGTTGATATTTTTAACGACTTCGGATAAGTTTTCTAAGCTGGGAAGCATGCCAATTTTATTTTCTTCGGAAAGTTTTTCTATAACATCAGCTGTTTCAGTTAAACGTTCTTCTGAAAGCTGTTTGACAGCATTCAAAACTTCTTCAGTTGGTCGTGTTTTCGTTGGCTTCAATGGATTAACACAAGGCACGTTCTCTAGAGATACTGACACGTCACTTATATTTTTATCAACTTCAATAATTTCCGCTTCACAGTGATAAGGTGTGATTTTCACAGGAGTTGGCAACTTAGTTACTTTTGGAACGATATTTTCATCATTTATTTCTTTTTCAAAGTTTTCCCAGTCCCAGGTTTCAATGAGAGGTTGCATTTGATCCTTCCAATCTCCACTACACATAAGTATGCTAGACTTTGACCTCATGTGGTTTACATCAAAACTAGAGGCAGTGAATGTTTTAACGTCCTGTTTTAAATCTTCTAGCTTTGCTTTCTTTGACTTCCTATCAAGGCGATGTTTCTCTTCTTCTAATTCTTGTACTTCAGCCAGTCGTTCCTTATTTTCGAATATCTTTTTCATAGAAGATAATCCAGCAGCACGTTTTCGCTTCTTTTTCTTTTCTTCTAGTTCTTCCCTTTCTCTTTGTTTTAATACTTCAGCGCTGGGACCTTCGCCTTCGTACATTTCAACATCCTCGGTAAAGTCTTTAAAGTCCATAGAAACATTGCGACCGTGTTTTGTGCGGATTAATACTGTATCAGAATCCTTTGCAAGCATGACGTCTCTAACGTCACCGTCTCGAACCGCCATTTCCATTTGAGCAGAAAACACTAAACTGCATCTTCTTTCTTGAACCGTATACACGTAACGTTTATCGTCATTCACTTGTTTCGTTAGAAGCACTTCCATCAAAGCCTTTTGAGCTTCCGTCGAGCCATCTAACACCGGGAAAATATATCGGTAGTCCGGTAATAATTCATGTTTTCTGTTGCCATAATTAATTTCAGGTGCGTAGTGATGCGGGCCAAGTTCTCCCGATACGTTTGTAATTTTGCATTTCGATTTGGAAGATCTAGTGGCGAGTAGTACTGGAATGTAGTGGTGGGTCGGCAAGCCGTAAGACTTGCCGGTGATCCTGCAGCATCGCTTCGCATCTGCTGGAGAGATGGGAGCGAGGAGCGGGAAGTAGTTGGGCTTCGGCAGCCCCCTGCTGCGGCCTGTGATTCTGCAGAACGACATCTTGGCTGTATCACGCCGTCATATTTGTTTACAAACTTTACTGGAGCGAAGTGTTTGGAATATAATTACGAGAGTGGACGAGTATCGCGGCGTGGGTTGGCGCGTGTGCTCAGAGCGAGGATTGCGGAGCGACTGGCGGCGCGGCTGGACGCTGCGTCCACGCAGATTCGCACCTTCGCGGAGGCAGACGGTGTGCCTGCTTGTTCCGGATACAGGTTATTTATAAACAAAAGAAAGATGGATTTATACTGTACGCCAACTTATATGACACAGTTTTCGTTCAAAACAAAAAGCAGCGAAATTTATAGTGCTGTGTCGTTTTTGTTTGCAGTTAAACAGTGATTTATTTCAGTTGAGGTTGACCTATTCTGTAAAGCTGGATGAATACGTAATCGGTGCAACGAGTGAAATTCATGAAATTATAAACATTTTGGATTTCCCTTTAAACATTTAGTCGAAGTCCTTAGCTGCTGCCATTGTTATTTGTAAATGTTTCAGCCAGGTTATTAAACTTAATAACAAATTCCAGGAAAGTCCTTTGGATGCTTGCAAATGGGAACGACCTGTTGACGACTGAATGTATCACATCAAGAGACGCGTGGGTGTGCTTGTACAATTATTGTCTTTGTCAATGAATTTGCAAAGGACTACAAAACACTTTCACGTTTACAACAATACACCGAACATGAAAGGAAACTGATAAGTATCTTTTTAAAGGAAAACATCTGGTTTGTATTTGTCTTATTGAAAGCATTAAGCGCATTTGGATTGTGTTAGTATTTTAGTAAGTAGGTAGGTATATTATTGTAGCCGAAGGTATTCAGACACCTTATTAAAGCTTAGACTAGGTACCCACTAATGATTCAATAATCGTCCTAAGTACCTTCGGCTGTTTATGTGTATATTTTGTAGTGGAATAAAAAAATGAGTTTATGAAACCATTTGAAACAGTTAAACAATTAAAAACATTTACAAGTGTTCGTACGTTTACGACACCAAAACAATCTACTACGAAAAACCAACAGAATCATAAAGAAAACATTTGCCAAGAGCAATTAATCTGGTTCTATAAAACAACTGATCGGGTTAACAGATAACCTCGTAGCGTTTAAATAATATTTTTAACCAGTTTTCATAACCTTCACGACTGCAGTGGACTGAAAAGAAGATTTATTTTAAGATTTGATGGACAATCGAGTGTGAGGAACAACATTATGTCAACTAACAAAAAAACAGACGTTCATGAATAGTCTTTCAAAAAAACTATAGACATTGTTTAAAAACATCATTTGCAGTAAATGAAACGCGAAGTGTCCGCACGTTAAAAGTTATGTCTGGTTTTTGGCAAATGTTTTAGTGTAACTATGCATATTCATAAGTAGCTATGAATTTTCAAAGGTGTTTATTTAAACCTACCATAAAATTGGCTTACTTGACAGCTTAGCCATAGAAAATTAATTGAATAATTACCTAACCCCATGAAAACCGAAGAGGAAAACCCACGGTAAACATAAGTAACAAATACTTATAGAGTTACTGTCAGAAATCTTGAATCGACATGACTAGAATGCACTTTATGTGAAAGGGAAAGAATACCATAGGTACATTATGAGATAGTGGAGGTAAGAGGTCTCTGCCTATCCCGATGGGAAAGAGCCGTGACAGATTACGTATTTTAAGAGATACTTAGTCCTCAAAGTAAAATTAAGTAGGCTCTAGCGACTGCTTAGAAAACAGCGCAATAGTTGCGGCGTGGCGCCAGCAGTGAGCCTTCGAATAATTTATAATACTATTCGAATATAAATCTCAATTAAAAAACAGTTCCATTTTAAAATATCATTAAACCGTTTGATCGGATCAGCTTCAATAGGATATTTTACAGAGACATGAATTAGGTTTTTCACAAAGATCCAACCACCTTTGTACTAACTTTATCGCATCGTAAATATTAGTTACTGGCCTTGAACTGTTAGCGGGACCTTTTTTTTATTCATTTGAAAATTGTAAAATGTAATGAAGATCAAATTAGAATATTAATAGAGTCGATTATCTGCATGAAATTAAAGTTATTGTAAATGTTTCAATAAATAAGACTAGTCTATCTAGACTAGTGACTATCCTGCCTTCTTGCTTTTATTTCTCTCTCTGTTGGGTCTGCAGGAAGAAATTTCTTTTAGAAATACCTATGCTGTACCTTTTGTATAAGTAACTTCTCTTTTTTTCTGTCTCTATGTACTATCATCTTACAATAAACTGTTAAATAAATCAATAAATAAGAATTGTTAGTTTATTGTAAGTTAATAAGTATAATACCCACCTACATTAGATCACTACGTAGGTAAATTTACTAATGTAACGAGAATAATATGTATGTTATCTTGTCTATACGAGTCCGTAGAAATTACACGTAGGTACCTATTTAGGTAGGTATGTACCTATGGGTAATTTGAAATATTTTCTTATCTTCTTTCCTATTTAGCCGTCTGTGTTGCGGCTAAGTACCTACTGCTAGGCAAAAGTCTGTCTCTTCTTTCTCCGCGAAATATTATCAAATCATTTCATAGCATTAACATTAACACGGTAATCCACAATATCATAAACAGGTACCTCGATCTATATTAAGAAAGCACTCAAACTATATTTAGATCGCGTTTAAAATTACAGAAAACCACAAACGTTAGTAGTTTGTTTAGTTATTAAATTACCTAACAGTTACGTGCGAAGTTAGTTTATTTTTGTTTTCCATTTCATAGTTTCAAGGCAAACCGACCTGCGAAAAGTTTTGAAGTTTCATTCGGTTTGTTTCACTTCAATTTACTATAGCATACATTGAATGTTAAGCTAATTATATTATCTTGATCAAATCGGTCAGTTTTTAAAGAAAGGCCAAGTCAAGAGTACCTACCCTAATCCGACGTGTATGTATGAGGCAACTGATGAATGTGGATGAAGCGAAATAAGTGTGTTTGGATCGTAGGAGTAGCAAGTGGAAGGAAGTGGTCTCTACCTACCCCGATGGGAAAGAAGCGTGACAGATATTGAAAATATATTCCCTCCAATTGATCCGCTGTATCTTTTCTTAAAATCAAATAGAAAATCTAAGAATGCCGACCCCACCTAACGTGGGAAGAGGCAAAGAGAAAGAAGAAGAATAGAAAATAGATGACGTCTAATAGATAGTTCGCATTTGTAGATCATTTGCAACACAACATAAACATTTAAACAAACAAACGATAAAATTGCCCGATAAATCGTCCGACCTCACACGTCGTCATTGTATGCAATAATGCACCATTGGTAGATCAAAGCAACAACATGCACATTGCACTTTGTATCCCAAACGTTCGTTCGTCGTCAATCCGTCTCCACTCGATTGAAGTTTGAGGCCGATAATAAACAAAATTAACTTACAATAACTTTGGAAATTAAGGGATTCTGTGTTTTTGGGTTGCTCTGAGTATTTTATTTGGCAGTTCCGCAGTTTTGTGTGTTAAGTGGTTTGAATAAGGCATTTTTGAAATTCCGTAAATTTTTGTCAAGTATTTGATTATAAATCTTTGATAAATTTGAGTCAGTACTACATTGTAAAAGATGACAAAATTACGAATATAAGGCAAACATCCTATCCTATTATTGAATAGGTATATATATTGATATATATTGAATCAATTACCTACTAGGTTGTATGTAGGTATACACTAGCTCAACCCATTAGTGGGAATGTATTATTTTTTCGTTTCACAGTACAAAACAACATCTAAAACAAACTGTGTTTTATTCGTCACAAATCTTAAAATAAAAATAATTTATTTTCAATACAACAATTTCCACATTTCAGCATCTAAAATAGCTTTCGCCCATTGAGCTGAGCGGAAACGTCAGGCTGTCACACCTGCGCGCGCGCTCCGACGCAATTATAGCAGCAGTAAGTTCATACAGGTGGAACCGGCTGCTTCGTGGTCATGGACGAGGTACCATTGATGGGAAAGATGGGTATTAATATCATGTACTCTACGTATTGTTATATGTTGGTAAAGAATACACAAATTTTCAATCTTCTTCATCATTCTATATCTAAGAGCGTTGCTCTTATCGATGAAGTCTACCTATGCCTTATTGCTATGGACGGTGGACCGTTTGAGCTCCTGTTACGACACGGCTAACTAGTTGTTAATCTGCGTTTTTGCATTTTTTTATGACAATAAATAAAAGTGTTGCATCTTACTCTTTACACCTATTTGCACGTAAAACATACATAGATAACAAATTCAATAAAAATAAGGCATTCAAAACATTTCTAAGTAGGTATATAAAATTAAAATAACAAGTACCTAATCGAAATTCAAAGTTTTTTTAGATATCTATTGAAGTTGGTGTTGTAGTCACTGTCAAGTAAAAGTCAAAATTTAATTAAAACTCTTCAAGGCAACTTCCTGTAACCTTCGTGAAATTAGAAAGGCTAGGTCAGTGTTGTTTCTAGATATTTTAGAAAGTTAATGAAACTTTTTAAACTGTACACGAGAAACTGAAATGTGACAGGCGTTACGGCCACAGCATGGTCACGGCCGAGGGAGAAAATAAAGCTGCGAATCTCCTTGAAAATTTATTAAACTTTGCAAATATAATATATTTATCTATTCGTATTTACGCATTGAGATTCAAATAGGCCGAAATCTTCAACAAGCATAAAACGCCACAATTGTTGACAACCTAGATGTACCATGCCTTATAAAGTTGTTTCAAATGTTTCTTATAAACTTGTTACTTACTGCAATTATAAAAAAGCTGTCGATTGTCAGCTTGCGTCATATTATAAAAATTAAAAGACTAACCCTTTTAAAATCAGTCATAACATTAACTACGAAACAATAAATAAAACGCACATTAAGCATGGGTACTTGTAAAATCCATATCGTCAAGATAGCTAAAAAAATCTAACAAAAGGCAAAAACAAGGAAAACAGTTGATAATCAGTTTCCCTAGAATTGAAAGACTTTTCACCTTACGATTCAAGGAAAATCGTTAAATCACGAATTAGTTGTAAAAAATTTACTGTCACTTAAACGAGACGTAATGAAATCATGATAAACAGTCTGTAGAGACGACTGCCTCATGTTTGTTGTTTACGAACTTTCCTCGTGGAAAAATCGGTAGGAAAATAATTGGTGACGGTAAAAATGGTTATACATATTATTTTGTTTATAGAAACAAACAACCAAAAGACCTCGCGGCAGACCACAAAAAAGGTGGCGAGATGAGCTGGACGCCTTCTTGGATGTCGGGACAGATTCGGCCCAGGATAGGGAATCGTGGAAGAAGAGGAGAGAGGCCTTTGCTCAGCAGTGGGACGGCGATGTCTAGATAAGATAAGATAGAAATAGGAATAATTGGTTATGCTATAATATTTTAGAGTTTAGAACCAACGTGCAACAATTGCTGCAAGACTAGTACAGAGAGATTTTAGGTAGGTACTCTTCTGTCTGTGACTCTACTGCACTACCATTAGACTGCAAAATCAGTTACCTCTTCTTACAGTTTAATTTCCTCAAAAATATCTTTTTAAATAAGGTGTTTGGATCTTAGAAATAGTAACATTTTCATAGTCACTTTTATGCGTAAATTAGTAAATGATATTAAATGATATAGCTTTGGCTTATAGGTAAAGCGATGGTAACCTATTTAGTCAGGCGTTAAAATTGAAATAAGATAAAAAACAGCATTAAAAGAGTACATGAGGAATGATTTAGTTTTAAGCGCAATTAAATCGAACAAAAGTCTTTGTGTAAGCTTATCTATCAGGTTGGATTGTATTCAAAGGCCCAGTTAGCGAGTTAGACAGACAGACGTAAATCTAGTGCACCTATTTAAAGTTTTCTAGGAAAAAGCTAATGTGCGCTGCGCTCGAAATATAGAAGAGATAGAAGCAGTATATCTCCCCTTTGTTTGCAAACTTGTCTTAAAGAAATGTTTAGGTAAAAATTATCGCATTTTTTATCGTTCTCTTTATGAAATAATTGGGTGCGATGACCGCAGAAAGAAAGCATTTTAGCTTCACACATTCGTTGAAATCCCCGCTTTCGCGTAGTCCAAATATTCTTCAATAAAACAATTGAAAGAATTCTCGCGGAATCTGGGCTGAATTTTCAGCAACACAAAATATAGGTACGAGAGAAAATCTTTAAACATTTTAAGCTTGATGAGACGACGATATTTATGTTAATGTGGTTCAGTATTTTATGGCACAAGTTGCTGATGATAATGATCAAAAATTACTGGTGAGAATACACAGCTACATAAAATCAGAGAAAAAAAGAGAGCTCCTTGTCTAATGTAGGTAAAACGTATGAAACACAAAGTTTAAATACTTGTTTAAACTCACAAAGATTTTGTAAGCAGTTGCTAAGGCAATCTTATACAAAGAAGACCGTCGGTTTAGCATTGTCCTATCAAAACACGTTTTTCAACTGAGCACAATGTCCTAGGACAATGATATAAAGGATTACCACTGGCGCTAACGCCCACAAATACAAATCTCCAAGACAGTGTAACGAATGTACCATGCCGAGTGAAACTTCGCTTTGTATTAATAACGCGACGACAGACTAAAGTGCTATTGTCTGGCACGTTCCTACTACCAGTTTAATGATCACTCGCTATTTGTTAAACTGAGATTCAGTTTTATTACGCTAGTGTAATGTCAGCTGTGCTAAATGTTATAATGTCAACTGTGTGTAGTTGCTACTGAACAGAAGTAAGAAGGTAAACTTAAAATTGGATTATATTCAAAACTAATACCTATTATGTGTACCTAAAGATACAAACCATAATAAAATGCAAATTACAAACAAAGTTGTTAGTTAGACCCAGAACACACGGTGAAACGCAATTGCAACGGAAACGAAACGTTTCAAACTAGTTGCGTCGTGTGTGGTTTTCTAAAGAAGTCTATAGCAGAAATTTCGATGCAACTCAAAAGTAACTAGCAGTTTCAGTTGCGTTGCAGTTGCGTTTCATCGTGTGTTCTGGGCCTTAGTTTTGATAAATTGTAATAGTTTTCCATTTTATAGTTGTGAGCTTAAGAATAAGGTAGACTGTTAACAATGTGATATAGTAACAAAATTAAGTAAGCTAGACATTTACTAGACAACAATTTTTACCTGAATTAGGTACCTACTTAAATAGATACGGATACATAGTGTCCAATTAGAAAATTCTAGATGACGCAAAGTTTTCTCGTTCTTTCGTCACCAAAAGTTCAGGTTCAAACGGTAGTTGCGTTCAGAAATAGTATATTTGGTATAGTTTTAAAGATTCAGTTAGTTGGCTGCAATCCCACTTTAAGAAGCCAGAAAACTTCGCGTGGGTAACCGTTCGGGTAGACAATTGTTAAGTTTAAGAATGTTTTTAATGTTATCATTGGTTTTATGCATTTTGATCGGGGCTAATTTTTTTATAATTTTTAGACTTTTGAATCGGTATGAATCACCAACACAGAAACCGTCAGCGATATCTACTTAACGTAAGTATCTATGTAGTTTTTTCAGCTTGTAACATGTTAAAACTTACAAAATTCAAAGAGAGGCTTAGAAGTGCAATCACAATGTGCTATAAAACAAAAAAAGTTTTTATGGGCTATTAGGATAAAAAAATTCGAAGATTATATTTCTTTCTTTACAGCAACTATACAACAAAAG
Source organism: Anarsia innoxiella (assembly GCA_947563765.1). Taxonomy (NCBI): domain Eukaryota; kingdom Metazoa; phylum Arthropoda; class Insecta; order Lepidoptera; family Gelechiidae; genus Anarsia; species Anarsia innoxiella. The sequence goes on along the minus strand of OX387393.1, from coordinate 11,182,901 downwards.
ATGGACTAGATAATATAATTAGATAGACCGAATGAAAATCGCGGGTTCTCGTTGGATGCAGGTGACAATACACCGGTCGCGCCGGAGTACAACTGGAGAAGCCTCTGCTCAGCATTGGGCTGAAATGGAGATACACTAGCTAACTATCACATATCAAATCTCAACCGCGAACCCAGAAGTAAACCGGGTGACAAGGTATGATGCATTCACAGGAAAACGGTGCACCGAATTGGGCGACATCCAAACTAATTATAAGCTCGTAAATTCTCGTTAGGCCCTTCGAGACAGAATCGCACATTAATTTAGCGAGACAAGGAACCCAGTGATGAATGGATGGAAGGATTATAACAAATAGCAGGAAAGGTGAATAAAACTAAAGCTCCATTACAACTATTGCTGACACTGTCATTGTCAAATGTCTGAAAAAGACGGCACGATGTTTTAATGGATGATTTAATTAATTAGCGTTTTCTGCAATTTGTTGTTACCCTGAGACGTAATGGAAAGGATAAAGGGTAATGTACTCGAATATGGAACAATGGAAATAGCTGTTGTTGATAAAACCGTTGGAAAATTGTTCCTTGTTATCTTATCCCAATTTGTATTTAGAAGAATTTGAAATCTAGATCTGTTCCAAAATTAGGTCGGATTTGACGGGGCAATATTACATCAACATTAATATTTGGCAAAAAATTCATTGATTCATTTTATGCGTATCTTTATCAAATTTAAGAGCGGTGTCGCTCTTGTCGGTGGAGTCTACGCTACTCAGCTCTATTTTCTGCCGTCCTCTTGAGCACCTGATACGACACAACTTCTATTCCCTCTTTCATTTGATCTATGTAAGTCATTCGTGGTCGCCTCTCTTCCGTTTTCCTTTAAGCGTATATAAAGGCGTAAATACAAAGTTTGGTATATAAAAATAATGCTTTTGTAAGTAGCCTTCTTTATAAACACTGTGATTCTAAGAACTTCGGCAGATTCACCAGGCAGAACCTCAGAACTTCGGACAAGAAACAAAAAAATAACTGAAATGATTACACCACATAAATATTAATTATGAAAATATTTATTGCAACACGGTTGGGTTCCAAATACAGAATTTAACTCATATTTTTCGAGAGATGATGATATAAATGAGACGCATTCTGTTCGCATTTCTCTTAATTTGTTTAAGGATTTACAGCACGGTTTTAATGAGTGATTTTGTCATAATTATGACAAACAAATATTCAGGTTAAATGTCTGATTTACATGTCGTGTGACAAATCGGGAGATGAAATTAGAAATGAAATGATTTTCATAATTGAGGATATGTTACTGGAACTGGTTTCAAGTATAGAATACCATAATGCGTACGTTTTTTGTAAATAAAATAGAGATAATCAAAGTTTCCTTTAAGGTTTTCTCTATATTATAAGGGAGAGGAAATAATAGTGTGAATATTGAATCAGCATTAGTCAGGTTTTGACTCGATGCCCAATCGAAACGAAATGTCAGCTAATATTTTATACATAATTTAATAAATAGCAACTAAAACAGTTCATCAGAAGCTAAGTTCAAATTTCTTTATTGTAGGATATTGAAAGCATAGGGGTAAAACGTTCAAATACTTTGTTTTTTCAAAGAGTTTCTCAAAGATTTCTCCAAGAGTTAACAGTTCAAAAGTTCATTTTTAAAGTAAGTATATCCAGTTTGAGGACATATCTAACATGTTGTTATCCTAAATAAATATTAGGTACCTATAGAAATCAACGCCAACCCAAGGCCATAGTTTCATTAGCAGTAGCTCAGAAGAACACGATCAAAGAACGTTAACAATGACATTTGCGCAATGACAGACCACTGGTTGTGATAAATTGAGATCCCTCGACTGGCAGACACTAGCCAATGCGTTGGGAGACATTGGTTAGCCCATTGCGAAATTGTGAAGAATTTTAATCAGCTTTGTCTATCGAGGGCCAGACGAGAACATCTGTCAAAAGTTGTCATGTCATGATGATATTTCGCTACGATGACATGTTATTATACGTTTATTATATTTGACCAAGAATGTTGCTAAGCATTGGATTAAAAAATATTTCATTATTGTTGAATAGGTTAACAGAATAAAAGCTATTGTAGGCAACTAAGCTAACAGAATCAAAACACGGAAAGAAATCATAAGAAGGCGACTTAGAACACATTGTCATAAAAAACAAAAAGGATTTATAAAGGCATTGAAAAAAAAATACACACAAAAAGGTTTGGAGATCATTCTTAAGTCAAAAAATCCTTTTAAATGACCCTTTCAGCGATCTGGCTACAAGATGAATGAAAAACATAACAAGTATTATAAAAAAGCAAAAACTTTTTTAAATATCATTATACATGTGACGATAGATACTGTAGACGGTTTTTAACCATTCATTGGACTGTCATTAATGTAATTTATCACATGTGTTTATTACGTTTGTATAGATAGAGAAACATATCATTGAACACAGCTGTTAGTGTATATTACAGATTTCAATGACGAATTATTAAAGAACAACCTTCTAACATAATTTTAATCTGAAAAGCAAGATTTTAGTAATCCTCTTTTGTTAAGAGTTTTACCTTATATTGGGCTGTATAATATTTAAAAACCTAAATAATTTTAAACGTTCCATATTAAATGAGACAAGCTGACGAGGGAATAACCTGAATGGGACATGCATGAGCAAAACTTCAGAATTTTGTATCAGCAAAAAGTGCTATCTTCACGATATTAACTATCAATTTTGTTTGTGGACGTTTAGTGTGCCTTTCCACCAGAGATGTGCTATTCTACGTTGCTATGGATGCGTTTGATATTCACCATGTTCAGGCTGCCCTCATATTCAATGAATATGATTGGTGGATAACAAACGCATCCATAGCAAAGTAGCATAGCACATCTCTGGTGGAGTGGAAAGGCACCCTTAACGTGGCGCTGACCAATGCTCGATCTTTATTACATAACAAATCAGGCTCAATTTAACCTGCTCTCTGCCAATGCGCTAGTCCTTTAACATTGTATGCAACTCTACAAATACCCACTTCCTCCGAAACCCAATACATAAACAAAACAGTTCTCTTATAATTTTAAGCAATCCACAATGTTGTTAATTTCATCGGATTACAGACGCAACTAGATTTCCAGCGCACATATTATTAGTAAAGTGGTTCAGGGCCGGTTCACTCGGCCGTCGTAATAATACTCCAAGTTTCTTAGAACTCCCTACAGTGTTACTATTTTGTTGTGTTTTTTCTGGTTAGTCTTGTTGACAGTTACCTGTTGATGTGTTACCGTGTGTTACCTCATTTTGGTGGGGTGACTGGGGCTAAAATTGGACGGGTTTGTTTGACATCTCAGCGGGGGATTTGGTGCTTGGAAAAGTCACGACTGTGCTTTCCTCAATGTTAGTAGTTTAATGAATATACAGACAATAGAAGCAGTCTTTTCATCGGAAAGAGACTAGACTCTAAATATAATGAAACTAGTAGGTAAAATTAAAGAAGCCAGTGGGATACGATACTTTATAATTTATGTACCAAAAGATGAGTGTGATAGTTAAGCCAATAACGAACACATAATAAAATCATTGAATGCTCTTGCAGTTTCCAGAACAGTGGTGATTGTGACTCTTGAGAAGCATTTTTGAGGTGCCCTTTTCTAACAGAGAGTTCCTCATGAATTTTACAAGATATGATCAAGGTCTTATACTTCTAAAGCAATAACAACAAAAGATGGACCTTCGATTCTATTATGGCCACCTGTCCCACCTTGTCATTGAAAAAGTAACCAAAGTACAAACAAAATAAGAAACTATGCTGGATATTTCTGCTTCGTCCCTTCAACGTTTGTTTATTAATGTCCACGCAGGAATGTGATAGACCGAAATAAAACTACCGCGGTGGAGTAGGTGCTAAATGTCACGACTTAGGAATGTAGAAGGGACATTCCTTTCAATGGCATTCTGATTTTATTCTTTTTTTTTTACGTATTGTAACTCTTTAGGTTTCTTCTCTTTTTAGGTAGTAGGTACCTACCAGGGAGAGTTCACTGGCATGAGCATGAGTAGGCAAGGTGACAAGTGAATTTTATGGTGTACTATCAAATACATAAATTAATACAAAGACACAGAGCATCAAAGTTACGGAGTTGGGGTATTGACGTCACTCCTAGGTAAAAATCGTACTTAGGCGTGACGTCACGAGCAACTTCACCCCAGTATAACTTTGTTATTAATAGTTCAAGGGAAAAAAGAAACAATACGTGTCGAATATTTTAAAACAATCTATGAGATGGACTAAAGAAAATTTTTTGTCATCATGCCTATTATAGGCATTTTAGATAATTATCTTAAATGTAGAAATATAGAACAACAAATTAATGGAAACAATTAAAGTCGTGTAAACAGCAACTGAGAAAACTAATAGAAGAAGACAAAAAGTCCTTACAAAATCTACTTAGAATTTTTTATGCATCCCCTGCAGAACTACGAATGGTGCCATATTTCTTGTAGGTACTTACTTACACCTCACGCCTTCAAAATTAGAGAAATAGTCATCACCGCATCTAAGCTAATACACTCTAGCCTAATGTCAAGCAATGTTCGTCAGCACCAATATAATTATACAAACTGAAATAGAATAGACGAGTGGAAATAGAAAGCTTGCGTTAGGGAGTGGCAGGAAATTGCACGGCGCTGAACTTTGTGCCCGGTTTTAAGGGAAATAAAATATATAGGATTCACTTTGAAATAAGTAGAGAAATATTGCATGTTTAGGACATAGCAAACATAGTTCGTCTTGAAGATGTAGAAAAAAGTTTTGTTTTCAAAAATACAATTTTCTTTGGTTATACCTAGGTACCTACTTTAAAATGTTTTCTTACTTGTTATGAATACAGAAGAAATGATTACGGTTACAATATGTGACTATTTACATGACTGAAGTTAAAGATTATCCAAAACAAACTCGATTGTTTATAAAACTAAAAATCATACACCGAGCGCCATCTACCGTGATCTATCAGAACTATTACAACGCTTCAGTTTCAGTTTTCAGCTTGTAGCCGCTTTGTAACAGGTTTCTTCAGCAGAAACGAGGGAAGTGTAAAAATAGGATCTTTCAGTCGAATACCGTTATGTTAGTTCAAAGCTTCATCCAGAGATGGCGCTAATTTTCAAACGATTGCAATCTACCTACTGGCTGTTATTTTAGGATTTGTCTTGAAATAGATTGTTTTGATGTTGCAAAGATTGACATTGTTGTAAGCAAGTTGCAAACGATAAAGTTTAAAAAGAATGGTAAAAAGTATCACATTGATTTGGAAATTTCTTTTAGAAATATGCTGTACCTTTTGCATAACTTCTCTTTTTTCTGTCTCTATGTACTATCATCTTACAATAAACTGTTAAATAATAAATAAACTTACATTTAAGTAAATTTCAAATTTGTACTACAGTTTGAATTTCTCACGTCTTTGATAGTCTTCGATCTTCGATCTACATGCATCACAAAGCCGAAATCATTTCACTTTTAAAAGGGCGACGACACATCTATCAATCTAAATCGGTCGCAGTCCACTTGCTGATTGACACATTCAGAATAACGACACTATAAATATAATTAGATGCAAATAGAATTTGGGAACAATTTGATTTATTTGAAATTTCTGAAGAATCTGATACAAGGCCAGTCTGGTACCTAGTTATAATTGCAACTTGTGATAAAAATTGCTATTGCTTGTGTATTTGCTATTCGAGTGACATTAAGCGACATTAAGGACGAGATTCGAAAACAACTTTACAAAATAAACAAAAAAAGGAGATGAAACGAAAATGACCAAAAATTGCTAAATTTCAAAACACCTAAGATCAAAAACTCGAGTTCTTTTCCATCAAAATTAGAGTTATCGCTCAAAAGAAGTTCTGTATGTTTAGATTCATTTGTATCTTTTAAAAACAATCCAGATCAATCTCAATTCAAAAACCATAACGATACCACAAGAAAGCTAACTAAGTAATGAATAGTAAGAAGGTATAATAAAGAAGCTATTTAAACGAATTATGAGAGCCAGACGGTTTGAAATAGCTCATATAAAACTTTGCTAGTAAATACAGACTCTTAGGCAATGTTGGTAGCCAGTTTATTGGCATTTGTTACTTGCGTCTGGTTTATCGACGATCGTTGAAAGATTCTTTGTGGGGTTAATGACATTGGTCTATTAGTTTTTGAAACAATTTTTTGCAGAGAACGTGTTAGTAGACGCAACATTGGGACATAAAAGTTTGCCAGATTGGCGTAAATCTGACTGTAACTGAAATTTTTGCTGAAAACGATAAACGATTATGAAAACAAACTTTTCTGATCATTTGATACAATATAAATAGCTATTCGCTTCGCTTGTTACACAAATCCGTTACTATAATAGCATATAATAGCATGCAAGGATTACAAAATATCACTTACTTCCATGATGAGCCGCAAGGTGAGAGCCCGCGCCCACCTCTCACTGAACCTCCTTCTCTTCCGGACTGCAGCCGGCACTGCCACTCGGCTCACCCACTCGCCGAACTCTGTAGACCACTCTATGGTTACCATGGTTACCGGGATCACACACAGGAAAGATGCAAACGATGGTGAAGAAGAGGGCGATTAAGGTGAAATGGATAAAGGAGTTGTAGACAAAACAAATGAAATAGCAGGAAAGGAGGAAGAATAATTTGAAGTCAGTAAAACTGATCAAAGTGGTTAGTGTAAATAGAAACCACGGACACAAAATTATAATGAGCGATTAACAATAGATAAAACAATATAGGTGAAGGTATTGCAGAGGGTAATTATAACGATAAGCATTTTAAGACAAATACAAATGCAACAACACAAAAGGAAATGTCAGCGTAAAACGAGCAAAATTTTCATAATCCTAAGGCATTTTTCCCAAGACAATGAATGGATTATTTTCGCACGGTCCACGCTTTCTAGATGAAGCATAAAGTGTCATAAGTGCAGTAATATTGTAAGAAGTGCAAAGTTTTACAGAAGGTTTCTGAATTGGGCGTTGATCACGTCTCAAACTCTACTAGTAATAGCTGAGATGCGTTTACCAAGTACAGTTAAAAATGTGACCAAATTTTGAATTCAGAAACCTGCTGTCTTATCTATCTACTAGGAAAGTGCTTTATTGTAATGTTAAATAGAAATGCTATGAGTGCAGTCTAAATAAGAACGGTCAGCGTTTCTCTTGAATTGTTGTAACTTTAGAACAATATCTAAAGCATAAGTCTGCAGCCAATCACAATATCGAAGTCAACTTGAAATGAACAATGATTGTATTGCATTTTATATAAGTGTGTTTGCAGTTGGTTTATGAAATGCGTGAGAATTTAGTTGAGCATTTGTTTATATTTTTTGCTATTATTAGATAATTTATTTATATAATACTTTTTTATGAAGCATGATTAAAGCACCTTCGCTGATATCGAGACTGGACAGTATTAAGTATCACTATTATTTAGATCATTGTCTATTTCTGAAAGCAATTTTGAATGACTATTATTATTTGTTATTGTGTGATCGTCTGTGAATTCAGAATCAACGCATTTTGCATAGTCTCACTCATATCAACAAAAGTATCAATCAAATTAGATAAGCTTAAGCTGCCTTAAGTAATCATTGTTCATTTCATGTTTTCATTTCATTAAACACTGACCTAGTGCTTCTTGATTCATGATGTCTGTGTCGATGTAGTGTTCTGTGTCCATTTTGTGTGTATTCACTATCACTTATATAAATTCGTTCGTTTTACCGTCACTGTGAATTTGATTTATGCTACAATTGTATTTCGTTGTTTTGTGTTTGTTTATGGTTTGTGTTGATTGGTTTTTGTTAGCATCTTGATTAGTTAACGATGTTCTGTTATCGTTATTTACTAATACATTCGTTTTGGCAACTGAATAATCACAAATCATAGTTACGATGGCAATAATAATAAAATAATAACTCTATAACTAATTAATGTAGAAAATTAACTTAAGAATTTTAATAGATGATTCGATAAATATAATTAATGGAGGCTACGTCAAAGTCATCCAAACATAGATGGCCGAAGATATCTGGCAAATGCAACTGGAAGTATCGCACAAGTATCAAAGCACCTGTACGTAGTTAATTCCTTCAAGAATTATTTGTATTTAGCACGGGCTGTTAGCTGCATTTGCCGGAATGTGTGGCGCAACGGCTGTCAGCGCTGCCAACGGATGCATGCCAGCACAGATATACTTGAACTTGTCTCACTGATTTGGGGGAGTGGGAAAAATGTGAAATATTTCATTTCCTCTATCATATTTGTAACATTATAAATATTTGGACTTGCGTGGAGAGTTCTTACTACCAGATTTAAATAGACATTACACGTAAGATCATATCAAGATATTTGAATCAAAATCTACTTTCTAAAATATTGAGATGATACACGAAGAGTGTGTACAAACTCTTATATTTGCTCACAAGCAAGCTTTCAAGCTATTTACTAATCAACTACAACCAAATACATAATGTATTTATTGTAATGCAAGTATTAACCGTTCTATACATCTATGTTTATTTGTAGACATTTGGCCATGAATGAAACTTTGAATATATTTCCAAGGTGAGCGTCAAATTATTGCAAACGACCGACAAGACGACATCCGGCTTACAGGATTAATGTCATCATATTTATTTATATCAATAAATCTGGATACAGCGCCAAATTTGATAAACCCTTATTTACTAATCCTTCCTTCAATTGACGTCATTTGAATATATTGATAGTCAAAATAATTCCATCGTGCAATTGAAATAGATAAAACTAAATGTCAAAAATGAATGTAAGTTAGATAGTTTGTCTTCATCATCATCATTTCAGCCTATTTATACCTATGAACATAGGCCTCTCCAATGGTTTTTCAGTACGATCGGTTCGTTGCCTGTTTGTTTTGTCTTTACTTGTAAAATGGATTGATACTTAGTCTCAATAAAAACTGTGCTATGTTTTTTATTCAAAGAAAAGTGCAAAAACAGAAAGAGACTCTAAAAACGTACTCAAATTTAACGAGTTGTTTACATAAAACAAAATAAACAAGAATAAAACGACACTTTTATTCCTCTGAACATTTCTGCAACTTGCAGTTTGGCATAAAAACCGTTTACCACCAAATAAAATAGATAAATAAGTGACAAGCAAAGTGCATGAACTTGAGCCGTAGCATATAATTAGCCCCCACTCATAGCAAATACTTCTCTGCGTACGTACTGTTGACTCACATTAGTCAAGACAGTGTAAATAAGAATGTTATTATATTATAACATTTTCTTGATCAGTTCCTTGCTTAAAATTATTTTATTTATTTAACAGTTTATTGTCAGATGATAGTACATAGAGACAGAAAAAAAGAGAAGTTATACAAAAGGTACAGCATATTTCTAAAAGAAATTTCTTCCTGCAGACCCCACAGAGAGAGAAGTGATAGCATGAAGGCAGGATAGTCACTACAATAAACAATAAATATATAAGTAGAAACCTACACATACACTCGGCTTCAAAAAAATCGCACCTTTTAAGAAATCTATTTTAAACATCTTTCAATCGTATTTGTATTATGAAATATTGGTAATGTTCGGTATCATTTGAAAGGTAAGGAAACAGAGAATGCAAAAACAATAATTCATTCAATGTTTTTTATTGGAACTGAGAAAAATTTACAAAACAATAAAAATCCTTAAAAAACCCTAATGAAATCTGATTAATTTTTCAAAACAAAGTTGCTTAAAACTAACCTAAAACCTAGTGTTACCCCACCCTAGCCCTAATGACGTCTTCCATGCACTCCCTCATGGATCGCACCAACTTTAGGACCTCTTCTTGAGGGATTCTGTCCCATTCCTCAATAACGGCGTCTTGGAGCTCCTGAAGAGTCGCGGGAGCGGGATCACGGGATCTAACCTTGCGTTTCAGCTGGTCCCAGAGGTGCTCTATCGGGTTCAGATCTGGACTTCTCGCTGGCCACTGCATGACAGGGATCCCAACCTCTTGAAGGTAGCCCTGCACAATTCCAGCAGTGTGCGCGCGAGCGTTATCGTGTATTAATGTGAACCCGTCGCCAATAAATCCAGCATAGGGGACCACATGTTCTTCCATGATCTCTGTGATGTACCGGTGAGCAGTCATCGACCCTTGCCCGCGAGCACCGCCGGTCCGAGAGACGCAAGTAAGTTCAGTTTTGCCGTCGGCAGATATGCCGCCCCAAAACATGCAGGAACCGCCCCCGTATTCTACCGTCATTTGGATGCAGGCTTGGGCAAAACGTTCCCATTGTCTTCTGTATACTCTTTTGCGTCTATCGTTGCAGAAAAGGCACACTCTCGTTTCGTCTGAGAAGAGAACAGCTCTCCATTGGTCCAGGGTCCAATTGACGTGGGCACGAGCAAATTACAGGCGTGCTCGCCGATGCGCTGCGGTTAATTTTGGACCCGTGGCAGGTCTTCTAGCCACAATATTTCTCTCCTTTAGTCTTCTTCTAACTGTAGAGACACTCACGGCCCTTCTACGAACTGCTTGAAGCTGCTGTTGCAACTCAAGAGCATTAGAGAACCGATTTCTCAAAGACTTCGATACGACGAATCGGTCATCTCTCGCAGAAGTGCAGCGATTTCTACCAGACCCACGCCTTCGGACAAAGCCACCGGTCAGCAGGAACCGCTGGTACACTCTTCGAACAGAAAAGCGACTCAAGTGCAATTGCCGAGCAACATCACACTGACGTAGTCCTGATTGCAGTAGTGCGATAACTTGGGCGGCTTCAGCAGCAGTAGTGTTCATCTTCAAGGACGTTTTTCTGATGAAAGATATTCTTCTGTGTCTTCTTCGACTGTTGGTAGCAAATTTATCCCCCAATAAGCTGTATCGACCCTTTTATACCCAAAAAACAAAACAATACAAACAAAATTTGAAGAGGAGAATCAGTTCCATTATCATTCACAGTGACTTAAAGTGTCAAGCTTTTTCTTTAATCAAATGAAATGGATATTTTTTTAAAGAGTTTTTATAGGGCTCTCAAATGATACCAATATTGCTACGAATAACTGCTTGCCTTAAGGATTAACAGTGCTTAAAGCCTATTTTTACGGACGTGCGATTTTTTTGAAGCCGAGTGTATATATTCGATAAATACACATACATAAATATTATAATTTATATAAATATTGTATTCTCTATGATAAGGAAAGATAGTGCTCTTTAACTTTCCGTTTGAAAATGTGGAGAGAGTGAGTGTCACGTATAGTGTATGGCAATGAATTCCACAGCCGGACTGCATGAACAGAAAAGGAATAAGAGTAAGAATCAGAAGAGTGAGACGGGAAATCAAGAAGGGATCTTAGTTAGATGCTGCGAGTTTTTAGACGTCAAAATTATTTGGTCAACATACTGCAGTAACTTGTATGCAATGATATTAGTTTTGCCATAAGTACCTATTTTCTTTTTTTATGAAATTGGGATGACAAAATTTGATCAAAAGAGGCTCTATAAAACTAATTTTAGATTATTTTTAGCACATTTTTTACTTTTTCTTACGTTTTTATCCTATTTTTCTTTTTCAAAAAATATTACTGAATTTATATTTCAGTCTCGGCATATTTTGTCTACAATCTTCTTTATTCTACTCTAGTTAAACGACCAGTTAAGTTAACTAATTATTACATAACAAGATAATTCAGATCTTAATTTTAAAACAATGTAGGTGTCAGTGCATACGACAGCTCTTTATTTGCAACAGTCACCATCTGTCAGAGGCGCGTGCATTCGGAAATGTCACGATAGGATATATTCTACTGCGTGAATCACAAACTCAGCATCGAGTGGTTATTTTCATGAGCTCAGTTCGATAACAGCACGAAATAATGGGAGTAAAACGCGAAATCGCAACTTTGTTATCGAATTTTTGAGCTAGAGCGGTTACGTACTATAACCGATTCTTATAGTTAGTAGTGGAAATAATTCTCGGATCCATATTTTTCTCGGATCGGATAAGAATAGAATGTAGTGCGTAACCGCTCTCACTGTGCGGAACATGTAAATTTTGAATAGAATACAAGATGCAGAACTGTGCATCCGTAAACATGCTATTTTAGAAAGAGCAATGACCTCTGCTTTTGTAGATGTTTCACCAAAAACACTTTATGATTGGTCAAACAATAAACACTAAAGCGTTTTTCGAATTTAATATTTTAAAACAGAAACATTTTCTTTTTATTGAAGAGCGTTTACAGACATTACGGCTCAAATAGCGCATTTTTGAACAACATCCAAATAAGCTTCAATTACAGACTATAACAACGGTTTTAAAGTGGTTTAGTTAATATTTACGCGCAATGAATTTGCGAAACCCTCGAGAGGAATTGAATGGAAGCTAAATATAAATATAGTGGAGAAACTACGACTGAGTTTACGTTCATTTCTATTAGTGCAACGTTATACTTTGTTACTGTTGGATATTCCAAATCTTTTGAAGATAGGAAAAGTAAATAACAACGAAATTGGCATTGACTTTAGCAATAAATCACTCCATATTTTACGTAATCGAATTTATATATCGATTTGGTTGTCTGGATTTATGAAAGATTTAAGATTGTAATGATTAAACCAACCATATCTAAACATAGTAAAAACAAAAGATGATATATGAAAATTAAAATAGAGACATTCTGAAAGTAAACACCGGATGTTTCTCATTAATCATACTTGAATTGTGGAATGTTTCTCAGGAACGCATAGCAATGATATAATAGTTTAGACCTTCACGGAAACATTGGCTGTAGCGCCTGTAGCAATTAAAAGAACTTCAGCATTCAAATGTCAGCAAAAACAGATCCGAGTTCCTCTCATTACAGTCCCAAAACTTTCTCCAAATTCTTGTCACTCATGAATACGGTTCAAAATTCCTTGATCACAATTTTAACTAAACTTTAGCTGGGCAATCGCAAAAGCTACTTAAATTTTGCATTTCACATAGTTTTAATCACGAGAGAGTAAGGTCGATAATGTGTTGAATGGGCGTTGGGAAAGTTTTCGAGTGAGGCAGGGCGGCGGGCTAAATGCGTCGCGTCTTTGGCACGGTAGTGGGGCAAGGACGCTTAGCGCCTATGCAGTCGGCAGATTGATTGAACGATTAATCTTTTGCTAAGAAGTCTAGGCTTAGATTCAGAAATCATTGTGTTACATAAACATTTTATATTGGCAGCTAAACATTGATGAGCTTTTCATGATACAAACGTAAAGAGTCTAAATTAAAGAATATTAATGTAGTAAATGATGAATAAAAACATACATCACATATCTACATTTAAAAGTACTTTAAAAACTACCTACTTGTAGCTAAATATGATTGAATGATTACATCTCTGTTTACATTCGAAAATATCAATGTTTCTTGCACTCGGTAGTAATTTTTATGTCCAATAAAAAATCTTAATTAACGTTAACTAAATCAATCAAATTGTAACACAATATAAACTCCTTTTTTTTCACATTTTTTTCAGTAAACTTATCTTTGTTATTATTTGCTTTCGTGAATTTCTATTCGAATCTACTTTACTAACTTCGCAAACGAATTTTTTTTCTAGGTATTGCTTTTCAAAGTCTAAAGACATCTGTATTTTTTCTAGTGTCTACAAAAACCTAAATCTGTATCAACACAAAACTGTCATTAGATGAAAATAAAGCGAGAGAGCGTAAAATGTTGAAATAAATATTGTTTACATTCTATGTTTCGATTCACGTGGCCGATTTTAGTTTGTGTTCATGAAAATGTACTATTTTTTACAGTTCAGTAGAGTTGAGTATTTCTGTTGATGTATGGCTATTTACTGTAATATTTTATTGAACAGTAGTCGTTATACGTGTAAGTAAGTATCTAATGTGAAATATTTGAAATTAGTGTGTGATAATTTTGTTGATTTAAACTCTGTTTTAGAGTGTTTATGTTTTCGTTTGTGTTCAATTTTAACGAATTACCTATCCGAAGTATTGTGTTTAAACGTGCGACGTTAACATACGACGTTTTATCCATTTATGACCCTATCTCTGTGTGATCGTATAAATTTTACCAAGAAAAAGGAAAATCCACTTAGTGTTTTCACTGTCACAGTCACTGTATGTAAACAAACAGATGTACACATAAATGAGTGCACAATGAAAGGATTAGGGCATTATGTACACAGGGACGGATGGTATGGTCTACAGTCCAAGTAATCGAATGTATTACGAAACGGTTCGATCGCCGATCGGGATAATTCGGGTTAACTCGGGATAACTCGCGGGACAAGCGTCCGTCGCCCGCCGCCTCGCTATTTCAACTGTTACACTTTCTGCTCTATTCACCTTTCGAACTTTTACGCTAACTCTTTCTGATTACACTTAGCTGAGTGAGAAAGAAAATGGTTTAATTACTTTCAGGTTTAGATTTAGAGTTTCAGATCGATATCCGTCTGTTAATCGATTGCTTTGCTGTGATCTTGTTGAAAGATATAAAGTATTTGAAGATGCCGTATATCATTAAGTAGATTAATGCATTCAATCTTGCGAAATAAGTAACTGAATGTTAAGATATGTATTTATTGATCAATCTGTCATTTTCAAATAAAACAACAAATACATTATTCACAAATGAAACCAATATTTTAAAACATATGACTTAAATTCTATTGTTAAGTTTCCACCGTTAAATTAATTTTATAAAATAAGGTTGGTGCTTTTAGACCAAAATAAAATAAAACTTGCTAGAAGATTTTACATTAAGAATCTGGAATAAAAGAGTTTAGTATTAATTGACGATGCATTTTTAATAAAATCTCATAAGTATCTATATTTGGTGTACAAATTTTAAACAAATCGAGTTCCTTCAAATTACGTTAAAATATAATTTTAAAAGTTTCCGAGATATTATAGTTTATAACCTATTTAGGTTCCTATAGCAAATGATTATTAATTTTGCAAAACCTAACCTAACTACTTACTTAAAATGATTAAGGGTTGTATGGTGTACGAGGGAGTAGGTACGCGGTCTATTAAAAAATGCATGACTCACCAGAATTTGGTGCAATTAGCTATTTATTTCCTTGGCTTCACACAACGTGATGCATTTACGAACAACATCAAGTCCGTCGACTCTGTTTAAACAAAAAATATTATTTTAAATAAGATAAACATTGATTTTATTGGATTTTAAAGAGAATTTCGTAGATGGGGACCATTTTCACATCGGCTATAAAAAAGGAATAAACAAATACATGCATCCATAAATATTTGTCACGCCCAATTCACGCCTCTCTCCCATTGGGGTATGTATGTAGACCACTTCCCTCCACTTACTACGATCCAAACACACTTTTTTCACTTCATCCACATTAATAAATAAACAAATGCCACTCACTTAATGGCCAGCACTCCACATATAGTGTCATCATGGGTCGCTCGTACGGGGATCACTTCTGTGTACGCGTCACTTGCTGACGAATACGATAGCAGATCGCCCATGTACAAGTATGCGTTGCTGGAAACAAAGGCTTTTGTGGAATACGTAACCTAGAGACTTCTCTACACTCGCTCGACTTTTCTTAATGGAAAAGTGACGCAGTTTTTTATTTTATTCACTTTTTGTTGAAACTTATTCAGTTTCATAGCCCAACCACTGCATTCTATGTTAAGAAGTTTTAAATAAAAGTCTTATTTAGAAAACACTTGGGAACTTATTATTTTAATTAATCACTTAGCTAGATTACACAATTCACGCACATAACAGTCAGATCAAAATGGCGATAGGCTGATGTCTATTACAATCAGGTCCCTCTATATTTTACCTTGTTGGCGTAGAATATGTTGCGTAGAGCACAGTGCATTGTTTACTAACATTTCATAACAAACTTTTATACAGGGTGACTTTAAATTAGTGAACGATAGAAAAGGATAGGCATGTACTCGTGATAACGAACAACTTTTACTATGGGGCCAAGTTCGAAATCATAAAAAATAATTCCCCCCCCCCCATATACTATCAGCTGGTGCATTTTGTATAGGGAGTTAAAAAAAATTGAATGATTTCGACCTTGGTCCCATAGTAAAAGTTGTTCTTTATCACGAGTACATGCATATCCTTTTCTATCGTTCACTAATTCAAAGTCACCCTATATACAAAAATGTTGTTTAAAAGATTCTTACAATGTGGGAGTACCATTCCACTCTAAACCGACAAGGTAAAGTAAAGAGTATGTATACAAATATTTAATAACATGCAGTGTGCATACTACATAAAAACCTTACCCAATATCTTCACAGTTGTTCAATCCGAGAGGGTCCTCAACCGGCTCACTGACGACGGTGAAGAAGACGCAATCACTACGATCGTGTTCGCCGTTCGTTGGAGTACGACATCTCGCTATCCGGGCTAGTTCCGGCAGGTCTTGTTCGTTTAGCTCGAAGGCTTGGGGGTTGGAGTGTAAAAAATGAAGTTACAAAAAGAGTAACCTAACAAAGTTACTAGCTAGATTGTTCTCTGAGGAAAACTGCTAGTTTTGGAAAAGTAGGTTTGAAAAACAAAAAGGGTTTATTTGACATGCTAGCGCTTTCCCGCTTCGTTAGTATTTATCGTCAAATCTTAAAATGATGTGAGGTTATTGTTACTCTTTCACGTAAAAACCACTGAACAGATTTTAATAAAACTTTGCAATATCTTGGCTTAGATATCAGAATAACATAAAGGTTACTTAAAAATGTTGTAAATGTTTTCCAAGACGTGTCAGTAAATGCGAACGAAGTCACGTAGTAAATATAAAAATAAATTACTAATTCAACTCACTTTTCTTAAAATTGAAATAGCACTTGTCAAGGTAATGCTTGGGCTTCGGTAAAGACAGTGGCGTTTCCAACTCAGCTCCACCCCGACCAAGAAACCTATACGCTACGTACAAGCGTTGTACATTGCTGTCATTCATTGCTGAACATTCATCGTTCAATGCCAACCAGAGAACAGTAATGTCGATGGATTGTTTACGAATCTGGTTCAGTATATATTCCGGTTTTTCGGCTTGCTAGACGTAGAAGAAAATTGGCCAGTGTAAGCGACTTTACATTTACCTTAATATTAATACAGTAAAATGCGATAAATAATGCACATCGGCAATCGTCGCATTTCCGAATACAAACGAATCCTAATTTCCATGTACATCAATTTACATTAATCATTCTACAGAAATTGAATTTAGAAAACGTATAAAATCATAATAATCATTACCTAATCATTCATAATATGAATACTTAATCAATAATAATCATATTAATAATCAATAATTTTGTTTTGTTTCTGATTTCACGTCATGTTCTGTGTAATATAGATACGAAGTCAAAATTAGTCAAAAATCCAAAGATCGATGTGCATTCTTTATTGTTCTTTACTGTTTAGGATATAAAAACTGTTAAAAGCAATATACTTAATCAATAAAAAGGCATCAGACGGCCTTGTTAATACATCATAAATGTCCCAAATATTATTAAAAATTTACCTCTGGAGATATTTCATCTGGACTCTTCTTCTTTATTTTAACCTTTTTGAATAGATTCAGCGCATTGGTTTTGGAACCTAAAACAATATAATGCATAGAAAACCAAAATGACGACTTTTTTAAGAAATCCAAAACCAGCTTTGATACAATGTTCCATCATGTAGGCTCCGGCTACATCAACATAACAAGGGCCCAAGTCTACTAATTTACAAAATTCTCAGTTGTTGGCCGGCAGAGTGTCAATGAGAGTCTCAATGGCATTTTTTGACATATTTGGTCGCAATCAGTGTAAGCCATTGTTTAGGGGAAAACCAAATGTGTCAAACAATGCCAATGACACTCTGCCGACACACAACTGAGGCTGTTTTAAATAATTAGCAGACTTGGGCCTCAGTTCGACAGTACCATATTATTGTATTATCATCATACGTCTGCCAATCCTCAATACGCTACAATACTCGGAAGAACCTAGATTCCGTTACATAGAGTTACATGCAAATAGACTGATTTAAAAGCGTGTAAAAGAAGACTAAATATATTCTTAAATATCATGAGTACGTAATAAAAAACTTACTTTCTAAAGAACCTGCGTTATTGAGGAAATTAGCAAGACTGTTGCGTTGGTCCTTTTTTGCCTGAAAATTTATCAAAATAATATTATTTATTATATTTGAATAAATATTCTAATAAGACAACCAAAATGCTATACTTTTTCATATATAAATGACATATTGGTCTCTGCCTACCCCAATGGGAAAGAGGCGTGACAGATATGTATGTATGTAAGTGACTTTAACTAACATTAGATGTAAGTTGATCGTCGACAGGAGCTCCCGGTGCATGGTTGACATTCTGAAATGAAAATTAACTTTCAATCTAACTACATTACGAAATAAATCACTTATGTATTAATAGTCAAGCAATCAAGTAAAAGGTTTTTCTAAGTACATACCGATAATGATCTTGCCCTTTCTGGAATGCTCTGGAAAATACAATAAACTGAATATTAACAAAAGTTACCAGATAAAAAACGTTTCGTCTATCTATATTCCTACTTATAATTTTAATCAGTTAATAATGGAGCGCAGTATGCTTGGTGTAAAGCTTACTGATAAAGTAAGAAACACCATACTGCGCTCCAGGACACGTATTGCTGATGTGGTAAAGACAGCTGCCAAGCTAAAGTGGGATTGGGCCGGTCACGTCTGCCGCATGCCAAACGATCTCTGGGCAATCACAACAACCCAATGACAACCAAACGCCAAAAGACCTCGCGGCAGACCACGGAAAAGGTGGCGAGATGAGCTGGACACCTTCACGAACGACTGGGCAGAGGCGGCACAGGATAGAGAGTCGTGGAAAAGGAGGAGAGAGGCCTTTGCCCAGCAGTGGGACAACAACGGCTAGATTCTAAACAATGGCTTACACTGATTGCGAACAAATGTGTCAAAAAATGCCATTGACACACAACTTAGAATATAGTAAATGAGCAGACTTGGGCCCCTGGTCAATAATACGTACAATACAAACAACTTTGCAAGAATGAATCCTTATTTAAGTACCTAGACATTATATACAAAAACAACGTGATATTACCAAATAAATATGTTAACAAACATCTTACCACTTCATTCACTATGATGCCAGACGACTCTCCCTGTACAATAGAGAATTATTTACATAGTTAATACGACATTTCATACTTTGAATACTCGTGCCTTGTGAGGCACTGTCCAGCTAGCTTAGCATGGCACTCCGTGACAAGACGTTGTCATGCGTTTGTCACGCTTACGTCTCTGTCTATAGTTTTAAATGTGATAAGGACAGCATGGCGTGAGATGATTGTCGCGGTACGTATGCTAAGCCTTCACACCTCTGCTCAAGCTAATAACATACTACCATTTTAGGAAGTTTTTTCCTAAAATAGCATACTGATAATTTAGGAAAAATCTTTTTTTTTTTCAATAGACTTATAGTAAACTCGCAGTCGCCTAACTAAACAATATTGCTTACAGTTTCCGTGGGCACTATGCTTCTCTCATACCACCTGCTATCCTGACCGAATACACTTCTTCTGTCATCCACAGCTGATGTACCTTTGGTGTCCTGCAAGCAAGGTAAAAACAGTGCTGATTGAGCCGATGGATGTATGGGTGGAGAATGTTTGTCACTCTTTCACGTTAAAACAACTGAACAGATTTTCATGAAACTTTATACTTTTGTAGCTTCTATATCAGAATAAAAGCTGATTTAATTTTACATTGAGTCAGTGCTGACTTGGTATTGCCATAGTGTAAATTTGATTTCAAGTCAGTACAGTAGTGCGACAGTGCACTGACGTCAGTTACTGACTCAATGTAAATTTGCCTTTAATTGATTTCAGGTCAGTACATTACTGACGCGACAGTGCATTGACGTCAGTTACTGACTCAATGTAAATCAGACTTAACACATAAAAAGCTTCTATATTAGAACAACACATAAAATAAAGTTATTTTCAGATATTGTGTGAGTTTTACAAGATATTACGATAAATGCATACGAAGTCGCGAGCAGGCCATAGTAATATAACAAAAAATAAATTACCTCTGAGCCATTATCGTCGGCTGATCTATCGATTGACTTATCTGGACACTGAAAAGATATATGCGAAATAATCAATATTGTAGCATTGTTAACATACTCAAATCAAAACGTTTTAAAACGGCGGCAAAACTTATTCATTTATAAAAACTCACAGAAGCGGGCCGCTTTTGTTTATACAAACGCTCCTGTCGTGCTTGATACGTCTCTGTGTATTGAGGCTCGTTGCCTGCGAAACTCTGAAGAAAGAAATAAGTTTAAAACAAAAGAATGACATCGAGAATGTAGACAGATCAAGTCAAACAGATTACCGAACTCCTGCGAATCTACCCCAAACATAAATATGTTACTTAAATCGGAGGGCACGGTACTGAAACAACGCCCTAGCTATAACGGTTCATGAGATACAACCGGGTGATAGACAGACGGATAGACGGACTGCTTAGCCTTAGTAATAGTAATAGGATGACAACGGTCACCCTATGGTTAAGGTACCCTAAAATACTGGTATCAATATGCCAGTTTCCCAACCGCCGTCGCCGCCTGCCATCTCTACAAAAAGAAGTGAAATCCCACGAAAAACATTCTGTAAAATATTCGTCAAATCTCGATGAAGCAGCTCCTTCTTTATCTCTAAAAAGTAATGGAATCTAGACAAAGTTGTGCCAAGTCTCAGGTTCCTAACTGCATTTTCTTTATTAGTATTGTTAATGCTGTGTGATTTTTAGAGACATAGAAGCAGCTCCTTCGAGACTTGACTAGTATTTTACAAAATGTTTTTGCTGGGATTCCAAATTACCATGTCATCTTCGAAAATTGAGCTGCGTTGCGCAGCTGCATCCATCTACGATTCATGATTAGAGTCAGCAAGTTCATCACCGTTAATCAGTGATATCATTTCAGTCCAATTTCCCAGCAGTCACTTCCGGGTACCTTCGCCTCGGAAGGTACCAAGAAGTGACTTACCTGGACATCAGTACTAAGCAGCGGCAGTCTCCCATGGGTAATATACTCAAGGTCAGTGGACAGCCGCACGTCATCAAGTTCATCCTCGTTGATCTGCGCCATGACCGCACCGAATCCTGTCCCGATACTATTGCGTGTATGACGAGCCTGCATCCCCGATATTGTTAACTTACCAAATAAAAACGTACTTCTATAATTTATGAAATGGGAAAGTACCTAGTGCCCGTTTTAGCAGAAAGCCGTAGAAATTTTAGATAATTTTTGTAGCTAGACTTTTTCATGTATAAGACTGTAAAATCTAGAAAATAAGATTTGTCATCCTCTAAATCTACACGAAAAATTTGAAAAAAATTTGACCAATTAACACGTCTATCTGAACGTAAAGATATGCACATCATCGGCAAACAAATAAGACTTAACGACGACAACACATCGAAACAAAATTGTAGTCTAAAGATAAAATCTATACGACCGAAATGATAGATCCACGTTTAGGCTTGGCAAGCGCGGCATTGATTTTGGGCAGCAGCCGCGGCGTGGCTCGCAGCATGCACCACAGATCCAATACGCCAGTTTCGTCACTCGCGTCAAGGTCATCCGCGCTGTCTTTGCGCCTCATGCAGGGGCCAGCCATCTGCGTCATACGAGAAACAGTTCTGTATTATGGTCTGCTAGAAAATTTGCAGTAGTACTAAAAAGTATGCGATTGTAGTGCAATAATTCGTTCGAATTTGAGTAAAAATCCATGAAGAACACCATGAATCATAACACTTTAGAAAAAGAGCCATATAATGACCCAAAGAGGATAAGCCCTAAAATTAAGTGGTTTTCAATGCAGTTGTGAATATCCATGAACGTTAAGAGTCAGTTGTGTTCGTGACCAATCAGATACAGTAAACCTGCCACGTCCTTTTTCTGGGCAAAGACCTCCCTTGTTCTCTATCCAATAAAACATCCGGAATTCAGAAACACTTAAATAAAACAATAATGCTTACCAAAGCCAAAGACATATCAGCTCTTCTATTAGTATGTAACAAAGCTTCTCGCAGCGGTAAAGAGCAGCTAGCCAGCGGTTCCTCCAAGCGATTCACTTCACAAATCTTAATTGGCATTTCCTCCTAGACGTGGTTAATAAAATATGCAATATATTTAAATCCTCAATGAACTATTCTGGTTCTTCCTGCTAGGCAAGGAGTCCAGGACTTTTTTCGATAGTATTTCTGCTGCAACTTGATTGCTGTACTTTTAAATAATAAAACGACATTTCGTTACTAAAGAACTATTATGTAGCTCGCCGAAGAGAATTGCTTAAATTCCATAAAGTATTTTTTCGTATTTAATGCTGTACCTGAATTTTCGTACCTTGAAAAAGCTAAATCACAAATTCCTGAAAGATAAACAAATACATACACATTTCAAATATTCAATAAAATCGTCAGTTAGCTTCAGATCGTATTCGGTTGAGAAGTCGAAATGTACGACCCTGCCGTGACGGATGCGCGTCATCGCCACGTTCTGATCGTAGAACTGCCATGTTAGGACTAGAGACAAGTCGCGGGAGTTTATTACAGCCTGGTGGGGGAAAGAGATAGGCGACATTAATGGAAGATAATATAATTTCTTATCTTCCATCAATGTCAGGATTTTGTCGTTGACATAGTATTAGGAGAAGGGCTGTTCGTTACAAATGGAGAATCTTTAGTTCCATCTTAAGGCCAAGGTTGCCAGACTACTCTAATATTATAAACTGGAGCAAAAATTAATCAATATTGTCTAGTTGTATTTAAGTCCTATACAACCTGAAACGATTTAGCAAAGAACCAGGTACTTAGGTACATTTTTATAGCCTATTATATCCCAATACTTGCCAAAAGCCATCCCAATATTCTTCCATCTTTCCCTATCCCTAGCAACTTCTGGCCAGCTAGCCACGTATGCACCCAGATCGTTGCGCCATCACCTTTTAAGCCGACCTCTACCTCTATGGCCGCCGACCGACAACCAGTTGGCAGATATCTTCGCGCATCAATCAGGATGCATACGGCAAACATGTCCAGCCCAGTTCCACTAGAATTTCGTGGTTTTTACCTACCTTATTTGTAATACCTGTGTTCACTTGTTTCTAAACCCCCTTACCTCATCAGAAAGCACGATAGTCCCAATATGCAGTGTGAACATAACACGTGGCGTATAAGTGTCGCCGATACGAGACTTTCCTTCAGTGGCCCTCAAAGACACGTGACTGCTTCTAGCGGCTGGCGATGACGGATCTTTCAGTCCGGATTTAGGAGCTTGGCTCTATTGGGAAGGAGAAAGGGATGTGAAGGATCTTATTGTAAAATGTTAATGGATATGAGGTAAGTGTCCTGAACAAACAGGGAATAGGGTTTCAAATCGTCTTCTTATTATGCATATAAATTAAACATCTTAAAACTTATTAATATTGGAATTTATTTACAAACACAGCAAAGACACATTAAAAGATATAACATCAAAGAGATTATTTAAAATACATACTTACTTATGTATTATAGGAAGCTATCATTACTTATCTAAATACAAACTTAATCCCAGAACTACCGATCTACATAAATTACAGTTGTTAATATTTAGGAACTGTAGGCAAAATATTTAGCTTCCTTATTCCCTACATACATATCTGTCACATCTCTTTTCTATTGGGGAAGACAGAGATCACTTCCCTCCACCTCCAATCACACTTCATCCATATTCATCAGCAACCCACATGCATGCTTAAATACAAATTACAATATCTATTTATTACATATTATCTTTACTTGATTGTTACTTCATCTACTTTACTAAGTTATACCCCACTCCCGCTAGTCTAAGTGAGAAATACCTCCGGTGGCGTGTTTTTCATGATCATTCGTCGACATCGCGCTAATTCTTCCCCGATCGCTTGTAGAGTGTGATGCATTTGCACGGTCGTCTCCGATGGATGTCTGAAAAATGAATTTTAGAGGTTAGATGCTCATGTTAGTGTAAGACAGTCATCATCATCATGTCAACTTATGGACGTCCACTGCTGAACAAAAGCCTTCCCCAAGGATTTCCAGAATGACCGGTCTTGCGCTGCCCACATCCAACGGTTTCCAGCGACTTTAACTAAGTCGTTAGTCCACCTTGCTGGAGGCCTTCCCACACTGCGTCGTCCGGTGCGTGGTCGCCACTCGAGAACCTTTCTGCCCCATCGTCCATCGGTTCTGCGAGCAATGTGCCCCGCCCACTGCCACTAAAGGTTTGCGATTCTTCGAGCTGTGTCAGTGACCTTGGTTCTTCTGCGGATCTCATCATTTCATTTTCATTTTTTTCTCATCATTTGTTAGACAATACATTACTCAAATTACAGGCCTATTTTTGAAGACATTGTGGGTGCTCAATGATTTTGTGCTTCGCATGGACGTCTACATTCTTCTTCTCTGCCTATAGCTGCCCACTGCTAAGCATAGGCCTTTCCAATTTCTCTCCAACGCGACCGGGACATTGCCACATGCGTCCAACGAGACCCCACAATTTTCGCTATGTCATCGGCCCATCTGGAAGGTGGCCGTCCCACGCTTCGCTTAGTAGAGCGTGGTCTACATCATCACATGACTCATATCATATCACATTATTTTTTTAGAAAGTCGTAATGTCGTTTTTTTAGGCGAACTTATCTCGATCAAATCCGGGACTTCAAAAAAATGCAACGTTAAGAAAACGAATGAAAAATGAAAATGATAAAAACCTGAATTCTCATGTAAAATGTCAAGCAAAATAAACAATTGAATTGTATAGATCCACACTTACTTCTGACTGCTCTCCTTGTCCAACTTAGTAAGCGCCGGTATCTCCCCAGCGCTCATAGAATGAGTAGTGTCGGTGGCTGTAGGTAGCGTGGACATAGCACAAGATTGCGTGCACGAATCCGTATACGTCGTGGTTAGCGTGGATTTGTTTTCCCCTGGGGATCTTGGGGTTTGTTCCGACTGAGACTTCTTTGTGCTTGTTGATGCTGGAATGGTTATAGGTTAGTAACTTCGTACGCATTTATCGTCATATCTACGGACACAGTATGAAAAGAGTTATAGCATGCAGTGTGGTCCTTGACTACCATTGAAAATGCTACCTGCCTCCGTTTACCTTAGTTACTCATGTCTTATTTTACTCACACAATCACTATACGCGTTTAAGAAACGCAATACTTAGTTTCATACATTTGATCGTCAGTGTTTGTGTTGAACTACGGGCTATCTTTGTATTTATTGGTACAAATTTCAAATACTATGGATTGCTGGCACCGACGTATGAACCTGTAAAGCTCAAGAGTTAAAACACTTACTTTCTTTATCGCGTTCAGAAGGTAAATCCGTCATGTGACTGATTTCTTGATCAGTGTTCTCAGGGGACGTTGCTCTTGACTGTGTCGACGGTCCAGAGATAGAATATGACCTCGGAGCACGGTCTGATTTTAAGTCCTGTTCAATTAAACTTGAATGGCCTCTAGGGATTTTCCTGGCTGCTGAAATTTAAGTGAAATATTTCTTAATGAATAATTTCCCCTTTAAACAATCTCAAGCACAGACATTTATGTTCAGTCATTTTAAGATATAGAGCATATAAATCAGTGCCGACACGATCAAGAAAGGCAAAGCCAAGAGTACCCTAAACCGACGTGCAAGTATGAGGCGAGTGATAAATGTGGATGGAGTGAAAGAAGTGTGTTTAGATCGTAGCAACTGGAGAAAAGTGGTCTCTGCGTACCGCGATGGGAGAGAGGCCTGACAGATACATAGTGTTGCTAATAAAAACCATGTAAAAACTCACCTAACTTATAAAATGCATCTTTATTTTCCGAAGCTACGGGCAAAGGTTCATTTCTGTTACTTTTGTAAATAGTGTCATCTATCTCTAGTTTAAAAGGATCATAAAATGTCGGCGCATCAGATTCAGCCAACGAGACTCGTCGATTGGGTGGTTTAAATTCACTTTTATTCTGTAAAGCTGCATCATTAATATGAGGAACACCGCCTTGTTTTTCATCACGTAAATCTTTTTTATTTCGTTGGTAATTCTCCGGTGGTTCATTGTTAAGACTGAGGTATTCTCCAGCAATAAATTTATTTTGCATAGACTTAGACCTTAGATAACTTAATTCCTCGTGTTCATTCAATAAGCCTCTGCTTCGATTATCAACTACGCCACAAGCACAAACGACTTTTCTTCTTTTATATTGTTTTTGCTTCAATGATTTGCATTCGCAGATAACTTTACTGTGTTTCTTACTTTGAAGCGCTATTTGCGTCTTTTTGAGATTCATAATATTTGTCGCTTCCAACGTTCCTCTAGGATTTTGAAATTTTTGTGATTGTTCGTGATCTTCCCATAAGCGGTCGCTCTTTGCGTTAACGTCTTTTTGATATCGTGCAACCGTTTCTTTCAGACCTGATTTTGGCGGGTTTTGGCTATTTAATTTTTCAAAAGGTTGCTGCTGATTTTGTGGTACTTTATAAGCATCGTTCCATGTTTCGTAAAATTTCATTGTTTGACCAGGTACAGTTTTAGATGTTGACGATTGCTCTTTGTCATCCACGTTAACTTTGTTTTCTTTCTCCCTCCTTTCAGCTTTCAGATCTAGGGTTCGGATTTTATTGTGTTCACGCGTTTTACAACAAAGGCGTTGTATGCTTAAAGAATCTTTATATTTCGCGTACGCAACCAATTTATCGAATTCACTTTGTGACTTGTCGTCACTTTGTTTTGCCACCGAGTCTGTATTATCTGGTATATGACATTTTATGCAAGGTTTTGACTGTCCTTCATTTCTTTTATTTTCACAATCATCGGCGCATACGGCTGAAGTTCTAAAACGTGACACATATCTCGTTTCATTATTTGTAGCTTTAATAAACAAAGTTTATAGATCAAACTTTTTATAGGAAAGCAATATAAGTCGAAGCGACAATATTTTACAGGTTTACGTACAATTTATTATTGATCAATGGGGATGATGACTACATTCGAAAAATAATTAATCCGTCTTTTAGGCTATTAAAAATATTTGAAACATGTTTTTTACCGAATCAAATACAAAGATACACAGAGCATCAAAGTTACGGAGTGGGGTGTATTGACGTCACTCCTACGTATAAATCGTACTAAGGCGTGCCGTCATGAGCAACTTTAACCCAGTGTATCTGTGTCATTTTTAGTATAGAAGAAAAAAGAAAAAATACGTGTCGAATATATAAAAATAATGTGATGGACTAAAATTTTTTTAGTCTCCATGTCCATTACACCATTATCTTATTAATGTACCTATAACTATTATGAAATATAAAATTAACTCACGTGCAGCAAGGTTGCGATGCAGCATCAGTATGATACAAATCCCACTTTCTATTCACTTGTTTCAAGTCTCTACTGCGACGGCGATCGGTCTCTGTACTCTTCTAAAACACAGTCAACAAAATGTACCAAAGCTTTTTTGAGAATTTGTTTGATAAATAACAATGATATAAAACAAGTGAAACAAATACAGTGACATCGACATATTCCCCCTTTTTAGTTAGTTCCTTTAGTTTGACGTTCTGTCCATAGCCGAAACATCAAACTAAACGAACTAAAATCGAACTATCTTTAAAACTCGTTTTGTGACAAGGGGGATAACGCCTGTAAAGAATTGCAAAAGGCTATCTCTGCAAGGAGACACTATTAGAACCACGAATGGAATAAGGTTTTACAAAAGCTAAGACCAAACGCTTACCTTATTTGCATCGCCTTCAGTGCCACCGACACCTATTTCCCTGTTTTCCACATCTACGGTATAAGTCTCATTGCTTGGTACCTGTGCATGCATATGGAATGTTGTCATTACATTTCATCATCATCATCATGTCAGCTTATGGACGTCCACTGCTGGACAAAAGCCTCCACCAAGGATCTCCACAACGACCAGTCATACGTTGCCTACATACAACGTTTTCCCGCGACTTTAGACTACATTTAGGTTTGCTATATTATTGCTTACTAGCATTGGATACTTAATATACTCTTAATATACTTAATATACTCTTAATAAGTGTTTATGCCCCTTTACTATAAAAGCTATTCAGCAGTGCTAATGTGACAAAGAATGCTAAGCAATGTTTGGCATGGGCAACCGGCTTATATCGACTTCTTAAGGCGATATCTGTGTCGCACACAATATGATGTTTGTCCTTCCAATAAGACTACGAAAGTGGTGAAAACCAGAACTAAAATGTGTCAACTATTAAATTATATTAAGGCCCGGTTTTTCAATAGCCAGATAAAAATTAACTGACACATGATAAACTGGACCTCAGGCCCCGTTCCATCATGTACAGATAAAATCTGTCTCTGTCTAAAACGTCACGTTTTATGAAAAAAGACATAGGTTTATCTGTCAGTAGATGGCGAAAAGGGGACTTGATCTAACCGTGCTCGAAGATTTGCTGGACCCCGCGGCAACATTTGCCTTTCGACTCTGCTGATCATCTGGTGGAGGGAATGGCATTTTCTCTGTCCCTGTTATCTATATAAAGATTAAAAAGGACTATTATCCAGACATCATCTTTTCTTCTGCTATTATTTAAAATTCCTGATACGATAACTTTGTCCGTTTATTGGGCAGAGAATGTACATAAACAGACTATTCTATAATCAGGTATAAAAAGGTTTAAACTATATAGAAAATATAAAGATATTTCAGAGCTAAACCTTAACTTTCAAAATATTAACAACCAGCTTTTGCCCGCGGTTAAGAGTGCCTTTGCACCAGAGATGTGCTTAGGTACGTTGCTATGGATGCGTTTGATATCCACCAATCATATTCAGAGAGCCGTCATAATGAATGAAGATGATTGGTGGATATCAAACGCATCCATAGCAACGTAGAATAGCACATCTCTGGTGGAAAGGCACACTTAATTGGCGTTAATTCAGGGTATCTAACACTGTCGAAAATTGGTAAATGGTCAATAAGAACAAATATTCAGTGTAGCAGAAAATACTCAGTGTTTTAAGGAAATGGGGAGCTAGAAAGAGAAAAATAAATAGCCTATTGGAGAGTCACAATAAGTCCACTTAAAAAAATATGTCAATTTATAGCGATGAATTGACATGACAAACGGACAAACGTTTTGTCGTAAAAGACGGACGAAGTCACACACACACACCATTTATAAATTATTAGTACCTATGGATGGATTACTCACAGAAAGTCGCAAATGTTGGAGCTGTGCTTGTAACTCAGCTATTTTCTCCAATAGTGCTTGATTCACATTGTTTGCAGGCTGAAATCAAATTCATAGATACCAGATTTTCTATTTATTTTCGCGCTATCAGTATAAGGTTGACATAAGTAGTTACCATAAACAGGAACTAATATCAGAATCGTAAGTCTTTCGAATGAATGAATTACTGTTTGTGTAGGTGTTTTAAGTTGAAAATATTTACGTTTTCCTCAGAGTTTCGGGATTGATCTTGATTCGGAGTATCTTCAGCAGGCTGTCAAATTCATTTAAAAATATGAACAAAATTTTAAAAGTTCATCTCTGTTATTTTTGAAACCTAAGGCCAGTTGTCCACGGAATTGCACGTCACATCAGCCGCTTCGTGGACACAAATTTGATTGGTTCTTCGCAAGATGCATGCATCAAGCATTTGCAGACGATTGTAAGCGTCAATTAACTAAAACGTGCACATGACGTGCGGCTCCGTGGAAAATTGTCCTAAAACTTTACCTTTTCATAACTAGTTTCACCACCGTAGCCCGAGTCGTCGGGTATTCCTTCGGGAGACTGATTATCATTCATAGACTGAAACAAATGAATAATGGTTTAAAATGCAATAACTTTCAATTTTTCTTTTCAATCAGAATTCGTTTTCGTCCTCGCATATGTATATCTGTCAAGCCCCTCTCTCATTGGGGTAAGCAAAGACCACTTCCCTCCACTTGCTACGACCCAAACCCACTTCTTATTTCTTTTGTTTCCACATCACGTCTTACGGAACGTTCAGAGCTACCAATAATAAGAAAAAATAATTTAAAAAATGTGATCTATACCCGTTCATTGTCTTCATTTGTTTCTGCTTCAGCCGAATCTCTTGCTGCGAAAGTATCACGTCCAAATTCCTGCAAATTCATCTTAACTCATAATGTGGAATTTTTCAAGGGGCCCAAGTTTGCTAATTTAAAGTAGCCTCAGTTGTGTGTCGGCAGAGTGTCAATGACATTTTTGGTCGCAATCACTGTAAACCATTGTGTAGCGGAAAACCAAATCTGTCTAAAAATGTCATTGTCACTCTGTCGACACACAACTGATCATCTAGACTAGAAGTTGAGGGGCAACGGTTTTTACATTAAATGTAATCAAGAATTACAAAGCTTCACTAACCTTTTCTTGATTGTCTTCTGAAGAACCAGAATCAGTATTCTTTATAGGAGTGGACGTAGCACCTACCTCAACGCTTTTCTGTGAACAAAAAAAAGCATTCCTAAGATTTTTTTCATCATGGAAGGTAAACGGAAGAGAGGAGACCACGGAGGACTTGCATAGATCAAAATGAAAGAGGGAATAGAAGATGTGTCGTAAGCAACAGATATGCTCAAACGGACGGCAGAGAATAGAGCAGAGTGGCGAAGGCTCCACTAAATATGATGATGAGAATTTATTCAATGCCGTTTTTGATTTTCATGCATTTGTCAATCAGTTTGTGGACGTTTCCACTGTTGCTGTATAAGTAGACTCCGAAAATGAACCGACAACGTGGCAAGCTCCAAAATTCGTTAATCGTGGAACACACAAAACAAGCCATCGCAGAGAGCATTGTTTTTATGGCTGTTGATACGATAGTTCCTAAATGGTCTCAAATTGAACAAGAACATCTTTTCCAGTAATGAAAGGTCACTGGTTTATGCTTCGGAGCCACCAATCTAATATTTGAGATTTATGACGCACAATAGGACCACACCTCTAATGTGAACCTACTCCCTATACCTACTCGCTTATTAGACTCCTTAAATATTAAGTGCTCGTTTCACGACCAACAGATTTCAACTGACAGATAGACCTATGTCTATTTTATAAAACATGATATTTCAGATAGAGATATCATATATCTGTCAGATAAATTGTATCTATAAATGGTGAAACGGCCTCCTAAGAGATCATAATATAAATATTAACCATAGCTGTTTCCGGAGGCCATGCGTTTAATAAACTTTTGCAGCACGGTGTTATATGATCGCACGATCTTACCGCCTCTTGTATATCATATTTCTATAACATTAAATGTAAGTAAATACTTTGGATTTGGCCATGACTGTAGGTATCTACTCTAGTAGCTGTTTTAACGTACTTATTTATTTATACAATACATAACTACAGTTATTTCCAAACATTATGTTCAAGAATATAAAGTTAAGGGCCGGCGCACAGCAGACGGAGCGCAGCGCAGAGCATTTTTGATTGTCATATTATTATTATCGACATTGTTTTTACAATAAAATAAAATCCTAAATCAGTTGACACAACATTCGCTTGAAGTTTCAATGCTCCGATGCTCATTTGTTTTGTTAACTGATTTTGAATTTTATTCTAATGAGAACAATATCGATAATAATATGACAATCAACAATGCTCTGCGCTGCACTCCGTCAGCTGTGCGCCGGCCCTAAAGCACCTACGTTATAGAATAAAATATTGTAAAATTTCATTCTTTATGGTAAGTCTGATGTCAAAATAAATTAAATTTCTTTTGGACAAAATGATTTCACTGAATTATCGTGAAATAACTGTGTCTAAGGTAAAGATAATAAGTGTCCTTTTCACCAGCTATAGATAATTAACTGCCAGATAAACCTATGTCTATTTCATAATAAAACATGACGTTTTAGACACAGACAGGTAAAAAAATAGAGATGCGCCGTATATGGGTTTTGCCGAATACCGAATACTATTCGGTTTGAAACCCGACCGAACCGAATAGTTCGGCCGAACTATTCGGTTGTTCTTTCACACTAATTTTGATACAACAAATAGGTAAAGTTTATAAAGAAAAGCGCCTTTGACTGTCACTAGATAGAGCAGAATGTCTAGGTTTCTAAATTCTATCTTTAAGTGTCACTTATTAACTTATCTTCATTTTATCATCTCCTAATAACTCTTGTAATACCTAGATGTGAAAATGAGTATATAAGATTGACTGCTCCTTGGTTTAAAATAATTGAATATGAGTTTAAAATCTTGTTTTATCAAGCAAATTATTATTAAACAAAATAAACGAATAAATGGTCATTTTAACCGAATATTCGGCCGAATACGAATATTCGGTTGAGGTGCCGAATATGCCGAATACCGTATAGTAAACGAATATTCGGCGCATCTCTAGTAAAAAAACATCTGTCAGATAAATTTTATCTGCAGATGGTGAAACAGGGCTTAAGAAACAAATATTGTATTTTACCGTAGAGGGCCACCGTCTTACTAATTCTTTGCAACAAGGTAGAACGCCATCGAACCAATTTGTGCCTTTATCAGTCACGGCTGGTTTCTGTAGAATATACCCAGGAAAACTGAGTTGGTAATAATCTTTCGAACGCATAAGTTTCAAGTTCTATTCAATAGGGATGACGACTACATTCAAAAATTCAAAAAATAATTAGTCCGTCTTTTAGGCTATTAATAAATATTTGAAACACAATTTTTTGCTGAATAAATACATAAATAAATACAAAGATACAGAGCATCAAAGTTATGGAGTGGGGGGTTTTGACGTCACTCCTACGTAAAAATCGTATGTAAGCGTGACGTCACGAGCAACTTTAACCCAGTGTATCTTTGTAATTTTTAGTTTAAGAGAAAAAAGAAAAAATATGTGTCGAATATTTAAAAATAAACTATGTGATGGGCCTAAAACATTTTTTGTCGTCATGCCTATTATCAAATATGATATACCTAAGTGTAGGTAACTTTAAAAAGCATGTTCCAAACATCAATGAAATCTATAATCTTATTACTTATTAGAACACTAGAGACTACCCGTGACGTCGTCGTACGCATTTATCGTCATATCTTGGATAAAAAATTAGATATCTTAATAATCTACGATATTGCCAAGTTTCATCAAAATCTGTTCAGTAGTTTTTACGTGAGATCATAACAAACATCCGTCCATCCATCGGCACAAACATTGACATTTATAATAGGTAATAGTAGGATTAATAAATGTAGTTATTTCTTTAGAACTACGATTACAAGGCTTATGATCAGCAAGACTTGCCTCTGGGTCTTGAGCGAATACATCTGTGGCCTCGTCAACTTTTAAAACACCGGTTTTATCCAATTTCTGAAATTGGTAACAAGAATTAAGCTACATAATTATTTCTTATATTACACGTTAAACTATGTTACTGAACTATTACTCGAATTTTACAGAAAACTAGAAACTTGAAAAGAAATGCTTAATAGGCATGCGACGTATAAATTGTAACTTTTCTATATGGGTATGATATAATGATTTATTCAATGTCATTTCACTCATTTTCACATCACTCCTGTCCTAGCATTTACACCTTCTATTTTCTATCTAAGATAATTAAATAAGAATTCAATGACAACTTCATTTACACACTTTTTTGGAATGACCTTTTATTATACAAAATGCAAACTTAAAAAAAAGTGATGCGAGATGACAACGAATAATGAGAATAATCACAGTTTCAGCTTACTTGGGTTTTTAATATTTGCTCATCATCAAGAATAGGTAGCGTAACGTCAATTTGTTGCGAAAGGCTTCTCGAATGTGGCTGCTTCAACAGTAATGTATTTGTTAAATTATGATCTTTTTAATCACGATTGAATTATTATGATTGAATTATGATTTTGATCTACATATATAATAATTTTCTGGATAATTGGAAAGCCTACTATGACGTACAAGAAACTACTAATTCAATCAAAACATAAATTAGAAGACTTACAACAGATTCAACTTTTTTAAATTCAAGCGGCACCTCCGAAGATCTACGATTTAGATTGTATGGCACAGGTTTTGTGGTCTCTGGACCGATATCTCGATCTGGAGGACCAGCAGAAACGGCAGTGGCAGCGGCAGCGGCAGTGGCAGCGGCAGTGGCAGTGATTGGTTCAATTCCAGCAATGCCTCGGTCAACGCAATCAGTGCAACCAGAACGCGTCTTACAACTAGTATTAACACAGCGGAGGCACTTGCTGCCATCACGATCACCAATTGTAGAAATCGGCATATCTAGTTGCGTCATAGTTGAACTGATAGAACTTCGTCGGTCTCCATTATTGTTGGCTCCTTGAATTGCATTTGAATCACCTGACACGTGGCGGCTCGTTGCACTTTTGCGAGGTTCAGTAGTCGAATCACCAGCATTTGACGTAGGTTTGTAGCTATTGACGGCTGAACTAGTAGGGTACAAGCTTGGACCTTCACGTGGATCTTTCCTAACATCCGTGTTGTCAGATGACAAGGCGTTGCCATTACTTGGAGTAGCAACAGGAACACCTTTCGAGTCTAAATTGGTAGCCCGACCAGTAGAAGGATCTTGGTAATTAACTTTGGAACTTGTGTCTTCAGCACCTGCGTTTTGTATGTTTTTACCAGGCTGCTCATTTGTTGACACTTGTTGACTTTCAGATGCAATCGGAAGCACACTATCGCGAAAACTCGTAGTACGAGCAGGGCGACTAGGAGCGTTTTCTCGGCGAATACTACTCATAGAACTTCTCCTGCTTCCATAGTATTGTTTGCCAGATTCATTTGGCGGTTGACGACCGTCAGTGGTTGATTCGACGTCGGCTTGCCCTGTATTTGGTTGTTTAAGGGCCTCAGTTATATCAACTGAACGTCGAGGGCGATCATAGGTAGAACTTTGGATGCTTTTTCGAAAAATATGTATCAAATCTTGAGGAGTGGCAATTTCTTGATTGTTTTGAAGATTCGCGCGCTTATTAGTTGACTCAGAATCACTCAAAGGTTTAATATTGGAAGTAGCAACAGCATCAGTATTTGGATCATTTGTAACTCTGGTTTCAGTTCCTTTAGTTGCAATTCTACTACTTTTATCTTCAGCATAGTCCTGTTTTGTAGTGGGTTGAATATTGGGAGGAGCATTGCTTCCAGAACTAGGAGGCTCATCTATCTCTGAGACTTGAATCCTATCAATTCGGATTGACGTAGCCTAAAAAGAGAAGATTAATGATACAAATAACCCTATCTTTATGTGTTACCTGTGTAAAGGAAATCAAGAAACTTGAAATGAACTTCTATAATAATTAATCACGATTTTTAAACGCCAAAAACCAGACAGAACTTAGTCTTACTCACTTCAGGTGTAGATTCACTATATTGTGATGCAGTTTCCGATCTGGGTATAAACCCTACAGGCATTGTTGGATGGAGCGCACTACCGGGAAACACCTTAACGACACAAATATTTTTATGAAAGACTGTCTAAGCAGTTGTCTGACTTACTAGATGCATAACTAACTCAATTTACATAAATAAACCCAATACTGTCTAGAATTATATGCTAATGAGCCAAATTGTAAAAGTAAAACTTAATTCTGGAAATTACTTTGCAAAATTATTCGGTTCAGGCCGGAATATACCGCTATTAACCTTGGCTTTATCTTTTGAAAAATAAACTACTATTTGTGTTTTTACTGAGGAACCTTCAAAAAGGAAAGGTAATACCTCTGATTTGACAGACAATTGACACCCTAAATAAGGTAAAGTAGATCCGCGAGTCGCAACCGTAGAATCCGTCTTCGCTCTGCTCTTCATGTTCTGTATTTACAGGATAATGTTAATATTTGTTTTCACTAAACCTATTAATATAAACTCTTGTTGGACGTTCATACATACATACATATCCGTCATGTCTTTCCCATCAGAGTAGACAGAGACCACTTCGCTCCACTTTCAAACATACCTCTTTCGCTTCATCTACATTCATCAGTCGCCTCATATATGCACATCGGTTTAAAGTATCTTGCACGTCCACCTCTTTCAAATTATACGCAAAAGACATGTAATACGCGAAAAGGTCAGGTGATTTAGTTTAAGTGTCGTCGACTGACGAGTTTTTCAAAAAACTGTAATTACAATGATTTAGGTACCTCAGTATATTCTTTTTCCAAATGGTATTCAGAGCTAGTTGGTCCTTGACTATGACTGATTGACACAGCGTCGACACTTTCGGCGGTCGAATATCGAGGCTGGTATGAGACAACACTTTGTCGATTTTTTTTAGCACCAGGTGCTAAATCTTGAGCAGTGGTTGATTCAGGAGTATTTTGTAGATTTGGTCGAATACTCGTTGCCTCAGATTCATTGAAAGCGCCTTTTTTGGACGTTGTGGTACCGGAGTCATTCGGTACTTTAGATTCAGTGCCTTGATTAGCAATCCTGTTTTCATCAGCGTCAGTTTTTTTGGCTGACTGAATATTGGGAGGGGCGTTACTGGGAGGGTTATCTATATCCTAAAAAAAAGGTTACGTGATACAAAAATAAAATACCCTCTTTATGAAAGCCCGGAAGACAGTGTACAAGAAAAAAACGATCCATATTCATATCTCACACTAAAATTCCAAGTACATAGACACCCAAAGACCAATACAACAGACATTTAAACTTATCATTTAAATATCTGCCCAGCTGGGATTCGATCTCAGGAACTTTTAAAGTGGCATACCGGCATGCTCACCACATCCACCACCACATCTATATCACGGTTTTGATGACCAATTGGCGTACAATTGGTCATCAAAACCGTGATATAGACTTCCATAAACCATTGTAGCAACCAAAACTTTTGTACGCCATATGGATGATTAATGTTTGCAAGTCATCCATACAGTGTAATGCGGCCAATTTAAAAAGTCGTTCTGGGGGTCACTTATCTACACTAAGAGACCGTACAAGACGAACTTACTTCAGGAATACTTTCAATATATTGTGATGTATTCGCTGATCTGGGTATAAACCCTACAGGCATCGATGGATGGAGCGCACTACCCGGGAACACCTTATAACACAAATACATTATAAGTGCTACCTTGCGAACCTAGCTTTAACTTTAAAAATGACCCGTCTTGTGATTTCAAACTCATCCTACGGGATCAAATAAATTTTCATATAAGAAATACTGTCTAAGCTGTTTGTCTTTAACTATATGCTCAACAAAAATCGCGTCAACAATCCCGGACTAGAATATTTAGGTAATACATTTGACAATTTTATGAATGACTGACTAAGCAGTTTACCTAATTAACTATGCCTAACAAAAAATCACGCAAATAAGTCCTGGGCTAGAATATTGAAGCTAATTTCATAGTTAATACAATATTTAACTCAATCGTACAAATAGTCAAAATGTAAACAGATACCTCTGATTTGACGGACAATTGACATCCGAAATAGGGTAGAGTAGATCCACGAGTCGAAACCGTAGAATCCGTCTTGGCTCTTTGCTGCAAAGCCTGTGTTAACGGGATTTTTTTTTATTTCACTGTAGGTAAAAGTTGCTCCTTTTTTAAAATTTTCCACCTCTTATATGTTAGTTATTATTCCTGTATAACTACTTTCAATGATATGCCTACTTAATATAGGCGATGATGATACTTTTTCACGTGAAAAACCACTAAACAACTTCACGCCACTTTAATTTGATAAGCTGTATTTTATTATATTAAAATTTTCCATGATACGCCTCTTGTACTAAAAACTGGACAATGGACCTAAGCTGTTTAACAAGCAGTATTCAGAAGTATTTACCTCCAAAGCCACTTTATCGTCAGACAAGAGCGAGTTGCCGGATATACTTTCATGTTTATGTTCTTCTGGTCCACGTTCACTTGTTTTTTCAACAGGGCTCTCCTATTTAGAAATAAATAGACTTATACTTAGTAAAAACCGTGCTACGTCCTTTAAGTGTCCCCTTTGTCTTTGAATACACTTATCGACTTACTTAATATTTATTTCTTAAGGTACTCCCACACTGTACGTACGTATATGTTATAAAATGTTTACTAACAGATATTAATAACAATAACATATATTTATAACAGACTAGCTGTCCCGGCGAACTTCGTCCCGCCTTAGAATGAACTTTATTGTGTAGGAATTAAGTTCAAATTGACTCTACATTTTAGTAAGAAAACATTTGTATGGGAAAAAGAAAAGGTCTGTTTTAGGGCTTTCCCGGCAATTATTCGAATTTTTCTCACCGTAAGAACCATCCTTGGACTTCAATGAACATTTAAAAAAAAGAATTAGCGAAATCGGTCCAGCCGTTCAGGCGTGATGCCGTGACAACGGAAAACGGGTTTCATTTTTATATATATAGATAGATATTTTGTATACTAAAAGATTGTTACAAAATATTTGTAAACTTTTTCTAACATGCAGTGTGGGAGCACCAATAGACCTACGCAAGATCTTCTTTGAAGCTACTTGCAAAAATACAGATGGTCACGAATCGCCGCCTGAAGTTTCTCTTTGCCTAAATGAACTACGACGGCCTACGACACTACGACAATTTGCTCTAATGGACTACGACGGACTACGATACTACGACAATTAGCTCTAATGGACTACGACAACATACCGGCCGAATTTCCTTTTCCTGCTGCAACGTCTTGGGTAATTCAACCACATCTTTGTGGCTATCCTGAACTTTTTTCTGTTGAGCAGGCTTATCTATTCGACTAGACCCCTGTTTAGAGATCTTGTTTAAAGCATTTTAAATTACTAAAACATCTTCGCCTAATTCTTATGAAATTACGAAGTCGGAGACAACTAAACATAGTCCAAACTCGGATGTGATAAGTAAATATATAAAGTAGATTTAAGTAAATGTAGTTAATAAGTAAATATAGAAAGTAGAAGACAGAGATAAGTATAAACCAGTGTTTCCCAAAGAAGGCGATAATGCCCCCTGTAGTAGAGTGCGCATAAGGTCTAAAGAGGGGCGATAAGAGACCCAGAAAAAAATAAACGCGTTGTGTAGAGGCTTCAGAATTTTAAGTAGGTGAAAAAGGAGAGCGCTAAAAATATTATAAGTGGGCATTAGACAAAATAAATTTGGGAATCCCAGTATAAACCGTTGTGATGCATGATATCATATTTTTAGTTACCTGAGGAACTTCAGTAATGGAAAGTGGAACTTTTGTTTCGGCCGATTCAGCACTATCTATCGAAGTTTTATACTCTATAACTGATCCTCTTTTCAGTACATCCTGCATGTTTGGCGATAGGTCTTGACGGATAGATACTTGTCGTTTTCGTTCCTGTATCAAACTTAAAACTAATATATCTGGTATAAACGGGGAACATGGAGCAAAACCCTATTGCTATGCTTATTGCCTAAATAGTCATCGAAAAATTTCATTATAAGAGATACTCATAAATTAGAAGCATAAGACACAAAGAAGGTTATATAAACGTACATAATTATACTTTGTAATGACAATTAGTAAAATAATGTCAGTCTATAGAAATCCGTTGCTGAAAAAGAATTTCCTGGAAATCTTGACCAAGTGTTTTCTATCCCCCTTATTACAAAACGAGTTTTCTTGATAGTTCTAGAACAAACTCAGATAAATGACGTTTCGGCTATGAACAAAACGTCAAAAAATGACATAGGTAAGTCCTAGAACTATATTTAAAACTCGTTTTGTAATAACGGGGTACAGGACTTCACAACGTACCTGAGATACATCCTGGCTGAAAGCCTGTGCTTCCTTTTTAGGCACATCTGTCACTTTAAAAGATGTCTTGTATTCCAAAGGTGCACCTTTCTCTTCTACATCACGGGTGACTTGATCTGGCTCGTTTACCTCGCGAATAGATATTCTACGAGTGCGTTCCTGTTTGCAAATTTCGGTTTTCAGCGACTTAATACATTATACAAACCTAAAAAGGGAAAGCTAGCATTTGTACATACATACATATCCGTCAAGCCTCTTTCTCGTCGGGGTAGGCGGACTACTTCCCTCCATTTGCTACGATCCAAATACACTCCCTTCGCTTAATCCACATTCATAAGTCGCCTCATACATACATGCTTAAATGCTCATGGGTTTGGGATTATTTCGTTTTCTCCATGATATTGAGAACTTTGTTTTCTAAGCTTAACTTAATTATTCCGATAATAAGCATTGTATAGCACCAAAATTATTCAGTGTGTTGTTTTTTAAATATTTATTCTAACCTGTGAACCTTGATCTCTAGTGGAACTATCAGCTAAATTTTCAGGTATTCTGTCCTGTATAATTACACCTCCTTCTTTATTTAGTGGAACTGATCCTTGCTCTTGTATATACATTTTTCGATTGCTTTCCTGTATGGAAACTTAGATATTACCAATATTACATAAACGAACATTCAATCTGTACTTGAGAAATATAAATCTCAGAGGTACAGGCCGGGGATCGAAACCGCGTCTTCAAGATTAGGCGGGCGATGTCCCAACTAGGCTACCGCTCACTGCTTTAGGCCAAATAACGGCCGATCACTGTCTCATGAGAGAAGGCTCGTGTGTCTGTAGTGGGGACGTTAAATGGCTGATAAGGAACTATTACATATTCACCTTAAAGTATAAATCGCACATTGAACTTATTTAGACCCAATGTACACGTAACCGCACGTCATACGTTTCTTTAAATGACGATTGCAAGACGAATACTTCGCTTACGTCAACGTCGCGTCAGCCTCTTCGTGGACACAGTGTTGATTGTTTGCAAGATGCAAGCATTCGTCAAGCATAGCATGACAGGCAAGTTAGCGTAGTCGGTAGTGAGTCTGCCTCATACGCGCGGTTCGCGGGTTCGATCCCCGCCGGTTAGCAAACATTTGTGTGATGAGCATAAATGTTTGTTCCGCGTCTGAGTGTTATATATTTATCTATGTATGATAGCGCATCCAAAAGTCCGAGATATCTGACGAATATTGTCACCAGTGCTGTGTTCTTGATTATTATCGTAATATGAAATAACTCGTGTAAAACAAACTATTATTTACAAATTGTTAAAATTAACGATAGTTAATAATTGTTATTGTCAAAACATTGTATTTAAGAAACTATTGTATTATCGTTGTGGCAAAGTGAGTAACACGTGGTAATTTCTTGTCAACAAATGTTTATCACGCCACTCGTCGGTCGCGCCACTACCACCTCCACCCGAGCAGGTAGTGGGGAGAGTGGGGAGTGGATATAAAAATCAGTGCGCTCTAAAGGGCGTCATTCTGAATGAAATCATGGTACTGAATACACCTCAAGTACTTACTCAAAATGAGTCATTGTTTAATTGGCGCTCGCCGTTCACCATCACCAACTCCTGTTAGTCTCCCTACTCTAACATGTATGTTTATCAGTCCCTGATACCCATAGTACAGGATTTGCCTAGTTTGGGGTCAGGTGACCGTGTGTGAAATGTCCCCCAATATTTATTTATTTATTTATAGGCACGTCTTGCAATCGTCAGTTAACGAAACCGTGCATGCAACGTGCAGTTACGTAGTCAAAGTAACTATTCACCGGAAAATCTCCCTTATTCAAAGACTGCATTTCTTGTCTAGGGTCTGTTGTTTTTAGAGATGCTTTGTGTTCAAGCGGTGTACAACACTTTAATCCATCATAGCGGGTTGTATCTGGATCTTGTTGCTTTTGGATTGATTTATTTGTTTGGTTGTTATCCTACGAAATGAATACATGCCTAAATATATCTCAGGCATTTTTGCTCTTTATTTTATCCACATGCGAATATTGCGAATTAAATGTAGGTACCCTCTAGGCGCATAATGTCACACTAGCGAAAAATGTACATATTATAAGTACGAATTATTGACAAAACTTGATAACACCAGCTGCTTTTTCAGTGGAACGTTGAGATGCATTCGACACTTCATAATCTGTCACAAAGTTTTTTCTACGTCCGTTTCAACTAGATTCAAAGACTTACTAACATGCAAATATGAATAATAAAGTACCTAACAAGTTAGTTAAAATGGAAATAAATAATTACCATTGTAGATGACCCTTGAGCTAAAGCGACGTTTGGAGTATCTTTTGAAAGGCGTCGTTTCTGTAAAAATATGATTGTTACTATTGTGCGTCACAAATCTCAAATACTATGGATTTCTGAACGAGTGACGCTCAAGACTTTAAACAAAGTGATTTTAAAAACACAAAATCTTTGGACAAAGACACCTATAGGTCTATCTACACAGATCCGGGCCGTGTCCGGGACGTGGCCCGCAAGGAGGGAAAACAATACGTCGTCATGACAACGTGTCCGGTTGTCATGACGACGTATTTTTTCCCTGATTTTTTCCCGGATCTGTGAAGATAGACCTATAATCATCATCAAGCTAAAATACAGTTTATGTCTAATCTGCAAATAAAATACATCTAACCTGCGATATGGCCGACCCAATCACCCAATCGGCCCAAATATTACTTTTTCAATTTGGAGTCGCTTTTACGTACAGTCGCCATCAGATATATGGTAGCGGTCAAGGTACTCAAATATTTCGGAGCAGCATTAAATTTCAATATGTTCGTTACAATAGATGCGGCCTATAATATCGGAACATATAAATCGTCACAAATATCGGAACATTTATGTAAAATGTACTTTAAGTCTGTGTAATACAATTTAAAATGCTTGAGATTGGACCCACGAAGTTATCAATAATTTGTAGTGACATTCACCGAAAAGAGTGTCATTGTGACTGTCTCTTTCAAATACAACAAATATTCTTACCAAACTAAATGCCTATATAAAAGTTCTTTTGACGCAATGTCAAAATTGAAGGGCGTAGAATGATTAGCTTAATTTCGATAAAACTATGTCAGCTACTTAATGGCGTAATTGATTGTCCTTTGACTATTAAAGCACATAGTCGTGGGTTCAAATCTGACGAGAGTGCGTTATTTATTTTCTACTTTTTATGGATGAAAATAGCATTATTATTTTGTATGTCTTTCCTTTCACGGAACAATGGTAAAGTAAATGGTAAAAGTCCTTTTACACTTGGTAGGTATAAACAGTGTAGTAGTAGTTATTGTTCTACAATAAAAGAAAATTACAAAGAATAAATATTACAATAAGTAAGTAAGTAAATAATAAAATAGCAAACATGTTGTTGTTGGTACTTAAAATTATTTTATTAGTATACCTAAGTATCTATCACGATTGAATTGTTGATCAAGTACTAGAACCTACTTGGTAATTATCTTTCATGTCCGAACTCTTTTAACGCGTGTAGTTATATTTGTGTTCTTCATGTTTTCTTTATTCTTGACGTTGACAAGTCAATATAGGTAGTACCGAGTTCAAATGTGTACTATGTAGCACAGACTTAAAGTACATTTTCCATAAATGTTCCGATATTTATGATCATCTTGACTGCTTAGATACCATTGACGATTATTTTCGTTCCGATATCATTACCTGATTGTATGTAACGAAATTATTAAACAGTCTCTGATCCTAAATTTGTGACGTTTTATATGTCCCGATATTATAGGCCGCATCTATCGTAACGAACATATCGAAATTTAATGCCGCTCCGAAATATTTGAATACCTTGACCGCTACCATATATCTGATGCTGACTGTACCAGGCAAGAATATGCAAATTTTACGTTGCATTCTAAGCCTAATTTTTGGAAGCAATATTATCGATACTTTAATTCGAAAATGAACCTAAATAATCAAACAATGGACCCTACATATGAAATGTTACCTGTACACATATATATCTGTCAAGCCTCTCTCCCAGTGGGGTAGGCAGACCACTTCCTTCCACTTGCTACAATCCAAACACACCTCTTTCGCTTCATCCACACTCATCAGTCGCATCATACATGCCCGTCGGTTTAGGGTACTCTTGACAAAAGAGATTTACAAGGCAAGAGTGTATGAAAATGTTTGAAGGGGACGGCCAAGATGAACGTACCTCGATCAAATCGGGGACTTGCTCAGGAAAGGCCAAGTCAAGAGAGAGAGAGAGAGAGAGAGTTAGGCCGTGGCCCCAGTAGGCAAACTGTTAGCGGCCGACTGAGTGAGCCGCAAAGTGGCGAACTGAAATTTGAGTTAGC
Organism: Anarsia innoxiella; assembly: GCA_947563765.1. Taxonomy (NCBI): domain Eukaryota; kingdom Metazoa; phylum Arthropoda; class Insecta; order Lepidoptera; family Gelechiidae; genus Anarsia; species Anarsia innoxiella. The sequence continues at coordinate 11,138,578 of OX387393.1, read as the reverse complement.
TGCAAACTCAAATCAATGAAATCAACGATTTTGGTGGGAGTCGGCCGCTGTCTGAGATAGTCAGCGCGCGTAACGCTGCAAACTGCGTACAGTGAGCGAAAACTAGCTGACTGTGGACACTCCATTTCAAATATATGGAAGGGCGTACTAAATCGATACGCCGCAAACTAGTCAGCCGCTAACAGTTTGCCTACTGGGGCCACGGCCTTACCTGTAACTGCTACAAAACGACAGTTGGTTGTAAACTAACATTGTCGCCGAGTTGCAGTTCGATCTTTCTAACTGCATCTTGTACCATGTTGTTAGCCCTCATTTGAGTTTGCATTTCCTTCACTTTATTCTTTTCTACGGTTAGCTTGTTTTTTAGGTCATCTGAAAGGGTTTAAACATCATTTTTTGCTGGTTGAACGGGGCTTAAGAATTATTCTCTTATGGTTTAGTGGAAGGCTGAAATAATGGAAGTGCTATACAAAGGCCTCCCTAAAGGTTTTCAACAACCCTTTTAATCGTAGATCTAAGGTATTGTTTTATAAGATTTATGTAATGTTTTGGCTGTATTCTGTTTTATACACCTTAAATAAATAAAGGCCCAGCAGCCTGGTCTGGTAAGCTCACCAGGTCTTCAGTCCGTCCCTGTACCTCGCCAAATTGAGGTCTGCCTTCTCTTTTTTTTTGGTTGAATTTCTTTTAGATTGAAGTCGTTTAAGGGTCAGCAATGGACTTAAAAGACCGTTAAAATAACTAAGCATAACTCTTTCTGCAACAAGATTGTCACATACCTCTTAACTCCTCCGACTCCCTCAACTTCTTCCGGACCTCCTTAACGACGGACTCCCCGTACACATTACTATGCGCTTTGGCCGCCTGCTCGATGCGCGCGCGCATCTTCTCCTCGTGCAGTTCAATGACCTCGCTCTCCAGACGACCGATCCTTGACATGTATTCTTTGTGTGTTTTTGATAGTTCCTTTGATAGAAAGGTAGATTTATTTCATAAGTGTACTTTTTAAAATATACGACTTTGAAAAGTTTAGAGTTATCTTCCTATTAATTAATCCTTAGGAATTAAGAGTAAGGGTGCCTTCCTTCACATTAGCGCGACAGCCGCGCGGCAACTGCACGATAAGTAGCAGTCACGCGGCTGTCGAGCTGCTGTTTCCATAAAAGAATCATTAAAATAGATTCATAAACGACGAAGTTTTGCGTGGACATACATAAAAAAATTGAGAAACTCCTCCTTTTTTTGAAGTCGTTTAACAAAAAAAGGACTGCCGCGCTGCTGCCGCACTCCTTGAGACGTAATATGAAGGCGCCCTTATTTATTAATATCTGGTCTGGTTTAACATAAATTATTAGATTTTAATATAGGATGATATTTTACTGTAGTTTTATCAAGCTGCTTCTTCTTGCTTTCTTATGCATCACTTACTCAATATACGTATTGACTAGTTAACAGAGAATGTTCTCAATATTAAACTACCCAAATATGACTTACCTGTTTCAGTCTGACGATCTTTTTCTCTAACTCATCCATGTGAGTCCGACATCTATTTTCGTCACATAGTCTCCTAAACAAGATATTAATAATATGATTTATTTATTGAATCTTGTAAGTAAATACATAAAGTACATAGGTATCTGTCACACTTCTTTTCCATCGGGGTAAGCAGATACCACTTCCCTCCACTTGCTACGAGCCAAACACATTTCTTTTGCTTCAACCACATGTACATTAGTCACCTCACATGGATCATAATAAATAAAAAAAACAATAAAAGTAAACTTACGGTGTACTACTGTCAGTCCCAACAGATTTATTTACACCAGATCTGAAAACAAAAAGCAGTCAATTGTTATTAAGTTAAAAGTAAATTGACAATCAGTCATTACTGGTAATCTACCTTAAGCTGGTATATTAGGTAGGGACCTACTCTATTAGAATAATATCTACAGCTAGAAAGTTCAGCGGCGTCTTCAAGAGGCTGCCAGCTGCACTGGCTGACACTAGACAGCAAAGCTTTGAGTATAGAATATAATAAGGAGGTGCCATACCGTCTGGATCTGCGTGCCTGGTCTGGCGCAAAATGGCTACCTTTTTGTATGGAATTTCTTATCGTTTGACTTTGGTCATCTACCATGAAAACTATGAAAAACTTGCGCCAGCCTTGGCACGCTGTCATACTCATTTGTATATGAAAAAAAATGGGGCCACTCCTTATATTTCATCCTCATTGCAGCAAAGCAATGGCTTGTCAACTCAAATATAAGAATTATTAAAATCGTATTTAGCTACAGATACTGCAGAATATAATGCCCTATACGATGATGATGATCACAAGAATACCTACAGCACAATGTTTAACCTCTCACATCCCACTGACCCATTATAAACCCAAACATAATAGATTTTCTATTGTTCTTTTTTTCTGGGATGTGAAAGATTAATAAATAGCTTTTCTTCATGGTCAATGCTGCAATTTGAGTACCTATGAAAACTAAAATTCTTACTTGTCAAGATGTTGGCAAGACACAGATTTCATTTGAGCTGATAAGTTTTTGTCTTGACTCCTTTTAGTGAATATAGCACTGGTTGATGCATTTCTGAAAAAATTAAAGTCTTTAAAATTCTTAAACTTTTTTAAACCTACCTAAGTAAATATTAAGCTATTTACTCAAAAAAGAAAACTGAATACATGAACAAAGCTTTTAAATTTATAAACCATCATTATGATTATTTTTCTAAAGAGCAATCATTATCATTATCATCTCAGCCTATAGCTGCCCACTGCTGAGCATAGGCTTCTCCAATAGCTCTTTAAAGCGACCAGTTCATCAACAACGAGCAATTACTACTTTAATTATTAAAAATGGAGTCTGTACAACTAGAGCCCGTTTTACCATTTATCTGATAGATAAACCTGTCTATTTCATAAAAGAAGACATGTGACGGGTATAAAATATCTGTCAGATAATTTTTTTCTGTTCGTGGTGAAGGGCCCGTTTAGACACTTATCAACACAACAACAAACAGATATAGGTTTATCTGTCAATGATGAAAAACGTATAATAATAAAGAAGGATCAGAGATTAAATCTGTCAATTAAATTTAAACTGTAACTGGTGAAATAACTGGTAAAACACGCCCTTAGTTTCTTAAATTAAAAAGAAACCTTCCAGCAACTGTGTTATCAGAGCGAGAGGTATAAACACGTTTCAAATAATTTCTATCAATATACATAGGTTGGTTGCGTCTCAGGAACTGCTTCACTGAACTTAGTTTCATGTTTAGATTCCTCACTTGATCCCGTAATTGGTCATTTGTTTTTTGCAACTTCGCTATTCTGGAAAAAAATAAAAATGACTTTAGCTAGCTTCATAAATGATTTGATAGTGTGAGATTGCGTAAAGAAATAGCAAAGAGTAAGGAAGTATTTTTTAAAGAAATAGCAAAGAATACGGAAGTATTTTTTTCAATTTGCAAGTAAAAATGATTAAGTTACTTCATAACAAGTTTTTCAAATAATTTATTTCTTGACTTTGATTTTAAGTTTCTTTTACCAATAGTATTAACAGTTATAGAGTTAGGTTTAATATTCTTCTTTCTCTGAATGGTCTGTATTAAGATATTTATTTTAGACATATAGGTATCTACCTACACCCTTTATTTAAAGGTATCTATAAACTTTCTATGTGCTGTTAACTGTAACCATGCTTTTTGCAATAAACTATTAAAATAAATAAAATAATATTAAATAAATAAGAACCTTCATCAGTCTACAGCCTTAGCTATGATATTTAATTTATGTTTATAATTTAGTCTAACTGTAGTTGTGCCTATAAAAATAAAATAAACTTACGTCACCCTCTGATCCTCAACAAGCAATTTCATAGGACTACAACAGTCTGATTTGTTCTGCCCTTTCCCCGCATATATGCGATGTGTTTCTGTTAGCCTCTGCAATTTTGTATTCAAAATTCTACTGGTGTCAGACAATTGATTTACTTTTTTCTTCAGTTCCATGTTGCTTTGGAGCACAGTGAAGTATAATTCCTCTAGCTCTCTCCTGCTTAGTTTCGACGGACATACTGTTGGTACTAATTCTGTAAAACAATTTATAAAATAGACTTAATTTCAAAAATGTACCTATTTTTTATACACCAGCATTTCTATAACAAGATTCTGATTGGAGTTTTAGCCACATCAATGCAGCTTGATTTGTGTAAGGATTTGAACTGGTAAACAAAGAAATTCGTTCTCATTAGTGGAAATACCAAGTCCAATATACTTTAACAGATAATGTAAAAGTTTATTTAGAGACAGGAAGAGAATTAGTGAATTAACAGCTGAAACTAAACTTACCACAATGTGATTTGGAAAGCCCCTGCTCCTTATCGTTCTCCTGCATGGTTATAACTTACACTAACTTTTTACAATTACAACTTAAAAATTATTCACTTCGACATAATTTAGCCAATCCATGAATTTGGTAAATATTCTAGTTTGAATAAACACATTGTACTAACTAAACAACCGTGCTACATAATTTAATAATTGTTTTTCAAGTACCACATCGTTTCAGAAGTTTTTATTTAATTTACCGTTGTTTGTTGTCAAGGAAAGAATAGAAATCAAACCTAACAAAACAAGAATTCCGCCATAGCAACCATGGCAACAAACTATAAACAAAAACGCGGGCGAAACAAACGCAAGTTAATGTCACTGTCAGTGAGTGAAATATTATGTTCCAAAACTTTGTAGTGTTACTATTTTGTGTTTGTTATAGTTTGATAGTACATAGCCACAAATACAATATTTTATGATTTTATATCTGTTTTGACTTACTTTATATTTTATTTACAAAATTATGTATTTTTTATAAATAAAAATAATATTGCATTCTAAAATATTGTGGGAAACTTCGACCGTAGTAACATTTCGGAACACGTCATAAATTGTATGGCAGTATGAGGACTATTCTGCCGTCCGGTAGCTAAAATGCCGTTAAGTGCAAAAACTTAGTTTTGAGAAAACGGCGTTTAAAAAGCGCGAAATGAAAAATGGGTGCTGTTTGAAAACTACCCAACCGATTTGTAAATTTTTAGTATTAAAATAAAGATAAACAAAAGAAGCACATAATGATTATATTTATAAAGCGATTAAGTATAGTTATAGACGAAATATTAAGGAATTTGCATTTTAGTTTAGTATTCTACTACATTTCCGTACACAAACCCTCCGCTAAAACGCCGTTAGGACCACCTTAACGGCGTTTTAGCGTTTGATTTAAACGTAATTTAATTATCTTATCAAAGTCTATATATTTTTTAGCTTTGTTCCTAGTCTAGTATGCCGTTAACAAACTTTAACTGCATTTAAGAATTGGTTTTTAAACAAATTGTAATTAAGTTTTTTAGTGTTACTATTTTTTAGATACTTCCAACACTAAAATGCAGTTAAAAGTCAAACCTTCAATCATACCGGCTTTATAGTCTAGCACAAAGCATGAAATAATGTTTTAAATTGCAATAAAAAACCTTTAAGTGTAAAATTCAAATGGTCCGGACCGGACACTACAGTACGACGGTACGGTGCCGGACAGATCCGGTCGTCTGTTTGCAGTTTAAATTAACCACAGCTATCAATTTATAACGTCAATAAACAATTTCTATGATATAAAAGCTTGTCGCGAGATTTTGAGACATAAGTACCTACTGATAATAATTTACTCATGTAATAGACTACTTACATACATACATCCAGTACTTGTTAGAAAACCCCCGACTATAAAAAGTAACAAATAAAATAAGTAGTATTTTGTCAACTGAACATCGCTTAATATTTCATACAAATTGTCAATTTTCATACAAACTTCATTTCGTCGGGGGACCGCATTCTAGTTTCCTTATGAATATGATTATACTTATCAATTCAAATAAAACATTTTTCACACCGTTTCGCAGGATTATTTGTGATAGGTATCGATTTCGTCGCGTACCTGCCTAGCTAGGTATTTAGCGGTCCCCCGACGAAATGAAGTTTGTATGAAAATTGACAATTTGTATGAAATGTTAAGCGATGTTCAGTTGACAAAATACTACTTATTTTATTTGTTACTTTTATAGTATATATATTTGTTTAAATTTTTATTTCGAAGTTTTTAAACTTTTATTAAATAACTATTATAATAAAATGAAATGAAATCAAAATCATTTAATCCTGTAGGTTTTGACAACACTTAAGACGGGTCATTTTTTAAAGTTAATGCTAGATTCGCAAGAGTGCAGTTTCCCCAGAGAAGAACCTAGCAAGAAACTCTGTAGGGTTGCTCTTTTTAATTTAAGTTTTACAAATCTCAGGCATAAACACAGAAACATATAATCAAATTAATATTTCAAAACAGCTATCCATAAATAAATAATAAAAATTTGACCCCACAATATCCAGGAAAAAGTAAGGCAAGCAAATGGGAAACAAAGAAGTGAAATGCTTAGTTTGATGGGATCCGCATGACATGACCGGCCATCACAGCAGCACCTTCACACAGGTCTCAACGCATGTGCCAGCCATCAACCCTTTCCACATATTTTACGGAAGTAGGAGACCCGACACACAGCGCCACCACTGCAACGGCGTAAGCGAGCATGACATGTCACACGTTTCGCCTTATTCATAAGAAAGCTTAGCTATTACAGAATTACAGATACCATACCTACCAAGATACTGCAGAGGCAACATTTTTACAACACAATAGCATTCATATAATTTAAGGAATGTAAGTAATTCACAATTGTATGAGAACAGGTATGCTAGAGAAAGCTTGATAGAAGAGCAGGTCAATCCCATGGGTTTGAGTCATCTAAATAATCGTCCTGTTGTCAGAATTGCATTATATTAACGATTAAACACTGATCAAAACGAATCCAAACACGACATATCTGCTGTTACATTTTTAAGAATGGATCGAATGCTAGAAATTCATGCTCCATCATCAGCTCCTCATCTGTTTCCACCATTGCATTATATTAAGAATAAACACTGATCAAAACGACTCCAAACACGATATATCTGCTGTTAAATTTTTCAAGAATGGATGGAGTGCTGGAAATTCTGACTCCATCATCAGCTCGTCATCTGTTGTCACCATTGCATTATAATAAGAATTAAACCCTGATCAAAATGAATCCAAACACGACCTATCTGCTGTTATATTGGATCTACAACCCTATCACAGCCGACAAAAGAGCTGATGACCTTGAAATAGCTGAATCGGTTTCCATATTATATATCTAAGAACACTCCCAGGAATACCAGCTTTCAATTAAAAGAAACCGTATCCAAATCCGACCACGCGTTTAGGAGCTACAGTGCCACAGACAGACAGACACACAGACAGACATCGACGTCAAACTTATAACACCCCTCTTTTGGCGTCGGGGTTTAAAAATAAAAGCTTATATATATAATTGATAAAAATTTAACAAAAATATACATTTTATTAAGATGCAGATAAAAAGAAAACCGAATCAAAATACTCATGTAAGTTTAGGCGCCAAAGCTGGCCTAGATACGACAGGCGTCCATCCGTCTTGCGCGATGTCCTGCGCCGCACTAACACAAAAATCCTAAACCGCGATAATCCATCGATGGGGTAGGTACGTAAAGCGAGATCATATAGCCGCATTTTAGCGTAGGAATGTGAGATAACCGCATTTTAGTCTAGGATCGAATACAAAATAATTTTACTTAAATATAGATAATGCCGTTAATGACGTATACATAGTTGTAAAGTTCAAATTACTACGTATAAAATGAAACCCTAAAATGCCGTTAAACACCTTTTACCACATTTAAGTGTTGTATTTAGGCATAACGGCTTTATAGATTTGGATTTATCATACCTAATTAATTAATATTACTTGACTACAAGATGGCTAATGGACTTTAACGGCATTATAGAGTACAGAAATCAAATAACGGCTATTAAGCTAAGCAATTGATGATAAAATTCATGTAAGTTACCAAATTTAATGTGATAACCGCATTTTAGATAAGTAATTGTACTTAAACCGCATTATAGATTTGCATGCATTATGAAATATGTCACTTAGCGGCATTCTTTATTTTCGTAAATCAGAAACTATAACAGATAGAAAAATATGAGTCAGATGGGTCGATAGAGCATTTTTTTCTGATTCGATTGGTATTAATAAGTCAATTTCGGAAAAATGTCGGTTAACGGCATTTTAGCCAACGGACGGCAGTATTGTGTTTGCCTGTACTGAAAAAAAGGTGTAGGTTCCGAAACGTCATTTCCCTCCATGTAAAACTTTTTGGAACTTTTGTTTTGGACACGGGTGTTATTTTATTTTAAAAAACGTGTTTGTTTTACACACGTTTTACAAAATGTTAGAGGGAAATTAAAATAAAAACTCAATATCCATCCATCAACAAATTTATTAAACAACATCAACACATCGATGATAGAAGTAGTGCATTGCACTCTCTATGTATTATTTATGTAATACCTACACTAAACTACGAGTTAATTAAATAAATTCTTACAAAAAATATTTTAAACTAGGATTACTTTTTATCAAGCACATAATCATTTACACTTTAATGTTTTGTTCAAATGGCATCATTCAGCTGCCCATAATAAACTTAAATTTTGATTTTTATTTGGTTTCAAAAAACCTTAGAAAAAAGTGGATTTTTAATGGCAAGGCATTGCAACGTAAGTAGGTATAATTGAATTTATTGTCTTACACAGTATACTGTTTGTTTAGCATTATTATTTATTCTTAGTACCTACTTGTAAGTAGGTCTGTATTTATTAATCTGTAAATCATATTAATTAATTCTGACAACATTAAATTGTAGGTAAGTACCTACTAAGTAGGTAGGTATATCATTCTATAATCGCGGAAATATACGCAAGTTTTCCCGTGTCCCCGCCTTGAAGCGACAAGAAGGAACACCGTGGGGTTTTAGCCGGTGGGAGTCCGGCATAGCCCTCCGTCTTTCTCCGAGACGGAGGGTAGGTATCCATAATGGATTTCCCCACATAAAAAAAGGTATTCAATTCTATACCTAAAAAACATATATAGGTAGGTACTTTGATTTGCTGGGCAACTTACATAAATGCAAAAATGCTTGTTTACAGATTTTAAAATAGGATCTAAGATACTAGGCCTAAGTTACACGTGTATAATCACAAGATTCACAAGCCTTACTAAAAAAAACAATATTATAAGGTAACTTTATAATTTCAATGGGTAATTCTCAAATGCCTATAGTAGATACCTAGTTATTACAAATAAGTATTATTAGGAAATATTGTCGTATTGATCTCCATATTTATTAGAGCATAGGATTTTACCTACTTCATACCAAAGCCACATTTTATGCCGTTAACATAATTCCTATACAATTATAATAATACTTAAACAAAACTTATAAAACTATACTTACAGAAAACCTACTTTTTGGGCGATACCTAGGTATATAAAATTATTGATTAAATTGTGAATAGGTAGGTATTTCATTTTTCTTCAATAGCAATGTTTCCTAAATCAATCTTATTTCGCTTGGTCGTAGTAACCTTTCTTTATATCATTGTTATTAGCCACTCATATCTCACTGCTATCTTACTATTATGTAAGAAATATGATTAACAATATTCAAGACTGAAATAAACTTCAAAACCAAACAACAAAGAACATAACTGAGCTTTTAGCACGTTTCAGGCCTATGACAACTAAACTATGCTTCTAAATGCATACATAAATCTACCGCTTATTTACAAAGAAGAACATTTTCAAAATTTGAATACGTTATAGGTACGTGTCCATGAAAATAGCCACGCAAGCGCTGTAAAACAGGCCATTATTCCACACCATGAGCAACTATTTGTATTGTAATTAGGTATCACAAATAATACAATATTATTTACGAGTACTTATTAACATAATCATTAAATACCCCGTGTGTGGCTGAGACAAGTAACATATTATGTACCTACATGAACCTAGTGTTTAGCTAACTTTGCTCTTTTATAATGGTAGTGTATTGTCAAACAAGTGCATCATTTTATGTGTCTTATTCATCGTTTTATTTAATATTGATTGTGTGTAGTTTATGTGACTAATTGTGACTTTTCCGCAATGGCAAATTGTTAATAAATCAATTTTATTGAATTCGATCGTAGTTAACTTTCAAACATTTTTTATGTGACTACACACACAATCAATGCATAAGTGCTTTGGCAATACTTTTATATTATGTTTCTATCTGTGAAAACCTGTAATTGGCTCGTTTGTTAATTTATAATTGTCTATTATGTTTATTAAAGCTGTTGGTTTTCCAATAAATAAAATAAATTATTATAATGAAAAAAGGCCAGTTGTGGGTAACATAAGTAAATAGGTACATAATATAATATCTAATATCAAAATATCAAGTGCTTTAAGCAGAATAAGGTTTTGCGACTTTGATATAGGTACCTACCTGTCTACACATTCTTTTCGTGTTTTTCTATTTTTTCAATTCGGATAAGCAATACAGCACAGCCAATTTCTTACAATCTGGAAAAATCCGATGTAGTAACTAGCATTAGGCCATATAAGTTTTTAATGTATTTAGTTATATCCGTAGGTATTCATAATGATAGACCGACTTGAAAATAATTATTACTTAGATATAAGTAGGTATATCCACCAACCTGAAAGTTCTATCTCCAAGCAACCCTTTACAATTTTGTTAACCATTTTCAGCTGAAGACAACAATAAAACAACGTTTATTGTATGATTTTCTTAATACATAGAGAAGTTTTTGAAAAATATGACTTTCAAAATACATAGATAAAAATATGCGTTTTATAATATAGATGTACTTTATTCTCCACTCTAAATATAGAAGTTTCTAAACATCAATTTCGGCTACATCTAAGGTAAAATTTGGCTTCTTTTCCTAATTACAGTCACGCATTATTGTCACGTTCATATTGTTCCTAGCTCGATTTATTACTAACATACAAGATTGAAAGATTATTGAATAAGTAATTTATCTTTGTCGTAGGACATTCTAATATAGGTTGGTACTTATTATTTGATATGACAACGTCTAATAACTCGATATTACGGGCTGCATGCACGAAAAAGATGACGTCATTGTCCCGTTACGCTCATTGTCCCGTTCCGCAAGCGAGAGCTCGGCACGAACGAGAGAGAGGCATGATCAACTCGTGTTTGACGTTGTCACGTTAAACTACCGTCCGTTAACCGACTTTACAGACAAACATTTTTCATAAACTTTTCTTTCTCTATATTATGCGGAATGTATTCCGAAAATGTAAATATTATCTTATTCTACGATCTAAACATTTAAATGAATGTAGTATAGAAGGAAAAGCCTTTAACATCAATATAGAATTTAGGCTAGCTTCTCGCGAACACCTAATATCTCAAAAATAGGCCCGTTCCTTACACCAAGTAAATAATTTAAGCGAAAGCATCTCTGATTCTGCAATAGATACCATATAAAGATTTGTTTTTCTGCACTGGATTACTCCTATAATACTTTAAAATTTTACTTGTGTCTAGCGGCTTGTCGTCGTAGATCTGAAGAGATGAGGAGTGTGATGACTGTGCCGAATGCTAGAATACCAGTCAAGGTCAAGTTGGACCAAAGATCGCCGACTGAAGACAGCATTGCTTCGTAGACTAGTGTTAGGATGATGCCGAATATCTGGAATAGAGATTTGGTTCGCGTTAATACATGTACCTACTGAATATATAGGTAAGTGTATGTACTACCAAATCAGTCGTTAATGGATCAAACTAGTCGAAATAAAATTTCTAAGTTAACCTAGTAATGTATTATAGTAGCAAAACCTATACCTACTTAAGACACTATTACGAATTTAATTCGCAATTCGAAATTAGCTCGGATTATTTAAAACAAATCACAGACGTGTTAATTCTTATCTTTTATGGACTCTCCATTAATTAAACATTTAAAATACCTTAATAAATAAATAAAGGTCACATTCTGAAAACCAGACGGAAAATGTAACAACATCCATGCGTCATAAAAAAATGAAACATCTGTGTGGCAATAAAACCTTTGTGAAAGCATAGACCCATAAAAATTACGAAGTGCTCCCAAAAGAGGCAATGTCCACCAGCTGGTGAGTTTATGACTTAGCCTATTCTAACTACATAATAACCTACCTGTACAACAGCATTCAATATCCCCGATGTAGTTCCTTCGGGTTCAGGAAACGTGACTTCGGATGCAAACTCAAAGCCAACTGGTAAATAACCCGTCATGAAGAAGCTGGAAAGAAGGACACACAAATAAATAATGACAATTTGCAAATTAGGCACCTTTTGTTTGCAGAATGTAATACTTACTACCTACCTACTTTGTAAGTAATAAGCCTGAATTAAAATGAAAAAACTCCATAAACAGAGTGCAAAATGTAATGACAAAATTGAAATTACTTTTTTAACGTTCTTGTTGTACCAACAGTTTTATTGAAATGGGTTGCTCGTTCGTAGGTTGTTTGGTATCATGTACTAAATATTATTACTAAATAAGAATTCTATCACCCAACATAAAGTAAAATAAACGTACCCAAGTCCCATAGCGCTCATATAAACAACAGAAATATATCCGCAATCCAGAGTTAGGGTATAGACGAGCATTCCCACTGCAGACATGAAGTAGAGAGCCAGCGTGGTTTCTTTAAAGCGATGCGTCTTGTCCAAGATCAGGCCGCACACGACAGATCCTATCATACCGGCAACTACGATCATTAGGCCTATCCGACCTGCGTCCAAGTTTGCTCCCTGTTAAATTAAAAATAGAAATAAGTTGATGCCTTATAGTTTTTCTATGTTTCAACAAACAATAGAAAAAATTGTTCGGCTGTAATTGGACGTTTTCTCTAAATACATAATGTGTTATAGTAGGTACTGAGCAATTCATATCACAGCTTTGATTATTGTAGCAAAGTTTCCAAGTAGGTAGGTAGCCATTAACATACTTACGTTTGCAAAAACTTATTCCAAAAGTCGATAAAGCGAAAAAATGTTACCAGATTGTTATGCTGTTGGAATTTTCTGTTTCGATAAAAGTTACTGTGCATTTTTATGAAAACTTAGCATCTTACAAGAAGAATTTACCCGGAAAATTTTGCGTAAGTACCGCCCTAAAACATACTTTGTCAAAGTTACACCTGTCTATTTCTCTCGAAGCAACACTTACCGGGAAATGCGTCAAGATGACTTGATTCAGCAAGGTGGAAATAGCATAGAAGACGCCGATATTCAATCCATAGGACAAAAGCAGCAGCAGATAGTTTCTGTTGGTCATCAGACTCTTGAGGGAGTCCTTGAAGTTGCTCTCCAGGTTCTCAGTGTGTTCAGCGGCCGCAGAGGGGGGTGAAGGAGGGGCTGCTTTGAAAACTGAAAACGGGAAATTATTGTCAATAGTCGCGTATCCAATGAGCTGAACAGCCTCGAGAGGCATGCGTTTGACCAATTAAAAGAGACCCATAAAAACTAGCCACCTGAATAAAATAGCCAGATCTTTCTTTTCTGCGTCGTCAAACATTCACAAATGTGATGGGAAACTTGCTGATGAAATGCTGATGAAAAAAATGTCTGTCTCACGTTCTTTTTGAGACTCAAAATCTACGAGTACTAGATATATACTGTTACCTACCTTTTTTACAGAAACAGCAATAAACTATAGCGAAATAGACTTACACAGTAGAATCAGCACGAACAAGACCGAAGTGAGACCAGCCATATAATAGAACATGTTTCTGAAGTCCCTTCCTATCTCTTCAGGTGTTCCTTCAGCTCGCACTAGCATCGGAGGTAGGACGAAGCCGAGGGCAACGCCAAGCTGGGAACACAAAATTATATTGTGTTGAATTCTGAATAAGATCACTGAAATTGTTTTGTACAAAGTTTGCGGTATGAACTCTACCTAGGTATCTATTTATTTAAAGTTTTACTATCTTTTATATGCTTATTATTAACTATTATTATTATTTATTTAATTTTAATTTCAATTTGTGTGATGTATGGGTAACTGCCTGAAATAAAACGATTATTATTATATAATAATAGACAAAAAAGCTAGAAACGACTGATCCCACATACCTACGCAACGTACGCAATGCATTATGAAATCTACTCCATGGAAATAATATGATTACGTGAGACAGCGTTGCAGAGTGACAAATGTGTTTCAATTTACTTCTATAGAACAGATTTCATCAGTCTGATTCCAGCTTTAGTTTAGGCTCCAATAACTCGCATCTATTTATAGAACAAGAAAGGAAATTCAAACAAAGTCTTCCACCAAATCATCCTAAACCCACACTATTTTATTCACACGCAGAATAGATTCCCAATATTTTACGTGACAGAAAGATATTCAACGTGTCTTTGTGAAGATTTCCGCAGGCACGTAAACATAGGTATTCGCTGCCTTCCCTGATATTCGAATCCATAATTTATATTTCCTGACACATATGAATCTTAATTTTCTGCATCACAAATCGGATATGGGTTAGAAGGTAGATGGTTAAAGCATAAATCTTATTAACGACCTTTTTGAACGTGTATTTTGTATGTAGGTAGCGTTTGCAGGTATCCATCATTGAATAGAAAGATTAATTACTAGCACATTTAGCTTTTATGGTCTGAATCAGCTCGCTCTTTGTTTTTCCTTTTCGCTTCGTTCAAATTTTTGTGGGAAAATGCGAATTTGTAGAATGAACAGTTATATTTGTTATGAATAAATAAGGGTTGTTTAGCTATAAAATGCTACAACAAATAAAAAGGGGAGTAGTTATTGAATAAAACTTCTTACCTATCACTCTTTATTAGTTATCTAAAAGAGACTAATATAACGTAACCTCTTCTCATTTCCTCAATACATAGCGAACAAATCAATATATCCAAAAAAAAAAAAAAAATTAAAAAAATATATATCAAACATTAAAAAGGTAAAAAAATAATTTACCTATTTACACGTGCAGTGTCTGGCATAGTAAGATAAGGGTACGTTAGAGTGTTAGAGGCTTCATGAAAATAAAGGGATAGCGATAAGTCGAAGGCTGTCGGAGCCAATTTTACGCGGCCGCCTGACTTCTTAGAGATACGGACTTAGGACACTTCCGAGAACACATTGGTTTCCGGTGAAGTTTGGGGGCTTTTTCAAAGTAAATGTAGCGGAAAATTATGTGGGGATCGGTTATTATGCAAATAGTGGTTTGTGCTGTCTTTTATAATAGATATTTATGGTTGCAGTTTCTTTGAGTTTTTCACTGGCATTTTTGCCGCCGAAGCCGAAGTAAATACCCGAAACATAAAGACACGCTGACGGGATAAAACCTCTTATATATTCGGAAAACTCTCATTTTCAATAGACCTGAGAACTTTTTCGACTTATTTAGAAAACATGCTGATTTTGTCAAACTAAGTTTTTACTCGATGGGTGGGATCATTTGACTCCGAGGGATCAATATGGACATAATATGATATACATTGACTTTGGTCTTTTTTTCCAAAAATTAACATTCGCTTGATATTACATTTGAAAATGTAGTTGCCAAATTGAAAACAAAGATCATAAGTACTAAATAGAAGTAAACATATTCATCCCAAAAAACCAAACAAAGTCTAGGTAGTCAAAGCAAAACCAATTTCGTAACCAGCATCTTCAATAAACTGAAGTGTCTACAATCTACGACACTCGATAGGTCCGAGCCACATTAGATAACCCACGTTATTCCCACGTAATAAAGTGTGAATAGTTTCATTGTGGGCCGTGGGGTGTGTCGGAAGCGTTTATCCAATTTGTGCGAGGTCTGGAGGGGTCTGGCTGTGATTGGAGCTGGATTATTGTAAACTTGATTGTAAACGTAATCTCGGCTAGGGTTTTAAAATAGACGCGTGTCTATCGTGTTTGTTTGATGTAAGCCCGTAGTGTGGGAAGGCCTCCAACAAGGTGGACTGACGACTTGGTTAAAGTCGCTGGAAACCGTTGGATGTGGGCAGCGCAAGACCGGTCGTTGTGGAGATCCTTGGGGGAGGCTTTTGTCCAGCAGTGGACGTCCATATGCTGACATGATGATGATGAAGCCCGTAAGAAATAACTTTAAATTTTGAAGCAACGTGCATAGATGTAAGGTTTCTAGCTTTTTACGGTTTTATTTATGAATAGATATTATTCAAAGTATTGTTGTAAGAAATTATTTTATAGTCAAGTCTTTTACCTGTTATTAGATAGTCTATTTTCAATTAAATGATTATTTAATTTCTTTGATATAAATGAGTAGGTCTATCTAAGTCAATGTTAAGTACTTAAACTATTCCTCGTTTATATAATCTTCCTTTAGAAAATTTTCGCAGCGAAAACATTAAAGGAACTTTCCCCGAATTAAAAAACAGACACACATTTGCAAAAGCCAATTAAGGTAAATGAAAGGCTTAAATGATGCCTTCTTGCCCCTTGCAGAAGGGGTAAGCTGCAAGATAGAATTGCAAACCTGAAGTGCCAATTAACCTGTATACATATTTATGCAGCCCACTCTTATTCCACTAGACTAGAACAATCAGCTCAGAGGTGCACCCTAACAACTTTAGAGAAGTTTGAAGTACTCTTCTGAAGTTAGTTGGCTACAGAAATAGGGTATAACAAAGAGTTCCGCCTAGGATCTTGACCTAGCTTGTTAAATTTATGTAAGGCTTGTTTTTTAATCTAATGATAGCTTACTTTAGCTTACGTAATTGGTTATATATGGTACGTTGTTTTTCAATGGTTTGTGAACCTGCTGCGAGCGTACACCCAATATTTTTTGGTTACATTTCATGCAATAGTTACGGTTACAGTTCGCCAAGTTTAACAACATACCTGATTCCCAAACACCCCAACACTGCAAGCTCGAGACACCTGATCGGCCCCAAACCAAACAGCAGCTAGACGCGGCGGTACGTTCAAGATGAACACTTGAGAGATAGCCACGACGGTCTGACCCAAGAAGCCAAGCCAGAACATGTCTTGAGGCACGGAGAACACTTTTAGCCACGCGCCGAGACATGTTCCAAAAGAGCCGATGATTGTCGTTACTCGGAGACCCTGGAAAGAGGATGGCAGTTAATTTCAACAGACTTTAAGGTTTCAAAGACTTACATAGATCAAATAAAAGAGGGAATAGAAGTTGCGTCGTTTCAGGCGCTCAAACGGACGGCAGTTCAAGAGCGACGCTCTTAAATTTAATGATGATAATTGTATTTATTCTATAACTATTCACAAACTTATAACTGAGCTCAAAAATATAGGTAGGTACTAAGTCCGCAAATGTCCCAAACGATGCAAAGGTGACCATGACATTCGCTGGGTCACCGTATTGGATCGCCAAGGACACTACATCAGAAAGGACATCAAGCGAGGGTCTTCGTTCTATAGGTTTTAAATTTTTGGTGTGGTTTATTTGGGACATAACAACAAACAGTGATTTATAAATATTATCTACTTATTTGTATTCAAAAATTGCATTGCTAATTTGATTTAGTCACGGACAACTCATAAGCACTTTTGAAGTACCTAAATAAATATACTTATATGTAGCACAAGCCACTTTTGTCATTTACACAATAAATTACCTGCTTGGAGTATTACCCTGTTTATTTATATTATTGTCTTTAAAGGTCTTCTAAAAATAATAATTTATGACCTTCAAAACTATTAAAGAACTCAAGTAAAGAATGTGTGCTGTAGAAAATGTTTTATAGACATCTCAATTTAGAAAGACCATGTTCTGTCTTCTACTAAAATGGTGGTATCATTAATCTCTCTGTACTTGTACTATTATGCCATAGTTTACGCCCAAAACTGGTGATTTAAGACCGTCTTTGTTTGTAAAATGAAGCTCGTTAAGCACATTCATAGTTCTACATCTATGATAGATGGTATACTATGCATATAAGTGGCAAGATGTCCATTGTTTCTAGTTTGCGAATTAGTCTGAAAATTGTCTGCATAATCTGCAAATTTTTCGTATATGTACACTTCTTCGGTTTTATCCAAAGGTTGCCTGGAAGATATTGCTACGCTACCTAGCAATAAGGACGTCTGTTTGTCTGTATTGTATTTTTAATTCTCTGTGTCATTTGTGCACTAAAGAGTATTTGTAAAATGGGTAATGGTTATAGCCAAGAATCTAGATTAAGAACATATTTTTCTTTAATAAAATTACGTTTTATCTTGAATAACAAACGTGAGGAAAAACCGGAGATGAGGGCACCGTCTGCGGAGATGACAGGATATCCGCGGATATGCAAGAGTAAGCACAACGTTTCGTTTGTTGATTATTTTCCTTATAAATACCTATGAGTAGGTACAGGTTGACACATAATTAGACATGTTGGTAATTCTGTCCAGTTCTGGTCACTATAGGTACCCACAAGAAACTTGAAATAAGTTGATATATTTAAATTATCTTTTCAAGTCATGCAAGAAAAAAATAAGAAAATGTGACCGACATTTTTAGATTTTTTTTCTTAGGTATTTACATCCCACTACTGGGCATCGGCCTCGATCGCCACTTTTTATTAAACACGGTCTCCGGTAGCGTCCGCCGCCATTCCTATACTTAACCAACTTTACAAGTTGAAAAATGATCATGGGTTCGAGTAAGCTATTACTGTGTTATATACCACATGAGTAAAGAAACTGTGTTATACTATATTCTGAAGTACCTATACGCTGAAGACCGCGAAGAAAAGCTAGTACAAAATACAATCTTAAACTCATTAGAAGAAAGTCTCAAACCATTTACCTATTCAAAGTTAGGTAAAGGTTTTCAAAACCGATGATTACGGAAACGGACTCAAGTTTTAATTAACTTCAGGAACTTACAAAGTTTTCATCTTAGGAAAGTGTTTAATGAGTTTTCATTGAGCTGGTGATAGCATTTTAGATACAGTTTAGATTTTGTCAATTTATGTTCACATTTATAATAGAAGCGATCGAAAGGAATATGAGAAGCCTTTGAGGATTTTGGTATAGAGGTAAATTGACTAGAAGAGGAGTACCAGTATGCATGAGTAATCTACACAATACAATTTATACTACACAATTCTTTCATTAAGATCTACAAAATGGCTACTCTTTTCAAGTAGAAAAGATCGAATTCCTATAGCTGCCAAAAATCACTAAGAAGTAAAAATTTAGGACCCTCTGCTTTAGGGTAAATCCGGGATATTTGCCTCAGCGGGATAGACGCCCGAATTCAATATTTTAAAATGTAAGAAATGTGACCAAAAAATTACCTTACAATATGATAGCACCCCTCCCCCCAATCAGCATGCCGCAAAGCACGCGGCTGTTTATTGCAGCGTTATTGCGAGTATTGCGAGACACTCTATTATTATCGTAATTTTACTTTGGGGATAATTTTAGAACTACTGAAACTTTCTAATTTACCGGTAAGTTAATTTTATTTTTGGTTTTTAATGAGAACTGAAGTATAAAGATTATTTTAATTGTACTTTGAAAATAAAATACATTCATATAACTTATTTTTTCTTAGTTGGCGTCTATCCATGCAAAAAGTGATATTTGCCCTAATAAGTTTCGGGTTAGATGCCCTTTGGGCATCCCCTTTGGGTATCTAATCAAACTTATGAACTTGTGATTAAATATTATATTTTTAAATAACTTGTACATATAATAAGTATGTGTTTATGTTTTTAGGAAAACTACCCATTCTTGGATTCAAAAATGAATATTGGCTGGATATAATTTTAAGTAGTTTTGACAAATACTTTTGATGTAATGACATCTTAAAAAAACACGCTAAAGACATAATTATGCATATTTGACAAACAAAAATGTAAAAAATGTTTAACATGTATAAAATGTTTATTTTATTCTGAAGGGCACCTATCCCCTCCAAAAATTTTGGTACAGGGCATATAACCGGCCAAAGTGGCATTTATCCCGTAATTCAATTTTACGTTTAAACCGAAATAAATCATTTATTTATGGATTATTCTACAAAATGCAGCATGATATAGTTAAATAAAGTAACAAAGACTGTAAACAAATGTATGCTAAGTGTGTATTGTTTTTATTTTACGAATTATAAGTGAAATAAAATTGGGTTGGCATATATCCCGGATTTACCCTATCTGTTTGCTTTTACAAAATCTTCAACAAACTGAACACTGTAAACAACATTGTAATTTTATGTAAAACTGTTACATTCTACAGAATTCAATCTTTGATTTACTGCTCCTTCGTAAATTGAACATTTGAATATTTTTGTACTAAAATACAAAGAAATGTTTTAGTATTTCTTGTGTTAATATTTAGTAAGTAAATACTTTAATTAAATGAGAAAGATTTTACAAACAATTAATAGAACCATTGAAGTATAAGTTGAACTAGTTTAAGATCTATCACACCCCTTTTCTCAACTTTACTAAGATCCATACACATTTCCTTCGCTTCATACATGCACGTCGGAAGAGATAATGATAAAAAAATGCATTAAACTCTATTTTCTATAACTTTATGGTCTGATCTTAATTTATCTTCTAAAAATAAGATATCTTTATTGCAATATAATATTCGGACAACATAAAACGATAGCATACAGAAAATAGACGGCCCTCAACAACCCTAAATCTGCAGATTTGGCAAACCCACATATCAGTGGGTACTGGATGAGCTGTATATCTTATTGTGGTTACTGCTTATGAATAGATAGGATCAGTTCTGAGGATGTTTGATCTGTAAAGGTCACGAACTCTTCACTTTGATGATATTTGCTATTTGTAGAGTCGTATTGGATTTGATTAAATACGGATATACATTTCTGAAAGTTGTTAGAGGTACCTACCTATTCTGGGAACCAAAAGTCAATGGTTTACAACTTTGTGTCATCGTAAGTCAGTACTATAGATACTAAGTTGCTTACCTACTTAAAATTTAGTATTACAGATATACTCGTAGTGATAAGCGAAAACACAAGACTTGAACAAAAATCTTTTCTGATATTACTTAGACATTATTAAATTATCTTTAAGACATCGTCCTTGGCCGTCCAACGTGGCAACGCGGCGAGCGTCATGGCCACTTTTGCGCCCGATATGGTACATCGAGGGATTAATGTAAATAAGTAGGTTTAAGTTTGTAAATATTTTAATTTAGTTTATAAGAATTATAAATAGTTTTAAGTTCATTTGTATATTTATAAATGAACAATTTTCATAATTCATCTTTTAAGACATTATTACGACAATATTAATTAAAGAGACAATAAGACATTATTAATTTAAAAGATTTTACCAGGTGCTCCCTGGTAATTTTTTTTTGTTAATTACTCATATCTATTAATCCAATACGTAGTGATATAAAGTTTGAATCATTTGAAAATTGCATTTCAAAAGACACTTCCTTTCCAATATAAGATCCAGCAATATCTCGACCAAAGACCACATTTTCATCGAACTCCCAACAAATCCGGGTATACGAAATCTCTTAGTCCAATCAATCAAATGTAATGGACCGTTGTGGATGGGAGCAATCAGTTTATTGACTAGTTTGACGACTCAATCCCAAAGGAAAGGAGCAACGTAATCATATTTACAAATCATACGGGTGGAAGTTAAAATGTGAGTGAACTGATTGTGCAATAGGTTTATAATGAAGTTGATATTTTTATGACAATAAAATGTTGAATTTGAAGAGTAGATTTCTTTTGAACTAGTAACGTAGGGGTGTTTGTAGTTGTTAGTGTAGGCGGATGACTTACACAAATAATATAAATCTATACATAGGTAAGAGCAGGTTTTCTTTCTTTTCCCGTGGGTGTCGTAAGAAACAACAAAGAAAATCGAAATATCGGATACACAACAGCAGCTCTGAATGATTTATACCTATAGCTTATATTTATATTTATACCCACACCTACACTACACTCCATAAATGTCTGCCAATTTTCTTTAAACCAAAACTATTTACCTCATCATCAACTTTCTAAGTTTCATCAAAAGCGCGAGAAATATCGTAAAATAAAATCATTAATCTACCTATAACTACCTACTTACACCTACATTTCTTTTCCACCATTTAATATTTAATCCCAGGGCCAATGACCCTCATACCTCCTACACCTACACGTCGCACGTGAAATCCTTTTCCACGTGAACAGCTATTCACCCTTTTCACGGCAAGAATTTGAAGTCAGCCATCCTTTCACTTAAAGGTGGATCATTCGAGAGCTCTCAAATGAAATTCCTCTTTGACAGCTTACTTCTGCTTTACTCTGCTCGATTAGGTAACAAGTACGAGGTACAAGTGTGGTAATATACAGGCTGTATGTTTTTTGTTGGGTAAAAAGTGGTAGAAGTATACAGGCTATTTTTTTTCAAGTAAACATGGTGAAACAACAAAAGTATACGTTCTAGGGATTGTACTGTAACATCTCCATATAAAACCTGAAGTTAGTATTTTACTTGATGTAACAATACTTTATTATGTACTGACGTGTCTAATTGAATTTTATGGCAACGTGACATTGAAGCTACATTTTAACTTGTTTGATTGTTTAACTACATATCCGTCATTTGTACAAATTATTATACATATCCGTCACGCCCTCTCTCCCATCGGGGTACGCAGAGACCACTTCGCTCCACTTGCTACGATACAAACACACCTCTTTCGCTTAACCCACATTCATCATCAGTCGCCTTATACATGCACTTGAGTTTAGAGTACTTTTGACTTGGCCTTCCTTAAACAAGTCTCTAATTTGCTGCATTTATTGCAGAAAATTTCCTCTTACCGAAGGATTTCGAGATAAGCTGATAAGATCAAGGAAAGTGCTTATTATTTCTCTCTTCTCATCCCATGTCTCCTGGGAAAAGTTTAATCGACTTAACCCACCTTATCGGAGATGACTTGCAATTACATTAACATCCTATAGTTGTAAAAAGGCCAAGGTAAGTACGATCGAGACAAATGATGCGTTTGTGAGAGATTGAGTGCCTTTTACCGACAATTTATTTAAACGACTAATGTCTTAGATCGGTAGATGGATAAGTTGGTCGATAGGTTGGAAGGAAGTAGGTGGAAAGAATCATACTTATTCCGCACAACACAGGGCTCTTTCTCCGATTACTAAATAACGAATATACTTAAATCAAAACTTGCAATTTAGAGAGACCAATCAAAGCAATTCAAGAAAAAACAAGTCTACGAAAAGACCGAACAATAGGTTCTTATACTAATATATAATTATAATTATACTAATAAAAGCAGCACTTTAGATTGTAGTGATGACTCAAAAATACTAGGTAGGTACACAAATTTAGAACAATATCAATATAGCCATTCTTACAAGACATTCCGATATTGTTTTATTTAGTTTAAATATTCGAAAGATGTACAATTATAGGTATCTATATTTATCATAAATGACAGCTCTTCACAAAACCATCGACAATCCTAAATTAACAAACCATAACAGAGTTTAATAACACGCTGTACAAGCTCACCCTAATCCAGCCTTAATAACTCAAGATGCACAAACATGCTCGGATTATCCCATAGATTGATAGTTTCGCTCGTGTAGCCATTAGAGTAGGTATAATAGAGTTTGGTGTTTGTTTTCCCGCTATGATAGAGTAGGAATGATCGTGTGGACAAATGTAAAAGATGGTCAGAAGTGGCCTTGTTGATTCAGTGGTTGGTTCGCATGGGCCTTTGTGTTATTGTTATCGGTTGTCATTTCCCGAAAGAAAGATGTAATCTCAGAATAACTGAAGTCCTCGAAAATCGTACAAGGCAATTGTCAAAATAGCTTTAAATATCTGACCAGTACAATATTGCTAGGGAATTTAAAAAAATGTTATTTTTTTACTATGACATTCTTCCCGTAATGTTGACGTTTTAACTCTATTAATTACGAGTATAAATCAGATCTTAAGGAAACCTTTTCTACTCGTAAAGTCCGTAGATACCTATAGGATAGAAAATTCTGCGATATCAATATCGTGAAAAAATATACGAAATTTATAGTTAAGTAGTAGATATTCAAATGAAAATATGTACCTACTTCCTTCACTGAAACCTTCAAAGTAATAAAAAATTAAGAGTTCCACTTGGGAGTAATTTTTCAGATTCACTTTGCATCTAGATTTCCACCGCTACGAGTATTTTTATTGTAGTATTTCATTACGTAAAGAGCTTGCCTTCATAGGACTTCCTCTAAATTATATTCGAGTTATGAAATATCTTTGGGTACCGCAGCTGGGACATTTCGAATAAAAACTTGCATAAAGTTTATTTCGTTTCTTTCTTCAAATTAATTTACGTCGGGGCTGGTTACCGATGTTATTATTGGAAATTATGGATTTTCCTTTTTAAACGACTTCAAAAAAAAGGAGGAGTTTCTCAATTCGACCGTATATATATATTTTTTTTTTTTTGTATGTCCACGCAAAACTTCGTCGTTTATGAACCGATTTTGATGATTCTTTTTTTGTTGGAAAGGGGGTATCCCGAGGGTGGTCCCATAGTAAGGAAACCAGGATCTGATGATGGAATCCTGGAGAAATCGAGGGAAACTCTCGAAAAAATTGTATCGCGACTAGTATGTTTCTTAATATTATGCAATAATAAGAATTTTAAAGCCCTAATGTTTAATGAGGGTCTGACGTTGACCTGATGATGGAGCGGAAATGCAGTCGACGGAACTCGACAACGGTTTACAGCAAGTACTTTGTGTTTGGGCTTGATTAACTTATATTATTGAGACCTTTCATCTAAATGGGATGTGACTGTTATTAGGGGTCTGATAATGAAAATGAAGGACAGTCAAGGGAAACTAAAAAATGTGAAATAAAAAATTTTTGCCAAAAAAGAAACAACTTCAAAACGGAAACTAAAAAGTATGAAATAAATTAACTTGTACAGCAAATTTCGAGTTTATAAGTGATTAAAAGTAACATAAACAAATACATAATTATGTCTATAAAATTTTTGAAGACGGTGCCACCTGTTTCCTTGAGATGTGAAAAAGATTGATTATAAGTACCTACATTACCTATATCTAGTTATTGTTTTACTTGGCACCGTCTTCAAAAATTTTAAAGGCATAATTATTTAATTGTTTATGTTTCTTTTAATCACTTATAAACTCGAAATTTGCTGTACAAGTTAATTTATTTCATACTTTTTAGTTTCCGTTTTGAAGTTGTTTCTTTTTTGGCAAAAATTTTTTTTACTACTCCTACTTTTCCTACTTTTATAGAGTCAGCCTATTTACATTCCGCCAAGTAAAAAAAACGAAAGGAGTTGTCTTTTCTTATTTAACTGTTACTGTCCCATAGCTGGATAAAAGCCTCCCCTTTCACCTTTTAAGTCTTTTGGTTCTAACTCGGAGCCAATCTGGCCAGCCACTTAAAAAGACATGTACCTATATAACTACATAGATATCCTGCTCGAGCCCATACTGAATTAATGTAAGTACCAAACTGGTAATCGAATTACTGGTACTGGTTCTGTACTGGCAATTTAGTAATCTGTGCCTTGTCTGTGCCAACTGTAAAAAAATGACAATCAGCGAGATTCAGAGCGATAAGAATTTATAAGAGAAGTTGAAAAATTCAAATTCCCGTTTCGCAAAAGAATCTCATCTCCGTGGTTTGAAACTATTTGCACAAGTATTTCATGAAGAGGAATATAATAGCGACGCTCTGATTGAAATGTTCAGCACAATCGAGTTATCGATCCTCCAAATTGAAGCTTAATAGGCACGAGAGTGCATTTACATACATTATTCACATAATGGGTCTGGGTCTATTTTCATGGTGTTAATGTAGCGTGTACATATATTTACTTAGCTATAAAATTCTGACTTGTATATATACATATGGTATTGTTTCACTTCATGGCGTAAATGAAGAGCCATAATCTGCTCTTGAAACTGAAGAATTATGGTCAAAATTTATAAAACTTTTAACTTCACTTTTAAATAGAAGAAGACGATACGATATTTGATGTTCTAACTTTAAGTTTTTTGTAAGTGTAAGTGACACAACCACTGGTTGTGTATGTAGAAAAACTATATATTTTCAAAGTTCTTGAAAATTTTACAGGCATCCATAAAAATATAGGTACGAACATCTTTACATGCGTAAAAGATACAAACAAAATCATAACAAGGAAGCGCGAAAATATGGCGACCGACGTACAACAAATATGTACTCAACAGAATTCTAGAACATCAAATACAATTCCGTCAAGGTCACGCCATTTTGGTTAAACCGTAAATTAAAAGTGCAAAGATATACTCTTATTACCATAAACTTGATCCTAGTTGTTAACACGTGAAACTACAACGTTTTCTACATTATAACACCCCGAGTTGTAGAAAAAGTCGTTAAAGTAATCAGTCATTAAATATTTTACCGTCTCTTTCTGATCTTTGACGATGAAGGAGTCAGCTATAGGTTTAATGAAGAGTTATTCTTAATGACCTGTCTTGCATCTGGCTCTTTCAAATCGCTTTTCGGCAACAATCACGTTTTTAGACAGTTAAGTACGTACGTTTTTTGCGACAACTCTCCATAAAAAGATAACTAAACATTGATACTTCCTCTATAGTTAGGGTAACGTTTTTTATGAATATTGTATGCAATATTACTTTATAATGGTTTTTGTGTTTACTTATTTTCGCAAAAAGGTAAAACACTTGATACGACATGACAATCGCGTAATACATAGATGATTGATTATCATTAACATATCGTGGTTAGTGTTGGATGCTGGACGGTAAAAAAAAATAATACTTAAATACAATTGAAATACTTAAAGTATGTATCATTTTATGAGAATTGTAAAACTTTATTTGAAAAGAGCAACCCAACAGAGTTTCTTGTCAAATTCTTGTCTGGGGAAAACTGCTACCTTGTGAATCTAGCACTAGCTTTAAAAATGTACCTGTGTTAACGTTTCCAAGCGTATGTAATTGCCTAATAAATAAACGATTTTTGATTTTGATATACAAGTTTATCAGCTCTTAGAAACAAGTTATTAAATAGGTATTTGCATATGCGACATTATGCTCATTTATCAATCAACTTCAGATTTTATTAACTGTGTCATGTTTACATTGATTGAGGTTATCTTTGGATTAAAGAGTGCGATAAAGAGGATTTGTTATGTTTCTTGTATTATGAGTACTTAAGTATTTAGTAGTAAATGCAATTTATTTGAAAAGAGCAACCCCACAGAGTTTCTTGCTAGGTTCTTCTCTGGGGGAAACTGCGCTTTGCGAATCTAGCACTAGCTTAAAAAAGTATATTATAATAAGTAATGTAACGGTTTCAAGAGCATTTTTTGTGCCTATGAAATAAATATATTTTTGACATTGAAAAAAAAAAATTGTGCATTTTGTTGGTATTTGTCCTTGTGGGCAATCATTTACGAATCTAGTAACCTAGTATGCGATCTGGTTGCATACTAGGCAAACTGGCCAGAAGTTGCCGGGGATAGAGAAATATGGAAGGATGCAGGGGAGACCTTTGCTCAGCAGTGGGATATAACAAACTGTTCAATTATTACCAGCAACTTTTTATCCACCTACCTAAATGAAATTAATTGTGTAATAAAAGATTTATTTGCTATTTAGAGTGAATATTTCGACATTAGGTAGTTACGAATTTTCTTTGAGAAATGATAAGAAAATCTCTAGCACTTTATAACACCATATCGTCTCCAGAAATATTTGTTCATCTTACTGTTATGCACGACATTTCGTTTAACAAAATAAACGCTATAAACCAAGGAACTCGGTGGAATGTGGACAAAACAATAGTAAATTTAATTAAAAGCGACGCCACGCGACAAGGACACTATGAAGTGTTTTCCAACTTGTGTTTATGTAACCGCATTTAATTATAGTACAGCAAAGAGGAATTTTGCAAAAGAGAAATATATATACTTAAAGTCTTGCATGACCTTAAGTATAACAAAAGTCTTATTAGCTTAGCACTGAAATTATTTTAGACTTTAGTTAGATCTTATAAAAAAGGTCGTTGTTCTACAAACAATTTCTTCGTAAAAACTTCAACATAATAGGTTGGGGAAAAAGTCTTTTCGCATATAGTATGTATGAACTTGTATTAAAATCTCTTTGGCTATACCATTTGTATCTGGCTGGTTTTGGTATCATTAAAAAGTTTTAATTTTAAAGAAGGCACTTCCAAATTCAAATTAGGAATTTGTGTGATTTTCATTTGTTATTGTTGTTGTTAAAATGAGTGAATCTAAAGAAGAAATTCGATACATTTTAAAATTTTACTATAAAAAAGGTAAAAATGCAACTGAAGCCGCGAAAAAAAATTGTGATGTTTATGGACCTAATGCAGTATCTGTGAGAGTAGCGCAAGTTTGGTTTAAGCGTTTTCAAGCCGGAAATTTTGATATCAAAGATGCATCTCGCTCTGGTCGCCCTGTTACGGACAAAATTGATGCCATTTTTGAAAAAGTGGAGCAAGATCGGCATATTAGTAGTTACGATGTAGCTGAAGAACTGGCAATTGACCACAAAACGGTTTTGACTCATTTGAATAAAGCTGGGTACACTAAAAAGCTCGATATTTGGGTGCCTCATGAGCTCACTGAAAGAAACCTAATGAACCGTGTACTCATTTGTGATTCTTTATTACGACGTAATGAAACCGAACCATTTTTGAAAAAGCTGATAACTGGTGATGAAAAGTGGATCACATACGACAAGAACGTGCGAAAAAGATCGTGGTCAAAGGCCGGTCAAGCTTCACAGACTGTGGCAAACCCGGGTTAACTCGCAACAAGGTAATGCTGTGTGTATGGTGGGATTGGAAGGGCATCATTCATTATGAGCTGTTACCGCCAGGCAGGACCATCGATTCAGAACTGTATTGCGAACAATTGATGAGATTGAAGCAAAAAATTGAGAGAAAGCGGCCAGAATTGATCAACAGAAGGGGTGTGGTTTTTCACCATGACAACGCTAGACCTCACACATCTTTAGCCACTCAGCAAAAATTACGAGAGTTTGGCTGGGAGGTATTAATGCATCCGCCGTATAGTCCTGACCTTGCACCTTCAGATTTTCATCTGTTTCGGTCTCTGCAGAATTCCTTAGGCAGTGTCAGGTTAACATCACGAGAGAACTGCCAAAACCACTTGTCGCAGTTTTTCGATCAGAAGCCTCAAAATTTTTACAGCAATGGGATCATGTCACTACCAACAAGATGGCAAAAAGTTATGGAACAAAATGGCACCTACATACTTTAGTCAAATGTAAATAAACTATAAAAAAAAACTTTTTGAATTTTCATATAAAATACGAAGAAACTTTTTCCCCAACCTAATATGTACTCAAATTGTATTAACATAAGTTCTTCGCGTTTTATATTTCTAGTAATGTATCTTTTCCTACAAAAATGAATAATATCATGGACATTAGCTATATCCTTATATACCTAGGTACTACGATCATCCACGTGCCTACATTTTCAAAAATCTCAGTTTAATTCAAAACAGCTTATCCACGCTTCACTTAATAAAGTATAAACGCTAAAATCTAGCATCATTTCAAAGGATATTACGACAAATCTCTGCAGCCCATAAAAGCTGGGAACAAACCCCGAGCA
The DNA here is from genome assembly GCA_947563765.1 of Anarsia innoxiella. Classification (NCBI taxonomy): domain Eukaryota; kingdom Metazoa; phylum Arthropoda; class Insecta; order Lepidoptera; family Gelechiidae; genus Anarsia; species Anarsia innoxiella. Next base: position 11,108,836 of record OX387393.1, on the reverse strand, counting down.
ATTTTCAACGTAAGCCTTGGATAATATACCTCAGTAAAGCACAAAATGCACTTTGCATGCCGAAAATATATGTGTACATTAGTGTGGTATTGTAATAGCCACAGACATTTATAGTACCTAACATTAAGTAACATGTTTTAACACGCACCATGTGCTGAAAATGTTGTAGAGAATTTCAGCTGCCTATTTGAATTAAATAAGTAGCTTATGTTAGTCGTATTTTCCGTAATTAGATAGAGTTTGCGTATATGAATACGGGATTATTGGGAATTGTATTGACAAATGTAGAGCATCTATTTATGTTAGCTTTTGTAGTGCCTATTTACTAATATTGTACGTACATAATTATCATAGAAATATACAGATTTTATTACCTACTGCCACCCAGGGTCGCTCTATAACTTAATGTAAAACAAAGCATCAAAATAACCAATTATTTAGAAGTATCTATATTATTGTATAGACCACTTCCATCCACTAGCTACGATCCATACACTCTTCCTTCACTTCATACACATTTATCAGTTGCCTCATACATGCAGTGTTCTTACCCTACCACAGAAAGACGTATAATATCCCTTACATACCTACACCTTCCTATGTGAGTGAATTGTATAAGTTACCTACCTCCAAACATATTTCGCTCTACTAACGGCCTAGTTCACCGATTAGTCGAGAAGCCAACTGCAAACGGTTTTATCACGGGATTTGTTCCCGAGCGCACTACCGTACCTCCCCCGGTAAAGATTTATTGAAAATTGAATTCCCGTTCGAATTCCGGTTTTATGCATCGCAAGTTTTAAATAACGGTGTTAGGTAACCTGAACAAAACTGTAGCGGTATGAAAGAGATAAGGCACGTAGCAAATGTTCGGCTAAAAATTATTGTTTCAATGCTTTTTTCAATTTAATTGAATTTGCCGTCGAAACATTCAGTCGAAATCAGATTGAACAATGTGATAACAAGCAGACTAAAATTGAATAGGTACCATTTTAGAGATTATGATATTCTGCAACTTAAAGAAAATAACTATCTGACTTCATAATGATAGTACCTACTTAAGTACCCAACCAAGAAAGTAAAAATTATATCAAAGATAAGGAAACCAAAAAAATATAAAGGTAAACAACAATAAAAAGAACTACATTATAAAATTAGCTCTAATTTGTAAACTTTAGAGCTCATTCTTCCTTCAATATATGTTACTGACATTTTACAAAAAAAAAACGTGCAAGTATGAGGAGCTGATGAATGTGGTTAAAGTGAAAGAGGTGTGTTTGGATCGTAGCAAGTGGAGGTAAGTGCAGTGATTTCCCAAGAGAGGATAAGAGGTAATGCTATCTACACACTAAAACCGCCAGCTTTTTTGACAGCTGCCATTCGTATGACGTAAAGCCGCCGGCCTAGCCTGGCGGCATGCCGTCGGCTTTGGTGTGTAGATAGCATTAGAGGCATGAGCATGACATGTATGTATTTGTTAGAATAAACAATCAAACAATTTTAAATGTAGTTTCAATGTCAAATTGCCATAAAACTCAACTAGTCACGTCAGTACATAATAAAGTATTGTTACTTCAAGTAAAGTACTACCTAGAGGTAAATTTATGGAGATTGTTAGAGTACAATTCCTAGAATATCTACTTCAGTGGATTACCTATTAGACTTGCAATTTGTAGTGAGATCGTTATTTGTAAACATGCAAAGGTTTATTATTGCATTCACTTACATACTTACATGATTCTTTACAGTATTAAGTACATTACATTTCTACTTCCTCGTTTTGAAAAACATTTTCATATTCGTAACAATATTTTAGCATCGATATAATTATCTAGCATGCCTAGCAGTCATGACGGTTGATGACCACCTGATAATGTCGAATCAAAAGTTTCCAAAAGACATTTCTAAGTACTTCTACTCCTTCATCGTCATAATTTAAGAGCCTCGTTCTTGTTGGTGGAGTCTACGCCACTCTGCTTTATTTTCTGCCGTCCTTTTGAGCACTTGATACGACACAACTTCTATTCCTTCTTTCATTTGATCTATGTAAGTCCTTCGTGGTCTCCCTCTCCTTATGTAGGTACTAAATTATTTTATTTTTTATAATGTCCAATACATTGCACGATAAATCATTAAATCAATAGCATTATTATCCTTTCTGTAAATAAATTCATTCAAAATATTAACAATCACCAGTACGTAGGTATTTAGTAACCATAATCCCAAACAAAGTTATATGAGTAGACTAAAGGCTGTCCGTCGTGTTCCGTTAATTATTCCCCAATCGCTGTCATGATGCAGGACGCAATGCACTGAAACAATGCTGGGAATTCTCATTCAAGTTAGCTGCTACGTATAGCAACATGTATTCGAAAATAAACAACGCTTTTGTATTGTCAATGCTGTTAATTGTTTAGAGTTGTGTCCGAAAAATCGTTTGATACAATTCAGTTGCAAATAGTTTTAGAAATATACTCGTATTTTAGTTGAAACACATTTTCAACAAGTACCAAAATAGTCAGTTTTTTATTTAAAGTTAATAATAGAAAAAAAAAATGATAAAAAAACACATAGTAACAGAAACTATAATTTCTTTTCTGCAACTCTAAGTTTAACTAAGTATTCACGAGAAAATGTTACTAACACCGATATGAAACTTTTTTTAATACGGAATAGAGATTATTATCATTATTATTTACTTGAAAAGACATTTTTTCGTGTGTAAAAATAGACTGACTGAAGAAATTAGCTTAAAGCGAGCATTCAAGATTTCTTAGAAAAAGTTAGAAACAGTGAAAACTTTTCATTGGCGCCCATTGAGTAAGTTACTGAAGGAAATAAAGTGACTTATCTTTTCTTTAAAACTGAAATCCATGTTAAACTTGAACAGGGCTTTGTTAGAACCCTTTCTACTATGTCTGGGGTGCGATGGAAAACTTTAAATGAGCTCTCAGTTCAGCTGGTTTTCAAGATGGCGATCGGTTTCCTTACCTAACCTCTAGATGGGTATTGATCAGGATTTAAATATTTTAACGTAACTTTTTAAAACTTCTTCTTTTTACCCGACTGCGCCAGAAGGAGGGTTATGTTTTTCTAAAGTATGTATTTATGTATGTATAATTCTTTGGCACGCCCTACAGCCTAAACGGATTGATGGATTTTAGCTCGAGAGGTGTCGTTAGATTCGTATTCACAGTGAAAGTGAGTGTGGGTACATCAAAATAAAAAAAAAAACTTAAATTATGGCTTATAAATTATAATGGAATAACTATGAGTTCGTTGTTTCATACCTTTTGTTTATTTTGATATGTAAGCTAAATCTTGAAAAGTTTCACTACAATCTGTTCTGTGGTTTTTGCGTGAAATATACCTAGTTACAAACATTCTTACACCATCAATCCATTCATCAGCACAAATATTCACATTTATAAGTATTATGCGGATGTATTAAATTTTTTCGTTTTTGTGTGAAAGTTAGTACCAAACCTACTTTCTTTAACAAATTATCATCATCATTTAATTTAAGAGTTAGACTCTTGTCGGTGGAGTGTTCGCCATCTAGGCCTATCCTCCGCTAGTGCTTTAACTTCTTGATACGACATGACGTTAACTTTAACTTTATCTTTTTCTTCCTCTTTATAAAGTATCTGTTAAATATTCCTCGTAATAAAGATTTTATTTAATCTTATCTCTTATTAAATCTATGTATTACGATGAAGCAATTTTTCCGTCTCTCAATCTCGGCTTAACTTAATTTCTTTATTGTCTTTATCCTTTTCATGATAACGTACTTTCCTAACCTTGTTTTTGGAATTATGATTTGGATTAATATGATGAACTGAATTTCCGCTTCGGATTTCTACATCTTAGGGGCTGTATTACAATCTACTTATAAAATTTATCTGACAGATATTTTATACCTGCCTCTGTCTAGAACGTCATGTTTTATGAAATGGACATGGGTCTATTTGTCAGTTAAATTTTCTGTAGATTTTTTTTTTCATCTACTTAAAATTGTATTTGAGATTTGTGATGAACAAAAGAAAAGAAAAGATAATCCATTTTTTAATTACTTAGGGATCATAATTGGCTAATCGTATTATTTACTGAGAATAAAATTGCTTCTCTGTAGAGTGTTAAGTCAAAGAACAGTTCATTAGAAGAGAAGCGTATGGCAACGCAACGAGGAGCCTTGCAACGTAATTATGAAGAGTGCTAATAAAGACGTTTGTTAGGCTGCTAATTTATACCTATAGGTAGGTTCAATTTATGCATCTTTAATATGTTCGTGTTTAGTTTTACTTTTGAGACATTCAGGTGTTTTTCTTAATGTCAACATATCAAATTCCTGAAAATTTTTCAATAAAATAAAGAATGATTTTCTGTAATTTTCTGATTTACATAAAGTTTTAATAACGTTTTCTGTTACCTTATTCTATATAGTTTAATGTCAAAAAACTACGTGGCAGATCTCAAACAACGTAGCGGGTGGTGTTACCATTACCCAATATTCGAACATTTACGACTAAATAGAATAGATTATTTTTATTGTCCTGGAAAATAGCCAGTCTACAAAGAATCCCAAAACAGCAGAAACTTCTAGGAAGATAAAACACGCTAAAACATCGCAATTCTCACAAACTTCCACCAAAACCCAAGGAAATTCCAGATTAAAATTATTCGCGAACGCAGTCTGAAACTTAGGATATTAAGCGTAGCGAAGTCAAGTTGGAGTTAGCACTTTAGATTTGTTGGAAGAGAACAGATGTCGAGTGCAGCAAGTGTGCCAAACCAACTCTAGGAATATATCAGAAATTGTGGTAATAGGTACTCACTAGATATATCTTGCAAGTGTTAACTTGACACCCGATGCCTATGAATGTGCATACTGATAGCGTCTCAAGTTAATACTTGCGAATGGAATTAGCCTTATGTCTCGGAAATGCGATATCAGATAGGTACTAGTACAAGGGCTTAGTGCTTGTAAATGCAAATGGTTTGATAAAATGAAATATAATCTAAGGCTTTATGAGAATAGGTAAAATAAAGAACGTTATTAGAAGAAAAACGTACCTACTATTTTAACTAAAACTAAAATTCAAATGAAATAAATTGTCCGTAATCATTTAAAAGTTCAAATTAAAAACATCTTCACAGTACACAAATTATGGTCTATTGATAGTCGAAAATATCGTGAACAAGCAGGTAGCAGTAGGTAACCCCTTATTCTACCAAAGTACTCTATCTTTTCCTACCCAACGCTTAAAGATACCTCTCTAAACCCTTTATAAGAGTCCCACTTTCGTACCGTATGCAAGTCAGATGCATTTACTCACGTCTTACGGCTAAAGCTGCAAAACCTTGTATTTAGGCCAGTCTGAGCTTTGTAGCGAGCCTATTTTGAGCTAGGATATGTGTCTGTCTCTATCTGTGTGTTGGCTGTAGTTTGGTTACTAACACTTTTTGTGAAATTAAGGGAAAAATGGAAACAAAATTATCGTCAGCAGTCAGTAAATTATAGGATAGGATCCTAAGACTTGGCAGGACTTTGTTTAGATTTCATTACTTTTTAGAAATAAACAAGCAGTTCCTTCGAGATATGGCTAGTTTTTTACAGAATGTTTTTGGTGGGATTTGTTGGAAATGAAGGTAATTTCAAACCCTATTTCATTAGTTTTTTTTTCTATAGTCCTTTATCATTGACAATAATCATTTCAAGATACGGTCATCATTTAATTTTACTTAAGTAGGATATGAAGCAACTGTAGGTCAAATCCAGAAGATTTATGAACTGTCAGTTTGTATCATGCGCCTACGCATGTGTCGCCTGCGTAGCAAATGCTCATTGTAGCATAGTTTTATTTTAATAGTGTACTGCAGCATAGTAAAAACAAAATGGGTACTACCAATAAAATGAGAAAAAAGATCCGATAATACTTGTACAATAGGAAGTCTTTTAATACCTACGTTATTCAAAATATTATATTTTTTGTCCGATCAGATATTTTTTTCATGTTACTTACATGTTTACAAGTACTTAAATGCTGTTGACGAAATTCTTACGTGTCTTTTATTATTTATTAATTGTATTTTTCTAAAAAAATTCAAAGCAAAAAGTCATGTTAGATGTTACACAATGACTGTGTAAAACGTACCTTGAATTTAATTTAATGAAGAATCGCCATTCATAGTAAAAATTATAGCGATTCTTTCAAATGCCATTAAATTCCCAGAAGTTCAATTTCAAACTCTATGCTAATGAAACAAGTTTCTACTTTTTGCAACCTTTTTACGCTGAATCCTTTGGGACCCCATTTTTTTATTTCCAAACCTTTTGCTCTGAATAAGACATTTGACCATTTATCTTTACAGGACCGCAAGAACTTTATCTTTCTCTACTTCAAAAGTACGATTTATTTTCTACGCAGTTATAACAAAAATATATTTTCCTTCTTACGTAAGTACATGCTTTTACTTTTGTTAACTTGTTATATTTTTGTTTCTATTCTTTGTTTTATATTTCTGACACATTCAAGTGTAATTTTGGATTACCTATGAATAAATCTTTATTGAATCGAATTGAATACCTCGATCTAATTGGGGACTTGTTTAAGAAAGGCCAAGTCAAGAGTACCTACCCTAAACCGACGTGCATATATGAGGCGACTAATGAGTGTGGATGAAGTGAAAGAAGTGTGTCTGGATGGTAACAAGTGGTAGGAAGTGGTCTCTGCCTACCCCATTGGGAGAGAGGCGTGGTGGATATGTATATTTTCCTTAATATTTCGTTAGAAAAGATATTTTAGGATCTGAAAACCTTTGGGGATAATAAAATAAATTGATATTGATATAAACAGTGGATTAGAAGGAAAAGAAGGGAAAAGGTCGTTGGCATTTTGCCTCTATAATTTGTTTGCGGATTTGTTGATTTCATTTTCTGTATATAATATGAGGATTAATCAAAATTCGTATCTCCTTTCACCACGTTTTGCATAGATTTACGCTCGATTGCTCGGTTTTAGGGTTAAAACTCGATTTAGCAAATTGTTTTATAATGCAAATCGGTTCAGTCTGACAAAATGTTGAATAAGGCTGTGTCTTTGTTTAAATCTGTATCATTGAAGCTTCATTGAATATCTGGATATCTATCGGCATAGATACGTAAGAAACTAATTTCTTAAATATGAGTTCGTACCTAATTGTATAATGTTATCCTATCCTACTTCCTATAATATTATAAATGTCAATGCTTGTGCCGACCAATGAGGAAGGAGTATAAGGAGTGGTCCCATTTTAATGAGTTTATGACAGCGTGCCAAGGTTGGCGCAAGTTTTTCATCGTTTTCTTGGTAGATAACCTGTCAAACTATAAGAAATTCCATACAAAAAGTTAGCCATTTTGCGCCAGACCAAGCACGCAGATCCAGACGGTATGGCACCTCCTTATATATTCTATACCCAAAGGTGCCGACGGATGGATGCACGCAAAAACAACAGAACAAATTTTGTTAAAACTTATACATTAGAATAACGCATAGGCTATATAATTTTAAGATATCACGAATTTTTTCTAAGATTTGGTGATTAATGCGTACGAAGCCACAAGCAGCCTCTAGTTATGTATTATAGTAAGTCTTTCTTTACACAAAAGACCAAAAACTTTTGCCCCCTTATTACAAAACGAGGTTTAAAGATAGTCCGATTAGTTTGACGTTTTGTCCATAGCCGAAACGTCAAAAGAAACGAACTAACGTCGGACTATCTTTAAACCTCGTTTTGTAATACATCCCCCTTATTACGGTTTATCTAATAAAACCTATCCTTGCACAATAGAAATTCTATCACGAGTAAGGAAACGGGAAAAGTTTTTCAAAGTAGGTAAGTATGATAGATTACAATCATTGTTTTATTAAACAAAGTCTTCGCAACGTTTATGTAAGTATACTAACATGATTAAATCTATTTTTATTATGGCCTACAAAGAAACAAAGAATTCTACAATAAGAAAGGGCGAGAGCTGCATAGAGATAGCAACCGTAGGTAGTGAGAAGTGTAGCTACGTGATATGAGACTCCACTCTCCTCTAATGGGTAAAGATTGTAATTCAACATATAAAGGTATATACTACTTACGAGTGAAAATGAAAAAGACTTGATGTAGCTTAAGATGGCCAGATAACTTTTTCATCTAACACCCAGCAAAGGCCTCTATAACATACATCCAAGTTTATGCTGTGCACTAGAAATGCCAGTTTCGTAAAACGTGCAAAATCTTGGATCCATCATTAGGTTACTAGTAACCTAAGGTCAATAACCTGACAACAATACCAACTAAATATCAGATTATGAGTATCAGATTATCTGCTTTAGATACTGGAGTTTAATAGGTGCATCCTGATAAGGAAATGCTTATAAACATAATTATTATTCATACGATGTCGTCGTGTTGCAAAGCACGTGTCACGTTGTAATATTCTATACAATCTTCATAAGGATATAGGTATCTACAGTAAGAATACGAGACTCATCAGAGGCAATAAATGATGAAAAGTATTTCAAATCTTAACGCAGAAATTAACCTAGGTACTTGTGGCAGAAAATGCATGACTGCCGAAGTTATTAAAAAAAAAATAAGCATGCCTTGGCAGAGAAATCTTAAAATAGAATTTAATTTTGTAATGCTACAAATTGTAAAATATTTAACCAACACCATGAAATTAAAAAGATAAACAATTAAAGATTATTTATTTACGCGCCAATCCATTGAAATATCGTACAACATTAAAAAGGTGCTCATCATGAGGAAAGTATATTAGTAAAACTGGTTAGCGCAATCAGGTTGTAAATGAATAAGGATAATACGATAATTTAAAGGTCAACATTCAGATCTTGTTAAGGAAAATTTTTATTTTATCTTAGGTGTCTGAGATTGCAGATATCATATAATTTCTGGTAGGTTATGTCCAGTTGTTCAATTAATAAAAGCTAGAGACAGACTGGTCCCACGTACCTACGCAATGCATTAAGATATCCGCTCCATAGAAATATAATGATTAGAAGGACACTTGTAACATGCAACGTCTCAACTCAGTAGTGGCAGAAATTCAATAGTCATATTAAATCACCATTTTATTTGATTAGTTCTATAAATGGACACTTGAAGGGTTTCGGAAGCTAATGGTACTCCCACACTGCATGCAATGCAATATATTTTTTGTATACTAAAGCTTTGTTATAAAATGTTCGTAATCATTTTATAATGTCTATGTGGATGCACCATAAGACTTGATTCGAAAATCAGTCGTCTCTTATATTTAAAAAAAATTGCCAAATTTCAGCATTTACCAGAAATATGTAATTCAATTAATGTTGGTCATTAAATTAATAGCATGAGTGTGATGCCCAAAAAAATCAAGGTCCAAGTTATAAAATCAGCAAATAAGGTCGTACCAATTTATTCCTTGGACCCTTGGGGCCACATTTCCCTAATTTCCTAACCCTTTAGCATTTGGGACTTTGGATACTTTGGGACCTTTACTAAGGTCTGTTTACTGCGTCGGGTGTGAACCAAATTACTCTGAGCTATTTAGATTAATTAAAAGATAACTTGAATGCTTATGGTGCACTATGTGTTTCACTTAAGAGCTGATGCGACTAGATTTATTATACAAGTGAAAAGTGACAATTTATCCACATAGTTTTATTTTAACAATGTTGGTGGATACGTTGTTATTTTGAAGAGGTTTCAAAGTAGGTAAAGATGTAAAGAAAAGTTTAAAATTATGAATGAAAAGAACAATTACTTATTGAGCATTTTAATATGCCAAGAAATCTTTATTTGTGATGTAGTAGATCATCCTTTCGATCAATTTTATGTTTTAATGGAAAGTTCCTACCTATGAACCGACCGCGCTGGAAAATCTTTGGAGAGGCCTTTAGTCAGCAGTGGACAGTTAAAGGCTGATATGATGATTAAGCAAAGTATTTAAGTTATTCAATCTAATTTCACTTTGTATCCATACGAGTATTAACTTCACCAGACCTACCTAACCCATAATACAAGATCTACAAAGTCATCCCTCGTGAAGCGTCAGCTTAGTTCATTGTCAGTGCTCAAACGATTATTCTCAGGTATATGAACATCTGCCTTGAACCTAATGACGTCACAGGTCTTTACACGGCCATATATTACGTGAATGGTGCTCATCTTTGTCGTGTAACGTAGGGCTCTTGTGTTGAAAGGTAATTAAGCGTCATTTCATTCTTGGGTTCTATTTGTTTGCGTAGTTCGTTAGGTTTTATGTAAAGTTGAATCGAAATTAAGGTAAATAATTTTTGGAACACGATCTATGTTAATCCTTTACTAAAATTAAGTTTTTATTAACTTTGTGTAAAAAGGAAGATAAATATTAGGAGTATCAATGTTTGTGCCGGTGAATATACGTAAATATGTGAGGCGAAGTGAGATGAAAATGTTTCTTACTCTTTCATGCAAAAAGTACCAGACTGAACAGATTTTAATGAAAGTTTACAGTATTGTAGTACATATCATATCACACATAGGCTATATAATTTTAAGGTTATCTTTGCAAGATATGACGAAAAATTCGCACCAAGTCGCGGGCAGCCTCTAGTACATAATAAATATGTACTTGGTCTTTAGCTTCCAGAACATTCCAAATCAGATCAATCCGTCATCCCCAGATGACATTAAAGGATTGTTTACTCAAAGTATGAATGGTAGAATTTCTTTGGCGAATGATTTGGAATCGTCTTGACAAATAGCGGCTAATGGCATCTAAATGAGATGCCGATAGAATCAATATATCAACATCCATCAGGTAGTCTGAAAGGCTTTTGGCTTATACACAATTATTATGTTAACTGACTTGGAAAAGTTGGCGTCTAATTTTAGTTGATGTATTAGATACTGCCCGTTACTTCGTACATGTTTAAAAAAAATAGGTACTTAGTTTAAAAAAACTAAAACACGCTTTAGCTCGCACTAAACATGCTCCATCATCAGTTAAGTTCGAAAGTACCATATTATTGTATTGTCATCACAACTCAGAGCGTGTGCAAAATTTCATCCTATTCGAAGACAGGGAAGTGGGTCAAATTAAGATTCAAAGATTTGTTTACATACATAGTTACTTACTTACTAGTGAAGCTAATATAAAGCGTGTAAAAACACAAACAATATTGTTACCTTATCTTTACATAGTACAGCTTATGTTATGTGTTGTGTCAAATCTGATCTGAATGAAATTTCACAATAATGTAGTTTGCGTTGCGAATGATAAACATCAATGTTTGTGCCAATGGATGGATGGATGTATGGAACAAAATCTGTTCAAAAGTTTTTAGACCCAGAACACACAATGAAACGCAACTGCAACGCAACTGAAACTGCTAGTTACTTTTGAGTTGCATCGAAGTTTCTGCTATAGACTTCTTTAGAAAACAACACACGATGAAACTAGTTTGAAACGTTTCGTTTCAGTTGCGTCGTGTGTGGTTTTTTAAAGGAGTCTATGGCAGAAACTTCGATGCGATGCGTTGCAGTTGCGTTTCACCGTGTGTTCTGCCGCTTACGAGAAAGAGCAACAAACGTCCTAACCTAACCTAACCTAACATCCATCCATCCATCGGCACAAACATTGACATTTATCATCGACATATGTACCCATAGGTATACCCGGCATAGGGATAAAAGTATTATTTTTAAAACTACTAAAATGCATATTTAATTATCTCACTCTACGAAATAAAAAGATCTTTAAACAAGTTACTAAGCACGAACCAACCGTAACATCGAAGTTAGTGGGTACAAATAGGAACATTTTATCATCGGTCTTTTAATAACGCATTCACAAATCACTAGCTATATATCAGATCCACTGTAGTGAGTATTTGCATTCAAATAGTCGGTCGTGATTCAGCTGCCGACTAAAAGATTTCAGTTCCATTCGGAGTTAAACCGCTGAATAAAATGAAGATATTTCAAACTGAAATATGTACTTCCGCGTATAAAGTTAGGTTTAAAGTGGCTTAGTTTTGTAACTTGCGTCGTATGTTTCGTTTATTTTCTTAAAGTTTTTAGCCAAATTCGGGACGCGAACAATATCAAGGAAGGAAAAGTGGAAAAGAGAAAGACAGAAGAAGACGTATATGTCGTCCTTTATAGGGTGACTTTTAATTAGTGAACGATAGAAAAAGATATGCATGTACCTCGTGATAATAAACAACTATTACTACCTATGGGACAAATTTCCAAATCATTAAAAAAGAAAAATATCTTCTATTACATTTAAAACTATCAGTAGTATCAGTTGGTGCAATTTGTATGGGAAGTTTGAAAATTTTTGAATTATTTCGAATTTGGTCTCATGGTAAAAGTTGTTTTTTATCATGAGTAACTTACATACATGCATTATCCTTTTCTATCGTTCATTAATTCAATCATCTGTACATTAAAAAGATGAATTAGAGGATCAAACGGAAGGAGGAAAATAGATCACAATGGCGTAGTCCATTAACAAAACAAACTGCTAATAAATTAAAAGAAGAAAACCTGATCAGGATCACAGTTTTGCACATTACGTTTAAGACAATTCTACACTCAATCAAATCAACGCAACACTGTTGTCAATGCTAAAACTTACCTAGTTTCTATTTTTATCGATTTCTCAAGAAAGTATTTATATTGAAACACCTAGATTCTTATTCCAGATTGAAACAAAAACGTATTTTCAATTTGTTCCTAAAGCCATCTCTACGAACGAGAGTGTTTTATAGGAATCACGATCAATCTTAGCGCCATGTTGGTTTGTCACCCTGGGATTTGAGAAAATATTTCGTTCGGCCTTATTTATATTGGTACATGAATTTGATTGTACATTTCGATACAAAAGTGCCTTAGAGGTTTACATTGAGCACAGTACTGACAGATATGTACAAAAGTGTGTGATGTCGTGTATGTACCTACTGATGTTAATATTTCCTAACAATCCTAACTATGTAGATAATTAAATAGATAGAAACATTTTATTGCACACAAAGATGTACAGGCAATACTTAAAACTATAACATTGTGCACAAAGGCGGTCTTGTCAGTAAAAGCGATCTCTTCCAGACAACCTTAAACCTTATCCCCCTTAATACAAAACGAGGTTTAAAGATAGTCCGACGTTAGTTCGTTTAGTTTGACGTTTTGTCCAAAGCCGAAACGTCAAAAGAAACGAAATAACGTCGGACTATCTTTAAACCTCGTTTTGTAATAAGGGGGTATGTATTTAATTGTTAAAATGTATTTCTTTTTTTTATTTACATTAATTACGATAACATTATTAGAATCATATGTCAATAAAAGATTTATTAATATACAAGCATTGAGAGTCAGTTTAAAATCGATTTGCCGGTCATTAAGCCTTTATGTAATTAGGTACAATATTTTCATTAATACTTTATGTTTCTTATCAATATATAAAACGTGTTAGTTACATGTTTTTATATAAACGCATTTACATTGTTATAAATTGGTGTTATATTTTCATTAGAACGTGCCCGGAAAAACGATATTGTAACAAAAAAGCATTACAGGTGCTACAGTAATAAATCGTAGCTGTTATTATATATGGCAGTTTTTCACAATGATTTGTGCTATGTTTTGCAAAGTTACAAAAATATATAAACCTATTAATTTGTAGGCTAGTCGGCGGCAGCGTACGGCGTACTTTTTGTCCCATTAAAACATTCAATGGGTGCTTGGAAACGTATGACGGTACGCAAATATTTTCACATAAAAATATTTCCTACCTAGGTACCTAACTTTATGATAAGGTATAACTACTTCAATCAAGTTCAGTGAAAAACGTGATATTTTATAACGAACGTGTAAGACACTATCTTTGTGTGATTTTAGCAAGTAAAAAACCGGCCAAGTGCAAGTCGGACTCGCGCAGGAAGGGTTTCGTACCATTTACTATTGGTATTGGGTAAAAAAGCCATAAATATCACCCTTAATTATTATTCGATTTTTAGTATTTTTTATTAAAGCGGCAATGGTTATACATCATTTGTAAAAATTTCTAGCTATAACAGTTCGTGAGATGCAGCCTGGTGACAGACGGACGGACCGACGGACAAACAGACAGATGGACTGCCAAGTCTCAATAATAGGGTTCCGTTTTCACACTTTGGGTACGCAACCCTAAACATAATAGGATGTCTCACTTTGAAATTTTTTTATCCGTGTTGATTCTTCTATATCCACCATGAAAACAGCAAAATTCTTACGCGCCAAGTGTACAGGCTAATAAAAATAAATTGAGCGCGAAAACTGAAAATGAAATTATGAAAATAATTACTTTCAAACGAGAGTGCGTTTGCAAATTCTAAGTGTTTGTTGCTCGTTTCTATGCCGAATTTTTGGCTAATTTACTTAGTATGGTGCTTGAATTTATTTTTAAAAGAGACATTTTCCTCGGTGTACCTTCTATAGGTACAATAGGAGGATAGGATAGGAGTTAGGATTCTATCTCCTCATTGCATTGCGGCTTACATACGTTAGGTAGGTACTTAACTTAATAACAATAAAATCCCGACTGAAAATAAATCCGAATTTGTTGTGAACATTGTTAAACATTAAAGCAGTAGGTATAATATATCTTTGCATTAATAGGTATCTACCAATATTACGTAGAATCCATTTAACCAAACATCTGTATCAATATTAATTAGCTACAATATAACTTTGCACTAAAGAGAAATACAACACAGAATTCTTGCAAATATCAAAATAGTATAAAGTCAGGTATTAAATTAAACATTCGACGAATCAATTCACTAAAAGCCGGGCGCTATCGGAAAAGGATTTGCGTCCGGCGCTAATTAATGGCAAAGACGGCTTGATTCATTGATTCCATGAGCATTATCAAGAAAAGTCGGGAAACAAATGAGAAACTATCTGTTTAGAGCGAACGAAAGAACTGGCACGACGAGAACTACTGAAACTTAAATAAAATTGATAAGTTCATAGATTTCGTACGTTTTTATTTAAAGAGATTCATAAACGCACACATTTTATAATGTAGGTAGTTAAAGTTTTTTGAGAGTTTGTATGTTTTTAGACATAACATAAATAAGTATAGACAGATTTACGTAAATCTATGCGACCAATATGGTGGAGCGCATTGTATGTATTTCTTCACGGATAAACTGAATAAAAACCTATTAGATAAGTGCTTTCTTTAAGATTTTACTGTACTTTTATTATAGGAGCTCAAAGAAAAATTCTTATTTAAAAACGACTAATGAATTCAAAAAATACCATGCACGTGTTGCTATCTACTCCCATCATGTCTCTTATAACTACGAGTAGCTCAAGGATTTAATTTACTCATTGACAATTAATTTGTAGGTACTACTACGTTTTACTATTTTATTTTTGGGCACCATTTTTATTACTTTTTAAGTATTAGTACTTAGGTACATATTCCTTCACTTTCTTATAAAATGTATAGGTAATATATTATTTACTCATAAAGATGTTTTGATATCAGTAGTGATAATAAGGAAAAAACATTAAAATTAACAATTTTATAACTGGACAACAAAAATACATAGAAACAAATATGAAATAACAAAAACTGAATCACGATGATAATGCGCAGATATCGGTATCAATTAAAAAGTATAAATACCTAACAGTACGCCTGCAAATTTAAAGGGGAAAACACAAATTATCTATCACGGCTCTCTCCCTGTAGCAAGTGGAGAGAAGTGATAGGTACAACCACACTTCCTGCGCTTAATCCAAAGGGAAAACGAAAGCCAAAAAAATCACAAAGATACACACAGCCAGTGCTACAAGGATACTGATAATAAGGAAGCCCATAAAAAACTGCAATTTGGAGTCGCGACAGTCCTTTTACCGGTCTCCGGTATTTCCCCAAAGAGTACCTACTCTCGTAGACAACAATGAATTATCTGTTTACGATTGAGATAATGTTTATAAAAGTCTGAGCTATTCTGTTTATATGTTAATAGTTGCCATTTACAGAAAGGCATAGTTACATGAGTATGTATTTATCCACTAAACATCGCGTCATCTTTGTGTTCTTTTACAATGACTATGTCAGTTACAAGTGGATCGTTTAAAACTCATACTTAGCTGATAATACGATCTCTAGGTATAACTAAGGGTAAGTATATAGATTAAGGTAACATTTTATTTAAGGAAATGTGTGTTGGAAGTTCTTATATTGAGTATTCCATGCATTTCAAAATTTGTTGAAGCGTATGTCATCGTAGTTATAAAGCCAAATAAAAAAAAACATCGTCTTCGTTTTAAAAAAAAGTAATATTCACAATATTTTCCTCTAAAAGATTTTAATGTTATTTTTATCTCTTTAAAGTCAATTCTTAAATATCCACATACCGTTTTATCCAAAAGGAAGCTCGCAGGAAAGATAAGGGGAATGTAAGTTATCATGTAGATCATTGAAGTCCAGTAGACCATGATGCTGCTCACTCCGTAGTAGGACACCACGGAATCCTGGATGATGCTGTACTGGATCCATTGGAAGGAGTTAGACGCCGAGTAAAACACGAAGATGAATAAAACAACCCATCTCATTGGAAATACTACGTATTCAACGGGAGCCTTTTTCGTGGGAGATTCCAAATTCAGTCCCTTCTCCGCGACACCGTCCATAACACTCCCGCAAACTTCCATATTTTTTGATTCGGTCATTTTTACTTCAAAAGAATCTCCTTTTAAATATAAATTCGAAGTTATTGTCGTATTTCTATGGAATGTTTCCTTATACAATTATCTTTGGCGCGAAATTGACTTTCAAAGCCGAATAGATTTCATCTAAAACTCTAAGAGTAAACATCAATAGATTCTGCTACAATCCAATTATTGTCTTAAATGCTTTAAAAGCAAGATCTAAGATCTAAATTCTAACCTAAAAGTTGAATATTTTTGTGTTAAAGACTAGGTTATTGTCAGATTTCCCGCGCGCGTTTCTTTTTTTTTCCGGGGCAAAGGACGTGCGATACGCGCGGCCGTCCGCCGTTTACTGGTGTTTTCCTCGGAGGCTGAATGGAACGTTTCCCGTTCGTGAGTGCACCCTTCTGACGGCATATCGTGATAGCACGATACCAGTGAGACTCACTGTCTGCTGTAATCACAGTCACTCGTCGCGATTATGGTTTTATTACCTACTCAATTGCACGCTAGTCTGATCTGTATGAGTTTTTTTTAATCAGCTAAACCTGTTTTTTTGTACTTTTATTTACCTTTACATATTTTATTTATTATTATCTAACATTACTTTTTTTCTTTGTTATCTTTAAAGAAAATAGAAGAAAGAAGCTCCATCGACAAGAGCGTAGCTCTCCAATGATTAATGATGCTGAATATCATAATCTAAAACAAACTATTACTGATTGACCATTTAGGTTTATTTACCAATTTAGTGAACAAAACTGACACATATGCTACAGGTAACTTCAATGTGATGTGATAGTCTCAAAATCCTGACTATTCAACCCCCGTTACCGATGTAAAGAGGGTTGAATAGTCAAGATGAAGAGAATCCCGATGGGATTCCCTGGGAAAGCACTACTATATAAAGGTAAGATTAGGATCTCCTAAACCACAGTTAAAAGCAGTTTAAACCAGAAATAGAAAAACAAAAATCCTTGAATAATAATATACTCACGGAAGAGCAATCGCAAGTTGAATTGATTTATTACCGTCGAAACGCATTTGCACTTCACAATGCTGTAGGCATTTTAACTCATAGTACATATCACACTTGATGCGTAAGTCCGTTCACACCGATACGTATGTACGTACGTAAGTGTGTAGTCATTTTAACAACTGTATATATTTATTTATGCCATGCTCTACTCTACCGTCTTCTTAAACAAGCCCTACTCCAAAGGTTGTCTGGAAGAGATCACTTTTAGTGATAGGACCGCCTTTGCGCACAATGTTATAGTTTTAAGTTTGGTCTGTGTCTCTTTGTGTGCAATAAAGTATTTCTATGTATCTATCTATTTATCTATGTACGTATGTACCATTTTGTATGTAGATAAATGTTTAATCTTTACTCTTTCGTAAAGCTTAAATCTTATCGTTGTTTTAGCCTTCGGAAATGGTTAAATTCTAGGCCAGGTTTCCTGCGAAATCTGCAGTCAAGAGAAGACTGAAAGTCATGAATTTCCTGCACAAAATTGAAATTCTGTGCATGAAAATGGGATGGAATGTGATAAAAGCATTTCTGTTTTCTTTGAAGTAAAATACCTAGTTTATTTAAATAAAATAGGAGATTCAAAACTACTCGTAAAATAGTTTTAAAACTAGATAAGTAGATTTAAGTAGAGAAGTACATTTGATAAACTGTTACACCGACTAATGCTGAGTCTTTAAAAAACGTTTGAGTCGTAGCAAATTGTAGCATTCGTAGCAAAGTCATATTGGGCTACTTTCACTTACCTATGTGTGTAGGTATAAATGGGTTCGAGTGAAATCACAGTTAATAGAATTTATAAAATTCACGAAAAACAATAACTTGTTAATAATGTAAAGTTAAGTTAAAAAATAACCTTGATCTATTCGCGTTATCTCTCAAAATCATAATAACTTTTGTATCTCTTAAGCACATATTTTCAGAAGAGGTTTTTTAAATAAATCATTTATTTGGCATTTACTTCAAATTCGCACGATGTCAGTCGCTTCGGATGACTAAAATTAGTATAAAAACTAGAACTAATATAATTAAGACCGCTTTACGCAGGAGTCACGGTTCAGTAATCATCAACAATGATTTAGACTTCCATTTTTGGAAACAGATAATTATATTAGATACGGTGTGATACGCAAATTATATTTAAAAAAAATATAGCATAAAACATCTAAATATGAATATTTATATTGTTTTAAAAATTCTGACTAGCTGTTGTTGAAACTAGCTTACGGCTGGGCACAATTCGAAAAATAAACATAGATATCAGCTTGTCATTCAAAATACTGCTGTAGTATGTTTTTTCCAATGTTGACCGATTGGTGTGTCTTGCAAAACATAAAAAACACTCATTTAAATGTAGATACATTATTTGAGTTAAGTATCTATTTAATTTCCGTGTAGACAAAGACATAACAACGACTTATAACAGGAAATAAAATCTAGCAATAACCTAAACATTGTCTCGTTATTTCAAATTATTACAACTCTAAATGTTATCATTACAATGCGGTACGTGTCCCGTTATGACGCGGGACTTGTCCCGTCACGAAATTTACGGTTTTCCCGGCAATAAATCCCGGGAAACGGGAATAGGGTGGTCTATTTCAAAGGACTCCGTAAAGGGCCGCGACCTCTAAAGGGATGGTATTTTGCATGTTTTTGAACCAGCATTTAGGTTTGTCTGGAATGCTTTTGGTTTAAAAACTGCTTTGTTTTACATAATTGTTGTGGTGGCATATTTTTTATATCGTTTAGTTTAATAACAGACTCGAAATACATGTTAGTACGACGGTAAAATACGAATTGTAGACACTCATATCATACGCATCGTGCGACTATTGAATGTGCATGAAGCGAAGTAGTTTTTTTGAATCATAGCAATTAGAAGGAAGTGGTCTCTGCTTATCCCGATGGAAGAGACGCGTGACGGATCTGAAAAGACCGAGAGTTTCCATAATTGGCACTCGACGGCGAGTTGGCATTCCTAATCTGGTGTCAGACAAACCAGAGAGAAGCTTCTGTAGTGGAAATTAAGTATTAAAAGCTGTTTAATAATTTGTATTAATCATAATTTCGCTAACAACCAACTCTAGGTTAATCCAAGCAAAACTTGTCTATCAAACTGAGGCAACAATCAACAGGATATTGTTCACAAAACAAACTGTACATTTATCAAATTTCAGTTGTCCTTTAGTGACACGTGATGGGTGCGGATTTTGGGTAACCGGAATATTCAAAGACGACGTGAAGGACGACAAATAATTCTTAGCAGAACCAGGTTTTGAGGGTGACAAATGGAAATGACCTGCCGAGAAATATTCTCAGTTAACATCATTATCATTCTAATTTAAATGGAATACTGAAACTCTAGTTTATATTAATATTTTGTTTAAAAAATAAAATTCACAGAACACCAGATAGATTCTACATGCTTTGGGAATTGGGATTGTGGCTACTACTCCATAGCATTTAAAAACAGAGTAACAAAATATTGACTTAGAAAAAATATTCATTCATCGCGAAGTACATATTATTAAAAATATATGGGACCTTTTCACCGCACATTTTGATTCGCTATCACAATGGCTACCTTATCAAAAATGCATCATTGTCTAATGTAATGTCTGCTTTGCCGCTCAGATAAGACGTATTTAGTAGGTACAATATCAATACTTACACACACCAAATATCAATAATAATTTATGCAAGGTGATATTATGCCAGTACCTATTCACCTGCTTCAAGTTACCTTTTACATCCCAAATTCCACTCTGGGCCGAGATTAATCATCAAACTTTTGTTTGTGTACCGCACCCTAAGCTTTTTGTGGTGGTCCAATGCCGCCATAATCTGTGTACCTATTGTTAGAAATTTTATTTCAATAAACGCGAACCTCGGAAAACAAAAGTTGGCCGGGAGCACCGCCCTTTGAAAATATCTTTATTAAAAAATAAAAATACAAAGTGGAAAGTGTTTAGTGAACGCTTGTTTGTTTAAGTTTTGTTGTCTAGAAGTTAAAGAACCTGTAAAACTGGTTAGGAATAATGTTAAACGAATTTTTTTTGAGAAAGAAGTTTTAGGGTGCCTTTCCACCAGAGATGTGCTATGCTACGTTGCTATGGATGCGTTTGTTATCCACCAATCATATTCATTGAATATGAGGGCAGCCTGAACATGATTGGTGAATATCAAACGCATCCATAGCAACGTAGCATAGCACATCTCTGGTGGAAAGGCACACTTAAGATAAATCCAGCTTCGTTGCTGAGGTCTTATGGTCCTCCCACACTACATGTTAACTAACGTTTGTAAACATTTTTTAACAAACTTTTAGCATAGGTACTAGAAAAACTGCATAATAGAAATATAGTTCACACATGTTAAATAAGTTGTGGTATCCGTGATTGGTGAAGACAAATTATTACTTTATTGTTATGTTACCTTATTTATGGTTAAGCTGTGGATAATTAAATAAATAAATGCTACATTTTTGTTATAAAATGTTTACAAACATTACTGAACATGCAATATGGGAACACCATTAAGCTTCATGATAACAATAAGTACCTAACTACGTATCTCTAAAGAACAAATTCACTTTTTTTATAATTATGTAGGTACTATGTAATGTAATGTAATATACATTGCTCGTAGAACCGATGGACGATGGGGCAGAAAGGTTCTCGAGTGGCGACCACGCACCGGACGACGCAATGTGGGAAGGCCTCCAACAAGGTGGACTGAGGACTTGGTTAAAGTCGCTGGAAACCGTTGGATGTGGGCAGCGCAAGACCGGTCGTTGTGGAGATCCTTGGGGGAGTCCTTTGTCCAGCAGTGAACGTCCATAAGCTGACATGATGATGATGATGATGATGATGTAATGTAATGCACTATTGTATATAGGTATATTCTGTAAGAATTTCCCGCGATAAAAATAATCTTACTCTTCCAATTGAACAATGAATAAGGTATCGTAGAGGAAAAGCGCCGTGTTTCATACAGCCTGAGCCCATCTATTGTAACGCTCCATTTCACGTGAGATGACGTAAAATCAAAGCTTTACTCTTGCGTTTATGATGTTTCTTTACGAGGTTTTGTATCTTTATGCTTTGAGCTGAAATTGTACTGAAAAATTTAGGTAGAATTTGTTAAAGTAAGTAGGTAGGTATGTTGGAGAATTTCTCTTGACTAAAATGTTAAGTAAATGAATG
This sequence comes from Anarsia innoxiella, assembly GCA_947563765.1. NCBI lineage: Eukaryota > Metazoa > Arthropoda > Insecta > Lepidoptera > Gelechiidae > Anarsia > Anarsia innoxiella. The sequence goes on along the minus strand of OX387393.1, from coordinate 11,086,864 downwards.
AATGCGTGAAATGATGAATGTGGATGAAGCGGAGGAGGTGTGGATTGTAGCGTGACAAAGGCGTGACAGATAATATATGATGTATGTACCTATGTATATGTACAAGTATTACATAGGTAACAAGGCATAGTACGTGCAAATATTAATCTTTCTTTGGAACTTTTCAATGCAGGTTAAGCACAATTTTCGAAGCAACATTACGTTACTACTAAATCACATTCCATATTACTGTAATGTATTAGTTTGATGAAATAAGGTAGGACGTCTATTTTGATACAAAACAGCATTTTCAGTACGAATTTCACGAAGGCACAAAACATTTTCCACACTTTCAAACGCAAATGCACGAAAATACCTATAATAAATCATACTTCTTACTTCTACTAAACAATTTTCATTCCAAAAGTACCTCAAGCGCCATACAAAGCTATCTCGCACTACATTTTCAGGCGAATCCTCTTCGAGTGCAATAAATATTGGTGTAAAGAGTTGACGTCATCACACAATGCTATCGGACGCCCCGTTTAATTTACCCCTGTTCGGTTAGGATGGCCACGATGTATTGAAAATTTAGGATATTTTTGTAAAACATTGAGAGAAGGGAAAATGGAGACAAAGGGCAGCAATAAAAACAAAAGAAGAGATAAGATGAAAAAGATGAAAAAGCTGAGAATTCAGGAAAGGAAAAATCGAGAACAATAATATTTTTCAATATGAGAGCACTGAAAATATTTTTAGGAAACTTTACAATGTTGCAGTTTGCACATTAAAATCACACATACTACCTATATTATATTGTAGTAGGGAGGCCTTTGCCCAGTAGTGGGATCTTAATAGCTAATAAAAAAAAAGGTAGGTTAAACATTTTCGAAGACATGAAGATAAGCGCTTTCGAAGTCACCTACACACTGATTTGGAAAAAAATACTACATAAAACAAATATAGGAAGTAAGTAATTGATTAATATTCAACTGAAAACCCATAAATTATGGTAACAGTACGAAATTCACCCGCGTCCTCATGATTTAGTGCAGCGCCGGCGCGCGACCTTGCTTCATCTCGCGGCTACAGCTAGTTACTACGACAGAGATGAACGACTTCGATCGCTTAATTGCTACCTAATACTTCATCAACATTTTATTTTAAAGTCAGACTCTTGTCGGTGGAGCATGCGCAATTTAAGCCTATCTTCTGCTAATGCTTGGACCTCTTGATACAATATAATGATAACTTTCTCCTTCACTTGATTAAAGTAGTCTTCTTCTTCTTCTCTTTCCCTCAACCTTTCCTTCAATGATGTTTCTCAAGAAACCGTCATGTCGCAACAAATGCCCTATCATCTTTCCTCTTCTATTTTCCATCGTTCTCAACAATACTTAGACAATTATTATTAAAGCAATATATTTTATTCGAAAGGTAAGAGAGATACGGTGTTTTACTTTTAAATCCATATCTAAACTTTATCATTATCATTACCTATAGCCTATAGGTATTTAAGAGCGTCGCTCTTGTCGGTAGCCACTCTATTCTATTCTCTGCCGTCCGTTTGACCACCTGATACGACACAAATTCTATTCTTTCTTTTATCAGAACTACATTGGACTACAAATTCAACCTTGAGTTCGCAGAATTTCAGAAAACAATAGAAAATCGGTTTTGGTCATGGCACATCAATGTGCCAAGTCACAGATTACTTAATAGTTACTACGTAACAGATACTTCACACAGAAGAAAATATCCAATACCTACTGCTTTAACAGTGCGCAATAGCCCAACTGTCACGTCAGATACAACTGCATGCTAAAATGTGCCTAAATACTCAAGCGTATAGTTGTGATTCCTTCAAACCGCGCGAATCCGTAAAAATCGCGGGGCTGCCTTTTCGATGAAATTAAATTAACAAAACGTTTTGTGACTATGTTATTGAGACCTATGAATATGTTCAGACTTATATGGGGCAGTTTAAAATTGTATCGTTTTTAATATATTTATTTTTAACGTTTTTATTTTTAATTTTTAATGTTTTTTTATCTTTCTGAATTCTCGGTTATTATTATGTTTTTCTTTTAAAAAACGTAATTATTAAAAATTGGAAAACATTCAGAACAAAAAAAAACGAATGGATCTATCAAAATTTGAACAACGTGCGAGCGCTTCGCTTTGACAACCGCGCTTCACTTGGTCCGCAAGCGGCCCGCTGAGCGGTAGGTATTTATAGCGCGCAAGTACATAGAGTGACGGAGGCCTGGTCAAGTCTGCTAATTTACAATATTCTCAGCTGTGTGTCGGCAGAGTGTCAATGTAATTCTTTTTACATTTGGTCGCAATCAGTGTAAGCCATTGTTTAGCAGAATATCAAATGTGTCAAAAATGTCTTTGACTCTCTACAGACACACAACAAAAGCTATTATTAATTAGTAGACTTGGGCCCCTGGTTCATTGAGTACGCCTTTGGAAAATAAAGGGTTAAAAAGTTAATACACGTGACATTGCCATAACATCTAGAAACTTACATTATTGTAAGTATTTGCTATTTACAAAGATAAGGGCAAAGATAGCCTAAACTAAAAACAAATTAAATATTTAATTAAAGAAACAGTTGTAAATGAACCTAAACATTTTATTCGCACAATAAACAAAAACAAAGTAGGTACCTAAATAATCAATATAAAGATGGTCCAGTAACGCTACATAAAGTATTATTACAATAGGATTCAGTTTGTGCAACGAATCGTGTCTCTGGCTGAGCTTCGAGGATAGACCTCATTGTTTGAAACAAAATGTTCTAATGGATAGATGGTTCTTTTGTCTTACTGTATTGATTTGGGAGTCGTGTTACTGTACAATAGTTTTATTTGTTTCGTGAATTCATTGCTTATTGAATGAAGAAAATATTGTATATGAAGAGAATATTTTGTTATATTTTACACAATAATATAATGTAAGTATATAGAGATTGCCCGCAACTTCGTACACATTGCTCGTCATATCTAGGAAACAGTTACACAATTTTAAAATGACATAGCCTTTGTGTTATTCTGATATATAAGCTACAATATTGCCAAGTTTCGTTATAATCTGTTCAGTGGTTTTTGTGTGAAGGAGTAACAAACTTACTCGCATCCATCCATCCTTATTTTATTATAAGACTAGATGCTACCCGCCATTTCGTACGCATTTTTCGTCCGTCATATCTTGAAAAAAATCATGATAGGTATCTCAAAATAATACAGTCTATGTGTTATTCTGATAAACCTATAAGCTACAATATTGTAAACTTTCATTCAAGTTTTTTCAGTGGTTGTAGTGTGAAAGAGTAACAAATATCGACATTGACATTTATAATGTGAGTAGGATAAGATGAAGAATCTTACTGTTTGTTAGTGTACAATACTGCAACAACATAGCATTATACTCAGCTAAACCCAATAAGGAAAAGAGTTTGATTAATGATATAAAGTTCTTTAGATCCAGTAAACAAGGATAGGGTTTTATCCCAAACAACACAGAATATTCGCAAATAGTTTTTTATGGCCGAAATGTACTTAGTGCAAAAGAATATTACATACATACATATCCGTCACGCCTCTCTCCCATTGGGATATGCAGAGACCACTTCCTTCCACTTGCTTCGATCCAAACACACCTCTTTCACTTCATCCACACTCATCAGTCGCCTCATATATGCCCGAGATTAACAAAAGAGATATGCGAGGCAAGAGTGGATAGAAATGCTGGGAGGGAAAGGCCAAGACGAACGTACCTCGATCAAATCGGGGACTTACTCAAGAAAGGCCAAATCAAGAGTACCCTAAACCGACGGGCATGTATAGGATATTATGTTTAAAGATAATGCACTTACTTATGAGATCAAGTTTGTAAATATTTTACTAGTTTTATTTTCAATGTACCTTACCTTATTTACTTAATAAGTTAATTTTTAAGTTAATAATTCGTTAACATAAATAATATACCTAAATATCTGCCATAAATATAAATACCTTAAATACTATTTGTTACACAAAGGATATAAAATAGTACCTACTATTTATCAGCCTAAAGTTTAATTTAGTGAGAAATCGATCCTGCTTGAATTTCAGTCATTGCGCAATATCCTTTCTAAAAGAAAAGAAATTCGTCCCTACTTAACCTTAGCAGTAATTATACTTTGACTCCACTCCAAATACACTTTAAAATGTATTTTCAATCCAAATCGAGATCCAAATGAAACAGATTGCTAAAGTGAGGCCCTAAAGGACTTCAAAGACAAAGGCCTCTTGTAAATCCAGAGTCACGATTCTAATTTGTCCTACAAGCGCTTTCTGGAGTCACTTATTGACCTTACTCTCGGTTGCATGAAAAGGGATTAAATCAAACGCGTTTCCAACTGAAAGTTCTTTTTTTACCCGACTGTGCCAGAAGGAGGGTTATGTTATCAGAGTGTATACAGTATGTAAGTTTCCACGTATAATTCTTTGGCACACGCTACAGCCTAAACGGCTAGATAGATTTTTGGTTGAGAGGTGTCGTTTGATTTGTATTTAAGTACAGTGTGACACTACTGGATAGATCAAAATAAAAAAAATGCTTTTTTTACACGCAGTCGGGTTTTTTTTTAAATAAAAAGGTTAGGTTATTTACAGAAACAGGAGAAGATTACGTTACTAAGGTAACGCGTCACTATAACAAGTGAAAATTAACTTTTTAAAGAAACACAATAAGACAATACAATATTAATTGGATAATTAACTTAAAGTCCCTTTATGCAACAGCATGTTAATCCCGAAATACTAATGCCTAGAAGAGACAGGGATAAATGAGAGATCCAGCAGCTTTGTGCGCGTAGAGATGGTGATATACTTGAACATGAGGAAGAAAGGGATGGAAGGAGGTGATTTTAGAGTAATTAAGTGAATGGCTACGGCTTAGATGGACGCGAGGGCGACGTGGTCAGATTATTTATTGGGCAAGTGTATGAGGAAGTTCTTAATAGCAGGATTGATTAGAACATCGCTACAGATGTGTGGGTTGCATATAAAAATCCTTAGGAAAGGTTTGTTTATAGTTTTTCTGTAACTAAATATAGAAGACATCGCAAAATTGTTTCCTGACTTATGAAAATATCTGTTTCATCTGATTTTTAAGTATGAGTACATCTTACTTGCTTTTTCGTAACCTTAAGGAATATTTCGCACACATGCCTACCATTGGTACGTCTATGGGTTGGGCCAAGTGGGATAGAGGTATGTTTGGGTCTTGGGCATAAAATGTATTTAAGGTAGAGACCACTTCCTTCCGCTCGCTACAATCCAAACCTACCTCTTGGGTATATTTTAATTATAAAATTATAACAAATGATGCTTTTAACTAACTTAAAGATACATAAATAATATAAGAGAACCTACGTATTTGAAATGAAATATTTATTTAATCTCGTAGGATGGGTTTGACTTCACCTAAGACGTGTCGTTTTTCAAAGATAATGCTAAGATTCGCAAGAATACAGTTTCCCCAGAGAAGAATCTGGCAAGAAACTCTGTTGGGTTGGTCCTTTCAATAGAATCTATAGGGTATTGATAAGAGAAAACATCTAAAGTATAGATAGATGCTCCTATTATCTTTAAATAATGAAACTCCCTTCTAGTTATTTAACCCATAAAGCATTCAAGTGTGTAATGGACAGAAACTGACGCAGCACCTTCAGGACCGCAGTGCGGTGGCAGGTCACGTCAAAGGAGAGGGCATAGATTGATAATCTTAAAGGTAAACTTCACGCCCGGTATTCTGAAATTGTAAAGAGATAAAAAATATAAAAGACTTTCACGGTAAAGGTTCTGTTATTAAAACATCATAGGTAAAATATCAGTAAGTAGTACCGTAAGCCGACGTGCATTTATGATGAATATGGATATTAGTCCAGTCAGTCAAGACAATTAATTCACAATAATTCCAAAAGTTTTCAAACTTCGGTCAAGTGAATGGTACATTGGGACGACAATAAATCTCATTTTGCAACCTTGTCCGCAGTCCGGAACATTGTTAAAATTGCAATTAAATTAATTTTTGCTCTATGGTCGTGAAAAAAATTCCAAAAGTTCTGCAAACTTGGGGAAGTTTTCGATATAATATTTCATATCACGTATTAAATTTGCAACCAATTTAAGTGTACGGAACATTTTTTGTTATTAAAAATTAATGTTTTTCTTTATTAAACTGAAGCAAACGTTCCAAAAGTTCTGCAAAATTGACACATATATCGGAAAAATATACCGAACGGTTGTATAAATTTGCAACCTTTTTCGTTGACCGGAACATGTTTATTTATAATTCTTTTTAATTCGTGGTCATTTTTTCGAGTAAGCTGGTCTCGGAATAATTACAAAAGTTTTGAAACTTGGTTGCAAACTTCGAAAACATCTATTCTGGTGTATTTACAAATTTGCAACCTCATACGCTATCCGGAACTTTATGCAATTTGCAAAAATGTATTTTTTTATTTTTTCACCTTCAAGAAAATTTCAAAAGTTTTGCAAATCGAGCGGATGGTCTTATTTTGGGATCGATACCACTATTCAAATTTGCAACTTCGCACGAGACCCGGAACCTTGTGTGTGTTATTTGCAAAAATCGACTTTTTTAATTTTATTACCGTCGAAAAAATAAATAGACATAATAAGAATTTCAAAAGTATAGAAAAAAAGTATGAGGATATCAAATATTCGTAAAAAAGGTAAGTAAACATTAATGGACGAAAATGCGTAGGTGAGTAACAGTGTATTTAATCCCCAGATTCGTTTTATTAATCAAAAAATACGTACCGGCAAAATCCTACGTCCGGTTTAAATAAGCCCAACGGAATTTATTTTTGGCATAATCACCTGTCATGTAAAAATAGTAGGTACAAGTAACACAAGGTTCCGGGTCTCGTGCGAAGTTGCAAATTTGAATAGTGGTATCGATCCCAAAATAAGACCATCCGCTCGATTTGCAAAACTTTTGAAATTTTCTTGAAGGTGAAAAAATAAAATACATTTTTGCAAATTGCATAAAGTTCCGGATAGCGTATGAGGTTGCAAATTTGTAAATACACCAGAATAGATGTTTTCGAAGTTTGCAACCATGTTTCAAAACTTTTGTAATTATTCCAAGACCACGAATTAAAAAGAATTATAAATAAACATGTTCCGGTCAACGAAAAAGGTTGCAAATTTATAAAACCGTTCGGTATATTTTCCGATATATGTGTCAAATTTGCAGAACTTTTGGAACGTTTGCTTCAGTTTAATAAAGAAAAACATTAATTTTTAATAACAAAAAATGTTCCGTACACTTAAATTGGTTGCAAATTTAATACGTGATATGAAATATTATATCGAAAACTTCCCCAAGTTTGCAGAACTTTTGGAATTTTTTTCACGACCATAGAGCAAAAATTAATTTAATTGCAATTTTAACAATGTTCCGGACAGCGGACAAGGTTGCAAAATGAGATTTATTGTCGTCCCAATGTACCATTCACTTGACCGAAGTTTGAAAACTTTTGGAATTATTGTTAAATTTTCGATTTCGAATGTCTATAATGACTGGAGTATATGTGTAGGGAAGTGGTCTCTGCCTACCCCAATGGGAAAGAGGCGTGACAATAGATTTTAGCCTTAAATACATTTTCTGCAATTAAGAATATTTACAAATTGGGAAACTTTGTACTTACTGATACAATTCATACCAATTTTCTATTTGGCATCTGACATTCACTAAAACAATAAAACAATGAAACTGTTTCGTATCTAAAAGAGAAAACAATTTATCTGTAGTTTATTTGACCCATTTTCATTGTGTAAAGATTTTCCTTCTTCGATATTAACCCTTTTCTGGGGCCCGTTATTGGTCAGCCGTAATGTACTTAATTCCTTTGATACAAAAGTTTCTTTACCTTCGTATAGTAATTCGAGTATTCCAACTCAACTAACAAAGAAAACTACATTATATTACACGTGAATTAATCATGAAAGTAATCACTTCATCCTTATAGTGATTAATTTGTTTGCGTGTGAGTCAACTTCGCGACACTGACGAACAAATAATGACGTAGGTACTTATTAAGTAGTACGTGGGTTTATAGGGCTATAGGGTATAGTTGTAGTTGTAGGTATTGGCAAATAAGTAGATATTCGATAGTTGTCCGTGTGTATGTTATTTAAAAGTATTCAGATTAATCGTCAGTATAGAATGAATATCATAGACTTATTGGCTCTCAATAACCTAAAATCAATCACAAACAAGTACTGTATCAGTCTATTAACTAGGCTGGAAAGATGACAGCAAAAGTTATTAATTATTAATAATTATTATTAAAAGTTATATCAAAGATCGTAATAATTCAGAGGAGCCGTAAAGAACCCAAATCAAAAGCAATAAACAGTAATGAAAAACCTTTCCAAGCCTAAATAAATACCTTGCAAAATTTAACTAAATTACAATTAATGAATCGAAAACTTTCAACGAAGGAGATTTAGCTTAATTACGCAGCTGATGCCGCGAATATCTCTAATGTAGCCAGTTAATATAGACCTCTTCATAGTCTCATTGACAAGGATATCCTTTCAAAAGGATTGGCTTAGTGTTACATCGGGGGCCAAGTTGTGCTAGTCGGCTAGAAGATGGATGATCGTGGTAGTGATGAGGGTATCTTTGAAGTGAGTTGGTTCATTTGAGTGATTGTATCTCATTTTAATTTAATCTAAAGCTAGGTTAAATACCAACTACGTGTTTCTTCATTACCTCGTTTCTCATTTTACAAACAGGCTAATTAACCTCTCACATCCCACTGACCCATTATAAACCCAGACACAATAGATTTTCTATTGTTCTTTTTTTGGGATGTGAAAGATTAATACAGAATTAGGAGCTACGAGTATGTCTAACTTGAGAAGCCTCATGCGTTAGCAGTGTCCTACAACAACAAATACAATCTTTCCTTTGAAAAATACATTGCGATAAGACTTTAAATAATACATAAATTAAGCATAAACGCCCATTTATGTTATTATTATTCGCTTGGTAACAAAATTCTAATAAAGGAACTCACTCACCGTTATATTTCATACTTTATATTTTATACAAAATGACTTAGTTCACACAGTGATTTAGCTCAACAGACAGCTCTAGTTAATGTACAGTATTGTACAGTGTGGTGTTAAAGTAAACAAGGGGTGAAATGCAGTTAAGTAGCGATAAGTTCTACACTAACTTAGCTGCTATGAAGTTTGCTAAAGCATGAAACTGTTTAATCAGTGGATTTTCACGAAGTTTTGAAAGCAAAGAATTATGATATTATAGGCAAGTGTATGAAATTCTAGTGAAGTGCACACGCCCACAAAGGTGTAATAATGGTGCTGCAATACAAGTAAATAGCTTTCAAGATCTTCATAATAAAGCTTCCTTCTAGTTATTTTTGGCAGACGTGGTTCCCGAGTCAAAGCTAAGGGCGAGTGATTTGGTATAATTTAGTTACAGCCTCATAGTACCTCACAGTTGCAGCTCACCCAACAGCTTAGGTAATTAATGAGATATATAGAGACGATTCAGGGTTGATTCAGTTGACTGTTGAAACAAGTATATGTGTATAAGACTAAAAGAAAAAGTATCCCAAATGAAAGATGAAATACCAGTATTTGTAATGTTGTACCTACGCAATAAATCGATGAATAAACACTACGTTGTAGCCTTGACCATCAAATTATTAACGATACTCATTGTTTTGTTTATTTATGGTTCAATTATTTTTTTATTTATCATGACACAGTAGAAAGATTTAAATTCCAAATTACTTTGCCGTAGCATTACGAAATTATTTTCGAAATTACGTAATCCGTTTTATAAATTCAAAAGATTATCCGATTATATGATAAGCTGGTTCTGTTATGCGAATTCAAACATCAAATCAAAGTAGGTACTTGTCTCTCTCATTCCTATTTTTAAATAGGTATTTAGTATACAGTAAAAGTAAAGTCTATAAAACTGCTAAATTAATCTTTTAAAAAATGAAAATGAAAAATGTTTTATTCAAAAATAGACAAAATTCATTACACTTTTTCGATGTCACTTTTTTGATCTTAAATTAAACTACGACCGATTCACTACCTGTAGTCGAAAAAAAGGTTCTTACGATGTAAAAATGTAGGTAATTAATAAATGTTTAATATAAAGTAAATGCATTAATTAAATAAGAAATTCGATGTTATAACTTAATAACACGAAACCAATGTTAGAATTTTGCAGCTTTTATAAATTATCTACTAGAAAAATTGCAGAAGAATAGAGTTAAACACTTACCGTTACATCCAGAAGCCAGCTCCCAGGTACAATAAGAGGCACATAAGTGATCATATAAATCATTGAAGTCCACGACACTGTAGGTCCACTGACACCGTAATACTTCACTACTATATCTTGAATTATCGTATACTGAGTCCACTGCATCGAATTTGATGCCGAATACATCACAAACATGATTAATATTAACCATCTATAGTTGTTTGTTTTGTATAAAATTGCTGATTCTACATCCGGAGACTTCGGTTCGGATAATTCTCTTATAGGTTCTGGTGCTAACGCCATTTTCACTTCTTCTGTTTCACTTGTGTTACAAAAATCTTGTACAAAATATTGAATTAAGATTTTACACTATTTTGATCATTTAAAGCCTATATCATCACAGACACTTAAACTATCTTTTCGTTATTATGTTATTATTATAAATTATGTCTCTTTAGTCCGTCTTCTTGTGCTTCTATTGATATTTGATGTAAAATTATAAATTTATTTTTAAATTCTCTTACGTGACGATCAGCTGATTTGTTTTACTTATTCCTTGTAAATGTAATCTTATATATCGGGATCCCACGTGTTTTACAACTTGAAACACTGCGATTGTTGACCGATTACACTTTAATCTGATATAGTCTTTATTTCCTTGGATACCTGCTGGCTGCTATCTCGCTTTGAACTGCCGACAGACAAATGCGTTGATAAGAGAGTGCGTAAATTGTAGTAATAAAACTTGTTGATTTAGTATTACAATTCACCAGTCAATAATTTATTACTTAAGCCTCCATCCTTATTCAACCTATTTACAAATTGTACACTTTATCGCTTTGTCTCTTTCTTCCACTATCGGTAACATTATGGATGAATTATTGTTAATAAAATATGTTTAAAAACGTCAGTCTTCTTTGAATATAAGTTCAATACTGAGAGCAATATGTAGCCAAGTGGAAAATACCTCAATGTGATTAATAAGGTAATAGAAGTACGTATCTCCATAACTGGGTTGGTTAACCTCGTAATACTCCTGATAAGAGTGATACCTACTTAATGTATTGTTACATTAAAAAAGAAATACCTACTGCACTATGTCAATTTTGAAGTTAATGTGGTATTCTTATTAAAACGGGTTTTGAGCCTATTATATTAAGTTTTCTTTTAAAAAGGTAGACGTGAAGGTTAGCACAGGAAATATGAGCATTCGGGATCGACTTTTCTTTTACATTTTCATGCAGCACCACTGGATAGATTTTAATGAAACTTTACAATATAGTATGTAACTAACATTTTGGGTTATTTTTCATGTTCGAATAGATGGCTATTTATCGCAAAAATCACTGAATAAATTTTAATGAAACTTTACGATATTGTAGCTGCACGTCGGAATAACACATAGACACATAATAGTTATTTTTGACAATATCGTGTAATTGTGATAATGATAAATTCATGCATTGTGGACAACAATAAGATGAAGAATAGGTATTATATTTTAAGCCATTTTCGTCTTATCATAAACAGCGGACTAATATTTACTCACTAATACTAACATCGAAAAGATAACATTGTTTTTTTAATTCATCAAAAGTTATTATTTTCAACCTTTTGACCATATTATAATTCTTGTAGGTTTAAACATTTTAATGAAATTCCTCTTTATCAGAAGAGTTTAAGTATCTACCTACCTATTTATTTAATTTGGCGTGTTAATGAAAGTTCGTTACACTGATAAAATTTTGCTCTGAGCTCATATATGTATAGGTAATTATACTGTATGGGTATTATTAACCTAATAATTGCAGAAGATATAACAATACCTTTCTCTCCTTCTCTCTCTGCGGGGTATGTTCTTTTACATATAATGCTGTACTTTTTGTGTAACTTCTCTTTTCTTTTCTGTCTCTTTGTACATCTTCTTCTTCTTATTTAAGAGCTCTTGTCGGTGGAGCCTCTTCCATCCCTCCCTATTTTCTGCCTTCTTTTTAACATCTTGATACGACATGACACCCGCCTTTTCCTTCACCTTTTCTAGGAACGTCCGTCTGGGTCTTCCTCTCTTCCTTTTCCCTTCAATTTTTCCTTCTATGATGTTTTTTATGAAGGAATCATGTCGTATCAAATGTCCTAGCATCTTTCCTCTTCTGTTCTCAATAGATTTTAGTAAACTTCTCTTTTCTCCTACAATCTGTTATACCTCCTCATTTCTCTTCTTTTCAGTCCAACTTATCCTCTCCATTCTTCTTTGTACTATCTTCTTGCAAATAAACTTTTAAAAAATAAATACCATTTTTTCTTTGTTACCTACTCACTTTTTAAACCTCACGTAAATAGAGCTCTAATTTGAAACTCGATCTAACTAGAAGAAAAGATAAAAAAACCGTTTTAACCTTAGAATGTTTGCTTTGGAAAGACAAAGAAAAGTCGTCTCTAATTGTCTGGTGAAAAATTTTTGTTTTACAAAGAGACGAGGTTGGGAAAAGCAAACAGTGGAGTATATGGCGCGAAATTAACTAGTTAATGCTTTGAAATAAACATTTATAAAAAGAACTAGAGGCTGCCCGCAACCTATTATAATCATCATATTATTATCAACTAATAATCATCAAATCTTGGACAATTTACCCAATATCTTAAAATAATATAGCCTATGTCTTATGAGGATGTGCTAGCTACTTACATAATTGTAAAGTTTCATTAAAATCCGTTCAGTTATTTTTGCCACAGTCATCCGTCCGCATCGGCACAAATATTGAAATTTTATTATACCAGTAGATTATTGATTATTTAATTTAAAGATTGATCCCAAAATTGAGAGTATGAAAAATGTGACATTTAATCAAAAAGTCCAAACCTACTCGATAAATTACTCCAATTCCGAATTCCCTTCAGATCATTTCAAAAGTAGCGTCAGCACGTAGGGTATTAATTTTATTTACGAATGTGTTTCCGAATAAAAAGTAGAAAATCCCCAGCATTTTTTCAGAGGTGCCTTATTAAATTTTATCACCTGCTCAAGTATAATAAAAATGCTAATAATAAAAGCAAAATAAGAAAATTGGCGTTCTTCTCTTATTAATATTAACGGCGAGAAAACAAAAAGGTTGTCGCGTGGAAGAAATCTTTTTTATAGGTTCGTAGGCAATTTCGTAATTTGTTAGCAATTTGGCTTTTCTCTCCTACCTACCTGGAATTTGATACTTACATAATATTTCGACTGAAATATTAGTTTTTTTTTTTTTATTCACTATCCTTTATTTAGTAACTTTGCTTGCATAGATAGGTAGCAGGCATATGAAAAGACTTTTCATCCCATAATTTTTGTCAGCGTCACAAGTCTCAACTAAACAGGTAACTAGTGTAACAATTACTGTAACTAACTGTAACCGATGTAGCTAAATCATCAAAGGTCAAGGCAATGTCAAGGTCAGGCACTAAAATTGTCCCTCTTTTGTAATCCCTACCAAAAAATATCTTCAAATGCCTCTGAAGGAGATATTAGCGAAGTTCGTAAACGTAATGGCGCGATGCTAAACGAATAATCTTTCCACTCTATTTACCGGAATATTCCTACCGGATTATACTTACCGGTACGATAACCTTTTTAACCGGTATTGCGTAACACCGGAAGACCGGATACCCGGGCCTTTTTAAGATCAAAGCCAGAATACTAAAAAGTTTGCGTAAGGTTTGAGCCGCGGGAAAAATCTCCGATATTGGCAGCTTTGCTTGCATTGGCCGCGTATTCACTAGGCGAGGATTCTCTCGAGGCAGTGTTCGACCATTCTAACAAAACCTTGCCATACATTCGGGTAAGTTAGTTATTAGGGACCTCTTTTAACTGGCCGAACCTCTGCCTCGCGTGCTACTAGCTCATTGAATACGCGGCTATTGAATGATGAGGAAAGTTTTTTTACGTGGAATCGATTTGGACTTCATTTGACTGAAAGGGTGAAAAATTAAACAAGGTCACGCTGAAACGATTGAAATATACCTACTTAACTTATATGCCACCTATGTTTGTGTGTTTAGTTTCTGACTACGGACACATCAGGGCCAGGCCATTATCAATTAATTATGCATTAAGTATCGAGCCGCATTCTTCTATTTTAGACAACGGAAGTGTCAACTAAGTATAGGTTTAGTTTATTAGATCATTAAAGTTAATGACCGTTACTGCAAAAGGGGAATTAAAGATTGAAGAAAAGCAAGCATTCATAAAGATCATCAGGTTGATCAGGATCCTAGCTTTTTAATCAACGCACCAATCAGTAATTCTTTTGAGTCATTAGAAAACTTGGAAGAAAATGAAGAAAGAACCTTACAGCATGACATTTTAAAAGCTTTTTGTTTTGAAGGGAGGACAGGAGTAAGTAAGGAGCACATATGGGTTATTCTCATTTTCAATGCTCAAAATTGATGATTTCATGTAAACCTTTATTTGATCAAACAAACTATGGACACACCTCGGACACTGCTAAAGAGTTAGATATAGGAGACCCCGTATGTATTTTTGGATTTTCTTCGTGTATACGTAAATTACTTTTTGGTCATCCTTGCTACACGGTAACTGTGAGGTAACCGAGCGCGGGGCGGCCGCACTTTAAGGGGGAGGCAGGGAGTGTCAATACTGTATGTAGTACTATTTATTATACTGTGCTATGGATCATACATTTTGTCAAGTCGTTACATTTTAGGATGGAAATAGTTCCCGAGCTTACAGCCTTCTATTTTCTGAAATAGTTACCTACTAGCTCAAGTCTATACTATAGATTTACGACATAGAACTTTATTCATTATTCGCAGTTAATTTCAGCATTCGGTATAAACTAAATGCATTTATCACGACGATTTACATCGCACGTTCCGCGTTAATGCAAGTTTACATTTCTGAAGGTACCACCTACCAACATGCCGTTGATTGTTTCGCAAATGTAATTTAGGTTGGGAGAAACGGTTTTGGTATGTTACCTACTTACTTTACATAAGTTACTTTATGTGTATAGCCTACCATAAAAAGTCAATAACCAAAAGAAGACTGCACGTTTCTTTTTTTAAATTAACTTTAATCTTTCACATCCCAGAAAAAAAAGAACAATAGAAAATCTATTGTGTCTGGGTTTATAATGGGTCAGTGGAATGCGAGAGGTTTATAAACGTAGGTATCTATCTGCGATTAGCAGTAAGAAAAACTCGTTTTAATTTTTATTTTATAAAAAAGAGACAAAGGATAACTTAATTTTTCAGTCGCAGGAAGCCTTCAAAGTGTTATTAAAAAATAATATATTTTCAATTATTTTCACTTGGGTAAGTGAAACCAATTGCGCAAGAAGACTTTTGCATAAGATGGAATCAGGGTTGGAAAAATAAATACCTACAGGAGCAACAGTTGTTTTTACCCGACTGTGGCTGAAGGTGGGTTTATACTTTCAGTACCAATGTTAAAATAGGAGCTTTAATAGCTTTATGGCTGTAAGAAAGTAAGGACCCAAATATTCTTTGATTCAGTTTTATGTTTAGAAACTTATGTGCCTAACATTAAAAGAAACAATATATTTAATAAGCCACACATGGAAATGAGAAAGGTATACCTGCCCTTTTCTTTCCGAGAATCAATTATTATGAATATTTTTTAAAGACCATTTGACAACATTGTTTCTTTAGAAGCAGGATGTAAGTATTGATGATTTATTGGTAACGTCGCTATTCGTTTTATAGTGACGACAACTCGACAAACGGACAATTAATTTTCATTACCTATTAATCAAAAACTCTCACCGATTAAATTCACTTTACACTTTAATCTATAAAACTAGTTTGTAAATCACTGTAAATAGCCGTAAAAACACGAAAAGTATGTCAACAATCATGAATATTAGGCACTAGTTTTAAATAACTATTAAATTCACGACACATCAATACCAGGCCGCTGTTTAAAGGCAACTGATTTCGATTGAACACAAGGAACACTGTTATTAAGAATGGTCCGATGTCCATCAATAATAATAAGGAACAAGAAATTCAATAAAGTCATGTTGTTTTGTATTTGTACCGCTTTTAGGTTATGAGGGGTGACATTTGAAGGGTCAGAATACGCATGCGTCAAATGTCTGCGCACTTTTTTTCTCTGCAAGGAGTTTTGAGTTAAAAAGTTTTGTTGGTGTAAAAATGTAAAAAGTTTTTCATTTATTTTCTTGTTTTCGTGTAAGTGAGTATTGTGAGTGGAAGTGTGTGGATTAGCAGATGAAGAGAGAAACTTTAAGAGATGTTCTCCATTACTCCATCTTCAAAACGAGATAAGGTAGGTAGGTAAAATATACAGTGAAATAGGTACTTAACAAAGCTACGTAACTTAAACGCAAAGGTACTTACATACTTACTAAAGGCTTATGTGATACCTACTTCTTTCTACATTAATATAAGCACATTTTTAGAACCACCATTATGTTAAACCATCCAGTCATTCTATGAGCACATATCACATGACATCTAATAAAGTCCCCACGTGTCCAATACCGTGATAAGAGAAACTCAATCAATATGGACAGTAAATGGACAGTGAACTTGCGCGGCTTTCATTCAATTCATTTCAGTTGATTACGATAATGGTAACATGTCAGCTTTAATAAATCGGATTTTGACATCGAATTTCAAGGGATCTCATTCACAGAGATCTCATTGTTTTGTCATTTGTTTTAATTTATTTTTTGGTATGCGTTGTGTCGTGATTTGGTCAGTGACAGATTACGGCCTAATCACTCTCCTAGAAATGAGAAAGTGTTAAAAAAGGTAGCTTCTTGTGCATGAAGACTTGCTTGTTTGAACCAAATCTTTTTTTATGTTTTATTATTGCCAGTATAACGCAGTTCGCAAATCAGTTACAACTAATTTATTCATAAACTTACTTTATGAGCCTTCCGTATTCCTATCATTGACATTTGAACGAAACTACATTAATTTCTATTGAACCACTATAAATATCAACCAGGAACTCCATAATAATATCACGTTAACTTGAGTCCTGAGCAGCCAACATACTCATAATAAACGAATCTCAAGATATTTTTGCGAGGAAGCTCCCGAACGCCTGCAAAAAAATTAAGAGCAGAATTACAGTAGCGAGCTATTTCAAAAGCATCAGGCACTGAAGCGTTAACTAGAAAAACGTGAAAAAGTGCTCGGGCTTCGTTGGGATTTCCACTGGCTTTTTAATTATTTTGTCATGTGCATGCGGTAACCAATCGGCGTTTGAGAGTTGGATTTAGGTCATGTTGAGTATATATTCCACATTTCACTGCTAGTCAGTGCTGGTACAAATTGGAATTGGCAAATCCTTACTTGATTACTCATTGTGAATGGACAGATAGGTAGGTGAATATTGGATATTCAACCCATTTGTTGCATTTTGATTTGTGAAATTACGCCTTATGTTTTTTTTTCTGTCTTGTAATCGTAAATTAGGTGGCGGCAACATAACTTTTTCGTCTATCGTAAGTATCTTACCTACAATATTCTTTAAAATTAGTAAAATAACTAATTCTTTAAAATAAACACAAATTTGAATAATGAAATGTAGATAAGTAGGTACAATATTTATACAAAAGCAGTCTTGAAACATAATTCAAAGCAATAAAGACGAAATAATTGCATTGCCGCAAAATAACCTCTTTGATTATTCATGAAATAGTTAAATTCAGACCTAAACAGTATACGCGCTCATACAAATCTTGTCCTAAATTAATTCTTGCGACAAATACTATATCATAAAGAATCATTCCCATAATAAAACAGAAGACAGTCGCGGCACGGATGACGATAGAATCTAGAAATCCATTTGTCAGATGTCGCGATGCAAGTTGCAAGTTGCACCTTGGTTAAGACTGTAACTGTACATATCATCGATTTCTCATCAGCAAGTGCCACAATTCACATTGTATGTAATTTCATTCATCTCACTTGCCTATAGGGTGGCCGTGGATTTGTGTTTAGTAGGATTTACATTTAGGTACGTTGTGTGACTGACTATTACGATAACTGATTTTAATATCTACCTACATAAGTAGGAGGATTAATAGACGTCATATTTGATTCCAATAATTTTATATTTAAACACTAAAACAACATTTTCAGTACGTATTTGTTATTTTTATTTTTTTTTACATTATTTTTATATGTAATAGGTTACTTTTAAGTTTTTCGGCACGACAAACACATAAGTACTGACTTTACAATACCTATAAGTTCAATGAAAGCAAAATGCTATTAATTTGGTTAGCTATCCAGAAAATCACCTGTTTACATTTTCCGCTAAAACAGGGTCACACTAGTCGGTCTTGTGATAACAGCCTCCAGTTGACTAGCGCGCCGCGGCCTTGCTCGCGCCATCTCACTCGTCAGTACTTTACCGCCACTCGAGAAAATGCGCCGGCTTACCAACCTTTTTAATTAAATCACTAAAAAGATTGCATACCGAAATCCTGGCTGGAATTAATAAAAACTTTTAAAATAAACATTGTTAATCAAACTCTGTGGTGTGATATTGTGTCAAAGTTTGAAAATCGAATTTAAAGTGGTCAGTTTTAAAAGAGAATACAAACTGTTTGGTTAAGAATTTCTTTGGTTTTGTTTACACTGTGTTTGGATTGGAATTTCTTCCTGCGTAAAACATAGCATAGGTTTATGAGGTAACATAAAATACATTTAAAGGAATCAAAGTCTTATTAGTAAGTACTTAGTGTAAAATATGGACAAATAAGATCAGATTAAGAATCTCCTTAGACCTATTTGACCTGAATTACATAAAGTGTAGGTATTCGTACATGTACATAAGTACCGGCGACTTATTTAACCTTTTTAATACCATTTGTTTGATTGCCGATTTTTGTTTTAGTTGGGTGCACATTTAAAAAAAAAAACTAACCATATTTACTTGCTTACTTACCTACTTATCTTTTTACTTAGAAACGTACTTTTGTGATTTACGGTAGGTAGGAATAATTATTATAATAACCCTATTGTTTCATCACGATACAATAAGATTTATTCTGACTGCCTACATTCTATGCACTAGCAGCCAGTTTAACTATATTAACATTTTTTTTTTGATCTCAAAAAGAACGCCAATGTTTATATAACTTTTACGCTGCTGAGGCTAATACCTAAGCACTTACTTTATGAACTTACAGCTGGCTGTTAGGTACCTATGCAAACTTATTTCCATCTAACCTACTTTTCTTGAGTTCTATTAATATCCTATTTTAAAACTATAACTTTGTCGTAGGACTCGTAGGTTTTAATAACTCATTGAATATATTAAACAGCTCAATACAAATACCAAACTACAATATAGTAGATACTTATATAATTCTCTTACATAGCAAATAACCACAAGCAGTACCTACTTACTTGGTTAAACCAAGTACTGTTTGTAAATGACGTGATATTATATTCGACGTAGGAGGTATAGTAATGACAAAGTCAATAAGTATAATTCAGTCAATTTACTACTGAAGAATGAATAGGTACCTAACTACTTACAAAAGACTTTTGCTTACATTATTTTACCTCACCTATTGTTTTTCAAGAGCAATGATTGTAGTTTAGAATCCTTAAAATAAATGTTAAAAATGCTAATGGATGTAACAATGTTTGGTTAAATGGCATTCTGTTAGTCAATAAAGGAAATTGTAAATTGCACATCAAGTTACTTGTAGGTTAATTAAATGCAGTGTTGTTTTATTAGGTAGATAATAGGTACCGATATTTTGACACGTGAGTCTACATAATGTGTGTAATAAGTACCAAATTTGAAAAGAGCAACCCAACAGAGTTTCTTGCTAGATTCTTCTCTGGGAAAAACTGCACACTTGCGAATCTAGCATTAACTTTAAAAAATGACCCGTCCTAAGTGTTGTCAAACTCGTCCTACAAGATTAAATAAATTTTCATTTCATTTCATACCAAAATTATTCCATTACTTCTAAGCTTCTAAGTAATTCCCAAAAATATTTTTTGGCTCTCCAAATTCTAGATTCATTGCTTCTTGATCATTTTATAGGGCACAGAGTACCTAAGGGAAGTAGTCTGTTCACAATATTATAGCTTGCACATCAGAATAAGACATGGGCTATATTATTTTGAGATATTGTAAATTTTCCAAGATATGACGAAAAATGCCTACGGAATTGCATGTAACCTCTAGTAACTACCTTTTTTAACGTAGGGAAATCCATTATGAATAGGTACCCTCCGTCTCGGAGAAAGGAGTTATACCGGACCAATGAGGAAGGAATATAAGGAGTGGGGGTTTTTTTCATATACAAATGACTATGACAGCGTACCAAGGTTGCGCCAAGTTTTTCATAGTTTTCTTGGTCCTGTCAAACGATAAGAAGTACCATACAAAAAGACAGCCATTTTCCGCCAGACCAGGCACGCAGATCCAGACGGTCTGCCTCCTCCTTATATATTCTATACTCAAATCGTATTCCCCCCGGCTAAACTTCCAGTTACTACCTACATAAATATACATATAGGTAGGTAATAAAATAGCCAGTACTATCCCTTTCCAGAACACCTTTACAACTACATGCAAAGCTACTAGTTTTACTTAATAAAACAAGCTGTAAGTAAACTAACTTTCGCAACAAGTAATAAACACTTTATGAATCAACGAAGAAACAATACTTTCTCTTACAATTCCTTTAAGTTTATAAGCTTGATAGGATTTATTAAAATTTTAATTAAATTGCTTAATTACTTAAAAGAAACGCCAAGTCAAAAGTACCCTAAACCGACGTGCATGTATGAGGTGACTGATGAATGTGGATAAATAAAAGATGTGTTTGGATATTGGCAAGAGGAGCGAAGTGGTCTCTGCCTACTCCGATGGGAGAGAGGCGTAACCAATGAGGAAGGAATATAAGGAGTGGCCCCATATTTTTTTTACTTTAAACAAATGAGTTTATGACAGCGTGTCAAGGTTGCGCCAAGTTTTTCATAGTTTTCTTGGTAGATAACCTGTCAAACGATAAGAAATACCATACAAAAAGGTAGCCATTTTGCGCCAAACCAGGCACGCAGATCCAGACGGTATGGCTCCTCCTTATATATTCCATACTTAAAGGGCGTGACGGATATGTATGTATTTACTTGACCAGTATTTACAGCATAGACTAACACTAGCGGATAACCGCGACTTTGTAGTCATTTTTTCGTAGTGTAACCTTTTGTTTCGGTTTCAACATCTATTCAAATTCCAAAGGAATGTATATGAAAGTTTTTGTTTGTTGAAATACAAAACGGTTTTCAATACTCAATGCGTTTGTTATGAATATGAAAGGGTTCAGGTATTCGTGTCATCTTGCTCTCT
Organism: Anarsia innoxiella; assembly: GCA_947563765.1. Lineage (NCBI taxonomy): Eukaryota > Metazoa > Arthropoda > Insecta > Lepidoptera > Gelechiidae > Anarsia > Anarsia innoxiella. Next base: position 11,065,170 of record OX387393.1, on the reverse strand, counting down.
ATTACATAATTAAGAGCAGTTCGTAGATATATTTCTGAGTCACGTAGTTGAAAAATCAACATTAGAGTTGTTTGGTCTCGATTTCAATTGTTTTCCGGAATCAGTATTTATGTATTTGGACATCTACTTCATATAAAAGAAAGCACTTTTCAATGTATTGATTAAAAAAGTCATTTACGATTTCGATTTATCAAGTTTCTTTAACTAGCATGTTTATACGTACGCAAGCTTAGTGTAGGACGTCCTCAGGCACGGTGGAGTTATGATTTGCATAAGATGGCCGGCAGGAGCTGGATGCGAGCAGCCGAAGATAGATCACAGTGACGTGTAATGGGAGAGGCCTATGTCCAGCAGTGGACTGCAATAGGCTGATGAAGATGATGATAATATGAACGCACTTAATGCCCCTTAATTATTCCCGGTTACTTTTGCAAAATGCTAACATTCATTTATTTTTTCTCAAGAAGTTAAAGCACTGGCAGAGGATAGGCCTAAACGGCGAACACTCCACCGACAAAAGTCTAACTCTTAAATGCTAACAAAAAACCCTAAATACTAAAAATACTTTACGCTAACATTATCTCATCTAAATAATCTATATAACGCACAGATAATGGCTTGAAAAGATACAGCAAAGAGCCTGTGTCAACTAACGTCAAGGTGTCCCAAACACGAGGTGATAAGAAGAGAGGCACGCTTGTTTCATTATCGTGGCTTGTGACGACATACGCGTTGAAATAGGCTATGTTACTAGTGGTGTTTTAGAGAATGAAGTAATATGAGCTTTAGTTTATGTAGGTGAAGGTGTAACAACGTCTAGTAGTTTTAGGAATGGTCATTAGGCTAACTTGCTGTTAGGCCTAAAACACAAGGGGAAACGCAACTGCAACTGCTAGTTACTTTTAAGTTGCATCTAAGTTTCTGGTATAGACTCCTTTAGAAAACCACATACGACGCAAGTAGTTTAAAACGTTTCAGATTCGTTGCTAAGTTGGTATTCTAAAGGAGTCTATAGCAGAAACTTAGATGCAACTTAAAAGTAACTAGCAATTGCAGTTGCGTTTCCCCGTTTGTTCTGGGTCTTAGGCTTATAGTGCTTTAGTTAAGCCCTAGGATTAAACCATATAGGTGAGCTAACATTGCAAGCGTAAAAAATTAAAAAGAAGACAACATACAAATGAAAAAACAACATACTACTTGTTTTTGAAAATGAGGCTAAGAGGCTCTAGCTAGTTTGAGTTCAAACACATCTTAAAATCTTATATTATTTACTAAAATATACACATCTATAATTACAGTCTGTTAGAGTTTAGTTTTATCTGTATCTCTTTGTGTGCAAAAAACTACTATCTATCTATCTATCTATATTATTAGCTACAGTCTAGAGCAGTGTTTTTCAAACTGTGGGTCGCGACCACCAGGGGGGTCGCCAAGCCCTACTCTGGGGGTCGTCAGCAAAGAGAAAATGGCAAAATCCTCAACTAAGTACAATCAGAAACACAATTTTTGGGATTAACCAACTGACCTCGTTCTTACTATCAAAACCATAACGGTTTTTTGCAGAATTAAGGTCGTAATCTGGACAAATAGTGTATGTAAGTACCAACAAAAGGGGGTCGACAAAATTTTTCAACCCGTAAAAGGGTCGCGACATCAAAAAGTTTGAAAACCACTGGTCTAGAGCTATCCGCGACTTCTTACGCAATTCTTATAATAAATTCTCATAATTATCTTGGAAAACTTACACATTATTTTAAAATAGATAACACACTTACATCCATTACGTATTTTATTTTTTTAAATATAGTGTGTCTATGCACTCTCTAAGGAAAAACAAGAGCCGTCCGTATTTTACTTATGTAACTGGACAACTTTTCCCAAGACCCATGTTAATCGAAATTAAAAAGTATTATTTGTTAACTCTTCATACATTTCCGATCAGCTGACCGTCATTTGTTTGAGACAGTGATTTTTTGACGTAGGTATTTCATTTCAACACAATATAGTTTCTCTCTCAGTCGCTCGTTACTGATTTATAAGTAGACTAAAAGCTGCCCGCAACTTCGTACGAGTTAACGTCATATCTTGAAAAAGAATCATGATAATTAAAAATAATATAATCTTTGTATTTTTCTGATACACTATTGTAGTTTTATCAAAATCTATTCAGTAGGTTTTGCGTGAAAGAGTAGCAAACATCCATCCATAATTCCATACATGGGCACAAACATTGACATTTAATATTAGTACGATTATATCCCTAGATTTTCTACAGGGTGTAACGGAAAGGGTATATAAAGCCGAAACACAGCGATAGTCCTCATGAAACTACACAACTTTCCCCAAGGCACATGGGTCGTAGCTCGAAAAAAAAATTCGCTTCCCCATACAAAATGTCCGATCAGCTGATCGAGTAAGTATGGGCGATCCAAAAAAATTGTTCGTGTTACGACCCATGTTCCTTGGGGAAAGTTGTTCAGTTTCATGGGGACTATCGCTGCGTTTCGGCTTTAATATACCCTTTCCGTTACACCCTGTATATTACCGAATATCAACATTTTAAAACAGATTGCTAAAATCACAGCAACAACGTTAACTCAATAGAAGCATGGACACTTGACTATTTTGTAACATCAGATTATCATAATACACTACTTAACTGAAATAATGAGGCGATTACTTAGTATTCCCGTGGTTTATCTGATGTGAACTAACTGTGGGAAGATTTGCTAAGATTTTGAGTTAAGACTTTAGTTCGGCTTTTGTATTGGATTTCAGGCCCGTTTCAAACTTAGAGATAACATTTAACTGATAGATAAACCTATGTCCCTTAAATCACATCCCATAAAAAAAGAACAATAGTAAATCTATTGTGTCTGGGTTTATAATGGGTCAGTGGGATGTGAGAGGTTAAGACTGTGACAGGTATAGAATATCTGTCAGATAATCTTTATATGGAAGTGGTAAAACGGGCCCGTCTTGCTTTTGTTTTCCATGGTATCTTCAAAATGTAAACAGGAGCAATAATAAAACAAAAAATTGAGTAAAACGAAATAAAAAATTGAAATATAATAAACGTAAAATCAATACAATATGATACGACTCATAAAAATGTCTCAATTAGGTATATAATTATATAAACTCTTCAATATCTCAAAAATAATCTCACGTACTACGCTTTCGCGACATAAAATTCAAACTGAAAACCGTCAATTCCAAGTGTTCTCTTTTTAAATATCTTCTAGATGATTCTAGTTGGAGGATTTATAACTGGTAATGTGCTAATACCGTCTTTGTTAATAACTTTAACTTGGAAATTCGGAAGATTTAGGAACATTCGTTCGTGTATTTCCCTCACACACATCTGCATAGCTTCGTACGCATGAGCTTCTGTCATATCTGGAAATCATAAGTCGATTTTAAGAAAATATACCTATAATATAAATATGTAGGATGAGGCGACTGGTGAGTGTGGATGAAGCGAAAGAGGTGTGTTTGTATCGTAGCCAGTGGAAGGAAGTGGTCTCTGCCTACATCAATGGGAGAGAGGCGTGACAGATATGTATGTATGTATGTCGGGTAATTCTGATAATCACTCAAAATTTCCAAACGCGGCTTTGTCTTTACCCGACCGCGCTAGAAGGACGGTTATGTGTTTGTATTTATAATTCTTTGGTACGCCCTAAGTACAGCCTAAACGGCTTGATGGATTTGAGCTTGAGAGGTATCGTTAGATTCGTATTAAGTAAACAAAAAGCCGTTTTTTAAACGCAGTCGGTTTTTTTTAAATAAAAAGGTTTGGTTATTTGCTTATGGCATCACTCATCAAATACACATGAAACTTTGATGAGTGATGCTGGAGTGAAGAATGAGCCGCGTTTGGAAGATATGAGTGATTATCAGAATTACCTGACATACATAAATATCCACCTGTACCTTATTTGACAGTGTAATGAAGTGAAGGAGAAAGTTGACGTCATATCGTATCAAGAAGTCAAAGCAGCAGAAAGATAAGTCCAAATGGCAGACGCTTCACCGGCAAGAGTCTAAGTGCCTATTTCACTATTTATAGATAAAATTTAACTGACAGATAAACCTATGTCTATTTCATAAAACATGACGTTTTAGACAGAGACAGGATTAAAAAATCTATCAGATATATTTTATCTGAAAGTGGTGAAACGAGCACTAACTCTTAAATATAATGATGATCCTGTACTAAAAGCTTAATAGTGCTACATAAGATCTAATTTCATTTTAACACTACTTTTGCGTTAGTACTTTTCTTGCCCGGATGTATAATTTCCGCTATAAAGTGGGTACCTAACTATCGCAGATATTCACCTAGTAATTTCCATCTCCACAATAAATTGAAATATACGCAGACTTTAATACAAGAGAAACATTTTTGCTATAAAATAAGTACCTATCACAGTATCATTACCTAGTAATTTCCGCCTCCCCAACAAATCGAAATATCTATACGCGGAGTTTCATTCAAGAAACATTCAGAACAAACGAACACCTATCAATAATAACCTAACCTTTTTATTTGAAAAAACTCCGATTGCGTTTCAAAAACGTAATTTTTTGTTTTGATATATCCAGTGTCACACTCACTGTAAATACGAATCTAACGACACCTCTCAAGCTAAAATTCATCAAGCCGTTTAAGCTGTAAGGCGTGCCAAAGAATTATACATACATACATAACTCTCTCCTTCTGGTGCAGTCGGGTAACAAACAAACACCTTTCAATAAAAAAGCAGTAGGTAAACTAACATGATAGGCTCATCCCCTGTAGTGGGGACATTATAAGAGCTAATAAGGTATACAAACCTGGTTTATGAAAATACTCCAAGATGGTAATGCCGAAGAAACCAGCAAATCCATGCGAGGCGTAAGGTACCCTGATGCAGGTAGCCATGTGGTCTAACGTAAACAGCTGACCGCCTTCCTCTTCGTCCCAGCCTCCGAGGAGGATGTTTAACATGTATGGGGTCTGAAATTAACATGATGGAAGCCCAATATATTGTGTTTCCCAATACAAGCGTATGTGTGCTTAAAGGGAAATCTCCACCCATGTAATAGCTATAAACCAAACTAAGAAATAAATGTTTAGGTATGTTTTAATGAGTAAGGTTGTTTCATTTTAGGATAATAATAACCCTACATGTACAAAAGGGTCATTAGACGTTATTAGACAACATTGGACTATATACAGGATCTAATCTAATCTGATCTAGCCATTTGTGTCCCAATACTGGGCGAGGGCCTCTCTCCCCATCTGCCAAGACCAGTTTCGAGCTATGCGGGATAGTAACCTTTCAGTCTCGAGCTATGTGGTATAGGAACTAAAAAAACTAGAAGCGTGGATTTACCAAGACGTCTTCCTTTCTCCAAAGTTTGCCGTGACCTATAATAGGGTCCACAAAATGTACTTTAAATATATTATTAACACTTTTTTTTTTACTTTGTGGAAGTGTAATAAATATGCAATTAAGGTTAAAATACTTCACTTCAAATTTTAACGTAGTAGAATCATTCCCATTTTTCTTCAAGAATGCGTAAATAAATTCCTAGATAGATACATTAATATTCATAATACAAAAACTAACACCAGTTTTATACGTTTCCGCTAAACTTTTTCTAGTAAAATGTACAGCGGCAGATGTGCTCAATTGATAGCCATTTTTCATTTTATATAGCAAAAGGTTATTGCATACGAAGTTTGAAAACTGTAGCACGTCACCCTGGTCTCCATTCACACCCATTACTAATCTGTCTGATAATGGGATTAATTTGTCCAAATCTGAAACGAAATAATAAGTTTTTGTTTTAATTTCATGCTCATTTCAGAGATAAATATAGGTAAGTATGTAATTTTGCTCGTACGAATTGTAAAAAATAGTCGACTAAGGGAAAATAATGACAAAGAAAACCTTGCAAGACTATAATTTAAACCGAATACCTATGAAGGTCATAAACGCCAGATTTTTTTAAAAAATCTCTCATTTTTCTTCTATACACCTACAATCTTCTTTTCCTTAAACAATTCACCACTACTTTCTCATACACTAATTATTGCAACAATGTTTCCTCAAAATCACCTTGCAATCTTATACGGGGACTAAGAAAAAATATTATCATCATAATGTAGGTCAAATGAATCGTCTGTATGTACAGCCGTCGCATCATTATGTTTTCTTATAACCTTGTCATTATCATCATTGCTACCTTAGCTATTGAGTTTTTTTTAACGAGATGTTTTATATTTGTTACTGTAAAAGCTAGAACTAAGGTAAATCTTTACATTTTCCAGTAAAACCGAAGATCTACCGACATGAATTGGTAAATGTAAGTATTTATTATAAAGGGACGACTTTCTCGGACTTTTACCATTCCAATTCAGTAGATGCTGGGTTTTACCAATGTGGACTGGAATAATAAGTTTTTATTTTGTATTCTATATTTATAATATTATAGATTCTAATTGTATTATATTTTATGTATCAATATGGGCCTTAGATGCCTGAAATAAATAAATAAATTTAAAAAATGTATCTACTTTAATACCTACTAAGATTTACCAAATGAATTATGGTAAAGTTCGAATCTCAAAGTTTTATGGACATTTACCATTCATCGGTAAATCTTAGGTTTTACTGGAAAATCTTAAGATTTACCGTCGTTCGAGCTTTTACAGTAACATATTAATAGTTTAAAGGTAAAGATTACTTGCCTAGGTAATATTTTGCATAAAATGGCATCGAACATATTTGTATGGTGCCTGGGATAGTAAAATTTTCGGTATCAATTACACTCAACATCCCCCAGAAAAATATAAAACTATAGGTAGTAATTTTTCTCTATCGATTGAAATTAGTTTCATCAGTGGTCGCCAACTTTTTTTTCTCCATACTAGCTCGAATAAGGGGATGTTGAGTGTAATAATTGATACCAAAAATTTTTAGTATACCAATTAGGTTGGATGCTCTTTATCACCCTACAATTCATAGCAACTCATTTTAGAGATACTAAACTACCTATATTATTGTGTAGGGATATGAATGAATATGTTTTGTGCATTGTTTGGCATGTTTATTTTTCACTGATGATGTATTTTGTTGTCTTTGATTAGATGACTATTAGTTTAATAGTATGTGATGCACTTTAGGTTCGAAGCAGTAATTTAAGAAGGTAATTTTTATTGTTTTGTTTATTGATTCTTGGGAGATTTATAGCCAAATATTATCAGTAAGTAGGAACATAATATCATGTCAAAGTAAAATAAATAACAGAAACATTTCCACACTGTTAAGCGACGTAGAAACGATGCTTCTTGTTAACTACAAAATAATGGCCATAAATACATTCTATTAATATTATAAATGTCAATGTTTGTGCCGATGGATGGATGGATGTTTGTTACTTCATCACGTAAAAACCACTGAACAGATTTTGATGAAATTTTACAGTAACTTAGCTTGGACATCAGAGTAACACATAGGCTATATTATTTTACAATATCATGATTTTTTTTCCAAGATATGACGATAAAATGCGTACGAAGTTGCGGGCAGCCACTAGTACATAATATATCTAACACGAGTCTTCTCTTTCCCATCGGCATAGACAAAAAAGAGACAGAGATAACTGCCCTATACTTGACTTATACTACGTAATGGTAATATCTCACAAAAAATAGAGATCTTACTTATTCATCATTATCATATAGAGGGTGGCCCGTCGATTGACGTCCAAAAGGAAAATTTGGATTCCTCGTATCGTGGGGTATCCGAATCACCCCCATGTATGTTCCGCGATTTTTTACGGTTTCCGAGTTATGACGTGTTTTCTGATTTTTTGAGATTTTTCAACCAATCACCCTAAAAAGGTTCGTAGAAAAATAAGTACAACACTTTTTCATAATTTTATTTTTGCATCAGATGCTTCATGACCCGTACTTTTATGCATAAAATATTCAGTTTCATAACTTTAATAAAAGTTGAGGAAATTTAGGTCGGAAGAGGAAAAATTGTATTGACTGAAAAATAGTCAAAATCTTCAAACTTAAATTAAGAGGTCAAAAAGATGACTTTATGGATTTTAAACTAGCTTAAAAAATGCGCCAACTTCTCAGCTTTCATAATCATCGAAAAAAATTGATACTTAATGGAGTATTTTTGCTAGAATCAGCCTTTAAAGAGAGCAAGGTGGAAAAATTTCAGAATTGGACGCATGAGCAAATTTTTTTTTCTTTCATATTTTATGATCACCTAAGCCTCAGTAGGTTTAAACACAGTGTTATCTTACCGAAAAGTACAAAAACGGAGCCAAGATTGACACATTTGGGGGTTTTGGAGCACCTGTAAGAGATGAGTTACACCTTGAGAAAATTATGCAGATATGCCTCATTTCTAAGGGGTTGCACAAGGAAACGGCCTTGAAGTGGCACGACTGTATCGTAAACAGCTTCTACGAAGTGGGATCCCTTCAGGACCCTCGCGTTGACCAGGAGTTCTTCCTTCCATTAAGGTTTGGCGTATGTCAATAAAAATACGAAGGTCAGGATAAGACTCAGGTTGCAGCCCACCACGTCTTTGAACTTGTTTGCGATACAGTCGTGCCACTTCAAGGCCGTTTCCTTGTGCAACCCCTTAGAAATGAGGCATATCTGCATAATTTTCTCAAGGTGTAACTCATCTCTTACAGGTGCTCCAAAACCCCCAAATGTGTCAATCTTGGCTCCGTTTTTGTACTTTTCGGTAAGATAACACTGTCTTTAAACCTACTGAGGCTTAGGTGATCATAAAATATGAAAGAAAAAAAAATTGCTCATACGTCCAATGGGGAATATGCACGTGACTTAAATATGGACAAAATATTTTTTTTTGTAACATTTATTGCTACTGAAAACACACTATACAATTATTTTTAGAATTTATTTTAATTTAATAATGAAATTTAATCATCAAAAAGTGGCTGTTTTGAAATTACCGCGCAAATTTTCGAAACGCAACACTATTGGTGGAACAAAACGTGACGTCAGTTTTACACGAGACGTCTGCTGTCAACAAGCTATTTGTATGGTTTCTTTTTTGAGGAATAATTGTTATTGTATTGTGTCGCTGTTTTTTATCTTAAGTTAATAGTTTTATGTGTTCAAAGTATTAATTAATTGTGAAGAAGGACTTAGAGAATGACTGAAACCGGTTTCGTAAAAGCGCAGTCGGATAATCTTAAACCCAAAAATAATATAAAGGTTAATAAAACTAGTCTCGATTTTGCCTCTTACTCTAATTATTTAGATGTTTTTATTCATGAATAATACTTATACATACATAAAGATAAATTTAGAATATCGAATAAGAATTTTTAATAATATCTTTACAACTTTTTGTAAACTAGGTTATGTTTTTGTAGAGGTTTGTAAACAAAACAAGTAGGTAGGTAAAAGTAAGAATGATTTGTATATGTATTTTACTTTTTTAATATCCTTACTTACATTGAAATGATCTTCACAACAGTATAAACAGCTCAAACACGATACATTGTCTCTTCTCATCGCCTTGCACCACTTTTTCCTTAGATTTTCACCTTTCGGCATAAGGAAATACACTTTGTCAGGTGCAGTGTTGATGTTATTTGGACACATAGGAACGACACAATATTTATAATACGGTTTTTTGTACTTTTCCATGGTAATTAAGTCGATATTCACTCACTTTATTTATTTTTTGGTAATTTTGTAAACCAAACACTTTGCTGTTGACATCGAACTCGTGTAATGGTGACGTCACGAGCAAGCGCGCCAAAATGGCCGCGTTTAAATTGATCGCGATTTTAATATTAAATTTTTTGCATAATAGTTTATATTTTTGACGTGATATTTGTATGTTTGGTAATGTAATAACTAGTAGAAACATATAAAAAATAAAAAAAAACATGCATATTCCCCATTCTGAATTTTTTCCACCTTGCCCTCTTTAAAGGCTGATTCTAGCAAAAATACTCCATTAAGTATCAAATTTTTTCAATGATTATGAAAGCTGAAAAGTTGGCGCATTTTTGAAGCTAGTTTAAAATCCATAAAGTCATCTTTTTGACCTCTTAATTTAAGTTTGAAGATTTCGACTATTTTTCAGTCAATACAATTTTTCCTCTTCCGACCTAAATTTCCCCAACTTTTATTAAAGTTACGAAGCTGAATATTTTATGCATAAAAGTACGGGTCATGAAACATCTGATGCAAAAATAAAATTATGAAAAAGTGTTGTACTTTTTTTTCTACGAACCTTTTTAGGGCGATTGGTTGAAAAATCTCAAAAAATCAGAAAACACGTCATAACTCGGAAACCATAAAAAATCGCGGAACATACATGGGGGTGATTCGGATACCCCACGACACGAGGAATCCAAATTTTCCTTTTGGACGTCAATCGACGGGCCACCCTGTATTTAATCGCCATCTTTGTCTCTCTTCTGCCAACAATTTGACTTCCTGATAAGTACGACACGACGGTAATTTTTTCTTTCACTTATTATTAAGTTACTTATTATTATTAAGTATAAAACACCTAAAAAATAACTTAGGTACAAAGTTATAAAGATATTTTAATAACAATCTTGCACTTTCACACGATTTCATTTACAAAAACAATATACTTACGACAGGTAGGTAATGAATATTTTAATTGTTTCTCGTGACAAGAAATGACAGTTGTTTTAGAAACTCGGCTATAACTGGTGAAAACACATGGAAATATTGTGCAAATACTTGTCTTCAGTAAAGTGAATTAGAGGAAAGAACTCTCTAATTCTCACTAAGAAAGCTGAGCTCTTGTAATCAATTATCCTGCTAATATTATAAATGTCAATGTTTGTGCTGATGGATGGATGTTTGTTACTCTTTCACGCAAAAACGAATAATAAACTAATGACAAATTGATGAAAATGAAAAATGAAAAAATCTTTATTTCACTTAGAAAAAGTATTCTATAAGATACATGTATTGATGACTCCTGGTAAGCTTACTAAAGCTTGTGTTAGGAGGCATCGCTCTTCCATTATTTATGTAAGTGAATTATACGAAACATACCTACTTAGAGTTCAACAGTTTACAATTATTATTTTTTTTTCCTTTTTTTTATATTCTTTCCTTCTTTTTACAAAAATATTACAAAATAAAATAAACTTAATAGGTACCTACTCGAAAAGTTACATACAAAGTCCTTTATCAACAAAAAACAAAAAATAAACTAACAGAACAGCAATTAAAATGATAAAACTTGGCAATATTGTAGCTTACACATCACATAGGCTATATTATTTTAAGGTAGCAGGTTTTTTTTTCAAGATAAGAGGATAAATGCGTACGAAGTCTCATATGATATACAGGCCGTTCTTCGTACGCATTTACAGTCATTATCTTAGAAAACTTACACATTATTACAAAATGATATGTATTATCCTTATGTGCAAGCTACATCGTTGTAAACTGTAATGTAAAGTTTTATGGAAATCCATTCAATAGTTTTTGCGTGAAAGAGTAATAAATATCCTTAAACACCATTTATAATAGATAATTTAAAGATAAGTCAAGATTCGTTTCCTGTGATTTTGCTGAACTACTTTAAAGGCATATGTATGTCGAATTTTTGCATTATCGTCAGCTTTTTTTAACGTCCCTACTACAGGGTCACGAGGCTGCTTTCATTCAAAAGTGATTAAACCGTAATCTTTGCATAATTTAACCGAACAGCTCTAAAAATAAATACCTAATTTACTTATTTACTCACCATTTTTCATTATATAAACACTTTTAGTAGCAGTTTGGTCTGAACAGATCATAGTAAAGTCATTGCATTGTAAACCTAATAGACATTGGAACATAGCAGGTTGCATTTTGTTAAATTAAATAAAATTAATTATTTATCAAAATAAATAAAATTGTAAACAAAAAACTTGCTTTATAAATATGACAATGAATGACAATTGTCTATGTTCTAGAAGCAAGAATAGAGACAAGAAAGAAAAATACTTCAAATATAATATGGCTTTATGGTCTTTGTTACCATATGCTATTAAATGTTTAAAAAATAAAAACCCTACTAAAAATCCATAGAGACGTATAAAAAGCTGCTGTAACTTGCAGCGTGAAAATCACTTGTTTTATAATCTGCGCTGAAAATAAGACTTGTTTGCTTGGCAATGTTACCAAGCCTATCTTTAGAAACAAACAATACCTAGATAGTATCTACCTGGAAGTAACGGAACGTTCTTACTGGAAATTGGGAAATACAGTAAATATCCTATATATTCTAATGTGATGATCACAGTCTGATAGATAGATACCAAGATCTATGTAAGATAGCTATAGTTATATGATTATGATTTATGCAAGCCTACTCATAGAGAGGAGTTCATGTTTGTGCTAACTTTAGCACTTTGTCTGTTACGTGACAACTTTCATTTGTTTGAGCTTTTGAATTAGCATACAGCTCTTCTTTTTAATCGCTGATTCATTCATTACATATTGCTAGCTTACACTATTCTATACTTACCTACGTTTAACTGGTTTATTGTAAAAATATCCAATCCTACTAACATTATAAATGTCGATGTTTGTACCGATGGACGGATGTAGGTATAGTTGTGACGATGTGAGTAAGTTTGTAACTCTTTCACGCAAAAACCACTGAATTAATTATATTTAATGAAAAATAACAATATTGAACCTGCACATCAGAATAACATTTCGAGATGTAAAGAAATAATTAAAAGATAATACGTAAATTTTCCAACATATTATGACGATGTATGCGTGCGCAGTCGCGGAAATCTGCTAGTCCAAATATAAGATCTCCAGTTCCATAACCGCTATTCTACTCCAAAAATGTAGCATTAACAATTACCACCCTTAATTAAAAACAAGGTTACTAAAATCTGGGAAAAATCTAGACATTTAAACACAATCTAGGGCTTACAGTGTTGTCGTTTTACGGTTTTAACGTCTGAGAACTACATTGTGCGAATCCAGGTCTTATCTGTGAGTCTAAAAGCCTAGACTTTAGATACAATAGACTTTATCTGTTAACTTGTGAATTGCTTAAATTGAACTGTTGTTTAGATCAGAAATGTTGCTGTTTACGATCTTACTAGTAATTGTTTTAAATGTTGAGTAATAAGACGGCAATCGACTTTTCACGATTTTGAAATCGTTTTTTTATTAATGTTTTTTTTTTATCTGACTGGTAGCCTAAAGCAACGTGTGTGAACGAATCCATAGAAAATGTATGGAATGATATTTTTTATCGGACACGTCCTGGACACGGCCCGGATGTGTGTCGATATGGTGGATAAGGTGAAAAAATGGTTTACTTTTCCGGAGACTTCTTACCTACCCAACTAGCAAAAAGTGGTTTTTAATCTCTCTTCAGGATCAATTTTCCTAGGACTATATGAGACTTACATCCACATATAAACCCGGAAAAGGGCCCACTTTATAAGTACACTTTTACTTATATCTTGTTTATATTAGACTGCTTCAATACCGTTTACTCCTATATTGCTACTGTAATAGAATTACGTAAATTCAATTAGTCCTGCAAATCCCAATATAAGTAAGTTATAGGAAAAAGTGAGATGAATTTGAGCCTCCCAATCCTACTATAAGCTCACATTTTGTGATCTGTCAGATTGTGTTCTGTCAATCTAGAAATTGGTAAGCTGCTTTACTGAGTAGGTATTTATATGAATACTACATACTTTTATTTTATTTAACTGTCCGCCATAGTACAAAATCAAAAGATTTCTGTTGTTAGTATGTTGTAAATTCGTAGGGGAATGTGAATTTACTGAATATTTTGGCATGTTTTTAATTAAATTTTCAAAGCGCCTCTCGTATCTAACTTATTGGCATTTTATTATTTAATAGTTTTCTATAAAAATATCATAAATAGGTGCCATTTTTTCGGTGAGCATTGTCAAATCTGATTTAGCACCAATATAAGTAATATTAGTTCTATATTGGCATGTTCTCAAACCCAAAAACCGACGCCATATTGTTACCAATCTTAGTTGCAATTAGTGTTGTCGAAAAATCGATAGTTTTACAATCGATTGTTAAACGTCAAAAACATGTACCCTATCGATAGCACAATCGATACTATTGCTCTCAGATATTGAATACACAATATAGTTATAGTAGTAGTTGGTATATAGTTTAGTTTTATATATATATATATATATATATATATATATATATATATATATATATATATATATATATATATATAGTTTTGCACAATCGATAGTGATAATTTTTTCGATAGTATTGCATTCAGTAAGCAGGCATAATGGGTGGTAGAATGTATGACGGACGAATATAAAGTAAGTATGGTCAGTCAGTTGGCCAGCAATTTCGAATCTACCACCCATTATACCTGCTTACTGAATGCAATACTATCAGAAAAAAAGATCACTATCGATTGTGTATTCAATATCGGAGAGCAATACTATCGATAGTATCGATAGTATCGATTGTGCTATAGATAGGGTACATGTTTTTCGACCTATCGATAGGCTATCGATAGTGGCCTATCGAGCGGCAACACTAGTTGCAATCTTCATAGCTGATGTCAAATCCTATACCAGAATTTGCAAAACTATATAAAGCGTGTTTTTGCTTATATAGGTCGTTTTAAGCACAAATTATCTTATAAGAGTTTTGGCCAGGATTGTTTAAGATTATTGAGACTATAACAGTACTCTGAAATGCCTTTGTAAGTGTACGTAAGATTATAACGGCCTATGATAATTCTATATAAAAACATCTTATTTTCTTGCGTGATATATAATCTTAATGATTTTATTAATCGTTGAATCGTAGATATAAAATCGCTTCTAAAATCAGACAAAAATATAAATGGTTTTCAATACTTAAAATTGAAATAACTTATATTGACCATAAAATATTAGCTTATATGAGGATATAAGTATAAGTAAAAGGAGCGATTACACTTAAGTGTATATACTCCTGGTAAATGCTTCTAGAGGAATTTAAGATTAAAGTGCTCCTGATATGTAATCTTATAGGCGCATATAAGTCTGAGCTACAGGATTATTTACTCCTAAGTGCAATTAGTTTTGTTCACAGCTTTTATAGGAGTGCTAATCCAGAAGTAGTCATGAAATTGTTTCTATATACCGATATAAGTTCAAATTATAGGATTAAACATACTGAAGTCAAAACGGCATTTATTAAAACTGTTAAAAGCGCAGTAGCACACATCAAACCCATAATCGGAGCTATATAAGTCCATTTAGCATTAGAAAACTGGATTCCAGGACAATTTTGCTGGTTGGGTAGCTTTTTATAAGATTGGTTCTAACACCTGCGCAAAGATACCTTAACACTACTCCACGGGATGCTCAATCACGAATAGTACCTCATCTACGTTATACACATGTACTTACATACATACATACATATCTGTCACGATTCTTTTCCATCGAGGTCGAGGTAGACAGAGACCACTTCCCTCCACGCTCAGCTCAATCTGTAAATAATTCCTTCTTCACAAAAACCATTAGGTAAGTAGGTACCTACCTATGTAAAATAATTTCTCTCCAACACAGTGTAAACAGAAATCAAATAAAACAGCTGATCATCGTGAAACAACAAAAAGTGAAAAAGAAATAGTGAATCCCAGTGTGAGTAAAAGAGACAATGCCTGATACGTTCCTGTCAACTGGAATCAGTCTGGGATTGCTGGCTGGTGTCGTCTCTGGGGTCTGCTATTTAGTTGCTAATGGATTAACTTGGCCTAGGTGAGTTTTTTTAAATTATTTTCTTTTTCAGTGATATCTGGAAGTATTTTTTTATAATTAAGTATCTAATTGGTTTGATTTTGTTTTTGTGAATCACCACGCCTAACTGCGTCAACGGTCAACTGTGATAATTTTGCCCAATAAAATCTTCTATGCGGCTTTTCGCTATACGTTCTTGAACTTGAAGCTAATACTTGAGCCACGAAGAGAACGTTTGTTTAGTGGAAGCTGATTACGATAAACTAGCGACATCTGTTAGAAACTAGTGAAACCACAGTGTTTACTTTGATAGGTAGGTAGTGAGTGATTGTAGAGCCGTTCTAGAGTTTTAAAACTTCTGTTTTTATTAACAAGATGTCAGATTTAGGTGCCCCTCTTGTTCTTTAATTTAAACACTATTTAAATTGTAACAATATGCTTGCCTCCACTAAAATTGCGTTTTGTTTCGGTCGTTCTTTTTACAAAAGTATAAACTTTAATAGACTTTATTATCGACCTTCCCGTTTCTACCTAGTTAATTAGATATTCTCACACGAAAGCTAGCTTTAAAGGTTTCCGTTGTTTATTGAAATGCCATATAAAAATTTAAAAGTTCTTTAACAGTAATCACGTACCTACTTATAGGACAAGAGCCCATGAGGGCTAGACCTTCCTTTCTTTCTTAAATGCGAAAGTTCTTAATGTGCATACAACACGTCCCCAATTTTTATCTATGGATGAATCTGGAGATTATTCTTGCTGTAGGCTACATAGGTTGTATGTATCCCCACATGGAAGAACTTTTACACTTACGAAACCGACTTTCCGACTTAGGTACCTAGATTGTAGGTATAGTAGCCTCGATACTCCTAGCTAGAGTGTATAGCTAATACCAACCACGTGTCAACAAACGACTTTGTCACAATCATGTCATCACATCCTATATTTACAAAAGCGGCATTACATAGTACCAAATACCTCTACACTATTTCATTATAAAACCCACAAGAGCTATTCAGAACCTTTAGCTACATAACCGCGCTTACTACGCAGGTTTCAGCTCTACTCTTGCGGGTAAAAGGTACCATTTTAAAGGACATCAACCGTGACACTCAGTTTGTGTGTTTTTTTATGAATTCGATGGAATTTGTGTGGCGTGAAAGTGTTACAAACTTATGTAGTTAGTATCCTACTAATTAATGTCAATGTTTGTGCCGATGGATGGATGGCTGTGAGAATGTTCGATACTATTTCACGCAAAAACTTATTAACAGATTTTAATGAAACTTTAAAAACTTAAAAAAAAAACTTAAAACTAAAAAAAAAAAATTAAACTTTTTTTTAATGCATTAAATGTAGCTGTTGGTTTTCCAATAAATAAATAAATAAATAAATAAATAAATAAATAAATAAATAAATAAATAAATAAATAAATAAGTAGTAGCTAGCTTGTACATCAGAATTACACATAAGCTATTTTGAAACATTTTTGAGATACTTATTGTGTAAATCAAAGATATGACGTTAAATGCGTACGAAGAACATAGACTAAATATTACTTTTAGATATTTAGTAAGTTTTTAAAGATATGACGATAAAGGCGCACAAAGGCGCAAAAGCAACTTCTAGTACTTACCTCTATTAGGCGAGTAACCTAGTAAAAATCATAATTGGAACAGTAATACTGTCACATAAAGCGGTTACAGCGTTGAACAGCTAGATGACTGAGGTGACTATTGTACCGAGACAGTTACGGTACATCGAGTCGACAGAACCCCGCGTGTATGGGATGGATAACCTATATTCTATGACTAGCGGTCACCGCGCAATTGTCGTCATAGGGCCGTTCTCCAGAAAATGTCCAGAAAGGTGAAAGACGACCGTTAAACGTCATTTTCATTTTTAAGTTATAAATTCTGTAAAAATGTATTGTAGTTCTTTGTTTCACAAAGATGTATGGCGATTCTGTGCACGTCTACAATAATAAAATCATTTTTCAAAAAACACGTGCGCATCACAAGATGACAACTTTTTTCGAAACGACATTTCACGTTCTTCAAAAAATCTTCATTATCCTGAGGTCTGATTTTCTGAAGAATGACCCCATAGCTTTGAAAACTTAAACAAGTAATCTTTTAAAATATTATTGCAAAGGTATTATTTTGTCGCACACTCTATGTTTTTGGTTACAGTGCATGCAACAGTTAGAGTCCTTTTCACGCAAGAAGTCCCCCGGATATTTTTGGAACTAAATTTGACAGGTCTATTTTCCCTATTTTCTGACCTTTTCCCTGATAGTAGGTAGAAAACCCCTTACTTATCTTAATAAAAATACACTTTTTACATAACAGAAATATAGCTAAGTAGACAATTTTATCAAAATATATACCAACCTACTCATGGAATGACCAGAACAGTCAAAATATGCAGGAAATAATATTATTTAATAATTTACAAATGAAATAAACATAATATAGGTAGATGTTGTACTCATAAACGGCAACATTATCAATTTTGACATGAAATACAGTGCCGCGGCTAGGGGACTTCTTTCGTGAAAAGGACTCTACGGTTACATGTCTCTAATGAGTACGCGCCCTTACACAACTTATCTTTAAGTATTATGGCTTAGGTATAATGATATTAAAACATTTTTTTTCTAACTGCGTTACTTATACGTATAAGTACCTATAGCAATGAATACCTAGTTAATTATTAAATTAAAAACTAACTACTCGTACTTCCTATGAAAACATTAGATTTTTATATTAAGTAGGTACTAACAAATAAACTGCCTGAATAAAATCATTTCCTGCTATATCCTTTCCTTCCCGGTTCATAAAATGAACGTTCAAAGGGGCGGATTCGAACGCATTTTGAATTTGGAATGCACGAAGCATAAACGTCGGGTGACCGTGCTGGCCATTGCGCGCCAAACCATTTCAAACAGTGTTCCATTCGCTGGCAGTTTGGTGGCATTCTGTGGCTTTCAGTGGCTAATTAAAAATAAAAATACATTTTTAAAAGGTGTTTTTCAGTGTCGCGGTTGTGATCATTCAAAGTATTTTAGTGTGTCGTGTACAATAATCTAAATCTTAGGAGATTTTTATATTATGTGCTTTTTAGTGAAGTGTTTTGTCTGATTTTTCAAAGGGATAACGACAAAGAAGTTTCAATAAGGTAATGTCACTATTAAATTTATTGTGCTAAAGTAATTATGTTATGAAATAATGATTTTATGCGTCTGTTTATCTCCTTTGTTAATGTTATCTTATCTTTTGAGTGCCGGCACAGAATACCAATAGATGCCAGTTGAAAGTAGTTTTAAAGGTAGGTATTTCCTTAGAATTTGTCATTTTAAAATGTGTGTTACGTCTCACGTCATCATAACCTTAAAAAAGGATTACAAATGTGTTTTTTTTTCGCACTGGCATAATTTTTTGATACCCTGTCTATAAAATGTAAAGCCCAAGGTTAATTAAAAACAATAATATTAACAAACGAACAGGAAGTTACGAAAACTTGGAAACAGTGTTTAGTAACAATTGAAATTGAAGTCCGAACCGCAAACAATGACAATAAGGTTTGATTTAATTTTACACCGGATTAAAGCAACGAGAGAACTTTTTTATTTTTTAAATCTAACGCTCTTTATTTTAAACTAGAGGCTGCACGCGCCTTCGTACGCATTTATCGCTATATCTTGGAAAATTTACATCATATCATAAAATAATATAAGCTATGTGCTATTCTTAAGTGTAAGCTACAATATTGCCAAGTTTCATCAAAATCCTTTCAGTAGTTTTTGCGTGAATGAGTAACAAACATCCGTGCACCCATCGGCACAAACATTGACATTTATAACTGTCATGGTTAATGAACCTATTTATAATTCTTTTAAAAACTTCACATGCAAAACTAATCAACTGATCGACTTTCTGATCGACATGTTTCTTACAAATTAATCTATCAATCGATGGATTAGTTGGTTGACGTCTCTCGCAAGTTTAATATTGTTATCAAAATTTAAAAGATCTCTTTCTGCTTTAAAATCTTTAAAAGATACTTCAGCACATTGTAATAATCCACTGTTTATTTCAAAATAAAATTCATATCAAACGAAGCCATCGAAGTTCTATGAAGTTTGGTTGAAATAACGAAAATAAACGTAATAAGAGATCCATTTTACACTAATTAGTAACGCCATGTCATTGCCACAAAATAATGCAAAGTAAACCATGTTAATTTTTCACCTAATTAATGTTTGCTGAAACCATAATTAACATGAAATATTTGCAATTTTGATATTTATTTGTTGTCGTTAAGTTTTCTGGTACACTATGCTACCCCTCGCGACTTTGTCTGCTTGATTTTGAACTCTATATAAGGTGACTTTAAATTAGTGAACGATATAAAAGGATATGCATGCACTCGTGACAGCAAACAACTTTTACTATGGGACCAAGTTCAAAATCTTAAAAAAAAATTGTTCCCCCATACTATCAGCTGATGCATTTTGTATGGGGAGTTCAAAATTTTTTGAATGATTTCGACCTTTACCCATAGTAAAAGTTGTTTGTTATCACGAGTATATGCATATCCTTTTCTATCGTTTACTAATTTAAAGTCACCCTATATACCTACAGATGGTATACCTACTCATACATTTGAACAAAGAAGGCTCTACCTTGACTCTACATATCTATTAAGCATGAATTTGTTCAAACAAAAAGTGTAGGACCTAGAATTATTAAGGTTATATCATGTTTATATCATATGTTTACGAGTGAATACATTACTACCACTAGTATACTAAAACATGAGCGTAGCGTAGGAAAGGCTTAAAATTCGCACACATTATAGAGAAAACCTAAGTACCAATATTGTCTCACTTTCCAAATAAAATCAGTACTTACCTAGTTATTTGAAATCGTCACAGCTTATTGCAATGTTTCACGGACACAGTGGTGTTTATAATTCGGTCGGTTATTCAACAATTTGGCGCCCGATGCGCTCCGGTGAGCGCGGTCGCCATCTGCCATGTAGACCGTTGGTTGGCGTTCCAAATTCAAATAATAAGCAGACGCGAATCATCGGATTACACTTTCTTAGTTTTTTTTTTAAATAAATAGCTGTTGGAATCTTTTCGAATAATCCTAGTAGGAATAGCTAGTCACTGCAAGTTACAGCTGTTTTTTATACGTTTGTGTAACTAGTTAGTATTTTTTTAAAGTTACTTTTATATTTTGTAAAGTTTAGGAACTCTTTTAATTATTTATGGAACTTGCCTAAATTAGGTACCTTATTGTTTGCATATTTTTTGGTTCCGCCTGAGTTATTGGGTACCTAACACACATTCTAACTTTAGTATCAAATATTTTTGTCCACTTGCTTGATGGTCTAATAAAGACTAGTCTAGCCACAATAAAAAATATTACTCACTTCAAAATTTTTTAATCTATAAAAAAATACCTATAGCGATTACATAATGATGTATTGTGTATGCCCCACACGCCCGCACTTCCGGGTGCGCTCACGCCGGCTGTCTCCTACATCCGGAGTTATTTAAGGATCACATTACTATGGCGTCCTTATATGGCAGTCTATAGTCACAGGTGCTAATATTCTTTTTTTATTAAAGTAAGAAATATTCTATCTAGCCTCTTATAGACATTTTTGGTCAAAAATTAACTTAGGTAGGAACCTTAGTTCAGCTCACGGTTTAAATCTAGTTACCTTTCTTTAACCTAATCTAATCTAGCCACTTGTGTCCCACTGCTGGGAAAAGGAATAGGAGAGACCTCATCCGCCATGACTTTGTTTCATCAACCTACCCTACTATAAGAACATGTATTTAACTGCATAACACAAAATATTTTTAAATGATGATTAGTAATTTTGCATATATTTAAAAATTCAGCTCTACATTCTAGAGATAAACGCCTGCCTTTTATTTATGAGCAAAATTCTGAATAAAAAAATTAAAAGGCGCTTGGTTTAAAAAAAGTACTCGACCGTCGTCATAGGTTAATTTATGTTTTAAAAAACAATAGTAAGTACAAATAAGTAAAAGTTTCTTATATTATCTAGCCATCGGTGTCTCAATGGCCTCTCTCCTCTTTTTCCACGATTCCCTATCGTGGGCCGCGTCTGCCCAGACATCCAAGAATAATCTTAGATAACTTAGATAAGTAAAGTATAGAGAAAAATAATCTAGCTTTAAAAACTTTATTGCGACTGTTAAGAAGATAAATTCATAAAACTCAGGGCGATCTGAAACCTTCGCAAAAAAAGCAAAAGTTTTAAAAGTCCTTCTTTCTCCGGAATAGTAATGAACAGACTATAACGAGACCAATAATCCACAAACATCTCTGAATTTTTAGTACTGTAAACACACATATGTCACGCCTCTTCACCATTGGGGTAAGCAGAGACCATTTGCCTCCACAGTCACGTTTATCTGCGATATCCATACTATTTCTTCTTAGCCTTAGCAACAGGCGTGCCCTTCCCTGCCGCACTTGGCGCAGTTTGAGGTGGACTTGCTTCCCCAGCTACCAGGAATCTCTTCACGCGAGCCTGTAATTCTAGGTACATCTTGTTCTCTCGAGTCAATTGGGGTAAGACTGTTATTACCTTGTCTGTTTCCTGAAATAGGAATTAAGAGTTGTTATTAATTTCAAATAATATTTGATAAATTGCTGTATGCCTGTGTAATTTTATTTCTTGTGGCTCTTTTCTAATATAAAGCTTTATTTAACAAAGAATTCGTGGCTGTTTGTTAGTTTGTTACTCTGTTACGCAAAACGAACTGAACATATTTTCATGAAACATGGAACGGAACATATCAGAATGAAATCTTATCAATCAGAATGACACATATCAGCTAGCTTAGCATGGCACTCCGTGAGAAGACGTTGTCATGCGTTTGTCACGCTTACGTCTCTGTCTATAGTTTGAAATGTGATAAGGACAGCATGCGTGAGATAATTGTCGCGGCACGCCATGCTAAGCCCCCAGAATAACATACATTATTAAAATGCGTACGAAGCCGCGGGCGATGTCGTGTAAATAAATAAATGAAATAAGACCTACCTATATGTACCTACAGCTTGATCATTTGACTACATACATACGTATCCGTCACGCCTCTCTCGCATTGAGGTAGGCAGAGACCTCTTCCTTCCACTTGCTTCGTTCCAAACACACCTACTTCTTTCGCTTCATCCACATCCATCAATCGCCACATAAATGCTCGTCGGTAGACTATACTAACATTATGCAAAACAATTAGATAATAACTCTTCTTGTGATCAAACAGATGTGAAGCGTACACGTACGTTGGCAAATTAAACAAAGATTTCAGGTAACCGTTGTCGTCGCACAGATCGAACTGCGTGAATTCAGCTAGCTTGCATTTCCTACAAATTAAAATCGGGAGTTAACACAATAATCTCGGGAGTTAACTGGGGAAACTGCACTCTTGCGAATCTAGCATTAACTTTAAAAAATGACCCGTCTTAAGTGTTGTCAAAACCTACAGGATTAAATGATTTTCATTTCATTTCATTTGATTTCATTTCTAATCTTTAAAATTTAAGATTTATTATTGCTATAATATAAATTAAACATAATTATAATTATTAAGCGTTGGGCGAGAATAGCCACAGAATGGATGCCGGAAGACGGCCAGCGCCGCCGAGGTAGGCCGAAGAAACGATGGCGCGACGGCCTGAACACATTTAGGGAAGATTGGTGGAAGGCCGCCACCAACAGAAATGTGTGGAGAAGCATGGGAGAGGCTTTTGCCCAGCAGTGGGACAACATAGACTAGAAAAAATAAATAAATTAAACATAGTTTTTGTCCTAAATCATGACGAAACTGTAGATAATGTTTTGCCTAAATCATGCGAACGGCCTGTAGTACATGTTAGACCTTACTTTCGTATATACTCCAGCATGATCCTAACAGGACAGCAAGGGTTAACCAGCAGTTGCTTCTCCACAGCCGTATCGATTTCTAAAATAGATGATTTACGTCGATACAACGATAACTCGGCTGGGTCTTTGTATATAATGTTTATAAACATGATTCTTTGTATTAGAGATCTTTAGGTATTGGCAAAAATATTTAAGATAGGTTTTCAAGATAGGTATATTTCGCAGTCTTAAATGTTAAATAAGTGTCGTAATTTGCTATTTCCGCGATATTATTGTTTAGTACTTTACAAAATAACAACAATACACTTTGTCAACGTGTCAATCTTATGAACAGTCATCAATTTGACATTCGACACCTCTTCGACACACACATATATATTTTTTTTGCATAAATTACCAAGGAGACTTGATAAATTAACAAATTATTTAACTATTAAAACCTCGTTAAAACCACTGTCTTTGGTTAAAACTTAACTTTGTACTTATCTAGTTTTTAAGTTATTTCATTATACAATTTTAATTATTACAAGGTGTCAAAAATTCCCTTTTTGTGCAGGTGTAGGTATTTGAAGCAATGATCCAACGCATACAACATAATCCCATACTATCAAAGATTAAATGGTTACAGATAGTTACAAATAATCTAAAAAATACACAAACCCCATCGCAACAGCAAGAATATTGAAAATATTGCACTTTTACACTGATAACGTGACCTGATATGATAGTACAACCTTTTACATAAACTAAGGTAATCGAAACGCACTTAAAACACGCAACGATATGTAAACAAAATTATCTTTGTAAACTTGTAACTTTGTAGGCATAGGCTTCAATAACAAGTAAATAATTATGTGATAAAGGTGCATACGTACTTAGTTGTTGGCTGAGATTAGCAAAGAATAAGAAACTATTTGAAACGCGATGACATTTTCTTAACTGATTCAAACAGTCAATTTTAACCTCTCCGAACCCAACTCATACGTCTCATACATAAACGTCATACTTATGTTATGACGGTTTTTTAGTTGAGTTACACTAGTAGAATATTTATGTTCAAAATAGTGTATACTGCCTCCCTTATACCTATATTCAAAACTTGCCCAAACGCATTAAGTCAAGGTAATTTTAGATAGGTACCTTAACTTTTACATAGTTATATAGGAATGAGCAAGGATCGAGTTTCGAGCGTGAAAATTAAAAAATATTAACTGAATTTAAAAAACAACAGAAGGGCTGAATTTATCGGTAAAATGGAAGAGGAAGTGTGTGTTCTACTTGCTAATTAGTATTTCACTGCGTAATACTGTTGTTAATTTTAAAAGGCCTTAAACAATAACACTGCTTAACAACACTAGTTTCCGTCAATAGTAGAACCTTGCTTTGCATACAAGTAGCCCTATAACAAAGGTCATCACACGTAGCGGCGGCCTTGACCGCAAAACTGTTGCGTTCACCCGCGTTCACACCATTTCCCAACAGAAGAATCTAATACGATTCATATTTCATAAGAGCGCCTTGCAGCAACTCGGGTGCAGGCACATTGGCCGACCAACGTCGCTACGCGCGCCCGCTGCCTGCCTGATAAAAAAAAAACAAACATTCTATAATCTGTGCGCCTAGTTGCATTATCATTGAAGCGGCCGACGAAAACGCGCGCGAATTACGACCGATTTTAAACTTCGAATGTTTTTTCGTGCTTAATAGATTAAAATTCGAACGAAAACTTTTAAATGCGAACTCTTTTCATGAAGATTAAAAACTCCGCAGTGATGTGATAAAAGATAAGTTTACTTTTTTAAAAGTTGCCAAAGAAATGTGAACAATGCTTTCTGGAGTATCCAGCCTGGTGACATTTGGAGTAGCGGCTTTCCCCCCTCCTGGACCTTTGCCGAGTTCCTTCCAGTTTCACCATCAGGGGTCCAATTTTGCGATCTTTGTGATACTCTTTGCTTTATGTATGATGGAGGTGGTAGTCATCAGAATAATTACGGAGGAACAAGCTAGGAGCGAACAAGGAGCGAGAAGTGTCACTTCTATGTGGTTCGATTTGGATGATGAGTGAAGTGAAATGAAGTGTGATGAAGTGAAGTGAATCAAAATGGAAATCGAACAATATAGAGACTTTAATAAATACGGGTAGTTAACGCGATTACCATGATTATATGTAGTCAATTAGTTTTAATGTAAATAACCTTTAAAATAAGGCAAAGTTTGCTTTTAATATGGTCACTCTTAACGTGAATCCAATAAAAGCCAAACGTATACAGTTTTTACAAAGAAATCTCAAAAAAATTACATTAGTGGCGTTTTCATCTCCATCAATTAGTCAGATTGACTTCGATAAATTATAATGTACCGAAAAATGAAGCGCCAAACTTTCGACAGATTACAATATCTCGAGATTTATTGTAGTCAAACGATATTCATTCATAATCCTACGGTGACATATAGGTACTTTTGAAGTTCGGAAAACGAATCACTCGCTTCAGACGTAAGGTAAAACATTCGTCACTTGATGCACCATAACAACATTGTCAACAGATTGTCCTTCAGCTGTACAATGCTTTTATCTCATGTTAAAGGCAATGGCAACAACAGACGTTAAGGAAGTAAAAACTCGTTAAAGATTTTTAAAGAACAAAATTAAATATTCAGTACAGAGTCATGTATAAAATAATGTTGTTACTCGTAATAAGCATCGAATAATAAAACAATTTATTTCGAGTTATCATATTTGTAAGACTGATGACCCTAGTTGCCAAAAACATATACCTAATAGGTTCCTGAAAACCATTAAATACTTGCAGTATGATGACTCTATTTGCCAAAACTTACCTATAGGTACCTAATTAGTTCCTGAAAACGATAAAATACATTGCGTAAGACTTAGGCAAAGAAGGTGTACTCTAAAAGACAATCAATTGGTTTCTGAATGCGGATGATGACTACATTCAAAATTTCAAAAAATAATTAGTTCGTATTTTAGGCTATTAAAAATATTTGAAACACATTTTTTACCTGATCAAATACATAAATAAATACAAAGATACAGAGCATCAAAGTTACGGAGTTTGGGGTATTGACGTCACTCCTAGGTAAAAATCTTACTGAGGAGTGACGTCACGAGCAACTTTAACCCAGTGTATCTTTGTCATTTTTAGTTAAAAAAGAAAGAAAAAAGAAAAAATACGTGTCGAATATTTTAAAATAATCTATGTGATGGAATAAGTATTTCATTTAACATTGATAACGATGTTATGTTTACTTTAAGGTGCGATACGCTAAACAAGTAGAGTAAAAGAGATTGAGATTTGGCCAACGGTCCACAATTGACACTCAATTCAAAAACCATCTATTAGTGCTATTTGTGTCTTATTTTCAATGTCTCTGTAGCAAACTAGAGGTGCATCAATGGACTTATTCATTTATTGCTTTCATGTGTACAAACATAGATATTATTTCGTTCATAGACTCAACATGAAACCCTGTTAGGGGCAATGATTTTTTATAGGTATAGATATGTTATATGCGCGCACATTTTGAAGACTGTAAATAAACCTATTTAAGACAACTTGTAGCTAGTCTCAGTTAGTCTGAAGACATTTGGAGTATGATTTGAAGGGCTGTTATTAATGTCATTGTAATCATTGTTTAAAAGATTTAAAAAGGCACAGATTTAAAACGCCAATCACTATAAAGGTAACATAACTATACCTATAAAAAATCATTGGTTAGGGGGCTGCAATATACATAGGTCATTATTTAACACGTAGAGTTTGAGAGTAGAGTTTGAGTAATATGTAGAGTTTGAGATGTCACCGCTCAATTCAAAAACTGTAGGTGCTGTTTGTTTTTTATTTTCTATTTAAATTTCTCTGTATCTTGCTGTATATCAAACTAGAGATGCATTGACTTAAATAGAGTTTGAGATGTCGTCAACAGTCAACGTCAATCTATGAATATCACTGCTTAATTCACAAGCCATCTGTAAATGCCTAATAAGTTACATCATCTTACAACATCAATCAGCGGTGGTAGCCCAGTTGGTAGAACGCTTGCCTCGAACTCCAAGGGCGTGGGTTCGAAACCTGGCGCGGGCACGTACCTCTGAGTTTATTTCTCATGTACGGATCAATTTATTTGATTACCACTTGCTAACGGTGAAGGAAAAACATCGTGAGGAAACCTGCATACACCAGAGAAGAAATTCGAAGGTGTATGTGAAATCCGCCAACCCGCACTTGGCCAGCGTGGTGGATTACGGCCTAATCACTCTCTGTATGAGAGTAGGCTCGTGCCCCTCGGTGGGGACATATATGGGCTAACAACAACATCATCTCATTTTTTCTACGAATTCAACAAGTCTATACCTATCAAGCCCTACGTACTTAAGACAACGATGATTATAGGTTCGTCTCACACGCAATATAGCGTTTAACCTCCTTATTCCTAAGGAAATACTGAAGGTTATTACTTGTATTAATACTTTTTGTATCCTTAAAAGCCTACTAAGATAAGAGGCTTCCGATTTTATGTTATTTTTTTAATATTTAACTGTATTAAAAAATAGGTATCTACGTATATGAAAATTTATTTCTATGTTTTCCTTGATGCTTTAAAAGGTATAAGAATAACGAAATAATTATCTATAAAAAGTTGATTGTTAAAGCAATAAACTGAAAAAATATTGTTCAACAGGAAAAAATATGAAATTAACAATTTCTTAAAGTGACAGCGCGTTTATGTCTTTTGTTCCTGGTATTTTATTTTCGCATTTATCAATTAATCAGTTTTTAATAATTTCGTGATTTCTTTGTAAAATTACGTTACCTAAAAAAAATGTTCTGATTGTGTAATTTACCAAATAAAAAGAATGTTCTATTTACAAATAAGTAAAATAATTACCTTAATTAGTTCGTATTTTAGGCTATTAAAAATATTTGAAACACATTTTTTACCTGATCAAATACATAAATAAATACAAAGATACAGAGCATCAAAGTTACGGAGTTTGGGGTATTGACGTCACTCCTAGGTAAAAATCTTACTGAGGAGTGACGTCACGAGCAACTTTAACCCAGTGTATCTTTGTCATTTTTAGTTAAAGAGAAAAAAGAAAAAATACGTGTCGAATATTTTAAAATAATCTATGTGATGGAATAAGTATTTCATTTAACATTGATAACGATGTTATGTTTACTTTGAGGTGCGATACGCTAAACAAGTAGAGTAAAAGAATGTTCTATTTACAAATAAGTAAAATAATTACCATAATTGGATGAATTTGGCCTGAAATTCGTTTAATGTGACAACACTGTCACTCATTGTTTGTACATTTTGTATTGAAATTGCTCAACTTTATAAATGACCTTCTCTAACTCTTTTTGTTTTATTTCCTTTCAATGCTAATGTAACAAATGTTCACATCCTCTGAATCATTCCATATTTTTTTTAATTTTGCGGTCGTTGTCTCTGGTAATTTATTTAAATTAAAAACTTTTAAACATGCATCCAAATACATTAATTGTTTAAGTACTTATACAGGGTGTAACAGAAAGGGGGTATAAAGCCGAAACGCAGCGATAGTCCCCATGAAACTGAACAACTTTCCCCAAGGAACATGGATCTCTGGAAAAAATTTTTTGGATTGCACATACTTACTCGATCAACTGATCGGACATTTTGTATGGGGAGACAAAAGTTTTTTTTTCGATTCCCTTGGGGAAAGTTTTTTAGTTTCACGAGGACAATCGCTGTGTTTCGGCTTTATACCCCCCTTTCTGTTACACCCTGTATAAACTGAACGATATAACTATTCTTTTAATTGTATTTTAGGTTATAATGAAACTAAATTTTTCCTTAGATTTCGTTCGCATTTAAGATAAAACGATTTACAGTGTCCCATTGCTGGGCAAAGGCATCTTTCCTTCCTCTCCACGATTTTCTATTCTAAGTCGGTGTATGATATTCACGCACTGTATCATTGCAATTTTTCTTTTTTGAAAAAAAAAAGGCTAAAAATCCATTATGAAAATATATTCCAAACTATTTTGATAAATCTATCAAGTGATTCATCAGCGACTCAATATATTTTGTAGATTAATCTCGCTCATTAACAATAACGGCAATCAAAATAATGTAAAACCACAATTAGGCAATAACTTGGTTTAACCAAAAAGTAAACTCCCATTCCAATTTGTTAATCAGTCTTACCTCCCTTCACCAACGGCTAGTTAGCACAGGTATCAAGTACCAAGGAACAGACGCAACTCGCAAAAACTAGACACTTTATTTGTATACACACACATACTTACCAAGCCTCTAATAAACTTATCAGATGGTATCGTACAGCCAAATTATATTGACCTGTAAATAATATACTGGTTTGGAGAAATGAGGTGTCAGGTTTCGCTGGTAGTTAAGTTGCTTAACTGCCCGAGGCCGCCCAGTGCCATTACACTATGCTTCTACTTACAAATTGCACATAAACTTGTCTAAATCTGTTTCGTCTAAATGATAAATATTGCTACAGTATTACATTATTTTGTTGTTTATTTGGTAAGTGGATGCGTCAAGCAAACCTTGCAGGCAGATTGACGTAAAGTGGTAAGGTTGCCTGGAAGATATTGCTACCTAGCAATAACGCCGCCTGTTGCTTCTTATATTCTTGTTTGTGTCTGTACCTTATATCTTTGTGTGCAATAAAGAATATTTGTATTGTAGAAAATCCTAAATATGTCTCGCCAATGGATGTTTGTTTGGTACTCTTTTACGCAAAAACCACTTAACAGATTTTCATGAAACTTTACAATATTACAAGTCGTATTACAAGTTGTGTGTGGCAGAGTGTCAATGTCATTTTTTGGCACATTTGCAATTGATACTCTGTCGACACAAATCTGAGGCTATTTAATTTAGCAGACTTGGGCCCTGTATCTGATACAGTAACCAAAGTCGTAATCAGAGACACTTCTTAAAATCCACGATCTAGCCAAAAAGAGCCATAAAAATCAACTAACGAATCCAACTAGGACCCGTCAATGCACTATTGTGCAACGCGCCATGTTGAAAGGCAACGCTGGCGCCTGCGCGTAAGCGTTGCAATAGACGTTGCAACTAAGACTCTGAAATCTTTACGTAAGGGAGCTAGTGAATGTCAAGATCAGTAGGAGAACGCTTTGTTATGGCTGATTTAAGGATTGAGATTTCTGGCAAAGATCTTATTTATTGTTGGTTTGCTAACAGGTAATACAACCAAAAAAGAATACAACAGTTTATAAAAATAAAAGCTGATCGTCTAACCAATATCATAATATATATTATCTTTGCCATCTTCTTTACTGACGGCTGTTGCTATAGGTATACATATAGGGGAAGCAACTGATGAATGTGGATGAAGCGAGGTGTGTTTGGTACGTAGCAGGTGGAACGAAGTGTTCTCTGTCTGCCTCGATGGGAGAGAGGCGTGACGAATATGTATGTATGTAAGTATGTACATATAGGTATTAGCTATATGACATCATATCTTGGAAAAGTTATACGACAGCATAAAATTAAAAAAAAAATAGAACCAATCTACTTGTATATGTTTTTGTACATAGTAAAAACTACGATATTAAAAAGTTTGATTAAAACCTTTTTAGTTTTTTGAAAAAAAATAATTACCCTCTCACATCCCATGACCCATTATAAACCCAGACGCAATTGATTTTCTATTGTTCTTTTTTTCTGGGATGTGAAAGATTAATAAGCAAGTACCTACCTTATTCAAGGAAAATACAAGCTATGTATTAAACTTTAGCATGAAACTACTATTGCATCGCACAGTAATGACAAAAAACCTTTTATAGAGAGAGAGAGAGATAAGCTTCTAAAATCTATTCATTTGAAAATTATTAATGTTAAACAACAAACAAAAACTTTGAGAACAAAAATTACAATTGAGAAAGAGAAAATAACACATGTCAGGATGGAGTTAGATGTCACAGTGGCAATAATAAAAGGTACCTACTTACTTTAGTTATACGTAGAATAAGTATAATTTATACACGAAATAGGTAAGTATAATGATGTACATTCGATGATCACTGTAGATTGTCTCTATGTCGACATACAGACATAATGACGTGGTGGAAAAACTTATTATTAAGTAACTGTAGGAAATGACTCGCCAGTTGGCGTAGTTGGTAGTGACCCTGCTTGTGGCAGGTCGTGGATTCGAGTACCACTAGAAACTTTGTAAAGAGATGTTTGTCTTAAGTCTGGGTGTTTGTATTTATGAAATGTATTACCTATAGCTGTTCCGGCGAACTTTGTTCCGCTTAAGGGCTTTCCCGGAAATTATTCGATTTTTTCTCACCGTAAAAACCATCTTTGGACTTCAATGAACATTTAAAAAAAAGAATTGATAAAATTGCTCCAGGCGTTGTTGAGTTATGCGCTAACCAACACATTTTGCGATTCATTTTTATATTAAAGATTTGAGAGTGTCGCTATTGTCGGTGGAGTCTTCACCACTCTGCTCTATTTAGAG
This sequence comes from Anarsia innoxiella, assembly GCA_947563765.1. Classification (NCBI taxonomy): domain Eukaryota; kingdom Metazoa; phylum Arthropoda; class Insecta; order Lepidoptera; family Gelechiidae; genus Anarsia; species Anarsia innoxiella. Next base: position 11,032,880 of record OX387393.1, on the reverse strand, counting down.
AATAGTAGTTCGTTTGAGTAAAAGATACGACACAACTTCTATTCCCTCTTTTATTTTGATCTATGTTAGTCCTCCGTGGTCTCCTTCGCTTCCGTTTACCTTCTACTGCTCTTCCATTGGTGTTTTTCCAAAGTCGTCGTATCGTATCAGGTAACCCAGCATCTTTCGTCTCCTTTCAGCAAAGTAGTGTAAAAATATGTACCTATAGAAACGTACCTATTATAATACATATCCGTCACACCTCTTCTCTCCTATAGGTGTATGCAGAAACCACTTCTCTCTATCTGCTACGATCCAAACACACTTCTTTCGCTTCATCCACATTCATCAATCGCCTCATACACGCTCGGTACTTATTAAAAATATATTATTTAATTGTTCCAGACCAGAGCCTCCTCGGAGACGCAGAAAATGCCTCCCTTCCAACAAAGACGATGGTGTATGTCGTGAATGCGGCGGTGACACTCGCGGCGGCATCGTACCTTGCATTTGTCATCATTACAAGTAAGTTGAGATACGTTGACATCCATTGAGATCCGTTGACATCCACTGAGATCATTTGACATCATCATCAAAGGGTTCTGATTTTTTAGCGCTAAGTCAACGTAAAATCAGATTAATTTTTCCAATTAAGTAATATCTACTACATTCGAAGGACAGTGGTTATTTTTTTGCAATATAAACAAAAGACGAGCAACGTTTTTTTTTTTAATTCTATGTTTTAAACAAGTACATACCTACAAACTGATACATATCTATCTGGCACGCCTCTTTCTCATCGGGGTAGAAAGAGACCACTTCCCTTCATTTGTTACGATTCAAACTTCAGTAAAACAAATGACACGAGTGTAACCCTCTCCTTCTAATTTTCCAGCCCCGTGAAGTTCGAATCAGGCGCGTGGTTCCTCCGCCAAGTGCAGCGAGCTCTCACCGTCGTACCCTGGACTGTCAATACGGATATGCTGGAGCAAATTGGTAACATTTCTTGCTTCTTTTAAAAGCTATAGAACTTTGGTTAAAGCATAGAGAGTATAAAATAGAGACAATCACTTAAGATCGCCATAACTACCGAATCTTATCATATCCGCAAGCCCGTATCCAAAGATATGTAACAATAAGTTTTGCATTAGGTACTTAATGATGTAAAAGTAAGGTGAAACCTATTGATAATTAACTAATCATCTCAATATTTGTAAATAGTAACGTAAAGTGTAGGTATGTAAAACCACAGATTACTTACGTAGTTACTACGCAAGTAAAACGTCTTGTCTCAATGTCATTCAAGTCAACAAAATATGAATATCGGAATTCGCCTATCCCGATAATAGGATATCATACGATGCATTTTATTATAACTTGCTTACTTGAATAGTAGGTAGGTACTAATCTTGATTCTTAAACTTCCCTTCTTCCAGACGAAGAATACGAAGGGCGCGAGAGTCCAGCCCCGAGTGACAGTGCGCGCAATGAGCTGCGCAGTGTCAGAGAATTCCTTGAGGCTCTTTCATCTAAGCTCGCCGGAGGTCCTATAGAAGGGACTCGAGTCGCGCCGCTGTATCAACATCCAGCTTGTAAGTAGTAGTAGCTACTTAGTTTAAATAGTTTGTGAAGGAATAAAGGAATGTATGGAATTGATTGATTTGAATGAGCTTGTTTTGATTGAACCTGAGTTTTGATAAACCTAAGATTCAAATTTGTAGAAACTTTGGTAATATAATTCGCCATGTTTGCCTCACATGTTATAATAAGATAATGTTTAATCATTGATCAAAATGCGTCTTGGTTTTAGTAGTGCCTGAAAGAATAAACTTAGCAAAATATTCTATGCGAAGTTTTAGTATTACTTTTCAATGTTTTGTTATAAGCGTTAAGCATGATTATTGTGAATGATTAAAGAATAAATAAATAAATAAATTATCGTTCAGATTAGACTAATGTGGAATGGTTAGTACCATTTGCATGTTTAAAATGCTACGTTATACAACATTTACGTTTGCCAAATACCTTTACACTTCATCTAGTTCGCCCTACTTACGGTATTTAGCAAACGCCAGTAGAAATTAATATACTTGTGTAGATTTGATCATATGGGAGACATATCGCCCGCAACTCCGGGACTCCCTGACCGAGCTCTCCACAGCGCTTCGAGACGCGCTCACAAGTAAGAATAGCACGGTTTCTGCACGACTGTGACTCACTTATGTGTATTTGCTATGAAAGTTTTTTCAGGCACTTTTGAAGTTTAGTTTGATTTGCTTGGTATGTATTCTGAGATATTACAACTTTACAAGACCACGAAGGTCTTAAGCATGCAGCATGAATTTGTTTTTAAAATTTTTACGTAATCTCTATTCAACCACAGAAGAATATTTTTATTTTTACTATATTTGTTTGAAACATTTAGGTGATTGGGCGATGTTTTCTTCAATACTTCCAATTTCATTTGGCTGTTTTATCCAGTCTTCATATTTTTTCTGGATTTCTCACTTTTCCTTAATTATTTTCTTTGATTCTATCTTTTGTTTGCTTCTTTTATAAATTTAATTAGGATAAGACTTCACTATAACTACCTATTTGGCGGATTTTTTTTAACTTGTATTTATCGTATCTTAATTCCTACTTATTACAAGAAGAAAGCAGGTAAGTATTAACTACTTACTTATTCGAACGACAAAAATCGTATCACATTCCATACTGGGGTTAGTACTAAGATTTGTAATAGACATCAGCTTATTACCAGCTTTAAATATTACTCAATACTCGATATTATTGCACTCCTCAGGTTTTTTAATGTATTTTTTCTCACATTTTTCTAGACATCTGCTTCTAGAATCATTAATCCGGGTAATTATAAAGTGTTGAGGCTGTGAGTGCATAAAATGTTTCCGTGCGGCTGCGTCCGCGCAGCTTGGGGTTGGCGGTCAACCTTCCTTACAGCAGGGTTGGCAAGGGAATAGAACTATTTTAGGATTGCCAGTTTAATAAGTTACAAGTGAAAAGGAGTATTTTCTGGTGTACCTACAAGCAATCGCGGTATCCAATATCAGCTGGAATCAATTGTCACCAACAGACAAATTTGTAAAAATTGTAAGTAGGTACGCATTTCTAAAAGTATGAACCATTCCGCGTTCTTATAAGTAGTTTTCAAAAGCGTTATTGAAACTAAAAGTTGTTTTTTTTATTTTGACATTTGCGTCCCTTTTTATTATGTTCGACATCCGAAATTAGTCAAACAAAGATTTTTAACCTAAACATTAAGCTAGACAAAAGAAGCTACGAGTACTCTATATCTACCAGTTTCTTTGAAGAGCAACATTACCTACACCTCAAATCTATATACTTAAGCAATAAAACACTAAAGAAGTAAAAAGAGACAGCCCTAACCAAACTAAGTCTGCGCTCGTGCATCCGTCACGGTCCATTCGCTAGTTTAGCATACGATTGAATTGCGCATGTTAATTTATAATTGCCAGTTCATTGGCACTGGCTACGGCTACGAGTATCGTAAAACATCGTGGTTGAGAGGTGATCGTCTTTAACAACATAAAGATTTGATGTTATTACCTTGATGACATCATCATCTTATCATAGGTATTAGAATAGATAGGAATAGATTTTTTTTAATCAGTATCAAATATTATGGTACAATATTATACATAAAATTAAAAAAGAAAGCTGGTAGACTGAGGGAGAGGACCTGTGATCCCCGCGCCGGGTTTTTTCTGCTGCAGCGGATGTCTATCGCTATCCAGTGTGGAAACGCAGCTGGGGTGATGGGCACGTTTGCACCAGGAGAGACCAGATTAGTGTTAGTTAGGTTAAATTTAGTTTAGTTTAGCGGTTATACTCAAAGATAAATACTGTTTTTCTAGTTATTGTTCAAAAAAAAGAAAGATTAGTACTGAAAAGGCTTACCAGCTCAGCATAATGCTGTGACTTAAGGTCACAACAATTGATTTTCAGCTGGATCCTAAAAAACATATTTAATATTAAAAACTATAAGCTATTATCACCATCTTACCAAATACTAAATACATATCAGCTTGTGGACATCCACTGCTAGACAAAAGCCTCCCAAGGATCTCTACTACGACCGGTCCTACGCTGCCTACCTCCAACTTCTTCCCGCGACTTTCACTAGGTCGTCGGTCCACCCTGTTAGAGGCCTTCCCATACTCGCTGATATAAGCAATCATAACTTTACTCTTTTCATCGTCATCATATTTTGGAGCGTCGCTCTTGTCGGTAGAGTCTTCGCCACTCTGCTCTATTGTCTGCCGTCCGTTTGAGCACCTGATACTGATATGATTTACTTTTTGACTGTCCATTATCATCTTTATACTTTATGATAAAACAAGCTTACTAAGATATATGAATATCTTTTAAACACAATAGTTAAGTATCTACTCTAATTAATTAACAAAGTGTAGGTAGCTATTATAGGTAAGAAAAAGAGAATACAAACAATTATTTTCCCATAACATGAATGACTTTGTGTTGTGAGGAATTGGGTAACTATTTGTTTACAGGTATGGATACTTTCTTTCCTTGGAATCAAATACTATTAATGAATAGAATTTTCCCATAATCTTATTATAGGCATGGGGGCTTAGCACGGCGAGCCGCGACAATTATCTCGCGTATGCTGTGCTTATCACATTGAATACTATAGACAGAGACGTAAGCGTGACAAAGGCATGACAACGTCTTGTCACGGAGTGCCATGCGAAGCTAGCTGATGACTAAAAATTTTTTTTAGTCCATCACATAGATTATTTTAAAATATACGACTCGTATTTTTTCGTTTTTCTCTTATACTAAAAAATGACAAAGATACACTGGGTTAAAGTTGCTGGTGACGTCACGCCTAAGTAAGATTTTTACCTAGGAGTGACGTCAATACCCCCCACTCCATAACTTTGAAGCTCTGTATCTTTGTATTTATTTATGTATTTGATCAGGTAAAAAATGTGTTTCAAATATTTTTAATAGCCTAAAAGTCGGACTAATTATTTTTTGCATTTTTGAATGTCGTCATCATCCCTGTGGCACCTCACTTTTAGGTATAGGTGGAGAAGTCACCTACTTATTTAAATTTTGGTTAAAAACATTCAGTTATAATTATTGTTTTATTTGTTGTAAAAAATAATCATCAAATAAAACAAATTGAAATACTATGAATACTAGTTCTCAAACTTACATCATAAAAGCCATAAAATCGACCATATTCCCGCCAAAGAGTCAGGCAGGCAGGCTATATTTTTTATGACGTCCAACAAGACCGTGGGAGCACTCCATACAGCCAAAAGAAAAAAAAGAAAAAAGTTGTGAGTGGCCAGTGCTTAGGTACTTTGACATTTTATTGTTATAAGAATAGTATTCGAGCTCCTTGGTCGAATATTTAAAGTAGTTGTGAAAGAAGAAAGAAGTACCTACTTATGTTTAAGGTGGTTTTTAGCGACGAGAAAGAAACTTTTAACTACTTACCTACTGAAGTTAATGAAATTGTTGATAATCAGAGTAGATCTACCACAAGAACCAATTACAATCGACCTCTTATTATTAGATAAAAATATGGATAAGAAGCTCATTCATTAATGGAAAATAGAAATTGACTATTGTAATCTAAACGTGAGCTTCATTGTTTTGAAGAAATTGATAGGTAAAACTGGAAAAGTAAATTAGAGACTTCCTTTGTATGTATGTGCAAAGGAAAGTGTATCACTCAGGTGTCAAGAAAACTCTTACAGGTAACATTGAAAGTAAAGAGACGAAACAAAGAATTTTATTGATAAACTTTTTATTTTTACATTGTTGGTAGATAATGTTAATGGAGATAAAATATAGCCAACACTGAGCTAATGTCAATAACCATTCGTAATTCGGGTTTCAGCTTATGTTTACAGTTTTTCGACTAAAATACAATAATTTTTGGAAGAATTAAGCATAGCTTGGGTGAACACATTTTTTTTTTTATTTCAGGACTTTTCATTTTGCTCTAAATAACCGTATTTTAATTCCTACCTAACTTGCAGAACCATACAAGTTTTTCAATATTATGTACAGTCAACATCAGATATATGGTAGCGGTCAAGGTACTCAAATATTTCGGAGCAGCATTAAATTTCAATATGTTCGTTACAATAGATGCGGCCTATAATATCGGAACATATAAATCGTCACAAATATCGGAACATATAAATCGTCACAAATATCGGAACATTTATGTAAAATGTACTTTAAGTCTGTGTAATACAATTTAAAATGCTTGAGATTGGACCCACGAAGTTATCAATAATTTGTAGTGACATTCACCGAAAAGAGTGTCATTGTGACTGTCTCTTTCAAATACAACAAATATTCTTACCAAACTAAATGCCTATATTATAAAAGTTCTTTTGACGCAATGTCAAAATTGAAGGGCGTAGAATGATTAGCTTAATTTCGATAAATCGATGTCAGATACTTAATGGCGTAGTTGATAGTCCTTTGACTATTAAAGCACATAGTCGTGGGTTCAAATCTGATGAGAGTGCGTTATTTTTTTTCTACTTTTTATGGATGAAAATAGCATTATTATTTTCCTTTCACGGAACAATGGTAAAGTAAATGGTAAAAGTCCTTTTACACTTGGTAGGTATAAACAGTGTAGTAGTAGTTATTGTTCTACAACAAAAGAAAATTACAAAGAATAAATATTACAATAAGTAAGTAAGTAAATAACAAAATAGCAAACATGTTGTTGTTGGTACTTTAAATTATTTTATTAGTATACCTAAGTATCTATCACGATTGAATTGTTGATCAAGTACTAGAACCTACCTACTTGGTAATTATCTTTCATGTCCGAACTCTTTTAACGCGTGTAGTTATATTTGTGTTCTTCATGTTTTCTATATTCTTGACGTTGACAAGTCAATATAGGTAGTACCGAGTTCAAATGTGTACTTTGTAGCACAGACTTAAAGTACATTTTCCATAAATGTTCCGATATTTATGATCATCTTGACTGCTTAGATACCATTGACGATTATTTTCGTTCCGATATCATTACCTGATTGTATGTAACGAACTTATTAAACAGTCTCTGATCCTAAATTTGTGACGTTTTATATGTCCCAATATTATAGGCCGCATCTATCGTAACGAACATTTCGAAATTTAATGCTGCTCCGAAATATTTGAATACCTTGACCGCTACCATATATCTGATGCTGACTGTACAATAGTCACACAAGTTTACTATTCTATTACAATAATCATTTTAAAACTGAACCGAACTCTAATCGATTACATCTTTATATTGCGTCATCAGTTAAACAAGAACTTTTTTATTCGTAGTTTTTATTCCGATTGTTTTTTTTTTAATTATAATCAAGATACACCAGTTTATTAAACACCTGGTCGATATGCGGCGATACTATTCGAAATTTTAAACTATGATCTACATCTCTTCTTTAAGTACCATAATTGAACGATGATATCTTCTAAGTTGTAAAACTGTTGGTGAACCAATAAATAGGTATTTATTTAGACAAGTACCATTGGATGTATGTAAATAGAGTGGATGGAAATGTTGGAGGGGAAGGCAAAGGCGAACGTATCTCGATCAAATCGGGGCTTTAGGACCAAGTAAAGAGTACCTTACCAGGGTAGTCGGTTCAGGAACAGACGTGCGTGTATGAGGGGATGAATGCGGATGAAGCTAAAGAAGTGTGTTTGGATCGTAGCAAGTGGAGAGAAGTGGTCTCTGCTTACCCCAATAGGAGAGAGGTATGACAGATATGTATGCTGTACCATCAAAATCAACCGCTTCAATTTTTGAACTCATTAATTCGCACATTAGCCAATTCCTTCTGTTTACTAATGAAATGAACACGTGTATTACAAAACTTTGACATTTTACTACCAAAGATGCAGTTGGCAATACTTAAGATGAACTAAGAAATGCTTTGAAATCATTTGTGTGAAGTTCTCGGCTGCGGATGTCGTAATATTGTTGTGACACCATACATATTATCGTTTTTTTATGTGGTTCAAAACTAAAGTCTTTAGCGATTTAAATCTGATAGAGATCAAATGAGACTAAGCACTCTCGTATGAGAGTAGGCTCGTGCCCTGTAGTGGGGACGTTAAAAGGGCTGATGATGATGACGATGAACTGATAGAGGTGTTTTTTTTTTTGTTTTAGCTATGTACCTATCTATTTACCTTATTCTTTTTTGTTGGGTAATAAGGAGTCATTCAGGCCAAATTAGACTCAAACTTGTTTGCATCTAAGTCTACCATCGCTCTACCTCATGACTTAACCCAAATCTCTCGCACAACAAGTTGAGTGATCGGCCGCAATGTTTTGCGATCGGATCGTTGAGGTCAGCTCATTAAACATTACACCTGTCTTCGGTAATGATCGGACGTTCTCGGGTTTTGCTCTTACATAAACTACCTGTTGGCTGACTGTCATTTGTTTTTAAGTTGAGATTTTCAAGAGACATGGCGGCGGCGGCAGTAAGGCTATTTCTATACTATGTGGAAAGTTCTAGAATTACCTAGAAATTATATTGTTCTAAGTTCAAAAAACATGTCAAAGAGTATAAGTAAATTTAGGATACCTTTAATTTTTTGCAAATTTATCAATTTATTTTCAGAAAAAATATATACGGTCGAATCGAGAACTCTCCACCTTTATTTGAAGTCGGTTAAAAAGTAGGTAACGCTAATGAATAGGAATCTAGTCAAAAATTAAGTAGGTTACTCCTCGTCTAATTTTTCGATGTTTTACAATTATTATAAAGGTATATACATACATACATATCCGTCACGCCTCTCTCCCATTGGGGTAGGCAGAGACAACTTCCTTCCACTTGCTAAGATCCAAACACACCTCTTTCGCTTCATCCACACTCATCAGTCGCCTTATACATGCCCATCGGTTTATAATCTAAATAAAAGAATGACTTAGGTACTTATAAATAGTAAATACACCCGTGTAGCTTGTATGTTTTGTATCCAAAACCCACTTTTGAATTTATCAATGGAAATCTCCGCGTATTTCGACCATTTCGTTCCACCACGCGAATTTCGTCCGAAATACTGTTTGCAAACAAACCTATTCATACAAAATTACATACTAATTCATAATTGTATGTAATTTAAATATAATTGCACAACCGTTAGTTTTACTCGAGAGATGTTAAATTGAAAATTTTCCATTTTGCTTTTGGTTTCTCAATAATCTACTTTAACTGCTTTGATATAATGATTTTAAGAAAGCAGTCATAAGTTTGTTATTAAACTTTTACAAACTTTGTTATTCAGTCATTCAAGTTAGCGGTATTACTTATTGTTATTACTTTAGAGTGCTATTTGATGTGTATGTTCCTGTTTTGAATGCATGTAGTAACTACGGCCATGAACTTGAAATCACTTCTAAGATGAGCTATTAAAAGTGCGTAATTCATTTTTGAATGGGCGTATCTTACTTGAAGAAAGTTAACTTATAAATCACCATACTGATAATTAAATATTTTCTTTTTCTTTTAAATGTAGTGGAAAAGTTTATAGTTTAGAAAACTAATCATTTCAGTAATGCATCTTATCGCGCCATAATTGTTGACAAAAAAAACTTTGTTGAAAATGGGAACCAACTTCATCATCATCATGTCAGCTTATGGACGTCCACAGCTGAACAAAAGCCTCCCCCAAGGACACACCCAATCACAAGAACACAAAAACTCAACCGACTTCAACAAATCTTTAATACATAAGTACATACCTACATATCTACCACGCCTCTCTCCCATCGCGATAGGCAGAGAACACTGCTCCATTGGCTACGATTCAAACACACTTCCTTCGCTTCATCCACATTCATCAGTCTCCTCATAAATGCACTGCGGTTTAGGATACCTACTCATGTCTTGGCTTTGACTTACACACGTAGGTAAGTATAAAATTTCCAAATAACTGACATAAATTCGACGCCTCCCAAGAAAAACGTTCTATGTGAAATTTTCGAGGTTTTCAGGACGGCCTCTCAAAGATTGCAAGTTTGAACTTTGTCTCATAAGTCGGACATGCTTCACATGCCAAAGTCAAAACTTAGCAATTAAATTAATGTTGATACAAACTACATAATAGCTTAAAAAAATGTTTATTAAATCTTTTAATTTGAAAATTAGTGGGTCATATATGCTCATGTGTCATTATTCTAGGAAAACTGACAAAAAAATGTGCGTCACATATTTACATGTGACTTTTTTCTACGAAAATCTCTAGAAAAAATACAGTTACATATGATCATGTGACATTGTTTTACGATAAACCTTTTAAAAAAAGCGTCACATTTAATTGTGGAACGTTGTTTTACGAATAGTTGGGTGTATCGCATGCTAGATCATTAAAACCATATTAAATTGATATTTTTTAAGTCTTTACTTTTTGTTGTACGTTGTAGTTAATAAAATTATTAAATTTTTGAATATATCAATATAATCCGACGTAGTTATAGTCTCAATTTTGCTATAGCTACTTTAATACTTGCATTAAAGTTTATATTATGACTCAGTAGGTACCTAAGCATTCTCTTATAATAATTTAAAAGTTCAAAAAGAAAACCAAATTAATCAGATACACTGATTTAGTTACAAAGAGTTGGGGAGAACTATTTTGTTAATTTTAGTTAATACTTAGGTACTTAGTTAAATCTGTAACTTCTATACGTATCTACTTACTCAACTTCAGACAAACCTTGTTATATAAATACAAAAATAAAAAATAATTATGACTTAATTTGAGTAAACATAAACAGAACTTTTTTTAAATATTCAAATCGACAAAATGTTCACAAAATATTCTTATAGAGTTACCACTTTAATCAAGACTTTTAGAAAAATATCCTTATTCACCTGAAAAATATTTTGGTAACTGACTTATGACGTAAAAAGTGACATTCCGTAAAACAACGGTCGATGTGATCTTGAAACGCCGCCCGCGCCACTAAATTGCGAGTCATGAGGACGGCGTAAAACGTTGCATGTACAAAACGGTCTTTATTCCATGTACCTACTATCACATAGAACGTTATTCGATTTCAGTATCTTGGCTTTTAGAAGTCATAGAAAAATAAAAATTAGTTCTTCATAAAGCTTGCTACGTAAGCAGAACTCCCATGCAATAAAAACGATTTCGTTCTATGGTAATATAGAACGTTTTTCTTAGGAGGCGTCGAATTGTGCAAGAGTATTGGCAAAAGTGTAATACCTGTTATTACCGGTTCTTTAGGCCTGGTTTATGTTGGCGTTCGTGTCAATCAGGGCTTTGTAACCAGATACCGCCCTTGGAGGAAATATTACAGGTGATTGGTTTGTTACACCGAGGTGTAAGGGTGTCAAGTGTGGAGTAGAGAGTGAAAGAAACAAAGATGAGGGTATCTAAATCGCGGTTTAAATCTTTGTTTATTGTTTTCGAAATTTAAAATTCTTTTTTTTGTTGATACTGATTGATTTTTTACGATAGGTTACGACGTTACGAGTACATAAAATCAAAAGAGAAAAACAAATAATAGGTTTTTGCAGATTTTCATTGATATCGCGCTGTCGCTTACGATGAGACAGTGTTACTGTTTAATTATTTCCCTTTGTTACCTACATGTAGATATAATGTAAAAAAAATCAAATAATACCTACATCGATTTCCAGATAAGTAAGGTACGTATTCATCCGTCCGTAAACAGAAATTCCAAAGATCTAAGTGTGTACCTACTTAAAACACAAAATAAAACTCAAAATTACACATCGGTGTAACAGCCAGCCGAGTTAATTACATGATTTTTTGAGGCTGCCCAGTGACCAGTCAATCTTGTGTAACAAGTGCAAAGGTATCGATATAACATGTAGGTGCGAATGACAAACAATATTACGCGAAAGTTACTTACACTCGAGTTATCGCATTGGCGTAATTCCATTACTTACTTTTTTTTAGGCACGTTTGACCAAATAAATGTACTTACTTATGTTATTGGTATTGATTCTACTAATATTATAAATGCTAATGTTTGTTTGTGCTGGCTGAATTGGATTGATATGTATGAGGATGTTTGTAACTCTTTTATGGTGTCTACACACCAAAGCCGCCGGCATGCCGCCGGGCTAGGCTGGCGGCTGTACGTCATACGAATGGCAGCTGTCAAAAAAGCCGGCGGCTTCGGTGTGTAGATTAGATACATTGAACAGATTTTAATGAAACTACAATATTTATTTATTGGACAACCAACCGCTTACAAAAACTTACAAAGTACTTAAAATAAAACACAACAGCCAGGATAGGTTCTCACCACTAAAATATCATAGGTAAGCAAAAAGTCTGTCTAAGAACAGAAATAACTTATGAACACTTAATAACTAAAAAACTGAACTAAACTTACTTAAATACTTATTATTTTAACTCATTTTAGCCGTAATTTAAAATAAGCTATCCCCACTGTGCTAAGAAAAATTTTGCCATAAGAAACTAGTTTAGAACAGGCCATATTTTTAAAAACGCTGTGTTCCTTCCTTCTTACGTAAAAAATATGCCTCGGTTTAGTCATAAAATCGGAAGAATCGATTTTAAAACTAGAATTAGTGTCCTATTAATTGTTAAATAAATTTAAGCCATAAAAGACGCGGCTACCGGAAAAGCCAATTAAGCAGGTCTGCTTAATAATGGCCGAGATAAAATAACCCAACCGTGGCAATCCAACACGAATCTATACCTCGCAAGACTAAATTAGACTCCCGATTAATATCGTCAGGTATTCAACTCACATGTCAAGTTAAGTCTTGCAAGTTTTACGGACAAGTAAATCTGGAATCAATCATCGATTTCGAATCCATATTTTAAAATGTTCTCTAAATCCTTTGCAACATCCGTTTGAAACTAATTTGAAACAAATGATTGATTTCCCAATTGTAACCTGGAAGATTTTACTTGAAACCTGATGTCTATAACCACGAATACTTGTTGAGTCTTAAGTAAACTATTACTGCAAATAGGACGTCGATAAATACACCCTTCCGATGATATGTAATAAGGTAGATAAAGTTGCTATTAAAATTTAAGTGCATTTTTGCATCAAATTATTTTTTTTTTATGATTCTTACATAGGTTCTTATATAATAAGGCGTTTTATAGATAAAAGATGCCTTTATATTTGGAATATTCAGTATTTTATTAACAATCTCGAATACTAAGGGCCTTGACGCACTTGCGATAGTAGCGCAGTTGTGGTTTGACTTGCGTAGAATGTACAGTGCTACAAGAATCTTTTTGCACGTGGTGGATCGGAATTAACGATATCATCCTATAAATTGTCATTAATTTGAGTTTTATATTCACCACCCTCGCCCTCCTGACAATGTCACTTAAGTGTTAATAGATCCTTGTAGCACTATATACCATATTTGGTAGTCTTCACATTTTCTCTGCCGGTCAATATACGTAATATATGGATTTTTCCACTAGGTAACTATTCGAAACAGACATGTACTAGAATGAAACACTATACGTCTACGTCTATTATTATTTTTTTTTTAAAATACCAGACGCATAAATCAATATCAATATAATTATAATAAAAATGAATCATCCAACATACTCTCAATCTCAATACACGCTTACGTAAAGATTTCTCAGCCACCATCGATAAATCGATTATTATATCGATTACGGCGCGAATCGATTACCGATCGCACGTGGCCTCCGATTGTAGTGCAAATGATAAACGCTTTCGAATATACGAACTATATCTTAACGTGTTGTTTAATACGTAGTTAAGTAGATTAATCCTTTGTTTAATTAAGTGAGAATTTTAATGGATCGTTATCCTATTAACGTGTATGAAGCCTGGTTAATGTTATTCCACGAGTACAATTATTGGTATGTGCTTTGTATGTATAAGTACCTACTGGGTGTAACAGAAAGGGGGTATAATCCCGAAACACAGCGATAGTCCTCATGAAACTAAACAACTTTCCCCAAGGAGGGAGGGTCATTGGGGAAAATATATAAATTCGCCTCCCAATACAAAATGCCCGATCAGCTGATCAAGTAAGTATGGGCGATCTAAAATTTGTTTATGTTATGGCCCATGTTCCTTGGGGCAAATTGTTCAGTTTCATGAGGATTATCGCTGTGTTTCGGCATTATACCCCCTCCCTGTTACACCCTGTATAGACAAACCCAGTATAAAAGAAACGAGTTCTAAATAAAGTTCTAGAACTAGTGTCATTTTTTGACGTTTTGTCTAGCCGAAACGTTTTGTAATAAGGGGGATAGAGTCTAGTATAGAGTATAGAATTGCAGAAAGAATCATTAAAGCTAAAACCCCATTAAACTAACACCCGACAACCTCTTCTGTTTTGCTGATATCCTGGTACCTCTTTCACAGAACGCATAAAATCTACGACACTATTTCCACTTAGAAATTACCCGTCGATAGTCACTTATTCATAACTTGTCAGCAAAACTGATTCAAGTAGGTAGTTTGTGGCAAAAAATAGTATGCAATTTATTTAATCTTCTAGACCTTGGATAATGTCGCCAAAGATCATGGACTTTACTTATCTACTTTGAGAACACGTGAATGACAGCTTACATACATACATATCTGGCACGGCACTCTTCCATTGTGGTAGGTAGAGACCGCTTTCCTCCATTCTCTACGACAGATTTCTTTGTTAAAGGCTGAAACACATTGGATGCGTATGCGTAACGTAGACGTAAGCACGGCGTAGCCACGCGCGTAGTTACGGTGTAACCCGATGTGACACCGGGCTACGCGTCACGTCGACGTCTACGTTACGCAAGCGGTGACAGTTCCATACATTACAACTCAGAGGCACCTACGCATACGCATCCGGTGTGTTTTGACCTTTACTTATACCAGAGTAGGCGATTTATATTTTACTAATATCTAACCTAGGTAAGCCAAATTCGCTTTTCATATCAGCCAATTCGCAATCACACTATAATCTCTATTGCGTAAGGGTGCTTCCACACTGCATGTGGGAGCACTATAATGGTATCTGCACACCAAAGCCGCCGGCTTTTTTGACAGCTGCCATTCGTATGACGGAAAGCCGCCGGTCTAGCCCGGCGGCATGCCGGCGGCTTTGGTGTGTAGATAGCATAAGAGAGCTCATCCAAAAATGGATAGGATTTTTTTCTCCTCTTTAAACCCATATTTTATATAATGTATCTAGGTTCCAAGTTGGTACCTAAAACCCGAGAAAGTAAAAAAGTAATTAGCAATCAGTTTTTATTTAACCGCTACTTCGGTTTCGTAACGTTTAAGTTTAATATAAATAAACTATAAATATAAACTTTAATGAAATTATTTCTTTTCGTAATTTCTCTTTTCAAGCGCCGACGAAAGTCGTTTTAAAGTTTAACATGTTGCGGAGAAAATAATTTAAATTAATGCTATATTAATTTACTCCAGTCTACTAGATACTACAATTGAAATTGTCACGACACCAAGGTTGAATCAAAAATCTAGTTCAAAATTTAAATGTAGGAAAACAAATTGCAATGTTATATAGAATTGATGTCAGATAAAGACATTTTATCTTAACTGAAAAATAATACGTTTTTAATGTTCATTGTCATCTGGAACAAGAATGATATTAAACTGTTATAAGTAGGTTTATTGTTACTCGATTCTGGTATTTGGCTTAGATATAATGAATAAATCGGTATAGCGCGCGGAGACCATTTAAAAATCTTTGGGTACAAGATTTCTTTGAACAAAGTTAAATTAAAACAGCGAAATAAAAAACTTAAAGTACCTATTTCATTACATTTAATGCCTGTTTCAACCCGACATTTATTGATTAGGCACATTTTACATATAACAAAAGCCTCCACAAGCGAAAAACCTCTTTTGTCTCTAATTTACAGTCAATCAGTCACAATGTCTGAATAATGGAGTGTGTTTACGCATATTATCAGTTTCATATAAGCGGTTACTACACTTGTGTGTGCTTGGTTCTTTACCACAGCCCGCATTAACTTCTTCGCAACCGATCGCGACGCGCGTCGGGCGCGCTCGGCATTTTTCGCGACGCGAACTTTTCCGAACGGCTGACGATCTTTTTTTCTCCAATTTCAAATTCCGAGATAACTGACTTTGATAGTTGTAATGTTATTACCGATTTTTTTGGTGGTGTGAAGTGTTTTTTTTGTGTATGTGATTTTTGAGTTATTTAGTGTGTATATGTGCTTGTTTCATAGGTTTAAATGTATGTATGGTATGATTACATTTATTTGCACAAGTGATAAGATAATGTGAACCGTTTTGTTTTTGAGAGCTTTGGTAGTTTTGGTAGAGATTATTTTTTCTTAAAGCAAAACTTGGGTAAACCATTTTTCACTAAAACAGTATACCTAACACATAATAACTGCCAAGAAAATGTTAAATAAGTAATTTTAATGTCTATAATTTTAGCATACAATACTTAATACTTACCTCTTAAAACTTTAAGAACACTGCTTACTCGTGCCCATTTTTTTCTTTAACGTCAATATTTTTTTTCCAAAAATAGCGATTACTTTTCAAGCTTAGCAATATTTATTAACAAACAAAAAGTTAAATAAATAACTGGCTTTTAGAAGTTTTAAACATAGAATTTCCTCAGGGAAACTTAAAGATGAACAAAGTTAACTGAAGGTCGTTATAGCAACCTGTTTTAAACCGGAACCATCTTTAAATACAAGATGATCAAACGCTACCTGCCCTACCTTTTAATAAATATTACACATTCTAATTTTAAACTTAAGAATACTTGTACTTTTAAAATAACGTCAATTATTTTATAGAGGTTGATTAGGATAACTGTCAAAATAACTTTTTATTTTTTAATATGTTTTTTTTAAAATGGCAACTACCATTATGTGTTCTGCCAATGTCAATTGAAGTAAAGCTGACTTTAAGTAAATAGGTATTTATAGTATATAGTAGTTTAATTATATACGTAGGTACACATACCAATTGGCGCCTGCGACTGACAAGACGATAACACTAAATAGCAACAAGCAATATTTACTATGAGAAATGATACAAATTATATAAATTACTAGCTTTTATCTTCGGCTTCGTCCGCGTTATATTCGGATTTAAAGTAATGCTTCATACTAAGTTCCCATCCCTTATTTAAGGAAAGTGGGGGTATAGAAAAAGAAAAAAGTATTGTCTATGTCAATACATAAAGAAGAAAAAAAAAAAAGAAAAGAAGAAGTCTCCGCTAACCTCTATGGAAAATGCTCCATCCCTCCAAATCTATTTCCACTTAAAATATCACGTAAATTTGTCGCTCCGTGTTGCCGTTAAAACGATCAAGCATACGTACCTAAATAAATACACACAGTTTCGCATTTTTATATTAGTACGGATGCTACTAATAAAAGTATGAATTACAAATGTATAAACATTCCTAATTAGTTTATGGTATAAAACACCGTTAGGTTAAGCAATGTGTTTGAGTAATTTCATGTTATTTTGAAATTATTCGTATTTTAAATTTGTTGCTCGCCACTCACAATTCTGTTTGAGAATTGCGTAGAATGAAGTAAATCTACATAAGAAATAACGGAACTAACAAAATTCTTAATTTGAACTTAGAATCAAATCTATAATTCTTTTGTTTTTTTTTTTCAAATTGATACTAACCCGACCGTAGCTTAAAATATGCAAGTTATCTAAATACTGGTTTTTAAACCTATAGTTATCGAATTTGTACTACAATTATCCACTTACTACTCCAATAAACTAGATCGAATAATAGTACTTATCCGATAAATCAATCCGGTCTAAAACCAGGTTAGAACCTAATTGCCATACTTAATACCCAATTAAACTTAAAAATCACGAGTTACTGCATGAAATTGCGCGCGCGCATTATAAAGCATCTCTCGATGAAACTGTTGAATAAAATTTTAAAAAAAAGAGTGATGGCGTGACGGAAGTAAGGTATCGTTCTTACCGGATGAGCATCCATAAGTATAAAATGCATTATGGCTTTTAATATTTGCTGTTTCTTTTAATAGGTTATGAATTGCTGTATGTCTGTCTAGGTACCCTAGGTATAGTAATCAATTCACGGTTGTAGAGCTACGATTTAAAAAGTGTTTTATTTTCTACGTTTTAATGTTTATTTTCATTAACTAAAATGTGCCATAAAATCACGTTGTTGTTGCTTTTTGGTTAATTAAAACTTGTTATTTTGGCTAACTTAGATATATAATGTTGTTAGTATTATTATTTTTAGTAAAGTTCCACAAAATTACTTACGAGAGTAGTAACTTCTTAACATTGACGTAAAAACACGTCAATTCGATTACCTATTCACATTGACGTATCTTTCAGAGACTTTACTTAAACTTCATTCATTAGCTAAGAGCAAAGGTCATTTGCAAATCAGACGTGTGATTACATCCGTAAACAATATGTTAGTTTAAATAGTTCATGATAACCTTACACTGTTCTATAGGCAAACATTACATTTACTTATAATACTACTCAATCATTTTTATAGGTACAGATATGTTACCTTTATAGTGATTGGCGTTTTAAATCTGTGCCGAATAATGATTACAATGACATTAATAACAGCCCTTCAAATCATACTCCAAATGTCTTCAGACTAACTGAGACTAGCTACAAGTTGTCTTAAATAGGTCTATTTACAGTCTTCAAAATGTGCGCGCATATAATATATCTGCACCTAGTATATATATAATATCATTGATACTACCTATGTAGTAAAAGAATACCTCGTAAGTATATTTTGCAAAAGTATACATATAGAAATATACAGTCGATCCGGTTTTTGTATCAGACATTTTCGTGATGAGCCTCGTCATACTTCCATGTTAATTTCCTATGAGATTTGGCACCCGACAAGTGTGAATTTCTGCCGCTGGAGCTTAAGATAAAAATCCGGGGAAAATTCACGAAAAGTGGGCTGCTTATCCATTTTTACTACTTTTAATTGATGGTTTCTTGCAACGAATTTATTTATTAATACTACAAGAATGGTCATGTCAACAAATAGTACTATAGTAAACATAAATATGTTTAGAGACTTTTGATTACAAACAACAGTGAGTAACAAAGATTTTTTTTACTTCACCTATAGGTATTAGGTACAATTTAAAACGTAAAAATTTCTTTCAATCTTTACAATTTACTGCATAATAATACAGTATGTCCTATAAATATTATAAATGTAAATGTTTGTGCCGATGGATGGATGATGTTTGTTACTTCATCATTTAAAAACTACTGAACAGATTTTGATGAAACTTGGCAATATTGTAGCTTACATATCAGAATAACATATAGGCTATATTATTTGCAGATATTTAGCATTTTCTCCAAGATATGACGATAAAGGCGTACGAAGTCGCGGGCAGCCTCTATATTACTATACTTATAAACCGCAGTTAAATAATAAATCAGGAAGACATAAGAGTGGACATTAAAAAATGACCGTAATGCATCAAGTGCATAAAATAATGTTGCATCAGTGGACGTAACAATCTATATGCACTCAGTAATTGACTTTTTATGTATTAATGCAGTTTTTTTCGTGAATGTACAGCGCGTGAATTAAGGTCATACTTGTTCGTTCTCTGTTGAGAATGCAGCCTGCTTGCTCGGGAACTTTTTTGACTGATTCGTATCGAACTGTTACCTACAACTGTTATGTGATGTATTTTTACAATGTATTCGTAATATTTAATTACTAATGCTATCTTCACACCAAAAAAACCGCCGGCATGCCGCCAGGCTGGCGGCTTTACGTCATACCAATGGCATCTGTCAAAAAAGCCGGCGGTTTTGGTGTGTAGATAGCATTAAGTTAATGGGTCATGCAGTCATTTTCTGAGTTCGATTGATCTAATACTTGTAGCTAGAGAAGTATGTATGGATCATAATATTTCGAATATTTGGATCTCATTTATTCGTCATAGCGCTGTTTTGGTTTAGGCGCGATTACGGTTTGACCAAGGTACATAAATACATACATATCTATCACGTCTCTCTCCCATAAATCCAGAAATAATATTATTATATTACATACACACATTCTGTCACATTAATTTTCCATCAGGGTGGACAAAAACTACTTCCCTCCACTTGCTACGATCCAACTCACACTTCTTTCGCTTCATGCACATTCATCAGTCGCTTCATACATGCACGTCGGTTTAAAAGTCTTAAAAACTAATTCATAACCTCACTTCATGACTTCACGCATAATAAACCTAATGCAGATTAAAACCTAGACCATAAACCTAAGCATGATGCTCTCCGCTATAATTGAAGGTTGAATGACGTCAGCGAATGTAAACACAGCCTTAGATAAGGGTTTCATTGGCTGATAAGTGAACATGCTCGCGTTTGACACAGGTGTTTTAAAGCCACCGCGTGTACGCACTGACTTATATATGTATATACTTGTTGTTATTATGATGATCTCTTTTAGACTTAAATATTTTGTTTGTTCGTTATATTTTATAATTTAATTTTGATAAAATATTCGCACACAGTGTAATGTACTGTTTTTAGAAAATAAACTACTTACTTACTTATACATATCTGTAAAGCCTCTATCCTATCAGGGTAGGTAGAGACAACTTCCCTCCACTTGCTATGATCCAAACACCATCCTTTGATTCATCCACATTCATCAGTTACCTCATTGTATACAAGGTGACTTTAAATTAGTGAACGATAGAAAAGGATATGCATGTACTCGTGATAACAAACAACTTTTTCTATGGAACTAAGTACGAAAACATTTTAAAAAATTGGTCCCCCATACTATAAGCTGGTGCATTTTGTATGGGGAGTTGAATTTTTTTTTAATTATTTCCACCTTGGTCCCATTGTAAAAGTTTTTTGTTATCACAAGTACGAGTACATGCATATCCTTTTCTATCGTTCACTAATTTAAAGACATCCTGTATATGGACATCGGTTTTTGCACAGATTACTAAATACATAGTTACTAACGTGTTTACTCCTGATTTGGCATTTCCTTAACAAGTTCCTGATTTGATCGAGATACGTACCTAGTGTAGATTTATACTATGCATTTCCTTTACTAAATAAATGCAGCAACCAATTCTATCAATTTCATATCTATATGAACGTTTTTAAGTATTCTTCATAGACATATAAAATCATTTTTATGTCAACAACCTAACAAAAAGTTTTTAAGCAAAAATAAAACATTGTTCTCAACAAGTTCTCAAGAATTCCGGGTCTCACTACATAAATTATATTTAATTAGTATTAATTAGGATCTTTTCATGGAGACGCGTACCTCTTCAAGTTTTTATTTGTTCAGAAAATGTTTTGTAAAATGTCGCGAGAAATTCGTCGTTCATTAAAATGGAATTTTGAATGTATTTTTTCATTTACATACAAAGCAAACTGAATAGGTACTCACATATCGTCATATTAATCATTGCGTGAATATTAATAAGTCGTTATCATGACTGATTTCGATTTCTAGAAGACCAAACCAAGCCAAATGCCTATAAAAATACATAAACATAAGTATCTACTCAAACTCTTCTAAGAATAAAAACATTACCCTTCCTTTTGGCTTTGCCGTAGTCGAGGTTTGGCTTTGCCGTAGTCGGGTAAAAAAATGCAACAAAAAACACTGCAAAAATCTACGTAACTACCTTTAACAATATTCAAAATACATTTTAAAACAATTTCGCATTCATTTTTCGTTGTAAATAGCAAGTTATAACAATATATCAAAACGTAATCATTTAATTATAGACTTGTATTGACCCCAACCAAAGACGCCCATTGGTGAGAACCTACGTCACCAAATCACTTGTAAATACATTTAACCATTAATTTAACATATAAAAACTAATGTGAACGATCTCACCTTGTACTTCGAACCGGTATAATATAAGAATATACACGTCAAATGAAGTAAACACCTTTTTTATTTTAAATAGGTACTTATTCGCAAAAACTTAAGTAACTCAGAAGGTACCTATTTGATGTATTATTGGATAAATTCATCACTTATGGTATCTACACACCAAAGCCGCAGGCATGTCACCGGGCTAGGCCGGGGCGGCTTACGTCATACGTCATACGAATGGCAGCTGTCAAAAATGTCGGCGGCTTTGGTGTGTAGACAGCATTACGCGTGGAAGAAGAATAAAATTAAGTGGTTAAAGAAACAGACTATGTTCCAAAGGAAAACAAAAAATAAAGTGCGAATGGGACTCGGGCGAGATGAAGTGATATCAATCAGTACCTAACTAAAGTCAGTCAAAAAACTACTCATTTTGTGATTTTAGGCATCTAAGTACATGTTATTGAGCAAAAAAGACATAAAATGTAAGAGCAATACAATTAATCATGGCCACTAGCGTGGTGGATTACGGCCTAATCGCTCATATGAAAGAAGGCTCGTGCCCTTGTAGTTGGGGCGTTAAAGGGCTAATAATAATCGCATTGAACTCAGGGTATCTTAGGTATTGAGTATGAATAATAAAAACAAGCACTACAACTTAGTAGGACCATGTGCCTTAGTAAAGTTACTTTACCAAATCAAAGTGAGTACTTTAAGTAAGTAATAAATACTTAGGATCACTTACCACTTACCTAAACGATTTACAAAGCCACCTGATACCCAACGTAAGTAATATCTCGAAGAGAAATCAGCGATATCGCTCCGCCTCTCATCAAACAACTAATTGTGACCGCCAGCGTTTCCCACGTGCACTGCATAATATCTAGGTTTTCTAGGAAAAACACAACTTTCTGAGATGACGGCATTCCATTTCTATAGAGAGGTTTTTGTTTTATGAAGTGGATTTTTGTTTTGGGTGATTTCTCTAAAGAATTTTCGATGTTTTCCTTTGAAAAGGTATTGCGTATTTAAGGCCTTTACCTCCGTGGTTAGATTTTAAATATTAAATCACAACAAATCAGCCGACTTTATTATTTATTTATGAATAGCTCTTTTGAAATATTAATTTATTGCATGTTTCTGTGTTTATGCCTGAGATTTGTAAAATTTAAATTGAAAAGAGCAACCCTACAGAGTTTCTTGCTAGGTTCTTCTCCGGGGAAAACTGCACTCTTGCGAATCTAGCATTACTTTAAAAATGAGCCGTCCTAAGTGTTGTCAAAACCTAAATTGGATTAAATGATTTTTCATTTCATTTCACTTAAATGTCTTCGCTAACGCAAATGGCCATTTTTTTAAATGGCAACTACCATTTTGAATTCTGACAATGTCAAGCAAAGTAAAGTATACTATACGTAATTATTTAGTTTACAATAACTAGATAGGTAGGTACCTATACAAGTAGTTGGAGTATTCACCTTTAAGAGCCCGATTCCATTATGGTATCTACACACCAAAGCCGCCGGCTTTTTTGACAGCTGCCATTCGTATGACGTAAAGTAGCCGGCCTAGCCCGGCGGCATGCCGGCGGCTTTGGTGTGTAGTTAGCATTATATAGAGTATGATGATGATGGTTCTAAAACACGTTCTACATATCGCAGAATGTCACACAACACACCAGATACCTACTATTATATAAATACAGATAACAGATGCGATATGATAAGAAATCTCTACATTACATAAAAAAATATTGTGTTCCAAATCTCATCATTGTTTCTGCGTGATTTATTCATTTAATAACAACATTTCGTGCTTGAATTCTATAATTTTCGCCATCAAGTACTTGTCTAACATGCAGACGTAATTACAGCATTATTGTACGATAAATCTGGATGGAGATCGCATGAGATCATAAACGTACATGTTGATGCAGATTTTTTAATAACTTTATCGAAATGGGATCAGTGTTTTGAAGTTTAAGCACGTGGTGTGTTCAACATACATACATATCCGTCACGCCTCTCTTCCATCGGGGTAGGCAGAGACCACTTCCTTCCACTTGCTACGATCCAAACACACCTCTTTCGCTCTTTACGCTTTTCTTTTTCGGTGTGTTCAATTATCCAATTATTAGACCTAATCATATTATTTGATCCATCTATGTATCTATCTATACGTATTTGAGGCCAAGTCAGGAGTACTCTCAACCGACGTGCATGTATGAGGCGACTGATGATTGTGGATTGATCTTAGCAAGTAGAACGAACTTGTGTCTGCCTTCCCCGATGGTAAAGAGGCGTGACAGATATGTAGGTATGTATTATGTACGTTGATCTTTCTGGTTTTTACTCCAAAATTTCTGTAATCTGTGTCCTAATCTAATCTAATCTAATTTAGCCACTCGTGTCCCACTGCTGGGCAAAGGCCTCTCTTCTCATCCGCCATGACTTTCTGTCTCGAGCTTCCTCCGCCCAGGTACTCAAGAAGGTATCCAGCCCGTCCCGCCACCTTTTCCGTGGTCTAATCTATAAAATCAATAGGTATCTTAATTAATACGAGGCCAATTAAAGACTAAGTACTTATGTGTCAATGAAGGACAAAACCTATAACAAAAGATTTCCTAAGGAGATCAAACTACATTCATAAGTAAGGTAAATAAAAAGTGGAATTTATCAATAGAATAAAACATTCCACGATAACTAATATCAAACAACTAAAGCCCACAATTGATCTGAAGCTTTAGGGACAATAAAATAAAACACAAGATCGTATAAAAAGCTAAAACCTGGATTTTCTTAGCACACCTGATTATGATCTTACTATGCTGTCATCAGATAATTACGTCATAATAAATGTTTATATGATACAATATGCTGTTTTTAATCATTGATTAACATAATATTTTCTTAAAATTCACATTTATACGTAAATATAATATTTTTATTTTATTGAGTAGTTTTAAATTAACTTTGTTGTTGTTGTCGGCAACTTTTTGTATGAATATTAAAATACCTATATTAAATTTTCACGGGAATAGCGGGTCACTACCGGAGACCGTGTTAAATGGAAAGTCGCGCGGGAGGCCTTTGCCCAGCAGTGGGATCCTAATGGCTAATAAAAAAAGTAAGAATATATCCAAAGTTTGTAGCAAAAGTAAAAAAATGGTTATGGTCAATTCCCATCGAGACCCGACACGACGCAAAACTGCCGGCTCATTTCAATAGAGCAACTCAGAATATGCTTTTTTGCTATACAAAAAGATACATATTATAATTTAATTATAACATTCCAATTTCTAATTTTCAAATCATTCAAATAACGAAACTGTGAAAATTGTTTTGTTTGTTAACTTCCTCTTTTTAACAAGTAGGTAATGGTTATTTGTGGAATTTGTCTTGTTAAATTACTTACTTTCTTTCTATACCTGACTGTCTAAGCTTGTGATAATTTATGAACAAAATTAAAACATTTTGTAATATTTGGATAACGGTGCTGGTTATACGATAAGTAACTCTTATTTTATTACTTTACTGTACACACTACATTGTATAACTGGTTTTTTTCCCAAATAAATAAAATAAAATGAAACGTCTCAATTAAATGTACCTACTTACATCGTGTAGTAATAAAATTAAGTAAATTCTAATTTGCTCTATGATGGTGCTCTCACACTGCATGTTTATTAACGTTTTTAAACATTTTTTAACAAACATTTAGTACCTATACATATATACTTTAATGACGTAAAAGTCAATTTTTATTATTAAAAATACAAAGAAAAAATAAACAAAATCGGCCAGGCTACACAGTCATAAAAAATATCCCCATCTCGAGTCAAAGTTGCTGGAAAAGTGGCAAGGATACTGGCGACATTGCCACGCTGAATGGCCAGTGAAATTAATCTTTCACATCCCAGAAAAACAGAACAGTAGAAAATCTATTGTGTCTGGGTTTATAATGGGTCAGTGGGATGTGAGAGGTTAAATAAATATACTTAAATTAAAGCACCATTAGAATGAGCTGGCAACTTTGTGTCGCGTTGCGTTTCTATGGGAATTAACCTTTAATCTAGAAAAGAGTTAGGTAATACAATCAACTTTTCTATCTGAAAGCAATACCATACGCACTAGACTTGAAAGATTTTTTATCGCGTTTATTATTAGGTATAGATAACATACCTTTTTATATATACAGAATGTTTATTTAATAGTAGGCGACCTCTTGGAGATAGGTTGTTAATAAACGAAAGAGCTACTTTTAAACGCGACGCCAGACAAAAAATAATTCAACCGAAAAAAAGGTGGTTCTCAATTCGAATATTTTTTTTCATGAAATAAGTATATGTGTAAAGAAAATACTATAAGAAAATACAATACTGGAATCGCAGATGTTGGACGAAAAGCCGCCAAATTGAAGTTCGACTGGGCTGGCCATGTAAGTCGCATGCATTCGAAGCGCTGGGCAAGAATAGACACAAATTGGGTGCCAGACGGCCAACGTCGCCGAGGTAGGCCCAAGAAACGATGGAGCGACGACCTACGCTCATTCAGGGAAGATTGGTGGGAAGCAGCTAATAACAGGAGTGTTTGGAGAGGCATGGGAGAGGCTTTTGCCCAGCAGTGGGACGAAATAGGCTAAAAAAAAAAAAAAAAACAAAAAAAAAAATGTGTTCAAAAAAGAACGTAAACGACTAGCGTCGTTATAAAGTCTCTTTCGAAAATGAAATCAAAACTGAGAAAAAAATTAAGAAACACACTCGTACCTACTTAATCAATGGTGTTTATTTAGATGCGAGTTCTTAACAACTAGTTTCAAATTCATCACTAATATTCATTCATCATGACTTATATCCATCGCTGAAATTATTTTGAATTTTCTCACGTATAAAAGTAACCACCTGTATGTATATCTCATACGTAACAAAACGCCATACCATTTATAGAGTTTGAGCAATTACTAGATTCGCTCCAACAATTTCTAGAAAGTGAACGTTGATGCACTTTCTATAGCCCTATATCGATATAAATGCTTGTAACATGAAATATAAATCTGATATTTAATGGACTGTAAATAGTTATAAATTTTTCTTAATTTAAAATATATGTTCTAACTATAACTAACTAAAAAATTAACTTGCACACGTATAGCCCTGTACAAGGATTCCCAGTGTCGCAGTTGAACATGTTAGACTAACTTACTAATAACTAACTAATAAAATGAACTGACTAATTAACTATTTACTTACATGTTACTATTTAACTTTTTTAATATTTAAAAAAAAAGTATTTACTATTTAAACTCTTAAAATAGAGTCTATTTAAAATCTTTTCTATAGACAGATACCTACTTGATTTTTTAGAGACCTAGTAAATATTCATTTACCCACCTAGTAAATATTAATATCATTGCGTTTACCTATGTAGAGCCTAGTGCTGTTTCTTGCCGTTTCTTCCTCTCAGCTATACAGGGTGTAACAGAAAGGGGTTATAAAGCCATAACACAGCGATAGGCCTCATGAACCTAAACAATTTTCCTCAAGGAATATGGGACGTAACTTGAAAAAAAAAAATCGCCTCCCCATACAAAATGTCCGATCAGCTGATCGAGTAAGTATGGGCGACCCAATTTTTTTTTTCAAGTTACGACCCGTGTTCCTTGGGGAAAGTTGTTCAGTTTTATGAGGACAATCGCTGTGTTTTGGCTTTATACCCCCTTTCTGTTACACCCTGTATAGGTACTGAACCAATATTAATTTAAGGACCCGTCTACAGATGAAAATCTGACAGAACTTTTATACTTGTCTCTGTTTAAAGCGTCATGTTTTATGAAATAGACATAGGTTTAACTGTCAAATTGGTTTTAGCTGTAGGTGGGGAAACGGACATTTAGTAAAAAAAAAATTTTCAAAAAAGGAACCAACATTCTAATTTTGAATTAAAAACAATTAGAATAGAATAGAAAAATCTTTATTCGGTATCACTCAAGGTACAATATTTTTACTTACCACTAGGCAAATTATATAGACACCGAAAAGGTTATCCAGCTCAGCATTCTGCTGTGACTCAAGGTCACAACAACTGATTTTCAGCTGGACCCTAAAAACCTACTACTAATTATACAAAAAAAAAACGTCAATTGAATGTGTAATCAAAACCCTACCTAAGCCCATACGCCAAGGCCGCATAATTTTCCCATATTTTGAATGGCCATCGGTATTCAAAGATGAAAGTGGTCAAACAACGTGCCGTGATCAGTAAAATGAGGAAATAGCGAAAGTTTAAGTACTTACTTACTTCAATTCATCTAGTACTATAAGTAGTGATGCTCAATGTGGTTAGGAATATTATTTTAAGAGTAAATGGAGTGTACCTATGATTTGATTTTGAGAATTTTCGGCCAGGGACTTGGGGTGTTCAAAACCTGATCCGGCCGTAAATAAATAATAGAAATGGAATATAAGTAGGTAATTACTGAGTAATAATATTAATAATATGTCTAAATTAAAAATGGCATTTTTTTAAATATTCAAGAATTTCCTAATTTTGTGGCATTATTTTAAACGTAGTTATTCGATGTCTAGTGTCAGGTATGTAAAACATCATTTATCCGATTAAGGCAAAGCGAAAAAGAAGGGTAATGTTATTTTGTTATAGAACGTTCCCATTATAAAACTACCCCTTCTTTCAAGAACTTTAGTAACCATATTGCACATATCTAAAACTTTGAGAACCACAGCACTATAGTAAAAGTAGTAATAGAGCCTCTTCCGGATAAGGTATCATCTAGGAAGCTGAATCTGCTAATGTCTTAGGCACGTCTTGTGACCTAAGTAATACCTCAGTGCTAGTCTCTTCCTTGATAGGTTACTTTTGTGGTCGTATGTTACGTGAATGTTTGTGGTTTCATAATTAAGGGAGAGTAAATTCTCTACGGTTGTTTATTATTGAAAATCTGAGAAAACATGATGGTAATAAACTGACAAACTTATCCACATACCTATACCATCCTTAGGTGCATACACAGTTAGTCGTAATATGGATGGATGGATGTTTGTTACTTCATCACGTAAAAACCACTGAACAAATTTTAATGATATTTTACAATAACTTAGCTTGGACATCAGAATAACACTTAGGATATATAATTTGTAGATATTTTGTATTTTTTCATACTTAAATGCGTACAAAGTCGCGGGCAGGCTCTAGTTCATAAATAATTGAATGACGGAATTCAATCATTGACCTAGGCCCAATTGACTGAATAATTTAACTTAGCTACGACATTATGAAAATCACAGAAAAAATGGATATAATATGAGCAAATACCAAGCTAATGAATAGTACACCTATAGTTATCTTCTTTAATATAAAAATGAATCGCAAAATGTGTTAGTAAGCGCAAAACTCAACAACGCCTGTACCAATTTTATCTTTTTTTTTTTTAATATTCATTGAAGTCCTAGAATGGTTTGTGAGAAAAATTCGAATAGTTGCCGGGAAAGCCCTCTCTAAGGCGAAACAAAGTTCCCCGGGATAGCTAGTTTTACATAAATATCTATAGCACCTTTCCTAATACGTCATAACTGTGGGTATATGTATAGGTAGATATAATGTGGGCAGACTGAACTGAAGGTTCCACGATATCTCGTACGACCTTCGGGTTGTCATAGATAACTTACTCGAAACTGGAACAGTGGAATCTATGAATATATTACGCTACCGTACTGTACTCTGTATTTTTTTAATAGTCTGATGTGTAAATTGTTAAGCTTAGGGCCTGTTCAACCATCTACAGATCTTTATCTGACAGATATTTTATACCCGTCTCTGTCTAAAACGACATATTTTATGGAATAGATATAGGTTTATCTGACAGTTTATTTTTATCTGTAGGTAGTATTAGTAGGTATCTGTAGCGGGTACAATACTTTAAATATTAAAAATTTCAGTTTGTGCCGATAGATCGGTGAATGATGTGAGGATGCTTGTTACTGTTTGACGCAAAAACCACTTAACAGATATAAATGAAACTTTACAATATTCTAGCTTGCACATCAGAATAAAGTAAAGTATTTTATGTGACTGTACAACTTAGTATTCAATGACAGTTTCACCTTAGGAATGGTTACATACGGCATTGTCAATACAAATCGGTTAATTTAGCAAATAAGAAGGTGAATTCGTTTTACGAACGAAATTGACCTTACGTTTTACTATCTCTGATTTAAAACGACAGATTACAGCCAATGTGAAATCTCTTTAAGAATACTAATTGTTTGAATTAAAACAAATGAGTAACGACGAATGTTCTAAATACAAATGATTGGATAGAAGAACTTTAAAAAAAACATATATTTTTGATTAAAAAATACTTTTTTTTAGTGTACCCAGTGTCATAAAAATATTTCGAATAAAAACTTTTTAGTTGATTTATAAGGGTTATACAACAGTTAGACTTAGAGTAAAATAGAAATATTTCAAATTATTTGAGCATCTCTAATGAGGTGAATGGACAAGAGACAATGGCACCTGTTCGCTAAATAATGCTAAACAAACATGAGCCAATCTATACTGACATTACTGACATGTCAAACGGTTTTTCCACTGACTCACTGACATGGAAAGTTCAAATGTCAAATGACATTCACGACTCGTAAAACACAACTTAATATTTAAGTATTACGAGACAGCCATTACTTATGGTAAAATGTTAGTAAACATTTTACCTATAACATTTTCTAACAAACAGTTTGTATACCTACTAAAAGTTTGTCAGAAAATGTTTACAAACATTTTATAACATAGAGCGTACCTACCTATACTTAACTTTTTTTTTAATGGATGAATTCTGCCAATTTGAAGTGAAGTAAAGCTTACTATCGTACATAATAATATTAAACACACATACATCCAGACTTAATACAGGTTGTAACAGAAAGGGGGTATAAAGCTTAAACACAGCGATAGTCCCCATGAAACTGAACAACTTTCCCCAAGGAACATGGGTCGTAACTCGAAAAAAAATTTTGGATCGCCCATACTTACTCGATCAGCTGAACAGACATTTTGTATGGGAAGGCGAAATTTTTTTTTCGAGTTACGACCTATGTTCCTTAGGGAAAGTTGTTCAGTTTCATGAAGACTATCGCTGTGTTTCGGCTTTATACCCCCTTTCTGTTACACCCTGTATAAACATCTCTGTACATCCTAGCAATGTCTGTCTCTAAATTATTGTAATAACAAGTGACCAACATGTAACTGTAAAAGTCTGTTGATTTAAAAGATATATTGGACATAACGAAGGGCCCTGTGCCGAAGTTTTTTTGCCGTTTTCTTCCTCTCGGCTATACAGGTAGTGAACTGGCAGTAGTTTTGATAAAAAAGTGACATCAAAAAAGTGTAATGAATTTTGCCAATTTTTGAATAAAACACATTTCAGTTTCATAAAGGGAATCGAACCCACGCCCTACGGCATGGCAAATACACTACCAACTACGCCAACTGGCCAGTTCCTAATCTAAAACATCAAATTGACACTTCCGATAGTAAAATGAACTAGAGAATGTAAACTTTCACACATATTTCAAATGCTACCTATGTTTACCAATATCATTCAATAACTACGCCGGAAAGTATTGTGGTACCTACTCTCTGGTTATTTATAAACAATAATACTGGCTACTTTCTAGTTATGCTGTCTACACACCAAAGCCACCGGCTTTTTTGACAGCTGCCATTCGTATGACGTAAAGCCGCCAGCCTAGACCGGCGGCATGCCGGCGGCTTTGGTGTGTAGATACCATTAGCGAACAAGAACATCCTAATTATTTGAATGATATAAGACTCCTTTAACCATTTTCAGATAAAATTTATCTGACAGATAATGTATACCTGTCACTGTCTAAAATAGGAATCTCTAAACTATTTTCGACATCATGTTTTATGAAATAAGAAGACATAGGTTTATCTATCAGTTAAGTTTTATCTATAATTGGTGAAACTGGCCATTAGACAAAAATATATTTAAATCGTGTGAGTTATATTTTACCTTCGCTCTTTTTTAGGGTTCCGTACTCAAAGAATTAAAATGAGACCCTATTACTGAGACTCGTTTACTTTGAGCAAGAAAAGAAATAGAATTTTTAGGAACTCTTTTCTAGCTTTTCTTTTAAGTGCACGTTTTTGAAACACTAGGCTTTAAAACACTAGATAATTTTTAATTCCACGTATTTTCACTAAAGAACGCAACTTTTGCAATAAAATTTCAACGTATGGGAAGACCTTAAACTTTATGTTCGTATAATTTGAACTGGCAACACCAATTTAAGACTCAGTTTTTCAATCTCCAAATTGCGGTTATACAATAGCAATTCGTTTTGCTCATCTTCGGTTTTTTACAAGTTCCCATGGCCTTGGCTGTATGGACTCGAGTCTAGTGCAATTATTTAAAAAACAAATCTTAAAAAAAAGAATTTTTTTTTACGATTGTAAGGTAGAGCGCGTTTCACGAAAGAAGTCCCCCGGATATTTTTGGAACTTTTGATAGGTCTATTGTCCCTATTTTCTGATCTTTTCCCTGATAGTAGGTAGAAAACCCCTTACTATCTTAATAAAAATATACTTTTTACATAACAGAAATATAGGTAAATAGATATTATTATCAAAATGTATACTAACCTGCTCATGGAATGATCAGGACACTCGAAGTATGTAGGAAATAGTATTGTTTGATCAATTACAAATTAAATATGCATAATATAGGTAACTGTTGTACTCATAAATGGCAACATTATCAATTTTGACATGTTATACAGCGCCGCGCCTAGGGGACTTCTTTTGTGAAATGGACTCTAGAATTCGTATTTTCATCAATAGTCAGATAGTTTTTAGTTGTTAGTGACGTAAGATTACAATATACGTAAATTTTTATGATACAAAATAACGAAGAGGCGAAAGTGAATAAAAAAATTGGTTGTCTGTAAAGTCGGTTTACTGACGATAGTTGAACGTGACAACGTCATTAATGCTGCCGAACGCGGCCGATTGTGCCCCTTTGTCGCTCGAGCCGCGCTCTCGCTTGCACTTCAAGCCTTAAATGGAACGCCTCAGAGCGAGGTAACGCCGCATGAGTCATGTTTTTTCGTGCGTGCAGCCGGCTCCATCGAATTATAAGACGTTGTCACGTCCAAAAATAGTTATATCTATTGTCCATTCCCTAGATATTCTAATATTATGTTTTATTTTTAAATGCGTTTTTATTTATACACTGTGTTATTTGAATATAACAAACAATTGGGTTCTTAAATATTACATTTTATTTCACTTGACATTGGCTGAGTCCAGAATGGTAGTTGCCATAATAATAAAAAAATAAAATACCTAATCTACTATCTGTAGGGTTCATGATTTTTCGAGCCTTCCGATTACTCGGGTCTCGAAAATTCTCGAGGCTAATTTCTCGGGTCTTCTCGGGTTGTCGAGAAATTTAAATTTACGTACGTTTTCTCATATTATTTGCTTCCAATGTAACGTCAAATAATTAATTCCTAGAATTATGTTCACACAAAAATCACTAGTGCTAATAAATGTAGCAAAAATCATAACATTACCAATTATTTCAATTTAGGTTAGAAAATCGTCAAAAAAAAGAAACAAAATGTGTAAAATAATAAAAGTGTGACATCCCAGAGTGAAATGCGAAGAAAAATGTGCTACAAAGTGCTAGAAATGTGAGTAGTGTTGCAAGGAAATAAATAAATAAATCGTCAACAATGTGGGAGTATCTCGCTATTCTACTGATCGGATTTTGGCTTGGTGTTGCCATCTTCTTATACGTGTCTTGCTACTGGCTGGATGAGATTTTGGGTAAGTTTTCATAAAAACTCTTTTTATAATATCTAAGTAACTATCTATGTATAATAATGGCGGAAGCTTAAAACAAGATGGTACTTCTGTCTTCTGTAATGATGGTTTTAGCGAGGTATAACCAGATGGAGAGCAAAAAGAAAAGCGTTGATAGATGAAGAAGGAAAGACGTAGAAAGAAGTAGAAAGAAGAAGAAAATATTCAATAGTTTATTTGTTATGAACATTTAAAATAAATTAGGTACTATATCTTTGGACAATAAGTCAACCACTACCTTTGAATCCAGATATTAAAGTTACTAAGGCCCAGAACACACGATGAAACGCAACTGAGGTTTCTGCTATAGACTCCTTTAGAAAACCACACACGACGCAACTAGTTTGAAACGTTTCGATGCAACTCAAAAGTAACTAGCAGTTTCAGTTAGTTGTGTTTCAGTTGCGTTACATCGTGTGTTCTGGGTCTAAGCATTTTCTTTTTAATTAAGGTAAAGTTATTCAGGTTACCTTTAAACGAAACAAAATAAAATTAAAAAAGAAAACTTATTTAATTTGGTACAAAATACCGGCATCTTGTTTACCTCTTGCGATATTTCAAGGTATGCCAAAAGTTGTTTATTAAGGTTTAAAAACACGTCATAGCTGGGGTTGTTAAGAGCAAGGTAAGCTAGTATAGCTGTAGTTCTTGTTGTTGTTGTTGTAAGTATTGGAATATTTGAGGAAAATTATGACTATTCAAAATTCAACTTGAAGTACCTATTTATTCGTTACCTATGTACTTTTTTGTTTTCCTGTTGAAAATATTTATTTTACTTACGTAAGTAGTAGCTAGGTAGGTACCTGATCCTTTTTGATATTATTAACTAAGTATTAGTAAATTACTTCTTAACTTATGTGAATATTTTTACTTAGTTACTGCTACTACAAATAGTTACTACTTGGTGGTTGAATTCCTATGGTACCTCGTTGGTACTGGTATAACCATGGTACTGTTAGAGCTAGCTTTGTAAACATAGATAACTAAACGTATAAGAAGTTTTAGGTTTTTCGAAGTCTGTCACTTGTTCTGTTCTGTTCTGTTCGACAACCGACAATAATAAAAACTGAATCTCTGCAAATCCCGTTTTGGCTCTATGATTCGGTCCATAACACATCAGGTACTACTTGGAACTATTATAAAATTATAAGCACCATACATTAGTTCTTTGAACTTTGCCGGAATTATAAAAATGTTTTGCCAAATGAAGTCAATATAAATAGCATAACATAAAAGCTCATTCAAGATTATGTGTAGTCTACTTTATGTCTACATAAAGTATGTCACCTCGACCTGCGACAAATATGGCATACGTCGCCGTCGTCGTACTTGTCAATATTTCCACATTACAATGATAAGTTAAGTTATTTTGCAATAAACTTCGAGCTTCTGGGCAGTTTAAAGGAAGAAGGGTACAGTTTAGCAGTTGTTACGACTTCGTTTTATGTTTGATATCACGTCAAACAATTTTACAACATTTTTCAGCAGATTTGACGCGAATGCCTACAAAAAGAAGAATTATAAATTGGTTCAACAGTAATTGCGACAAATGCTCTAATATCCTTCGAGTAGCTTCAAAATTTTTACGCAACAAAGAGGAAAAATTAATTTCTTCCAAATTATTTATTTTTTCAGAATTTCTTTTAGAAATATGCTGTACCTTTTGTATAACTTCTCTTTTTTTCTGTCTCTATGTCCTATCATCTTACAATAAACTGTTAAATACATAAATAAATAATAGGGCACTTGTTACGACACGACGAATATTTAAAGAACATAATTAGGGGGAAGATTGAGCGAATGGGAAGAAGAGGAAGACCAAGACGTTCTTACGTCACTCAAGTGAAAAAAAATTACGTCGTGTCGTATCAGGAAGTCAAATTGCTGGCAGAAGAAAGGCAGAGATAGCGTTTACTCCACCGACAAGAGCCTGGCTCTTAAATAAATAAATAAAAATTAACTCATTACCCAGTTAATTGCAAAAGTAATAAATTTATATTTTATGGACCAAACTTACAAGCTTTTGAAACTAGTCGACCTGTCAAATGAACTGGTTAAAGTTGCAAAATTGTTGCAGCGTAAACGGACATCTAATTTTGATTGTAAAATATGTTAAGTTGAAGATTGTGTAATGAGAGCAAAGCTGTCGCAAATACTTATTAATAAAAATTGGGATTTAATTATATACTACCTAGCTTCTGGTTTTGCCCTACTGGAGATATCTAGTAATAATTTTTCTTCCCTATAAGCGCCAAAACACACGGTGAAACGCAAATGCAACGCAACTGAAACTGCTAGTTACGTTTGAGTTGCGTCGTATGTGGTTTTCTAAAGAAGTCTATAGCAGAAACTTGGATGCAACTCAAAAGTAACTAGCAGTTTCAGTTGCGTTGCATTTGCGTTTCACCGTGTGTTCTGGGCCTAAGCCTACCGGTGTCAAAAAAGTATCGGATTCTTCTGAAGCATAAATCAGCTACGTGATAGTTGAGTACTGCCGCTCTCGGGTAGCTATCTGTCTTTGAATATTGGGAACGGCCCATCTAGTGACTAATATGAAAGGGCCCTTGGAACCTTGAGTATAGCAGCCATCAACAAAATGATGCACATTTTCAAAATGTCATTGTTTGCATACAAGAATTGCAAGATGGAGACAAAATGGCTTATTTAATTATGATTGGGGACAGATGGTGACCTTTTTTCTGACACCTGACTGATAATGTGTATATTATCTATCGGAAAAAAACAGGAATACACAATAACATTATTTAAAATAGGAATTTTAATTAATATTGCAAAAGTAATTGAGTCAGCCATTTTGAAAATTTGCAAAATTTTTCAGCCTAGTCTTGAGCTAATTAACTATTTTAACTGGAAGATATTGCTAGCATAGCACCTAGCAATTAGGCCGCCTGTTGCTTCTTATATTCTTGTTTGTGTCTGTACCTTATATCTTTATGTGCAATTAAGAATATTTGTATTGTATTGTATTTTAAACGCGTTTGGGTTTTATGAAAATTTTATACTATTCTCGTAAAATGTAGTTTTATTAGTCAATTTAAAATATTTGCCAACGGATGAGCGGCATAAATAGAGTGCAATTTATTTTATAACAAAGTAACTCACTAAGTGTTCAAAGGACCTATAAGGTATATAAACTATGCCTATCATAAGAAGTCATAGTCATAAAAATGCAACATACTCGAGCCATAAAATGACTATAAAAGGATATTCCTCTTTACCAATAAAGTAAGAAGACGTCTTGCTTTCTTACAATATTTTTTCTGCGTTTATTTTTTTACTAGTGTCTGCCCGCTACTTCTTACGCATTTATCGTAATATCTTGGAAATTTTACGCAATATCTCAAAATTATATAGCCTATGTGTTATTCTGATGTTCAAGCTAAGTTATTGTGAAATTTCATAAAAATCTGTTCAGTGGTTTTTACGTGATGAAGTAACAAACATCCATCCATCCATCGGCACAAACATTGACATTCATAAAATTAATAGGATATGTTACCTAGTACCTAGTATTCAGTTCAGTGCCCTTTTCAATTCATATTTACTTATTTTTTTTAGTTCTAGCCATTGTTTTGTTGCGGTTTCTTTTTTTAAAATAATTATTTTATATTTTAGTTTAAGTTATTTTGTTGTAACTTTTTATATTGTTTATTTTGTCTGTGTGGTCTTATTATTAATCTTTCACATCCCAGAAAAAAAAACATAATAGAAAATCTATTGTGTCTGGGTTTATAATGGGTCAGTGAGATGTGAGAGGTTAAAGATACCTTTGTTTATTTATTATTACATTTATTTAGGTCTGTTTCTTTTTAAAATTACATTTTTTACTCACAATGTAACTCAATAAGTACCTAAAACTACAATTCCCACTCTACTAGCATTCATTTTCTTCTTCATTTTACCTTTTTTAACATTTGTCAAGTATAATTATGAAAGAAAACAGTTAAATCTTCAGTTTTCATACTCCTATTATAGTTATTAAGGAGATTTACGTTTATTGTCGTCCTCGACATAAATAGACGATAAAAACAAAGCATCAATTCTAATAACTAACTAATTAGATGCCCTATGGGGTCATCGTGTCGTGAACGTAATTGTACTGCCTTCACAATATTGTTGCCTACTCTTGTACTAAGATTTTTATCTAAAAGGTAAATACAGTTATGTACAAGGCTGGCTATAATGTTCAGTGATTTCAAAGTTTTAAAAAAAAAATTTGTTAATCTTTCACATCCCAGAAAAAAAGAACAATAGAAAATCTATTGTATCTGGGTTTATAATTGGTCAGTGGGATGTGAGAGGTTAATATGTTCCGTTGATATTTGACTAATAAAGAATACTAGAGTTAAACGAATGATCGCTTATTGATCGTGTGTTTTCGTGTCTTCGTAAACAATGTGTCAAAATCAACTCCCTTTTCATATACGTATATGTAGATCCCTACAGTGTAAATATGATATACAACATATAGTAAGTAAGTAAATCATTTATTCCCAGTTCTCTTTCTGTAAGTACAAAATCAAAATTAAAAAAAAAAACAAAAACATCAAACTAAAAGAAAATAAAATTGCACCTTATGCTTAAATAATAATAAACAATAATACAAGATACAAGAAAAATAAGCGAAAGAGATAGAACTGAGTAAAGGATTCCACTCAGCATATGTCAGGTCACTACATATAAGTACAATGACATGACGCTGATTTTCAGTGGATATCTACATACATATCTAATATATCTTAACTATCTAGTTGTACCGTATAAGACTCAACCAGACGGCAGAGAATAGAACAGAGTGGCGAAGACTCAACCGACAAGAGCAATGCTCTTAAAAATGATGTTATACGTGTATTATAAATAAAAAGCTACGTAGGTTACATTTTTCTTAGTGGTAACATTTCTATTTAATGTCAGCTGACATTAAATCCCCCCCGATGTCTAGATATAGCGCCGGGTCTTTTCTGCTGCAGCGGTTGTCTGTCGCTATCCAGCGTGGAAACGCAGCTGGGGCGATGGGCACGTTTGCACCGGGAGAGACAAGGGGCGGATTATTCCCGGATTAGTGTTAGTTAGGTTAAGTTTAGTTTAGTGGTTATATTTTATTTATTAGAGTATAGTATTTTAAATAACATATTCACATGTACGTATATTGTATTTAATTAAATATACAATTAGAAATTTTTGAAAAATTATATATATAAGATAGATAGGTATTTAATTTATTTTATTATTAAGATATTAAACCTGTATCCATTGAGCAATTGTACAAACTCACGAAATCTAAAATAACCGACTCACCTACTCTACAGATGATTCAAAACACAATAAAATCTAATATTAAACACGTAAACCTATAATTAGGAATCATAAAATTCATCTTTACATAGAAAACGTACAATCACGAACTCATTAAACTTTACACGTGTCTAACACCTTATTGTATTTTTCAATATCATTGCTAACTTAGATCTTCATTTGGCTGTACGCAGTTTTAAACAACAGTTATTTTGACACTTCATTAGCACGAGTGTTCATATTTATGAGGTGTCAAGGTAAAAATTGTAGGTTGTCTTTGTTGAATACTCTCCATATTTCATATTCTCACGTTCGTTTTTTAAATATCTTATTTAAGCATTATTTTTTAAACACGTTCTTTGGCGGTTTATAAAACATGATTTGAAAAAAAAACAACATGATTATTGTATACTAAAGTGTTTATTAAATATAACATAATATTAAATATTACTTGTATGATTTAAAAAAAGTTAAAACGCACCTAGGATGAATTATAAATTTTAGGTAGAGTAGGTAAGGCCCGTTTTATCACTTACAGATAAACCTATTATTGATATAAAAAGGCAAAAGGGTTGGATTGGATATTAACTGTTTTGAAAAAATAATTTGAAGTAGAGACACATAAACAATAATATTGTGATTTCCAAGGTGACACGGTCTTAATTTTAAAATATGAAATAAACCTATTATTCTTTATACACAAAGTTTAGATTAAGTAATAAAAAAGGGTATATTACAACACCTATATCTATTTTATAGAACATTACGCTTTAGTTAGATAGTGACATGTATAAAATATCTGCCACATAAACTTTATATCTAAGCGGCAAAACGGGCCCTAAAGCCCAAAATTTTCCTACGCAAAAAAAACACCGAAAGACGAACCTCCACTTTTCAAAAAGTCGGTAAATTTAATCGCAAGATTTTTATTTATAAGTGGCAAAACGAGTCTTAAAACCCAAACTTATCCATACGCAAAAAAAACACCGAAAGAAGAACCTCCACCTTTTAAAAAAGTCGGTACATCTAATCATTAGATAACCCGCCCACCTAAAACACGCAATGAGTAGTTGACGCGCCAAAACAAACAGTAATGTAACTGGATGTTTACTTACTTGATGCAACACTTTGTTTACCTATTTGGTACAATCACTGTCGCTTATATATACGGGTAATTAGCTTATGTGTTAAGAAACTTATATTAAAATACTATTTTTATATACCTAACTATACTTATTCTATACTTATACTTATGTTTTTTTTTTTACTATACTTATTTATTACTTCTCTTTTTTTCTGTCTCTATGTACTATCATCTTACAATAAACTGTTAAATAAATAAATAAATAAATAAATAAATAAATAAATAAATAAAATAACATAATCCTACAGATATTATAAATGTCAATGTTTGTGCCGATGGATGGATATTTGTTACTTCATCACGTAAAAACTACTGAACAGATTTTAATGAAATTTGGCGATTTGTAGCTCATATATCAGAATAACACATAGGCTATACAATTTTAAGATATTTTGATTTTTTTCTAAGATATGACTATAAATGCGAACGAAGTCGCGAGCACATTCTAGTAACTTTTATAAAACTTCAGCTGATAAAAAAAAACTTAAGAAAAGACTAGATTTAAAACCTTTATTCAGTTTTATTATGGTACTAGAAGGTGCTAGAGGCAAATAAATACAATTTCATTGGTTCAACTTCTAGTAGCAGTAATAGTATTTTTTTATCCTTTTACGTTTATAGTCTCTTACGCATCGCGCCATCTTTTATTTTTTTGTTTGTTTTGTTTTATTCAGTGTCTGATTTTGACACTGAGGAAGGTTTATAAGGAGTGGCCCCATTTTTTTCATATACAAAAGAGTTTATGACAGCGTGCCAATGGTGCGCCAAGTTTTCTCATAGTTATCTTGGTAGGTGACCTATCAAACGATAAGTAGTACC
The DNA here is from genome assembly GCA_947563765.1 of Anarsia innoxiella. Taxonomy (NCBI): domain Eukaryota; kingdom Metazoa; phylum Arthropoda; class Insecta; order Lepidoptera; family Gelechiidae; genus Anarsia; species Anarsia innoxiella. Next base: position 10,991,763 of record OX387393.1, on the reverse strand, counting down.
GTACAAAAAGTAGCCATTTTGGGCCAGACCAGGCACGCAGATCCAGACGGTATGGCTCCTCCTTTATATATTCTATACTCAAAGGATTTTGTAAAGAAACCTTTATGACCTATTCAGCAACTGGCTATTATAATAACATAATATAACTCATTCAATACCAATAATCTGTACAATTCACCAATAATATATCATGTTCACGGTAAATTAGCAACACAAAGCAAATGTTTAAAGAATTACGCGTTCATGAAACAATGTCGCTACGGTTTTCAGTCAAATAATGTACATTCTTACTCATGGCTTCGGAATTTTGTTTATTTGCATTCAACTACCTTTTTTTATAAAATAATAGATGGAGAATTTTGAATAAATAAGTACCTACCTACTTAGGTACTAAGGTTAATTTAATTGTATTTTTTTATCTATTTATTTAAGGATATCCACAGCTTAACCTTAAGTAAGGTAGCATAAAAATAGAATAATAATATGTCTTCGCCAATCACGGATACCACAACTTATTTAACATGTGTGAACTCTTATATCTATTTGAACAACCAAAAAGGATAAATTACTGCCCTTATAAAAAAGTACATAGATGACAAACTAAACAATAGTATACGTTTATGTAAATATGTAAATTTTAGATTTGCCTTCTAGAATCGCATGTTCTGTTTTTAAATATTAAAAAACATCAGTAACCGATAAAAAAACATACGTAATTTCTTTTTAAATTAACTAGCTTTTGCCCGTACTCCTTAAATTCGAGATAACACGCTAGAATCTCAAATCTTATAAGTCTTTGCGAAAGTGGGTACCTTATGTTCATTTTACTTTTTTTTATAATACATATAAAGTAAATGTAAAGGCTGAATACAATCACTACCTGTTTCGAACAAGTTGCATTTTTAAATATCATTTTAAATGTTAATTTGTTATTTACGGCAATGAGTACTGGCACAAACAACGGGACTGCAAGTTCATTTTATTATTTTCCATGTGCTATATTTATTATATAACAAATGTTAAACCTCAGACTCGAAAATCGTCTAATGCGCAGCTGTCAGCTAGGGTTCTTTTTACTTGGCGCGACCTATACAGTCCTTATGCATTAGAAGATTTCCGCTAGTCCTAAAAAATTGGCCGCTGTCTGGAAAAACAACTAAGCATTTACAAAAGTCCTTACAATTTTATCTAATGCCAGGCTATTGGTACCAATTTCTTTTAAACGAACGTATCAGCTCAGATCACCTATACTTTAAACGAAAATAAACAAAACACTAACCAAAAACAATCTTCCACAGATTTGACCCCACGCACGTCATCTCCAGCCCAATCCAGCGCTTCAAGTCACCAGCCGTCTAGCGGAGCGAGCGTCGCCCATGCTAACCTAAAGCGCTTAGTGGCACGTGTAGTGGAGGAGGCTGCAGCGCTGCCAGCGTTGGCTCGGTACGCTGCCGAGCCTACTTCAAGCAGCATTGAAGCATCGACCTATGAAGATTTATTGGCTACTGCTATTTTGAATAAGGTAAGAAACTGAGGAGTAACAACCAAAGCGCAGCATAAGACGGCCACCTGCAAGATGGACCGACGACTTATAGTGCGTTTCATAGAATACTTCCCGCCATGTTGGCAACATTGAACATTTTTTTTTGTTTCGCAGTAAACATTTTCAATGCTGCCAACATGGCGGCATAGGAAGTATTCTTTGAAACGCACTCTTCAGATAAAACCGCGGGGTCACGTTAGATGCAGGTAGGTATAACCTGTTATAAGAGTACGAGTATATACTACTTAGGTATAGCAATGCAAATAGTCGATTTACTTGGATAAATAAGTTTACCTAAGTTAGGAAAAAAGGGATTATTCTTCAAAGCACTACGACAGTCAGATTTTAACCGGAAAATGAAACGGGCCGCTTATATTCTTCAATTACAGGTAGGTAGGTAGGTACTCTAACTAGTGGGTATCTATCTAGTATGTACTACGAGTAGGTAGGTAATCATAAATAATAAAAGTTAATTCGTCATAATAACTACAACTTCAATGTAGCTATATAAGATCTAGCAAAAGTAAAGTATAAAAAACATGAATAAACATTAGTTAGACAAATAAGACATAACTTTTCTATGATATTCTATTGTTTCCCTAAATTGCACAGTATAATTTAACGACGGTAAGATTATGTAGTTATCTGCACGCAATACTATTTTTATTTTTATTCAGATTTAAGATTCAGATTCAGACTTTATTCATAGCTTTAAAAAAAAACAAGAGAGAAGATAAGCATTGGGTAGAGTCGCATTCAGTCTATCTAAAAATAAAATTATTTTTGCTATCATTGTGAATTATGAAAAGAAATGATTTTTTATTATACTTACGTATACAGCGTATATTTACTCAAAATAATTACAGAAACAAAGAGGTCTATATTTAATGACTATATCTGGACATAATAGCGTTCTCCAAATCAATAATACTCTTTGAATTATACTTTCCAGTATCTAAGGAATTGATCAATTAGATATTTATCTATTAACAATTGATAAATTCTTAAGATTCTGTTTATTTTTTAAATAAGTTTTAATAAAAAAACATCACGTGTTTATAATAAACAATAACCTGATTGAGTTGAAGCCATACAGTAGCTTATGTCAGCACACATTTACAAATATTTAATTAAGGGCTACCGACATACCGACTCTTTGCTTTCGTAATTACACCTCCTTTGAGTAAAATCTCTTTTGAATTTGAGAACTGGTCGTGCCAGCTCGGAAAATTTATTTGTGAACGCCTTTTTAAATGACATTCCATTTTTTTTAATTAAAAGTCTTTGCAACTGAATTTTTTTCACGAAAATCAGCCAGGAAATGTTTTGTAAAACGGGAATTCACTCAAAAATATTAAAAATCGAAAACACGGATCTTCAAATAGATCCGCTTTAAAATCTTATATTGCATAAAGACCAAGTGATTTACAAAGATAGTTTATCAATACAATGCTATCGATAAAGGCAGGTTTATCTGTGATAAATTTTCATAGAGACTTAAAATAACAGATAACTTGAATCTGATCGGTGGTTTATAAAGAAATGGTGAGTTTTTATCCGTTTTATTATTAATTAGGACGCGTCGCCATATTGGCTGTGCATATTGATTCTCATGTCATAAATGATAACATTTTAATCTTTTTAAAAAGTGCGCTCGTGTCTTACTGAAAGTTTTTTTTTAAACATAGATCTGATTTCGATACTGAGTGTTAGTGTAAAATGTTGTTATTTTGTTTATTATTTGTGATATTTCTTTATGTGTTAAGTGCTTTTTTAATCGTAAGTATTTAAAGATAATCACATACCTACCTACGTCAATTAAAAATAATATCGAATCATTCTGATGATGGATATTGTCATTAATTTAGGCGCCTGTTAATGAAGTAATTTTATAATTTCATTTTCTCATTCAATATTAATGTTAAGGTAGTTTTTCACTTTATCTATTTAAACATTACGATTGGTGTTGTGATGTAAAATATATCTAAATAAAAACTTTTTTGACAAGGCTGTATAAATTTTAGCCAAGAAACTAAATAATAAAAACTCTGACCCAAAATGGTAGCTATTTTCGCGCCAAAAGAAACTGGAGAAAATTCTCGCGCCAACCCTAAAGATGGTACGGGCACGGGTAAACGCAGGGTAGCCAACCGCAGTGCAAAAGTAGCTTAGGTAGAGCAAGTGAACATTTAAACCACGAAATGTCTCTTTTGTAGACAAAAATCGAAATTTCCGAATGTAAAGAGTGAAAAATGTGTAGATTTCCTTTAATTTTTAAAAGAGAATCACCTCTACTTTTATAAAACTATCTTTGGGACGGTTCTTTACATTATGTTGCTTTTAAAAATCCTAAATACCTAAATTACTAACTAACTCGTGCAAAAAAATGTTAGCAACTCAACCGGCAATATCTAAGCCAGATAAAAGAGATTATTGCAAAGCTAAACAAAAAAGTGTTCTTTCTTACACATTTTCTCATTAATTTTCTTCTTAATTTCTTACACGAATAAAGACATTGTTCGACGTAAGTGTTAGCAAATAAGAAAGTCAATGTCACCTAACATTGTTACAATTGTGTGATTAGAAGATGTACAATTTCTTCAGCGGTATTGTGAGCTACTTTCCCACCGGTAATCGAGAGGTGATCATTTTTATTATACCCGTTGTATGTTACTGTGTTTATGCCTGTGATTTGTAAAACTTAAATTGAAAAGAGCAACCCTACAAAGTTTCTTGCTAGGTTCTTCTCTTCTTGGACTAATGTCATTTTTTTAAGCAACCCTACAAAGTTTCTTGCTAGGTTCTTCTCTTCTTGGACTAATGTCATTTTTTGACGTTTTTTCTATAGCCGAAACGTTAACTAACTGAGTTTATTCTAGGGATACAAATAAACAAGTTTTTTAATAGGGGGGGATAAGTTTCTTGCTTGGTTCTTCTCTGGGAAAAACTGCACTCTTGCGAATACAGCGTTAACTTTAAAAAATGACCCGTCCTAAGTGTTGTCAAAACCTACAGGATTAAATGATTTTTTATTTCATTTCGCCATTGCACAAAAGATCGTTAAAGCTTTAACTATCCATTTAAAGTGTTCAGGTTTTTGACAATGACAGTCTGTGATAAACAAGGTATTGGTTTTATTCAATGAGGACAGAATATAAGGAGTGGCCCCAATTTTTTTTCATATACAAATGAGTTTGTGAGAGCGTGCCAATGTTGGCGCAAGTTTTTCTTATTTTTCTTAGTAGATGACCTGTCAAACGTTAAGAATTCCATACAAAAAGGTAGCCATTTTGCACCGGACCGGGCACGCAGATCTAAGCGGTATGGCACCTCCTTATAATATATTCTATACTCAAGGGTTTTACTTGAAACGAATACACTGTGATTGCAGTTTCTTTACTCTTCTGCTGTGATTCTACGTACGAAAACGAAAAACTTTTACTGAGGCCATTTTGTCAGTTTCTACTTCCCCGTACAACATGACTAGCTAAGCAAAATAGAGACATTTATTTTGAGAATCTAACTTTTTCTATGTATTCTAAGTGAATTTAACTTTATCTAAGTATTGCAATCTAAGCTGTAAGTTAACATACATAGGATCTTTTTTTTTCTGAATAAAACACTTTTCATTTCATTTCGATCACTTATGATGAAAGTATAAACATAATAAAACAATACCTTATACAACAGACCTTTAGTTTTATGCCTTTTTTGTAACAAGCTTACCTACCTAGTAATTTGTACTGTAATCTAGACAAGTGTTTTATTTAAAGACTTAATTTATTGCCTAGTGTTTATCGTCAAATGCTAATCTAGGTGCAAAGTTATCAAGACTTGCTTGCAACATGAATATTTTGTAAATTAGGTAATTTGCTTTTTAAATTCTAGTTTAAACATTATTTAAATATCGTGTCGTCTTCTTAAATCTAAATTATAATTATGAAAGTGTCAACTATGTAACGTTATATTAACTACCTTTTCTGTGTCTGACCGTAAAATGATTAAGTAACGAAGATTTTATTTTGCTCGGGGAGCATGGTTGACTATTTTCTTCATAGATTGACCCATGCTATTCCCGACTAGCATGTACCTACAGATTTACCTATGCTAGAAACAGACTGATCCTATACACAACGCAAAGCAGCTGTACCACGTTGCTTGTAAGAAGTGTGCTTCTAATCATAATATTTCTATTATAGAGCAGATTTCATTATGCATTGCGTACGTGGGACCTCTGTCTCTAGCTTAAGTTATCTATTAACTATAACTCGCTGTAAGTTAACACTTTAGTAAATAAATCAATCTACGTTATGATATATAAAATGAAGTGTTACATTGAACTACTTTTAGCTATCACTCCGATTAGAAATGTGAAAATCTAGATTCGTTCCGTCTGCCGCTGAGAAAAAACTTGCTTTCTTACTAAATTTATTTCTCGGCTCTTGACTGCACATACACTATATTCAATCGTCTATTTGAGAATGTATTTAATTGTAAATTATGGTACACGAACTAGCATTTGTGTATTCGCTTGTTTCACATCCGCTTTTTCGACTGTTTCTTTACAATACGAGTAATTCTGATTGCGTATTTATGCGTTATCAGTTAAGTTATATGCATCAATACCTCGTCTATCTAATTAATGAAACAATTACATTGATTACGCTTGTTTTTTCCGTTTCCCTAGCTTGTTAACGGACTTAGATAAGTCAGATCCGCTATTTATTGCGAGAAAGAAATATGTAGTATTCTTTTTTACAGTCAGGTATTTATTTGCCGCGTTTTGTTTGACCTTACATTTAAGTATCTATGTATAATTAAGAATCAGTTAGGTAAATAGACTATTACATCAGTATCAAGTGCCTACCTAACTAATTTTAAAAGACACTAAACATGGTTTGTTCAATACAATACAATTTAGATTAGATATAGGGATTCTAGTTGTATCCTATAAATAACGTAAATAAAACTAATGGAAATTATAATAACTAACTAGACGGCTATGAAACAAGAAAACAATCTAAACAAAATACTCATCAAATCCGTAAACAATGTCCAGGTTTCTCTCCATACATACTTTGACGACTATTTCCCATCGGGATAGACAGAGACCACTTCCCTCCACTACGATCCAAAAACCAACTTCGCTTCATCCACATTCATCAGTCATTACCTTCCAACTACATATATACCTAACCCACAATTTCTTTATTCCAGGTGATCGAACGCTATCAAAATGAGAACGGTTCTGGAGGTCGCAGCAGCGGGATCCATTCAGCAAGTGCCAGCCCCACGCCTTCAGAAAGATCTTCACCACGGTCTTTGAACTCCAGAGCACGAGATATTAGTCCTCCTGTAAGTTTGCACTTGTTTCTTTGGGGTTAGGTTAGGATGGGTTAGGATAGCTCGGATTACGACAGGAGCTGTGATAGCAATGCGTGAAGTGGTCCTGACGCTATGCGCGTAACCGAGAGGTGGATATAAAGAGATTGTGCTTAGTTTGTAGATGTGCTCTTTAAGCATAGAGCCCAAAATATTCTGCCTGCTGTCCCTATGTTGGTGAGGGTGCATAAACATATTGCCTCAATTAAAATAAAGTATCTTAGATTACGGAAAGGTTACCTGAAAAACTTATGAATTATGGATGGTTCGCAAATAGTCCATCAATCTCTTTAATGGTTAAGTTTACAGGAACAATAGAATGCACGGTGACTATGAGAAAAGTTTATTTTATTGTGAAACAAAATTTTCTAAAAACTCGCACAGTACATATAAGGTTTCACAGCACATCAAAAATCAATAAATAAAGTAGACTCTCTCCATCACTAATCATAACTTCCAATTGCTTCCAGCTCCGCGAAGAAGATGAGTTGTCTGACTGGGAGGAGGGAGAGGCAACAGCTTCTGATGATGCACTGGAATTGCCTCGACGAGTACCGTTCCCTGAGTTCGGGGGTGACATAGTGCATGGTACTGGTAAGTCTTTTGTACCTAGTTTAATATAGTTTCGTTCTAGTAATGATGATGATACTTCTGAGTAACAAAAATGATTACTAAGAGGGCTAAGGACCAGTTCCACCACTAACAGCTAAAATGTTACTGACAGATATTTTATACTAGAGATGCGCCGAATATTCGTTTACTATTCAGTATTCGGCATATTCGGCACCTCAACCGAATATTCGTATTCGGCCGAATATTCGGTTTAAATGACCATTTATTCGTTTATTTTTGATAAGTAATAATTTGCTTGATAAAACAAGATATTAACCTAATATTCAATTATTTTAAACCAAGGAGCCGTCAATCTTATATCCTCATTTTCACATCTAGGTATTACAAGAGTTATTAGGAGATGATAAAATAAAGATAAGTTAATAAGTGACACTTAAAGATAGAATTTAGAAACCTAGACATTCTGCTCTATCTAGTGACAGTCAAAGGCGCTTTCCTTTATAAACTTTACCTATTTGTTGCATCAAAATTGCTGTGACAGAACAACCGAATAGTTCGGCCGAACTATTCGGTTCGGTAGAGTTTTAAACCGAATAGTATTCGGTATTCGTTATTCGGCAAAACCCATATTCGGCGCATCTCTATTTTATACCTATCACTATCTAAAACGTAATAGTTTATGAAATAGACATAAGTTTATCTGTCAGTTAAATTTTATCTGTAAACGGTGAAACGGGGTTGAAGACTTTCATATACTTACCTAAGTTAGCTATCAGACATTTATCGTAGATATAAAATATTTGCTATCGTATAATTTATATTCACAGATAACGAAGACCGTGACTTTGACGAAGTATCCGGAAGCGACATCCAAGCAGTAGACGGATCTTGGGAAGAAAACTGGCTCTTCCAGAAGAAGAAGATCAAAACCCTACAATCCGTCCCAGTTCCTATGCTAGTACCAAACTCAAACACTGAATACAAAGCCATGATTGGTGACAGAGATGCTGACGACACTACAGATCTATCTGACAACGCCAGTGACGCTGACGGCGAAGAAACAGAGTATAAAAGCGATATAAAACGAGTTTTAGACTCCAAACACGTAATAGGAGGCAAAACAAAGATAGACGAACTCGACTTTGAACCAGATAGCCTTAATCTCATTGAAATAGGGGATGAATTCGAAAAATCTGACAAAACTGAACAGAAAGTTATTATCGATGCAGTAAATAGCGAAGTGCAGGACACTGATAATGTCATCATTGAAAAACCAGATGAAAGTAATGAATCGATTTTAGTATTAGGCATTGAGAGTGGGCCGTTACCTAAAGCAGAGTTTGCAGTTAAAGAAGAAATTCATAGAACGTTAATGAATGGTAATGTTGACGACTACATGCCACGTTTAGTTGCGAAACTAAATGGAGAAGCCAGGGATGAAGTGGATAGTTTTAATAAAGGTAAAATATATTTCAATAAACATTCTTGAAATTTGCTAACTGATAAAATGAATGGCGTCAAATACAAAAGCCATCTTATCAAAAATCTGCATAATCTTTTAAGATAGCAAACGAATTACAACAATTCATAACGTCATCTTTTTTTACATACGTACCTACCTACCTAATGACATTTAAATACAAAACTAGATATTTTGCACAGATTTAAAAACAAATATTTTGTTAGTTAAGCGAAAAATAACTACTTATTTATCTTTTAACCTCTCACATCCCACTGACCTATTAAAAACCCAGACACAATAGATTTTCTATTGTTCTTTTTTTCTGGGATGTGAAAGATTAACGCAACTAATGTCAATCCTTTATTAATATGAAATCAGATCCGAGTAATTTTAATAACAATACATACTTACCGTTTTTCTTCATCATACCTACTTAAACTAAGGATATTTCTTACAGGATCACTAAGCACATTCAGCCGCCATGAACGAGAAGGCGAATACGAAGAAACTGTAGATAAACCAGTTCAGCGATACGCAGATAGTCTTAGAAGGAAACACTTTGAAGATGAACCTCAGGAGTAAGTCAAAGCAAATTTCAATGATGCTTAAATATCTATAATACTATAGTGAATGAATAGGTACCTATAACAATTGATGTATTTTTCAGAATACCAACACGAGACACAGATAAAGAAGAAGATTTAATACCAGGTAAGAAACATAAAAACAAAACAATAACTTCAAATAAAGAACATTACGTAACTAATTTATCTTTTCCATAGGTTCAATAGCCTACAGAGAACGCAAAAAATGGCTCAACTACGTCGAAATGCCAAACAATCCATACTCGCCTGAAGCCATACAAAAACGTTTGACAGCAAAAAGCACCTCCTCACTATTCGATATATTGACCACGAAAAGTAAAGATTTAGATGACGACGAAAGAAGTATTCAATCGGAAATAGTCACGAATAGGAAAGAGAGTTTCAAATCTGACGAATTACCAGAGAGAGAAGGCAAGCTGTTAATGAAACAGCGTAGTGTTGAAAATATAAGCATGAATGGTAATAGACCAAGAAGTCCATCGCAGAAAATTCTAAAAGATGTTTTAGTTGAAGAAATTCCACAATTCAAACGGTAAGTAATTAAAAAAAGGGCTTCCTTTGTTGGTAAATGGTGACCCAATCTTACTAACGCTTGTTAACATATCCCTGTTCACAGTTATGGTCGAGATTATTACATAAGAGAGGCGAAGGTCTCGTCCGGGGGTCGCAAGAAGAAAGACGAGTTCAGTGAGACGAGCTCGCTATCGTCCATGAACAAATCAACCAGTTTAGACAATTTCGATTCAGAGTTCACATCTCCTGTAAGTGCCAGCAGCTCGTTGAGCGACCTGGAGGCGTCCGCCCTCCACCAGAACATCGTCCGCGCCGTCCTCAGCCCCAGAAACGCCAGCCCCAACTTCGCCATAAACCCCATTTTCGAAAATCCCGATAAACAAAACGATAACGCTGACGAAAATCATGCGACAGATAATATCAGTCGATCTAAAGCCAACGTAAGAGAACAAAATACAACTGTGTGTGAAGGTGACGGTTTTGTGGAAAACGAGGATATAGTTAGACTTAAAATACCGAATAAACCTGAAATAACCGAAGATTTATTTGAGACGTATACCAATGTTAGGCGGAGCAACACTTTGAGAAGCGAGGACCTGTGTCTTCGGTCTAAAAGACGGCCAGGCCTCAATTTCACGTTCGGTGGAAGCCTGAGATTAAGCAATGGCTTTCGTAACGACCTCTGGTGAATAAACGCCTTCCATAATAGTACCAGTAACACAGTAAAAAGCACATCTACTTACAATGTATAGCTGAACCTAACTAGATAAAGAATCTCTTGAAGTACCAACGTTCAATAGTTAACATATTCGAATACTTCAATTAGATCTGGGTATTAGGTTGTAATTCACGTCATAATCACAATAATTTAATTCTTGGAAAGTTCAGTGGTGATAGGATCTTGCTGCCATTAACTAAACCGTCGGATCTAAAATATCTTCGTTTTACACACAGTATTGTTGCCTGTTGTGTGTAAAAGTTGGCATGTTCTGAATACAAGCTGACTAACAGCACTCTGCACTCTAATGCGATTTAATAATCCTCTAGTACTGCACTTATAGATTTGTGTTCTTCTTAATCAAATTTTTCAGTACTTTACTACAGTAATCCTCAAAGAAATTAGTGGTGAGTGTATGATTTTGGTGAACAAATTTTTGACTAATCGCATCTGTAATGGCTTGCCACTAAACTAACAAAATTTAAAAAATAACAGCGTCTTCGTCACCCCTAACATAACCATAATCTAAAGCATGTAATTTAAGCTTTAATTTAAAATTAACTTTTCAGCCATCATCACCATCATCCGAAACTGCCTTTTTATAGAAAATAATTCTCGTCACAATCGTAATATAAATCACACAGTTAGATTTGCTGAGCGCACGCGACGATTTGATAATTTTAAGCACTTTTCTGCAATTTAGCATGAACCAAATTTAGTTGAGCTTATAGAAACTTTAGTGCATACTCTCAAAACTTTGAAGTTACTGTTAGGCATACCTACATCTTTCATCAAATGAAAATTATTAATAAAGTTATATAATATGTAACAGTTTAATCATCTGACATTAATATTCCAGGGATTACTAATAAAGCAATTCAACACGATTGCATCAAATCAGGAATACAAGAAATTCGCACCAAAAGAATCAATAACTACGCTGCCAAATAACAAAACAGAAATACTTATTGAATACGAAGATGTGAGCGAACAAACTTTATTTAGTGCTAAACCTGCTTATGTCGATGACGATACAGATCAGAAATTCGAAGAGATATTAGAAACAGCGTATAACATTTCACATAAAACAGTAGACAAAGAAATTGACACAGACGAACCTAAATCACCGACAAGTCCTACATTAGACAACTCGATCGTCAGCTCTAGCAGTCTCGAAGACTCAATTAAAATCTACAACGTGCAAACCGGCGAGATAGTGAAGAATAAACCAGATAACGTATCAACAAGATATGATGCAGTTGATGGAAATGACAACATAGATATGGCTGATAAAAATATCTTGGAGAACCCAGTCAGTGAGCACGGCGACTCTAGTGAGGAATCGTTTGAAATTATTGAACATGAAAGCTTGAAAGAGGAGAAGTTAGATCAGATCAGTGAAATTGAAGATATACTGTCCCAGTTGCCGCGTGTAAAGGAATTGGCTAAGAAGTTTGTAAGCATGGAGAATTTAAGCGAGCCGGTTAAGGTGAGTCAAGACACAAACAGCAAAGTCAAAGCGTTACTCAGAATTATATCAGTTTGGGTTGTTGTGAGTCATTTATCTCATGAAGTTTATAAGATTAGTGAGAAACTTATTCAATACTAACAAATTTTAAGCAGGTATATCAAAGAGTATTTTGAATAGAAATTAATAATGTAGAATTTAAAAGTTAAGCCCATTATGATAGCACATAAAATGTGCCAATTAACACTCTTATCAGTTTATTATACCTACTTACTCAGGAGTAACTGGCATACCTACCACACCTTTACGAGTTACTTATATTTAACCTTGGCTAAATAAATAAATGTAAATAAATGAACATTGGAAGGGGAAGGCCAAGACGAACGTACCTCGATCAATTCGGGGACTTGTTACGGAAAGGCCAAGTCAGAAGTTCCCTAAACCGAGCATGTATGAGGCGATTTATGAATGTGGATGAAGCGAAAGATGGATGTCTGGATCGTAGCAAGTGAAAGGAAGTGGTTTCTGCCTACCCCAATGGGAGAGAGGCGTAACGGATATGTATGTATGTATATTCAAGAGAATATGAAAACACGTAACTAATTGTAGATGTTCAATTTTTTTCCAGCCATCAACTCAACCAATAAGAAGGCTGAAGAGCAGAGAAAACCTTTTCGACCCGAAGACAGACAAGCCAAAATCCATGTACATGCACAGTTTAACAGCAAGGAGTATCTCAAAAGAGTTCAGAGAGGAACTGAAATTGTCTATGGCAACGCCTTTGACAGTTCCTGGGGGTTCGAAAGAGATTCCTGACGGCGAAGAAGTTATTAAAGAATCTAGCCGGCCAGGAAGTCCTTTGCCGGAACCAGGAACGATAAAAACGAAGCTAGCGTTCTTTGAAAGTTTAAAATCGAGGTTCAGTAAATAGAGTAGGTTATCTGTGATGTTAGTGTTCGAAAAAGGCCATATTGTGTCGTACTGTGTAAAGAACTCATTGCCATTCGATATTTTGGTTGATTCGTCGTGTTAATTTGTTTGAACAAACGATTTGGTATAGTTATGATGTATTCGTTATCGAAATGATAGTTTTCCCAATTCCTAAAATACTTAATGAGGAATTAACACATGTGTCATTAATTTGTGACAGAAAAATTTTTAAAATGAGATATTTTGATAAAGAAAACAATTTCATTGATTTGATACAACTAAATAATTGCAACATAAAACATTTGAGCATGATTTTCAGTTCATTGCGTATTATTTATCCGCATTAGTCTAACTACAACTTGTTTAGGTAGTAAACAAGTTTAGTAGTTGTAGTGCTATAGTAAAGTAGAATAGAATTTAAATAGCCATAAAAATAGGCACAGAATTTCGTTTTTGTTTACTCGGGTACTAAGGCTGAGTTGCAAAGATATTTATCTGTCAAATGCTGTCAAATTAATGTCAAAATTATTCTGACGATGTTCTCATGCAACCCAGCCTTAGTTTCTATGTTTTTCGTTATTAAGGGGAAGTTGGGCCTAGTTTCACCTACTACGTATCCGAACCTAAGTTAAAATATGTATTAAGAAATTTCATTAAAAACAATTTCTGATTAAAACATCGCATAATAGAACTTAATCACATTAAATAAGGTTGTATTTATATAAAGTAGGTAAAGGTGTAAATATTTAGTGCCATTTTTGTAAAATAATGTTTTTTGCATATTTCTTTAGCTAATGCCAAAGTTGTAAATAAATGGGAAAAGTCTATAGCGGTTGTGTCCATATGAAATACTTAAACTACTTAATATAATGTAAATAAAGAATTATATTATTATTAATTAACAATAGTCTTATTGTAGAGGCCCTGTTTAAAAAACAACGAGAGTTCGACTCGTTTTGATATAGATTCGCTAACGAGTGAACATTTGTATGACATTGCAATATTAGCAATGATGCAGAGCACTTCATAATGACGTCAAACGTAAGTCATCATGTCCAACACTTTAATCGCAGAGGTTAAGACGTTAAACTATTGTCTCAGCGCGTATGATAGCGTTGCAGTAGTAGGTAAGTAAGAAAGATGATATAAGTATAGGTAGGTACTCACTCACATAATACATATAGGTACCTTCATCATTTAACTTAAGAGTTAGACTCTTGTCGGTGGATCATTAGCCATTTAGGCCTATCCTCTGCAAGTGCCTTGACGCCTTGATATAGTAGGTACCTATATCATCAAAATTTGTCGTCTTTCCACACCTTTGTCTAAAGATCATGTGAATAAAAAACAAACGACGGCTAAATATCGCATAAAGCTCTAATTTTACAAACAGCTCTACATCAAACCAAACTATATTCAATCAGACTATTGTTAAATAATAAATAAATAAATATTAGGCTACGTACGAGCCATAAAAATAGTTTGTGCAATAAATACGTAGTCTTTACTTTCCATAAACCCTTAAAATAATGTGATAATTGAATTAAGAAATCAAATTAAAAATGCGCAACACTTCGCGCTTTTACTGTCGCGCTGTTTAAAATAAAATTAAATGTTATGGATCAAATTGTCTACCGATTAAATATACCAATAAGGTTTATGTTTGGTTTAATAAAATATTTACGAAATAATTGTGTTGAGTTGTTTTTTAAATCAAACCTCTTTCGTAGGTAATTCTGTTAAATTGCAGTTAGGTAGGTATACTTAGGTTTGAACACTCAAAAAACTCAGTTTAATCTTGGTTAGCCAAGTAGGGGATAGTCTAGCTAGAGATAGAGCTTACCTTACTAAAACACAGTTTTCAATTTTTTTTTTTTTTTTGGCCTATATCGTCCCACTGCTGGGCAAAAGCCTCTCCCATGCCTCTCCAAACACTCCTGTTATTAGCTGCTTCCCACCAATCTTCCCTGAATGAGCGTAGGTCGTCGCTCCATCGTTTCTTGGGCCTACCTCGGCGACAGTTTTCAATATTTATTATTATTTTAGTATAATACATTATAATTCATAAGTGTTTATTAATTCAACATCACTTAAAATAATCACATTTTAAAAGCACATAATAATGTTATGTACTAATAGGTAGGTAAGGTACCTATACTCTTATTGGATTATAGCTTAAATCTACTAAAACATGCATGAATACTCGAAAGTAACTTCTAAATACAAGACTATAAGCAATAAACAAATACGTCACTTACTTCTTACAATCCAACCAAATGAAAACGTCAGTAAAATATACCAAAAGTCTTGTGAAACGGTATCCTTTCTAATTCGTCAGCATATTTCCTCCTATAGCACCAGAGGTAGTAATCAATTAGACTTGAATTTGGTACTTCGGCTGCTGATTTCGAAGCTCTTATCTTCTCCTCTATTCTCTTCTTTACTAGTTCTACGGCGTGGATCGAACAACCGCGGATTTCTATTTCTTCTTGTGAGCCGCTTGGTAGTAAGTCATCTGGAAAAAAGAAGATCTTTTATAGTTATTGATTGATGTAGATGAAAAAAGTTTTAGGGGAGGTCGGGGAAAATTGGACTACGTACCTGAAAAAAATGTTTTAATTCAATATTGGTAGGTAAACTTAAGTAAATACTGTTCTTACAGGAAATCTTGTAGCAAAAACATGTAACATGTTGAAAAAAGATCGCACGCACTTAATTTATTAGCGAGATATTGCAGCTACCAATTACTTTTCAGCAAAAATGGATTAGGCTTGTACATTACAGAAGATTATTTTTTAATTTTGTCAAAAGTTATTTTATACAAACTTCTCACTTACCATTTTCCAATTTCTTCAACAACTCATCACTATAACTCATGGCACCAAAATAAACCAATACTTGAGGTACTCTATAATCAGCAAACATCGTTATTTTCTCTATGTCATGAAACTCGCCCCAGCCTTTACCGCCGAAGAAATTCCATAGATCTGCGACTAAAATCTGAGCTCTTTTGTACAGAGATACGATCTTTCCTTTAAACACAGTTTCGTCTCGGAAACAGGGGAAGTTGTCTACGATAATGCTGAGTAATTTCGTAGCAGATTTGTTAGCTTCTTTGAGACAAGTTTGGAATGTCCCATTGTATTTCTTTAGCAGTATTTCGCCAACTTCGTGTAGCACTTCAATGCGTTTTTCGAATAGAGGTATTGTTTCTTCATTGTCACCTCTCATTATATGAGATAGTTGATCCGCTGTTATTTTGGAATAAAATTCTGGGTTTGTTATATCGTGTTCTTCCTGAAAATACGAATGAATGAAATAAGTATACACCTAAGTAGAGTTATGATTTGTTTAATGAAAAAAAATACACTACAAGTAGGTACTTTATGTTATTTTAAATTAAAGGATGCATTTATTCCCACTATCCCCTTTTCATCAAGAAAGGACAACTGGAGGATATTTAGCAGCTTTTTTTAAACCACACTGTGGAGATAAGAAGGTAAATTATGTATTTCTTCTCTTATGTGCAAACATAAGTATTAGGTACTTACTCAATATACCTACCTATAGGTGCCTAACCTACATAATATAGGATATTTTTAGTAAATATAAGTTCAAACAAAAGTTACCTTAATAGCTCTAGCTAAAGCAGCTTCTAAGGCATAGTATCCAGAATGTCCATCTACAGTCCACTTCGCCTGGTTTTTCTTAGACCAGAAACAAAAGTTCAGGGTATCAGCTACAAACACCCAGTCTACAGCTGTAGGATGGTCGGGAGATGGATGAATGAGGTCTGCCCCTGTGTCTGGTATTTCAAGCTTATCCGAAATTGATGACATCATCTGAAAAATAAGGTAATGTTAATTATTGGGATTGATTGTGGAAATAATCAAAGGATAAAGAGAACATATTAAAAAGCCTATAAAATAAAATTCGTATTTTTTTTTTGCATTAGGATGTAAAAACATAGATTTCTGTGCCCAAGTAAATAAAAAATAAAATCTAACCTCCAAACTGAGTTTCTCAATTCCTTCGTCATGGATCTTCACATGTTGAGCATTTCTAGCTATAAACTCTCCAGACTCCGCCGGTAACAATATTCCTTCACGCACCATTTTCAAACAAAGGAATAAAACCGAATTATTGCACAATATGATGTGTTCGGCACGAAGAACAAGTATCGACTTGTAACAATCGTATTTACCAAATGTCTGCACTGTAATCCACTACTTCAGTATTGTGAAATCTTTCACGTATTGATAGCATGAGATCATACATTTATTTAGAGATAAAATTGTAAAATTCTCAAGTATTTCTCTTTGTTTATTTGTTTACAAAAGATGTCATGACATTGGCATGACTTTGACGTATCATTTACTGACATTCAAAGCTGTTCCGTTCTCGGCAGTATTTAAATATATTATGTTTTTATCTAATCATATGATATCGTTCATCGTAATTCCCAGTCTCAAAAAAAATAAAAGTAATATTAATTTGTGTTTATTTTAACGATTTAACTCGTACTTTTTTACGTATTTTTCATTATTCTGTATTCATAATAGCAATTGTCTCATTGCATGAAACGAAACGTCAAAAAATAACCTCACTCAAATGTCATAAAAGTTAACGGCTTGTTTGTGCATTTCTTATTTCTTTTCACTGTAACAAAATAAATCCAAGTAATAATTCCATTCAAAATGCCATTAGACGTGCAGGGAACATTCGTTTCCCAGAAAATAAACAAGATAAGATGGATCCCGGAAGAATACGTCGAAACGAAGTGTTTCTTTACCGGTAGTTGGGACGATCAAGTTAATTCGATTAAAGTTTGGACTTTTGAGTCTCCACACGAAGATGAGGAAGTGGAATATCCTCGCCAACTCTCCGAATACCGTGTAGAAGGTGATGTAACAGAGATTAAGTTCACAGATAAGAATAGGATCGCAGTGTCGACGTCGAACGGTGATGTTAGGTTATTGGAAATCAGTGTTTATGAGAAATCGACCCCGCTGAAGGAAGTTTATACGTGGAAAAAACAGCATAATTTTGGGTAAGGTCATTGCATTACGTGTTATTAGTTACCTAGCTGATATAATGTTGATTTTGGCGATTCATAACTAAAAATACCTTCCGTGGTCAATGTGTTACCACCACTATTTGTTTTTTGAATGATCCTGTTTTACATGCGGTCTTATCATAAATAAAAACCTTCTTTTTACAAATCTCCTTTCATTTTCAGTACAGAGGAATGCTCCTGTACATCTCTAGACACAATGGAAGGTGATATAGCATCTATTGGTGAAGACGGAGCATTGAATATATTGAATGGACGCCGTGGTGATGTCACCCGAGCTATATCTGATGCTGATAGCTGTTCTCTACATTCTGTTTGTTTTTTTAAACATAATGAGGTAAGTTTAGTTATAATTTACTCCAAATTCATTTTTTATTTATGGAAGGAGAGGTGAGAAAGGATCTAAGGCACATCTAAGTGATCTCAAATTGTGGTATTTGCTTTCTTGTGTCCAGAAAGAGGCATATTGCTGAGTTCATTAATGGAATGAATTTTAGTACCTAATTATGTTTAACTTTGCTAATATCACAATATTAACACAGATTTTTTTTTTTTTTTTTAAAGGAAACTTCTTTAAATATTTCTTCAAAATCTAAATAAACATTTACTTACTCCAATTTCAGGTGATAACCGGTAACCTTCGAGGCCACATGAAAATCTGGGATTTGAGAACTGCAAACGACAAACCTGCCGCGTCATTCCTTTTAGCTGGTGACGAACTAGCAGCTACTTGCATTGTCAACCATCCCACACAACCGCACATAATCTTAGCGGGCAGCGAATCAGGGTCCCTCGCTGTATGGGACTTACGTCATAATACCTTCCCCACCTCTCTTCTAAACGCTCACGCTGCGGCCGTAACTGAAATGCAGTTCCATCCAGAGAATCCACAGAAACTGCTCACTAGTTCAGTGTCAGGAGAATTGTGGGATTGGAACATGGAATCTATGACGAAGAGTTCAAAAGGACCGGATAATCAACTCGCTGCATGGTTACCATTAGAAGATAAAAACACTATGATGGTGAATTCTCTAATGCCAACGTTGCATAAAGCGATAAATACGTTGCACTGTGACCGTGGAAGGATTTTGTGCGGAGCTGATAATGAAGCTGTGTATTTAATTAAGAATTTTAAGTATTAAGTGTTTGGAAATGAGAAATTTAATTGATACTTGATGAACATTTAAAAAGATGGTGTGGAAGGGAGATTGAATAATGATCAGTGAAAAGATTTACTAATCTTGATATTTGTGGAATGGAGAGAGAGAAGTGGTCATAGTTTGTTATATAAATGTTGAAATCGCATGAGTATGTGTACACTAAGAAGTGTCAAAATATGTCCCCTGCTGAGCAGGTCCTGGGGTAAGTGAAAAATAAAAATGCATCCTTATTAAATATGTATTTTATTTATTTATTGAAGTAAATACACTTAGAAACAATTATACAATAGTTAATTGATATACAAGTCAGTCTTTGCTTGCCTAGTCAAAGTATTGGTAAAATATTTTACACAAACCAAACATTATTTACAGGCTAATATTGGATTACAGTTTAACGTAAAAATATCAATAAACAAGGTACCATGTTACATTACAATTAATTACAAATAATTTGCCAAAACGGTAACTTTTTTAAACCAACCAAAGCAATGGCACCGGAATTTTGTTAAACGAAACACGAACATTGATTCAAAACGTGCAAAAGTGGAAATATCAAGAAGGCTCAGCCCGAACATACTGGAATAAGTAATTAATACACAATATCACTAAATTAAGATATAACTTGATATTTGGCATCTCATTCACATTTCTATACCACACTAAATGCGTTAACTATAATATTAACACGGAGTATATGCATACTTTAAATATATCACTCAATTATAATATTGTTCAGGAATAATATAAAGCACAGCTCGTCTTGACTGAATGAAACATTGTTCTAATACTTGACGGGAGCACCTCTGTCGGTTTAGAATCATACTGAGACCTAAGAAAACTGGCTCACCTCTTATTTATTCATATAAGTGCTTTCTTATATTTACAATATCTAGCAAAGACACTTTTTACAAACCTTACTCGAAATGAGAAGAGTAATTTTAAAAAGTGGCTTTACAAACTTGCAAAGAGATTTTATTCTAATTAATTTTGTATACAATTACTTTAGTAGCTAAACTGATCAGTTTTTGATATCTTGGTATATTATAATTTTTTACAACAGCGAGATTCTAAACCGACTATAAACTCGGTCCGATTCCTAGACCAGACTGTTGTACCATTGAACTGTTCAATGATTTACTGGCTGGCCGTGCGCTGCGATAGTCGAAACTATCGCCTTATAATATCGTCAATTCAGAAGTGGCGATTACATCGATCGAGTTATGCTTGGAGGTTTATAAATTGCCAACATTTCTCATCAGTGTGATTCATCTAGTCTATTCTAGGGAGACCTTTCACACTCAAAAAATGGGATACAATTTTACTGCCCACCCTAGAAGGCGCTGCCTAGCTAATTGGGTTAAGATCTTCAAGAGACGTTAACAATCCACATTTGAAGCCGAAATTGCTGATAAATCGGCCAACATCCAAGCAAAACCCCAACCAATACCCCCACGCGCCCCCCCGTTCAAGTATGTGGTTGCCGCTTCCTGTGCGGGTTGGTGGCGGCGCGCAGCGGCGCGGCGGGGACGAGCCAGAGCCGCTCGGCCCAGCGCATCACCGCCTCCGTCACGTGGCAGCTGTTGGCCGCCGTCGCCAGCTGCGTCTCCAGGCTGTCTGATGGCTTGATCAGGAGGCTGCGGGTCAAACAAGATAGTGTTAAAAACTTTGTTGCTTTTCTTTAACAAGCCCGAAATTTACAATTAGACTGCCTAAAGTCAAAGGCTTGTGGGTATTTCTCAAGAATTCGAGTCTTCCAAATAATGATCTATCAAAAACTTACTCCTAACTCTTGAACAACCTTTCCCCATCTAATCTAAGTCTATAGATATCTGTAGAAAAGTCCATTTCTAACACGAGTTACAAGCTATTTGTGAATCCACTGCTGGAAAAAGGCCTCCCGCATAGTTTTGTACTACGTTTAGTCACTATTGCTTGGTAGCAACAAATCTTGAACCCAACCCCCTAAAATTCAATTCAATTCCTTACCTGGGTGGGAACAGCGTCGGCGCAATAATCATAGCGACGTTATGCTCGCTCATCTTGTTAGTGTCGCTGTGAGCTACGATCTGAGTCACAAGACGCAGGAGTTCGCGGAGAGTGGCGCGTTGCTCGGCCGGTAGGAGGAGAACTAGCAGGTTTAGAGCACGGCCTTGAGTGTTGCCTGATAGAGCTGTAATTGAGATAATTGAGGATTATTTGGTGGTTTGGTTAGTACTGTCTACTCAGCTAAGTCATAATGTTGTTAAAATTTAAGACTGCTAGTTAAAGCATCTCTTCAAGTAGAGAATATCGCGGGGGGCTCTTTGGGTGCAGGTGGCATTGTGGAGAGAAATTGGAGAGGCTTATTAGCAGCTATATGTTAAGAAGAAGAAGAAAACATCTCTCTCATTTCCACTTTTTTCCTCAACTAACAACATCAAACACATAGCTCTCTTCCACTCCCTTTCAAAACCGCAAACTCACCATAAGTATGATAGAAAAGCCGCATGAGTTCCTGAGTGAGCGGTGGTTGCGGTAAGGCCCGCAGTAACCGCTTGAAGACGGCGGCGAGGTCGTGGCTGCTCGCGCGGTTCAGAGCCTCCGACACCGCGCCGCGCTCCACGTACCACTGCCGCTCGATCAGTTGGCAGAGAGATTCGATCTGGGGAATAGGTGGGAGGTTAGATTTTCCGCCAGACAGACCAACTGCTAAACAAGGTTTTCTTGGAGATTAGTACAAGATATTCAACAGATAGACAAAACAAAGATTTCCACAACGATCGGTTTTATGGTCGTGACTTTTGCCAGATTGTCAGTACGGCGGTTTACTTGGTCTTCTCGTATTTTTCGTTTCGCTAGTGCGTCTCTGCCTTAAAGCTACTACAGATAGTTGCCATAACGAGATAGATGTATTTGGAAGTGCAATATTGGTTTCACATTGGCCTCAACTTCCAAAACACAAGATTCCTACCTTCTGCTTATTTCCAGGCACTCTAAGAAGCCCCTCATCCTGAGTGCGCGCGCGCAGAGCGTCAGACAGCGCCCGTACGACGCTCGGGACAGAGCTCCATGTCTCCTCCCACAGGATCATGTCTTTGCGCAGGAGTGTCTCTAGCGATACTCCAAATACTGCGCCTTCTGGAATAGAAATTGAATATTTTTGTTAAGATAACAGGCATTTGTAGTGCTGAAATCCGTTTTTTTATGGATTTCCGAACCATAAAATACAGAAAAAAATGTCGGAAGAGATATTTATATCTCCGCAATCCAAAGGTACAACATTTGTGCTCCATTATTGTCACATAAATGAAAGATCGTGATACGGATTTCTTGATTAACTAAAATTAACTAAAACACCAACCTTCTTTCCTCTTCTTCTTGGGAGGTTTTCTCTTCTGGAACGGCAGCGAGTATCTATCAAACAGCGCCGTCAGTTCCAACCAAACAAGCGGCAGCAACCTCTTCAATTGCGGTTCTCCAACATCTTCTATATCCACATTACTATCTTGTTCAGGCCAGTCCTCCTCTTGGTCGATCATTTGACGGTCCAAGTTGAATTTGTGCTCGAAACTCAACGGCTGCTGAGCCGATGCCGCGCTTTTTGCTCGTGATACTGTAGTATGTTTGCCACTGTTGGAAAGATAATGTTTTAGTCTGGGTGTGTTAAAATGCTTGTGGTTTATTGATAGAAAGAGCAGTACCTAACTACATCATCATCATCATAATTATAATCATAATTGTGGTGGAGTCTAAGCCACTCTGCTCTATTCTCTGTCGTCCGTTTGACCATCTGGTACAACACTACTTCTATTCCCTCTTTTATTTGATCTATGTATGTAAGTTCTCCATAGTCTTCTTTAGAGCATCTTTATTACAAACCACATGTTTTATATAGGTACTTACATAAATGGATCGTTGTCCTTCAGAATCGAACCATTGATTCGCTCCTTCCCTATTCTTGGTCCTTGCACAGTGCCGTATCTTTGGTAGCCTAGGAGTTCGATACCCTCTGGAAATTTGAAAATTTTGAATATAAGAATTGTATTTTTCAAAAGACAGGAAAACCCATAGCTATTTTTAAGTTTCTAGTAACAACCTACTTAGTTCTCGTAATTTTATTAGATATCATTAGCAGAATCGAATTGTAATCATGATCTATGTCTAAATCAAGATGGCGATTCACAGCCTCTACTACGTTCTATGTATAAATATGTGCCGGCGAAACCACAAATAGGTTTATTTATAACTGCTTCACGAATAAAGTGCTCCGATCAATATTTACTTTGATATTAACATCAGACATCAGTTATCGTTCAGATTGGATCGTTATGACGTCATTCAACTACTTAGGGTATTAACTAGCAAAAAGCTGCGTAGATACTCGTATAAACGCTTATTGCATGTTGAGCTCGAGATATTGTAATTAACCACGCAAAGAACTACCTAAGTATTTTGACGCAAAAACATATTTTGCATGATTTTCTCATCATGTGATTATAATACTACGTCTAGAATATGATTTAAAATAAGTAGTAAAGCTTTGATCTCCCCCCTCCGTGCTATGTCAAGATATTTGAGTAAATCAGATTTAGGTAATGCTATGTTTGTCTAGATGTTATCTCAATAGGTTACATTTTGTCGTTGTTAAAGTTTTATGGAACCTCTTTCTACTTTAGGACAAAGGTTTCTTCCCTTTATCCTAATCCCTTTTTCCTTCTTTTCCCGATCCTTCAGCATCTAGCATTCTAAGATTCCTAAAGTTATCTGCCCACTTACCAGTATTACTCGCTATGTCAGCCCAGTGCAAGTCGTTGGGCTTGAAAAGCTCGTGCATGGGCAGCGGCGGGGACGGCTGCGGGGGAGACAGCCGCGAGCGACGCGCTGCCGGGGCGGATGGCGTGCGGGACAGCACTGCATGCTGTACTACCGCCGGGAAACTGTCGCTGGGGGCACAATAGTCAAAGTCAAGGTCAAAATATGCTTATTTATTTCATATGTAAATGCATGCTCTTGAAAAGGTGATATTATAACTAACGCTAGATTCGCAAGGTAGCCCAAAAAATAATCTAGCAAGAAACAATGTGGGTTGCTCTTTTCAAATGAACTTTTTAACTTTGTTTTGTAGGTAATGATGGTTGATGTAGGTACATAATTGTCAGAAATTGGTTAGTGTTTAATTTGATCAGCTTCAAGGTTAAGAATTTTCAAATCTGGCAGTTTCTTCTCTGCATTTTAAAAGCAGAATCAGAATTAACTAATATTTTAAGTAACTAGCTTAATTTTCAAATAGTAATGATATGAGTTGCGTATGCTGGCAAAGTTTCGTTCTCGACCGTTTAGTAGATCTGCGACTAGTACCTATAGATACCTACACTCGCGTCCTCAAATTTGCACCGTTTACCACTGATCTCGATTTCCCCAAATAATGACTAGTTCCATCAGAGTTGTGCAAAAAATATAATGGCGACTGAAGAGCATTAATCTTCCCGCGACAATGAGAGGAAATTGTGATAGTTTGTGGGTTAATTGCGCTCAGGAACTAGATTTGTTCAAGATACTTTGGAGATCTAGACCTTGGCGAATTTAAAGCCAACACGAGAATATAATGGTGAAGATATTTGACCTATTATGTGAACCTCGTCGTTGGACGAATAAGGACTTGATTTTGAAGGCCATTTGAACTTTTTAAACAGAACCCTCACGATGTGGTGTGGTTTATAGGTAATTCGACATTGTATCCACGCATTTTTGATACAGCCCGCTAGCCCGTGGGATCACAAGAAAAAGTGCATTAATATAAATTGCCTGCACGTCTTCAGGGTAGGTTGTGTTTATATGGTCTAAGTTTAAAGCCTTTTTATGGTCTAGTCTAGGATCAAGACTTTAGACTTGTCTAGACAATTCTAGACCGTGATAAAAGTAATATAAAGTAACTTACACAAAATCAGGCGGAGTGGTGGTGTCAGCCCACTCAGCGGGTGGGCTGCCGGACCCACCGCTGGGCAGCGAGTCCAGGGAGTCTGGGGTAGCACTACGGGAGCGAGGCTCGCTTCCGCTTGAATTCTGGAACAATAAAAATATTTAACGTTAATAGTGGTCTCTGCCTACCTCGATGGGCGAAAGGCGTAACGGATATAGTGCTCCAAGGATCTATTGGCCCACGTGAGAATATAAATCATTGGCAATTGAGTGATATAGTCAGGAGGGCGTGGGTGGTGAATAAATAACTGAAAATAATGACAATTTACAAGAAGATATCATTAGTTCGGATTTTCGCCTCGCGCCAAAAGATCCTTCTAGCACTGTATGTACCTATATATGAAGTATGTATCGTTAGTAATTACGTACGCACTCTGCAAAATTTCTAAACTCAACATCGTCATAAAAATACAACTTTAAAGTACGAACTCTACGGAAACTTCAAACGCGTTTATGTTATTGCGCTGTCAATGCCTTATTTGTTTACTTTCTGTGACCGGTTGCGAAAAGTTTTCTACTGTGTTGCTAGGGTTGGCAAAAATAAAAAAAAACATCTATACGTCCGCATACATGCGCACACAGGCACAGAAAGCTTTAGCTTTGATTTATCAAGATCCACTGACTATCCATCTTTTAACGAATTTTGTAGATTTATTTTGGAACAAACTCGAAATTCGCGATCTGCTAATAAACGGTAAGGGACTTAGACCATCTTATGACTTCTGGAAGAATATTTCCAGAAAAAAAAACTATGCCTAGACAATTTGTACAGCCCTGAAAACAATTTCGTAATCAGTCTACAAGCTTCCTACATGCCTACAACATCTACAACATATTAATTAAAATACTTCCATTCACACAGTTCTTTCAACAATTAATCGATACAAAACGTCGGAAGCTCAACTATGTTCTGTCGTTTTTTTCTTAAAATAGAAAGCCTATTGTATAACCTCCACTAAATAACTAGACACTTTCGCCTTATGTTCTAACGTACAGATAGAATCTCAACTTAATTCTTGCGGTTTCTTCTTCTCGTGGGATGTCCAAAGAGTTAGGTATA
Organism: Anarsia innoxiella; assembly: GCA_947563765.1. NCBI lineage: Eukaryota > Metazoa > Arthropoda > Insecta > Lepidoptera > Gelechiidae > Anarsia > Anarsia innoxiella. The sequence goes on along the minus strand of OX387393.1, from coordinate 10,965,317 downwards.
ATTGCTTTAAATAATGTCTCTGACTAAACAAACTTAGAGAAACTTACAATTACGTATTGTGTGTTACGTAAGAGTTTAGGTTGGAAAGACTAAGTTTTAATGACCATATTTTTGTTAGAAATCTTATTAAGGTAGTGCTAGGAATAAGATGGAATGCTATCCTAATTGTTTTCTATTGTTTATGTAAGCGTCTACTTATCTATTGGAGCGTTGGTTTTGTAAGACAAATTTTCATTGAGTGAGTTTTCGTAATTCCCAAATCTTTTTCTTTATATGCCACTTGCATCAAATGCTATTAATCTAATGAATCCTTTTAATATCATACTCATATGTTCTTCTTCTAAGTTTTAACAAAGAGATGGTCGTCTTTTTCTGATATATGTGACAAAGTAAGGGTCAGCAAATTGGGCATTATTTTTTAATGAGCTTTACAGAAACTGGCTGTTAAGTAGATGTAGAATACAGATGAGACTTAAGACTGTTTAAAACTAGTTTATGTTATCTATTTGTTTTAAATTTCTTATGATTCAAACTTACTCAATCTGATATCCTCGCATCTAACGGATTTCGAGGCCTAATTATTCACAATCACCTACCCATACAAAGACAAAGTACATAGCTATACAGTAAGTTGACCAAAGGTATCAATTAAACAGACATTAGTGGCCAGCGGCACCTTATTAGGTATCTACATGCAACAGTCTTCCGGTGATCCAAGTACGGCTTGTGTTTATAGGGTATAGGTGATTTACTGTTTATAATCTTTATCAGTTTTATTGCTAGGTGCTTTAAATTTAACGTGATATTGGTTTGGAAAATTTCATTCGACTTTTGCGTTTTGCAGGCCTCTTTGTTTTAAAGCTGCATGCTTGGGATCGAAATCAGCTCGTTCTTTTATTTTTATGTGTTAGGTACCTACCTACTTCGTTCATCAGTTCAGTATGTATATCACGCGTAAGAATTCTTATAGGTATCTACTTAATTAGGTATCTAGTTCTAAACCTAACTATAAGAATAGAACTAAGTATAAGAATAAAGGAAGTACCTAAACCTAACTAAGAGTACATAAGAACTCCTATACGCGTGACAGTAAACATTATATCAAAAGGGAACTTAATCGCACAATCCTCTATTTATTTTCGACTTACTACTAACATCTCCTAATTTTCTTATTTCTCCATCAACACAAAATATCATCTAATTAACAAATCACATGAAACCGAAACCACCAACAAAATTCATTTCGCAAATCAAAATGAAGTACCTACTTAGTTTCAAGATAAAAAGTTAAAAGCCCTATATGTAAGTAATTGGCGGAAGTTCCTTTGCCGTTTCACCATATAAGGTACATGTGTGTTAGTAGTCGATACTAGAGTGCCAAACCGGTAGAGTAGGCTTCTGGTAGAAGTACTAACAACTTTATTCATGAGGTTCGGTGCTCGTGCATGTAGTTTGTTTTGAGATTAAAAGTTGACTAGTTATTACCAAATAATCTGCATGGATTGCAGATTCTTGCATGCGTAAATTCTTAACATTCAAAGTAATGTTTACCAACTGTTTGCAAGCTTGTAAACAAAGTCGATAGATAAGTACCTACTGAACTAAGTAGATTAGTACCCACCTAAAGTTTTGTAGAGAAAATTGAACCTAAACGTAAATTGACAAGAGTACTGATCTATTATTTTAAAAATAAATCGTTTCACAATACGTATAATGCCATTACTATTAAGGTTCATTAAATCCTTATATTATTATCTACAGTCATTCCGCGTAACACCCGATCAAATTGAAACGATCAGCGTTTTTCATCGAAATATAGTTTTATGTCATTCACCTCATTTCAGCGTATTATGTGGCATTCAGAAAGTCAGCTTTTCTTTTGTTTTGGGTGTTCTAGTATCGAGTAAGAATATACTCGAGACCTGTGTTGTATGACAGTCACATTGGTCAGGTATCCAGTAGAAGTTTGCCGGTTGTATTCAAATAATGCATGCTTGTCAAAACAACAGCTTTAGATGTGATAATATTCACGTAGGCCGTCCCAAATGGTGTCATTTTAAAAGAATCTGTCTAGACTTTGTATTGTACCTATTATCTAATTGTACCTAAGTATTTTAGCTGAATCATTTTGTGTAATAAATAAAGTAAGAAATGTTTGAACATATGATATCTACTAGTCAGTATCTAATAGGTACGTATATTTGATGATTCTTCTAATCATAATTAAAATGCTTTAAGCGAGTAGATTTTCGGTAAAAAGCTACATACTTTCTTGTCAAAAGTATTTTATCAAGTCCCTAAAAAGTTTCCAATACCAACACAAGGCCCAACACTCAACGACTTGGCTTCTTTTCGGGTATATAAGAACCTCTGAGAGGAATCGTCATATCTTCAATATATAACATTGAAATGGCTTAAGTTTTAAAGTAAAGGTATTCTGAAGTATTCTTTAACATTTTGAGCGTTTATTTTCTATATCTGTGACATGCATTAGTTACTTAGAAGTTGGTATACTTGGATACTCAATTACTTAACAGTAACTCTACCTCATAGTAAAGGCTATCGTCCATCCAACATCTAAGGCCCAGAACACACGATGAAACGCAACTGCAACGCAACTGAAACTGCAACTAGTCTGAAACGTTTCGTTTCAGTTGCGTCGTGTGTGGTTTAAGGAGTCCTTAAGGAGTCTATAGCAGAAACTTAGATGCAACTCAAAAGTAACTAGCAGTTGCAATTGCGTTTCACCGTATTTTCTGAATCTAAGCTTACTGCTATAGGTACACGATACCATCATAGCAAAGGCTAAAGTCACTCCAACACCCAATTCTACCCAAAACCGTGTGAAATCAAAACGCGTGCCTAAACATTGTTATTCAAATATCCAGTGAATTGGTGTATTATAACAAAATGTATCGCGAACGAGCGATCCGTGAACAATCATACGAGTAATTTACGTATAGCCTTCGTTAGTACGTGAAACTAGAGTTTCTATTGTATCCTTCAACTCAGGTTTAACCGACTTTTAAACTTGTGGAGGTTCTCAACTTTGCAATTCGAAACGAGGCTGTTTCTATATCTCAAAAATACTGTGATGGAAAAGTGTTGATTAGGTAGCAATACTAACCTATCATGGTATTTTTTAACGTTAACCTACTCAAAACAAAATTCTCAAAAAAGTTTTAGTTATTTTTTTTTTAATAACTAGTTTGGTTCGTAATAAGAGAGAGCACCATAATAAGTAATAAATGAATTAGTCTAAGATATCTAAAAACAACAATACTTAAATTAATGTTTATTTTGGCAGAGTTAAAGCGATAGTGATACCTATTTCAAATGTTTTTAATAACTAAGTACGTACGTAACTTAAGAAAACAAATTAGATTAGGACACTCTCATTTGAATTGATATCACAAGAGGATAATTAAACAACAACATTATTGACTATTTAAGCAAACAATGATTAACAAATTATTTACATTTTCATGTAGATAATTACCAAAGCCTCCATATAAGACTTGAGTATCGCCAATCCTTTGCAGTTCACCATTTTCTCACACATTTTCAAACGCACGCTGTCACAAATCATTTTGCTATTTTTTTTTGTTTTTTTTTCTCAATTCATCACAAGAAACAACTGCGCGGAGCACCAACAGAATGCATTGTGGATATGAACACTAATTCAGTTTTGAAATTTGCCGGACGCAAAACAATTTTCACAGAGCGAGAACGTCCGTTGTGAATAAATTCCGCACTCGTACGCAACTTGAGCAATTTTTAAACGTCACTTTATTTTTTTTGAAACTGGCACGTTTTAAAATGGGAATTCTCGTAATTTTTTTCACAAACTTTTTAAAAAGAACGCAATGTTTTTGAGACACTTTTTCATTTAGATAGATACTCACTTCACTAACATTCTTTGCATGGAAAGAAACACTGTCACTAACTTTAATTCTCGTATTTTTAACAAAGTTTTCAAATAAAGAATTCGGTATTTCAGGTCACCTTTTTATATCTCAAACCCAATTAAAAGTAATTGAACGCAATAAATAATCACATTCGTACAGATAAAAGACCTACCTTATTTTCCCGCCCTTTTTGAATCATTTACTTTTTAATCGTAAACTTTTTAAATCGACGTTCGTTTTGACAGTATTCTTTTTAAAACTGAGGACGCTAATGTTTGAGTTTTCGTAAAGCCTAATTGCATTTTTATCTAATGACCGTTAGTTATCTTTGCCCTTAATACGAACATCGTTTGTTGCGTGCATTAATAGCATCTTTGGAAACAATTTTAATGATCTATGCTTAATTATATGGAGTTTTAGACAGTTTAGTAACCGTTTCATCGTCCACTAAGCCGAGTTTAAAAAATACCGCGCACGTGTGGTCAGAATAAAGAACTTTATGATAGTCGTATCAGAAACATAATTGCATAAAAATATGATGGAAAATTGTATTACTCAAGTTTTTCCAATCGTCACGTACTTACCTACTTGTAAGCAGTTTACCTAAGTACCTAAGGCCTAGGAACTAAAATTTAGTATCGACACATTGTGTGTAAAGGAATGTAATCGGTACATAGGTACTATAAATATTACTTATCAAACTAGTTATTATGTTTAAGTCGGTATATTAGCATAGGCAATAAAGTTACTTCCTCCATCAATACTGATTCGATTTATAATCCCTAACTAAACTGTATCTCATTATTAAATTATCAAGTTAACCAACTTACCAAGGAGATACTTAGTTAATTTGCTTAATAAGCTATCAATACTGGAAAATTCGCATTGAACCAGTTTTGCGACAGCGAAAAAGAACATTTTAATATTCATTAATTACCAATACGATTACTAAATTGACTTTCGAAAGAATAAACACTTTTGTAACTTCGATTTATGAATTTTATCGTCATATTTACGTGCAAATTTTAACAGACTACTCACATTGCAGAAAAAGTCTTTAGAACTGGCTCTCCATTAAACCTATAGAACTGACAGTGTCATTGTCCAAAAACAGAAGAAGACTGCGTTGCTAATAGACACTTATCCATTTTAACGGAGTTTCCAACAACAGGTGGATCGTTAAAGCGATCGCCTTACCGTATAACAACCACTACCTATAGCTACTAACCTACTGCCCACTTCCCACTGAACATACATTAACCCAGTGGTCACCGTCAAGTGCCCACTGAACATGAGATACGGTCCCACCTGTTTGTGGTTAACCAACTACAGTTTAATCAACGGGAGCCTTGTCTATGATATAGATACATAGACAACCACATTAGACTCTATGTGATGTGATAGTATTTAAAACTCTTCTAAAAGCGGTGGTGTTGTCTACTTTCTTTTTTTTTTCTAGCTCGATAATTTTAGGCTCTCAGTAATACTGGAAGAAACATTTAAAGAGTCTAAAATCTAAACTCACTAAGTGTTTAAGGTTCCTCAAATAGCGCTATTTATTGTTAAATAAAGAAGGAGTTTTGTCAAAGACATTATCACCTCGATAAATCATCTGTCTAACTACTAAAAATTAATTTTACGAAACACAAGCGAACTTAACCAAGATGCCTTTGGCCGTATAAGGCCAAACTTAGCCATTTCAATAATGGTTTTACATTGTGTTGCCCAGGGTATAGCCAATACTGATTCAACAACCCTTTTAATCGAAGTTTTTTCCAAGTTATATTCATTAACTATTAAACAAATTCTTAGTCCGTTCAATGCACGTGCACCAAACAAGTTTAAAATCTTCGCATCAAAGTAACGGTGCGATCATACTATATCGTGAATATGCTATTCAACTTGACACTGTATACTAATGGAACACGTTTCGTGTAGCCGTTGATTTAGCTTGGGTTAGAAGATAAGGTTAGGTAATTGGCTACGTCAGCATATTTTACTAACTACTCTGTTTTCATGTATGAGATACCTAAAGTGCAGACTATTCTACAGGCTATATTATAACACGAACTGTTCCTGTTGCTGTCAATGCTAAAAAACCAGTTAGCCAGGCTAAGGGATGTTTGTCAAAAGAAAAATACCTAAATCCACCATTAAAAACTAGCAATAATTATAAACTTATGTAATACCTAACGGTCTTTTAAGAAGATACCAAACCGATTGGCCATAAATGTAAGCCATCATTATTAAATTTATTCTTTGCTTTTTCATTCTTGAAAACATGAGACCGAAAGTAGGTACCTCTGCCTATACTCAGAAACCAGTAGAAGTGGCTTCCAATTGCAATACTTTCATTTGTTTGATCAAATAATCAAGTACCTAGATGCGTACCTATCAAAAACAAAAGACAAACATTACTTTCGAAGCTTTTTTTTCGAAACGATCTCAATTTCACTAACTCCCCACCACACTGAGCCAGTTCCAAAGATTAACCCTGACACTCAAAACGTGAACGCAGAAGAAATCTTTGAGATTTCAATAAGATTTGACAAGTGTATGTCAAGTTCGTGTTACGTCCGCTCTAAAACACAGGGCAACTTTCTTCCTGGCCGAAAATATGAGACGAAAAAGTGGTTAAAAACCTGTTTGGGACCTTCCAGTGAAGGCGTGTGAGGTAAGGAACAAATATAGGCATAAATTGAAAGCAGGTGTTCAAACACTTTCTTTTATTATCTTCTCTAAGTATTGAAGGTATCTAGCTAAGTATCTGCTAAGAAAACTCTTCCTAGATGCACAAATTGCGATTAAATGTAATTTATCCTTAAAAAGCAGTCTGAATGTTTACCTATTATTACATATTTCTCGCTACTTCCTACCCTAAGGTTGCCTGGAAGATATTGCTACCTAGCAATAAGGCCGCCTGTTGCTTCTTATATTCTTATTTGTGTCTGTACCTTATATCCTTGTGTGCATTAAAGAATATTTGTATTGTATTGTATTGAATTTTGACTATGACATTGTTAGCTAAAAGTTTATTCATTAATATTAGTTAAAAATTCGCAATTAATTATTAAAACATTAGCTCTGTCTTTTTTTTTCCTACATAGTTTAAAGGACACATGACAAAGCAACAATACAATTTACTGTTCCATTTTGAAAAATTCTACTGAAATAGGCAATCGCTCTCTGTACAACTAGTCTCCTTTGAAGCATTCTTCTATAATTACAATCGTAACAACTCTATAACATTCTATTACTTATACGGCGTTGAAGAACCGGTATGGATAATACCGATGACGTGTTACATTATATTATACTATAGACAAAGAGATGGATTCTTCACGATTACGTTACATGCGTCTGCGCACGAGAATACGCATATGTTGCTAGCACAGTCGGAGTGTTTCTATTAACATCTTTGTTACACCTACTGATTGGTATTTGAATTATGTACTTGTAATTTGTCATCATAAGCATAAGGGTGCCTTTTCACCAGAGATTTGCTATGCTACGTTGCTATGGATGCGTTTGATATCAACCAATCATTTTCAGGGTGCCCTCATATTCAATGAATATGATTGGTGTATATCAAACGCATCCATAGCAACGTAGCATAGCACATCTCTGGCGGAAAGGCATCGTAACAGTCTATTTAAGTATACCTTCTGATTGGCATTGTACGTGTATAAGTTCGTATGATTTGTCATTATCCGTAGTCTATAAAAGTTTATCTTCTTGACAACGGCCTGTCTGCGACATTAATTATTTTTTATATCTAAAATGTGGCCACACTGATGTGACAAATGTTTTCTTTTTCTTTGGTTTGTGCGTCAATAAATGCAAGGTCGAGCAAATTCTTGCATTTTTTATTTAATAAATACAGTCCACCAAATTAAGCCCTAATCGAAGCAAGATCGCACCATTTTTGGTCCTTCGAGCCGGATATGAACCAGCGACCTATCAAAAAGAAGAGCAAATGCAGGAATTTGCTCGACCTTGCATTTATTGACGCACAAACCAAAGAGAAAGAAAACATTTGTCACATCAGTGTGGCCACATTTTAGATATAAAAAATAATTCATGTCGCAGACACGGCCTCAAGGATCTTCGCAGAGTTTTATGTGATTGCATCAAAGAAGCCGTTATTATACAGAATCTCTAAACAAACTGAAATCGGTCTTTAGAATGTAAAAATACGTAGAGGCTCCAAATGATCCCTAAATAATTGATTCTTTCTGTATTCATTAGCATAACGTAAATAACAATTAGGTTCTCTACATTGTTGCTAGTTACATTTATTTTGTATTTCGAATTGATCTTGTGTCCGTAAGCTAGCCTGAAAAACCAACAGCTTTAATAAACATAATAGAAAATTATGAATTAACAAACGAGTCAATTACAGGTTAAGTAGAGTGAATCTTTCTACATCAACTTTGTATCTAGATTTCGATAAAAAGACGATCGCGTCTATAAATTCGTCCACCTCTAGATCTAACAGTACTCTTGCGATGGCGATCGTCTACAAAAAGTGGTTTGGACAAAAACCGACACATGTCAAATGGATTGACACTAAAAAATTAGACATACAGCTTCTGAGTAGCTTGATATCCGTGTAGGATAGAAGCTTCGAAATTCGAAACTTTAATTTTTGAGTTGGTAGTTAACAATGTCGCTAACTAATTGTGGGTAGTGTTTGCTAGCAAAAAAGATTTAGGCGTTTTGTTGAAAGTCTTTAGGGAGGTACATTTTAGCAGCTTGAAATGAAACTAATTTCAGTGCAAAGCTTTTTAAGATAGGTAGTGTTCTATCTTCAATTTTTTTTCGAGTTTAGAGTTTACTCGTCAAATACAAGTCGGCATTTCATTTCTAAATACTTATATGGATCATCATCATCATCATTGTATTTAAGTAACTCTTGTCGATCGAGCATCCGCCATTTAGGCCTATCTTCTGCACATTCTTTGACTTCTTGATACGACACAACATTAAGTATCTCCTTCACTTCTTATATGGATTTTACATACCTACGAACTTTTTCGAAAATCGAAGATATTTTGATGATTAAAAAAAAAGAAATAACAAAGGAACTAACCTCCAAATCCCGAAAAACATCTCGTATATCCGGCTTCCTTGCTCTGGACGCGGCTCTCTTCCGTCTGACAGTTCTATTCAGTCTCCTCACGCGCCTGCGTACTGCAGCCGCTTGTTCCCTCGGTAGGGGACGCACGGCCTCACCCAGCTGGGCCTCGGATACCTCCAAGCCGGCTTGGAAAGGAGCCGCGAGGGACGCCAAGCCGGCGGATTGAAGCCATTCCGTTTCTAGCTCGCCTTCTGTTGGCGAAAGAAAAAAATTGGTTAATATTATTTAGTCCAAAGTAAATACTTATGTGAAGTAGGCATGCACATATTTAGGCCTTGAAGATGCGTTATATCCTGTAATTGTGAGCGGAACATTTGTGTGCATTTATCTTTTTAAACAAAAGTTATGTAGATTTTTTTAGATGATGCATAAGCCTGAAGGAATACTGTCAGACATGAAAGACTAGACTACTAATACTATTATATAATATCATTGCTAAACTAGAGTCAAAGTACCAAAGACTGAGTAAAAAGATTAAAGTCATTAGCCAGGAGCTCGGGTTTTAACAAACAACCTATAAGTAGGTACCTATACTAGGTACATACATAAGTTTTCAAGCCGAGTCACCCACAAAAACAAACCTCATAATAATTCTAGGAAATAATCATCATTTTAATAAAGGATTTCAAAGTTTTTTATTCAAAGTTTTTTATTCCAAAAGGAAGCACCCTTTATCAAGATCTACAAATTATTTTAACAACTTATGCGTGTAACAAGTTCCTCAACCTTGTATTTTTTTATATAAGTTACTTTAGTTATAATATCTAACAAAAACTTACATTGATGAAGAAGCGTTTTTCTGATTGAAAAGTTATGAATAGATAAGTAGAAAAACAACACAACTACTTGATTTGCCTATTATATGTAAGTACAAAAAATAGTTAAAACCCAAACCGCAAGAATAATCTCTCAGCGAAGTAGGCCTAGTATTAGAAAATATTGAAAAATATCGCCATTTTCAAAGTATCAAAATGCGAAACAAAACATTATCTGACATCTCAAAAGATTAGGTATGTTTCTTCCCCTTTCTGCCCACTCCGTTCCGTTTCTACCCCTTTCTACCCACTCCGTTCCATTTCTACCCCTTTCTGCCCACTCCGTTCCATTTCTACCCCTTTTTACCCACTCCGTTCCATTTCTTCCCCTGTCTGCCCACTCCGTTCCATTTTTACCCTTTTCTGCCCACTTCGTTCCGTTTCTACCCCTTCCTACCCACTCCGTTCCGTTTCTACCCCTTTATAATGACGAACATGAAGATTTCAAAGTATAGTAAGTACCTATATCAATATAAATACTGCATAAAGTTACGGAACAGAAGTTTAAACAACAAATTATTATAGATACGCAAATGGCCGAAGGACGCAACCATTACGTGTTGTTCACGATTTTTTTTACTGACTACTGTTTATTACCATCTTGTTGCTTGGCTTCGTAAAAACGTGTTGCAAAATATTTAAATTACTTAATTAAAACAAGTAGGGTATGCTTATTACATATACTCTTTTATGAAATTCATGAAAAACTGCATTATGGTCTGTCTACACATATCCGGGCCGTGGCCCGTCAGGAGGGAAAACAATTCGTCGTCATGGCAACCGGACGCGTTGTCATGACGACGTGTTGTTTTCCCTCCTGACGGGCCACGGCCCGGACACGTCCCGGGCACGGCCCGGATATGTGTAGATAGACTTTTAACAAGATAATTTACTTGAAACAGGCTGCTTACGTTCATATACCTACCTAATAGATTATAAGGTCTAAACTAAACCATCGTAACAAAGTTATTTTAGCTTTTTGACATATTATTTAATGTTATTCTTATCTTCCCACCAAGAAATGGGAAGTAGGTAAAGGTCTTCAAATCATCGAAACAAAGTAATATGAGCTTATTGATACACTGGGTGTAACAGAAAGGGGGTATAAAGCCGAAACACAGCAATAGTCCTCATGAAACTGAACATATTTTCCCAAGGAACATGGGTCGGAACTCGAAAAATTTTTTTGGATCGTCCATACTTACTCGATCAGCTGATCGGACATTTTGTCCGATGGGGAGGTATGGTAGGCGATTTTTTTTCGAGTTACGACCCATCTTCCTTGGTGAAAGTTGTTCAGTTTCATGAGGACTTTCGCTGTGTTTCGGCATTATACCCCCTTTCTGTTACACCCTGTATACGTGGTTCTAACTTATTACCAATAAGTCAAACAAATGTATTAGAATCTATAATATAACTTGATCAAGAAGCCAAACAAGATATGATACAAATTGAAATATTCATAAAAAGCTGCAATTACTGTAACAAACTTAACATCTAAACCAAATAAGGTAACACAATCTCGCCAAAATTATAACTTAGCTATATCTATATAGATTACGTCATTTCTAAGTCACGATTTGATTTAAAAGTAAAGTAATGAGTGGTTTTAAAGTAACGGTTACTCGGTACCGTATAAAGTGTGCCCAATGTTACACCTACGCATTTGTGTTCGATCATGATTTTTAAATTAATCATAAAAAGAAGTTTGTAACAAAGAGATTGGTTTACTTGTCAGTTCTTTTTTTTAGTGTTAATTTTTTTAAATATACTGTTCGATTTATGGATATATTATTTTAAAATATTAGGTCTTTATCTCAATTGACACAAGAAAGGTTAAGATAGCGATTTTCACAGAGAAAAGCCTAACTCTTGTATGTATGCTCTTGAGGTGCAATAACTGTATGATTTTAAGAGAAGAATACAAATTATAACACGAAATAGACTTGACAGAGGTGATCGAAAGCAAAATATTACATACATACATATCTGTCACACTCTCTCCTATTGGGGTAGGCAGAGATCACTCTACTCTATTTGCTACGATCCAAACACTACACTCCTTTCGTTACATCCCTTTTGCTGTACTTTGTTATTAGTAGGTGCACTCTATTCCAGACTCTATCCCATCATTAATTACCACAAAAGAATAAACATGGATATGTCGTGACAGGATGCAAACATTCTCACTGCAGCCACATCTATATTTAGATCTGTCTGTTTGAGTCACCTGTTAACGCCTGCAAAGTAACTCTTTCACTCATTACTCTTTTTTTATTTGTTATAAGTATAAGGCAGTGTTTTTCAAACTGTCGGTCGGGACCCCCAGGGGGCCTACTCGGGGGGTCGCCAACAAAGAAAAAATGGCAGAATTCTCAACTATGTACAATCAAAACACAATTTTTGAGTTTGACCAACAGACCGTATTTACTGTCAAAACCCTCGCGGTTTTGAGCAGAATGAAGGTCGTAATCTTGACAAATAATGTATGGCCCAATATAGAAAAAAGGGGGTCGCTAAAATTTTTCAATCCGTAAGGGGGTCCCGATATTAAAAAGTTTGAAAACCACTGTTATAAGGTATATTGCTCGATTTTACAAAGTTCAATGACGCTACTTTTTCACCAGATCAATTTGAGTAACTTATTTTTAAAGTTACGAACGCAAATCAGCCGTGACGAAATCTTAATGAGGACAAGAATGTTTTTTAGACGAATGCAATTAAATAAAGTTGTTTTTTTAAATTGGGTTTACCTTATTTGGAATTGTTTTTTGTTGCTGCTATGTATAAGGATAAGATTTAATGATCGGAAGAATTTAATCTTATATATCGTCAGTGGAAAGGATAAAATGCTAAAGCGCCAATTTGGCCATATTGAGTTATATATACAGTTCGACTGCATTTTTTTTTCTGCGTCGATCTAGCTAGGTTTCGTAGCGATCTGAGCACTTTTTTGGCGCTTTAGCATTCCGAATTTTTGATAAATCACCTAAAACATCGCCAGCAAAATGACTAAAGCGGCGCTTTTTCGGGCTTTTTTTAACAAAAGTCGCTTAAGAACTTTTTCTGTTACGCTTTTTTTTTGTTACTGTGACGTTAGCATTTTTTCGTTGATTTTATTTTTGATAGTTGTGCAGCGGTTAGCATAAAATGCCTTTTGTGTTTCTATATAACTTTGTTCATTAGCAATTTTCCAACACTATGATTTCAAACTGTATGGCATTTTAGCAAAAATTCGATGAATAATATTATAAGTATGGATGTCGCTTTAGCAAAAATCACTTACTATTCCTCTTATCAATACTTACCATTTTACAACGTTAGCAAAAATACTAAGTTTTATGTGATCAAAAACATGCTTAACTGGGCATTATTAAGAGACATTGAAGACGTACGCGCGTTTGCGGAGCGTAGGTACGCGTTATTTTTTCCACTTCCAACGTGATTAACAACGGACATTATAAGTAGGGTCCGATCATTATTAATAACGCCCAAGAGAGACGGGAAAACTGACTAAACTTATGACTTGGACCGGGCAATATGAATAATTCCTTACTTGTAGTCGTGCAATATGATAAATTGGACCACGGCCGTTGTCAAAAATTGATTGTAGATGATGGTAGAAAATATAAATGTAAAAATAACTAGCCACTTAACCAAAATGGGGCACCTCAACTCAGATAGATTAGTTTCAGGTTACTTTTTTTATGACAACCCGAAAAACCGACACGAAAAGGTTAGGTTCATAAACAAATATACTCAGTTCACCTTTTTTGTTACTTTTACCATGATAGGGTGGGCATTATTCACAATGGCCGAGAAAAGTGATAATCATGCAGTATTTAATCACATTGATCACATTGTCTAATTGAGTCGGGCATTATTAATACACACCGGCCAATATTAATAGTGACCGGACTTATCTAATTGCCCGTAACATCTATACGGGTTAAGCAAAATAATATTTATTCGTAGTTAACTTCAATTAGTTAAGAAGAGAAGACAGTTAGTAAGTAGTATTTTTTGTTTAGTGAGTTCCAAAAAGAAAAAGGGTTGTCCGAAACTCATTAAACGTAACACTTATCGCCTAAAGATTTACGTGGCATATGACTCATTTCGCCTAAAACTCTATTCACATAATTTGAAGTTTCTCACAAAGTTTTATTTCTTCGAAAATATGTTTAAAGTGTGTTTTCATAAGCACCGAAATGGGGCACCCCGTCTCTGATAGGTTATTTTTTATGACTAGGTACCCAAAATTAGGTAGGCGACACAGCAAAATGCAGACACACCGACACGGAAAGGTTAGATATAGATATTTTATTTTTATGAAAACCCAGAAAACGGGTCTGTGACAGACCTATAAAATATTATTAGTCCCCATCAAAATTATGCCATAGCATTAATAGGACGTACGTAATACGATATAAGTTTAGTAAAAATGGCTTTCTGCATTAAACATTATAATGCAATAAGTACGAGTTTAGGACAATAATTTTATAAAAAAAGGGTAGACCCAAAAAATATTTTTCATTTGTTATAAAAGTTGATAACAGTTCCGTTTAAGTAACATCAATAAATTAGATGGTTAGCTATATTTTTTAAATAGATTTTTTCATATATGGGTGAATAAGCATTTTGTCTAACAAATGTTTTAAACAAATGTAGATTGAATCATACTGTTAGAAATTTTTTCCTGTCGCTTTCTTCTAGGATATGGTAATGTTTAGCAAAAGTTTCATGATTATCATTTGATAAAATCAAGTAGATTAGTATTTTCCGTTGATTGGATAAGAGACTTTTGCCGTATATTAGCATTTTAACATGAATTGGTTTTTCAAAGTAGATAGAGTTTAGCATTTTTTTCCTGAATATGTTTTTCTTATTTTTCAGCGTCTTTTTGCTAAAGCGCCACTTATTTCAGGAACGGAAAGAGATAGACACTCACAGTTATGCTGAATATTTAGACAAAAAATCAAATTATATTTTGTCTCTTTACAACATCTCTCTAACTCTAACAATATCAGAGATATAAATTTTTTTCGCAAAAAAAAAACTTTAAACTCGATTTCCCACAAATGCCATTTTGGCGGTTTAGCATTTTATCCTTTCCACTGACGATATTTTTAAATTGAGATAAATCTTTTTAACGACATTTGTAATAAGTTCATCATCATAATTTAAGAGCGTCGCTCTTGTCGGTGGAGTCTACGCGACTCTGCTCTGTTTTCTGCCGTCCTTTTGAGCACCTAGTACGACACAACTTCTATTCCTTCTTTCATTTGATCTATGTAAGTCCTTCGTGGTCTCCCTCTCTTCCGTTTTCCTTCTACTTTTCCTTCCAAGATGTTTTTTATAAGGTCGTCATGTCGTATCAGGTGACCCAGCATCTTTCCTCTCCTTTCAGCAATGGTCTTTAAAATGGCTATATGTAATAAGTTATTAATAACTAATGTATGTATAAAGATATTTAAGTATAACTAATACATACATATAGTTTGCTGAGCTAGTTTATCGTACCACATAGTTGGGGCTAAAATCTCTTTGCTCTAAAATAAATACAACTTTAGGTACCTATCCTAAAACAGGTGTTTCATTCAGCCAATGCTATAAAAATGCGTAAGATCCAGAACACACGGTGAAACACACGATGTGTGGTTTTTTAAAGAAGTCTATAGCAAAAACTGCGATGCAACTCAAAAGTAACTAGCAGTTTCAGTTGCGTTGCATTTGCGTTTCACCGTGTGTTTTGGCGCTATGAAGTGGCGTGCATTCGTCACAAATGCAAAACATGCATTCATCCGGGAGAACAGGCTTAAATTGCAAAATAAATAAGGAAAAGGGATTATTATGAAGTGGACACTTCTAAACGAGTCTGAAAAGGAAATCCGCTCTGCAACATTAAAGGTAATAACTTCAAATAGGTACTATGAATAGGTACAATTTTTTTTTTTTTGTTATTGGTAATGTACAAGTAGTTTCCCTGATGTATTTATTTAAGCAAGATGAACTTTTGTACATATTTACCTTTCCAACTGAGAACAAAACATCATTAATTACCAGCAATTTAGTCAGAAAACAAATAAATAGGTACCTAAATGATTCATGCAGTAATATAAGAAATGCGACAAAAATGTAGGTTATGTACTTAATACCTAGGTAATATAGTGACTTACCGATAACATATTTGGCTTGAAACCGACATAGTGCTCCCATAACACACATAAAGGCTATTACATAAAGAGTTTCTACACCTCTTTAATTAAATTCACTTCATACTAACATTTTTAAGAAGATATAGAATCTTTTTGGTGAATATGTAAATCTTTTTTCTGTTTTCTTTATTTTTTCCTATTGTGCCAATGTTTTGCTAAAATTTTTAAATTTGGAACAGAATTGTTACAAGATAGAGAGAACCTGTAAGGCCGGTTGTTTGTGTAAATTACCCAGGTACTTATTTAAACAATCGAAAGTAGAGTAACAGAAATCATAAAAATATAATATTGACGTAACGCACACCTACGTATATTTATTAGGTACCTAAGTATATCTAAAAAAGAATCCACCTACTTGAATATGTAAAAATATCCAGCTCAATTAAAAATAAACAGCGTAAACTGAATGAAAAAAAATAAGTTCTAAAAACTAAAACACTCCTACGGATAACTTGCGATCTTAAAAGTAAGAAATAAGAAATTATTCTTGTCTTCTTACCTACCCAATAAGTGCACAGGCGAAGGGATTTTCAGAGGATAGCCGTGGTCGTATGCCCCTTTGCCTTCATATTAATTTACGTGCAAGTGTGCAAGTGTGGAAACTGTAAACTGTAATAGTTTTATAAATTGCGTGCAGGCAACCATTATTATATGGAGGCATACGACCACGGCTATCCTCTGAAAATCCCTTCGCCTGTGCACTTATTGGGTAGGTAAGAAGACAAGAATAATTTCTTATTTCTTACTTTTAAGATCGCAAGTTATCCGTAGGAGTGTTTTAGTTTTTAGAACTTATTTTTTATTTTACACTTTTTAGTTAAACCAGTGGTATCCTACTGCTATCTACCTACCTACTATAGAACACAAACAAACACATATACGATAACTACTCAAACTCCATTTACATTTCGAATCTGTCTTTTAATCTCAACATATTTTACTTGCGGTCATCCGCGAATTCGTTCACGTGTTACAGAGTCTTTTACACCGCAGTTACTTTTCGTGGTAGACAGAATACGACGTGATAATATAGGATAACAATCCTAAAATATTGCAAATTCATTTGTAGCATAACACTGAAAAAACTAGATAAAAATTAGGTATCTGCTCAACGCTTGCTTTGTGCATCGTAAGTCGTCTTGGATAGTGCTTTTTACGTATGAGTGTGGATTGAAGATGTCTTTTATTATATTTAAGCGGCGCGCTGCGCCCCCCAAACCTCCCCACATAGTGACTACATTGCCCATAGTAGAGTTCGGGTGGTGTTTGATTTTGGCGGGGGGCTGCGCCCCCCAAACCCCCCCACACAGTGAGTACTTTGTCCATAGCAGAGTTCAGGTGGTGTTTAGTTCTGGCGGGGGGCTGCGCCCCCCAAACCCCCCCCCACATAGTGGCTCCTTTGTCCATAGCAGAGTTCAGGTGGTATTTTATTTACGCGGGGGGCTGCGCCCCCCAAACCCCCCTACACAGTGCTTTCTTTGTCTATATTAGAGTTCAAGAAGTATTTCATATTATTTTGGCCATAAATTACTTTACCCCTACTTATTTCATAGTATGAGTATGAGCTCAAGAAGTCTTTTATTTTATTCCAAACTTCCCTTTTAAGATCCGGTCTAAGAACTAAAATCACTAATTCAACTCATGATTATAAACAACTTTGAATATTGTTTTTACCGTATGAAATATATCATTATTTTGCTGTGTGCAAAATGTACCTGTTGAAGGACCGACAATTTTTGAATGCCATCAAAGTTGGTTCCGTAGTAAAAATTGTAGGTAATTTAACTTAAACGAGCCAAAACAGTCAACATAGTTCTAAGGAGGCCTGATTTGGCAAGCTGTAGGTATCTTATCAGTAGTTTCGAAGTAATTAATGGTAGAAAAGACAATACGTAAAAACACACATTTACAAGAAAAACCGCGCGAAAACCTAGTGATATATATTTTTTGGAATGTAGTCGCTGAGCCCTTTCATTTGATATCCCACATTTTATCCTTTGCAAAATTTTATATTTTTCGTCGCGACTTTTTGTCCACTAGTTTAAAAGCAAATCCGTGCGCAAAACCTAGTGAATGTATATATTTTTGGAATGTACTCACTGAGCTCTTGAATTTGATATCCCACACAACACCATTTTCAAACTTTTATTTTTTTCATCGTGACTTTTTGCCCACTAGTGGGCAAAGTATTTAACTTATTGCAAATCTATATAGCCTATGTCACCCGCCGTATTATTACGAATCTTTTGACACCTCATTCATTAAAATCGGTTCAGTATTTTAGAAGTTACGGTGGAACATACATACATACATACATACATACATACATACATACATACATACAAACATACATAGACTGCCAAACACATTACACTTCCTTTTGGCTTCGCCGTAGTCGTGTAAAAAGCGTGTAGAGTCATTCTTACAGTGTGAAAATACAAATACATGCCAAGAAGTGTTGCGATGATTGCAAACGGTAGGTGTTTCCTGAATGAGTCACGGTTAGGTCAAGGAAGTAATGACTTGACTCACTTCTGCATCGTTATCTACAAAAATGTTTGACATTCGCAGAAATATCAATTAATGGATTTTGAATTAATTTGGGGAAGTGTTAGATACTTA
Source organism: Anarsia innoxiella (assembly GCA_947563765.1). Lineage (NCBI taxonomy): Eukaryota > Metazoa > Arthropoda > Insecta > Lepidoptera > Gelechiidae > Anarsia > Anarsia innoxiella. Next base: position 10,946,617 of record OX387393.1, on the reverse strand, counting down.
ATAAGATTAGATTATACCTATTAAGATAAAAAGTTAAAAGCTTAGATTAAATAATAGTTGATATACTTGTAATATAATCTGAATGCATTACGATTTTTTGTAGATTCAAGTGATAAGTGATTTTAAACTTGAGGAAAAGTCAGAGAAAAATTACTTATTTTCAATAATAAGTAAATAAGAAAATATCTATCACGCAATCTCTATTCTTTAGTTATAAACAAAAAGATTCAATACTTTGTTTACAAATTTAAAAAAAACAAACTGACAGACACTGTCTATCTCTTTCTAACAGCAAAACAAAAGCACTCTTTTTCTTCTCTCTTTGTCTATCCCGAAACGCAGTTCCGCGTGGCACGCGCCGCGTCGCGACCAAAACTGCGCAAAGGCACCCGATCCGAACACGCCTCGATTATGGTCTCGTATTTATAGAATCGAAATCTCTTTCGGGATCTGGCCGAATAGGTATTTCCGTTCCCTAAAATTTATGGGCAGTAAATAAATAAACATTCAAATTGGACCAAAGGAAACTCGAATGATAGATTTCCATTAAAATAAGCTATTGATTGAATTTATTTTCGTATGGATAAATTATGATGTGTCATTTATTTAATTATTTAACAGTTTATTGTAAGATGATAGTACATAGAGGCAGAAAAAAAGAGAAGTTATACAAAAGGTACAGCATATTTCTAAAAGAACCCCACAGAGAGAGAATTGATAGCATGAAGGCATTGGTCATTTTGATAAGTATTAAAGTTTTTAGATTATACAGGGTGTAACAGAAAGGGTATATAAAGCCGAAACACAGCGATAGTCCTCATGAAACTGAACAACTTTCCCCAAGGAACATGGGTCGTAACTCGAAAAAAAAATTTCGCCTCCCCATACAAAATGCCCGATCAGCTGATCGAGTAAGTATGGGCGATCCAAATTTTTTTTTCGAGTTACGACCCATGTTCCTTGGGGAAAGTTGTTCAGTTTCATGAGGACTATCGCTGTGTTTCGGCTTTATATACCCTTTCTGTTACACCCTGTATAGCTTATTAGAAGCTGCCCGCGACTTCGTTCACATTTATTGTCTTAACTTGGAAAAAAAACATATCCTAAAATAATATAGGTAGCCTGTTATTCTGTTCAATAAGCTACACTACAATATTGCCAAATTTCATCAAAATATATTCAGCGTCTTTGGCGTGAAAGAGTAACAAATATTCATCCTCCCATCCATCGGCACAAACATTGACTTTTATAATACATATTAGTAGGATTGACAAAACTATGATACGATTATACCAGTATACTATAGGGTGACTTAAAATTAGTGAACGATAGAAAAGGATATGCATGTACTCGTGATAACAAACAACTTTTATTATGGAACCAAGGTCGAAATCGTTCAAAAATTTTTGAACTCCCCATACAAAATGCACCAGCTGATAGTACGGGGAAACAATTTTTTTTTTGTGATTTCGAACTTGGCCCCATAGTAAAAGTTGTTTATTATCACGAGTACATGCATATCCTTTTCTATCGTTCACTAATTTAAAGTCACTTGTATTAGTAGACTGGTTGATCGACAAGTTGACCGACGATGCAGGAGACATTTTTCTAATTTGTAGTGACGTAAATAGCACTAGGTATTATTCCAAGCTGCTACCAACTCAAAGCACTTAAATACTAGATATGTAAGTAGCCATAACTTCCGTATTAAGCTGGTATTTATGTCACTCGACGTCTAGACGAGTTAAATTTGTTTAAAAGTCGCACGCGCATCGCATTCGAGATTCACCGACGAATAAATATAGTTTGGGTTTAGATGAATATTATGTCTACGAAGATTTTGTTATTCATTCTTTTGGTGTAACAAAAGTGAAATGAATGTATGAGGCAACTGATGAAAGCTGAAGCGAAAGAAGTGTGTTTGGATTGTAGCAAGTGGAGGGAAGTGATCTCTGCCTAATCTGATTGGAAAGAGACGTCATAGATTGGCTTGGTTCTATTCTCAGCCAACATGTCTCGTCTATAAATTTGGCCTTCGGTTTTGGTCCTACATAGAACAAAAACTTCTGAATATCGCGCATGCGTATTAGATCAAAGAAAATATTATATGACTTACCAGTATCGCCAAATCCAAAACCTCTGTCCCTAAACCGTAATAACACAACCATAGCCAACTAAAAACTTAAACTACTAAACCGATAGTGATAAAGTAATGTCCTCTCAACGCGAAGGTTACCAATAGACTGGACCAAAGCAAACATTCATTGTAAAACAATTAGTGTTAGTTCAGATAAAAGATAAATAAAAGGAATTCGTCCTTAATGAGTTTGAAGTCTTTAAGGAAACGTAAATAACTCTTTAGTCAATAAATGGACATTAGATTAGAGAAATAAAACATAGATGGAACGTCAAAAATATCTATGTACCTACTAGGTACTTAGTTTTTTCTTATGACGCAAATTATACGTAAGTATGACCACATAGGTACCTATGTGACTTTCCATCTATATACTAGTGGTATTTTCTTATGCCAAAGATTGTAACTAAGTCAAACAAAAACATGGCTCAATATTAATATTAATCTGTAATAATAAACAAAAGTATCGAAAAATTTTTTATTTCACATTTTTTAGTTTCCCTTGACTGTCCTTCATTTTCATTATCAGACCCCTAATAACAGTCACAACCCATTTAGATGAAAGGTCTCAATAATATAAGTTAATCAAGCCCAAACACAAAGTACTTGCTGTAAACCGTTGTCGAGTTCCCTCGACTGCCCTTCCGCTTCATCATCAGGTCAACGTCAGACCCTCATTAAATATTAGGGCTTTAAAATTCTTATTATTGCATAATATTAAGAAACACACTAGTCGCGATGCAATTTTTTCGAGTGTTTCCCTCGATATCTCTAGGTTTCCACCATCAGGTCCTGGTTTCCTTACCATGGGACCACCCTTGGGATACCCCCTTTCCAACAAAAAAAGAATCATCAAAATCGGTTTATGGACGACGAAGTTGTGTGAAGAAACATAAGAAACAGACTAGTCGAAAATACAGTTTTTTCGGGAGTTTCCCTCGATTTCTCCAGGATTCCACCATCAGATCCTGGTTTCCTTACCATGGGACCACCCTCGGGATACCCCCTTTCCAACAAAAAAAGAATCATCAAAATCGGTTCATAAACGACAACGATTTGCGTGGACATACAAAAAAAAATATATATATATATACGGTCGAATTCAGAAGCTCCTCCTTTTTTTTGAAGTCGTTTAAAAATATCAAATTAGTCCACAGTTTAGGTATACGAAACTGTCAATCGATTAAAGTAGCAAAGAGTAAGAAGGTGCACATTATATTAAAGCGAATAAAATGAAATCTGTAACAGAACCAGGCTCTGTTTAACTCACTCTAAGAAATGCACGTTTAAAAGGCAGGCAACCTACCTATGTTATGCGACAATATCTTATGTAATTTAAGTAACAATTTTATCAGTTTTTTAGGATACTAAAACGGTTTAAAAGAACACGATTTGGTCATTGAAAATATCATAACATAATACGTCGTGTCGTGATATAAAATTGGTGCATTTGTATTCTACGTATACATTCAAGAATTTTCAATTTGTTTTTGAGCTTAGAAGGTATTGATTCGATTTAAAAATGGCATATACCTGTGTAGCCAACAAGTACCTACCTAGCCAAATTATGTTTTATTTGTAGTTATTTTTACAAACTTATGCATTAATTTAAAAAAATGACCCGTCTTAGGTGATGTCAAACTCGTCCTACAAGATCAAATAAATTTCCATTTCATTTTATTTCAACTTTGTCGTGAAAAAAGAAAACATTTTTTTTTCTTAAATAAGTATCTACTCTAACATCGAAATTTTGACAAAATGAATTATAAAAATATATATTAAAATAGTAAGTTTACATTATAAATTCACTTACTTAATGGGTATGTAGTGTCGAACTGCAACATTTTTAGCGCCCATTAAAATATAATCTTCTTTCTTTATCAGCCCATATATGTCCCCACCGAGGGGCACAAGCCTACTCTCATACAGAGAGTGATTAGGCCGTAATCCACCACGCTGGCCAAGTGCGGGTTGGCGGATTTCACATACACCTTCGAATTTCTTCTCTATTGTATGCAGGTTTCCTCACGATGTTTTCCTTCACCGTTAGCAAGTGGCAATCGAATAAATTGATCCGTACATGAGAAATAAACTCAGAGGTACGTGCCCGCACCAGGATTCGAACCCGCGCTCTCGGAGTTCGAGGCAAGCGTTCTACCAACTGGGCTACCACCGCTGTTATAATAAAAACTCTTTTTTTTAAATTAACAAACGACTGAACTATTTGAAAACCTTTGAAATACTGATATTAATATTTAAAAAACTTTGATAATATTTTCTACACAAATCTAGGTTCAGATTAAATTTCTCTCGATAAACAAATTGTGTCAGGCTAAAAAAAAAACACTATCTTTGTTTTAAAGTGTGACATTTTTTTATCTTTTTGCGCCTTTTTTATAATCGTAATATTTTTTATCACAAATCCGTAGGTAATTCATATAATTACCTAAATAAACCAGCTTTTGTAAATATTTTGCACTGTAGGTGATAAAAATACGGTTTTTTTATATTAAATACTACGCACAACATATAATTGAAATCGCATAGGATGTTTTTACACTATAAGCTATAAGGCAAAAACAAATCATTGAGTATTAAGTATGTATGGACTTCTGCCCTTAGTGGGCATAGAATTATTTTCCTAAGAAACATGAATCGAAATATTACATGAATTGAAATATTATAATCGAAATATAGATAAGGTAGTATTGAATAAAAAGTACCTAAGTAGTAAGAGAGAAAAATTAGAGTAGGCTCGTGCCTATAGTGGGAACGTTAAAACGTCTGATAAGGAAAGGAATAAATAGATTTCGCATAAAGGTAAAGCTTATTACTACTTCCAGTAAACTATTAAGTATAAAACTGCAATAAGGAAACGTTTACCGAGTTAGTACTCAGTAAATACCACATATATACAAAACACCTACAGTATATGTAGTTATAAATATAGCTATGTATGTATTAAACGTATTTTCCGAGAACTGTGAGTATGCATTTTGTAGTGTACTTTGTAATTGCTTTAGATGCATAATTTAGTTGCATCTAAGCTAAAGAATGAGGCGTTTTAGTTTAATATAGATGTATGTTTAATGGTCTTTGTCTATCGCGATGGGAAGAGGCGTGATAGATATTTATATAAACAAAGTAGGAAAAATAAGATCAATCTTAACTCCACGAATAGGTTAGTGTAAAACCACGTTCCAATGTGAGTAACTCTTTCACGCAAAAAAAAAAACAGATTTTGATGACCGATAAATGTGCGTGACACGAAAGAGGTGTGTTTGGTTTGGATCATAGCAAGTGGAGGGATGTGGTTTAGGCACAGATTACTTAATAGTTACTACGTAAGTTTAGATGCACCTAACAATGGGAAAGACGCGTGATAGTTATGTACCTACCTACTATCATGGGATTAGGTATCTTACTATAGCGAGGTATCATGGAAAAGACGTGTGACAGATATCTACCTATAAGTGTTTAGGCTCGTGTGTTCTAAGAAAAGACAATGCTTTTAGCATTGTAGTTGCGGTGTTCACTTGTTTTAAATAAGTTCTTTAAAGACAGACCTCCCACGAAGAGCCCGATCTCTAGTCGATAGCGTCTCGTATTCCAATCATGCTCCGTTTAACATACTACCCTGAAAATGGGCGGTACGAACACGGTCGTCATCTAACGGGACTTTGTCAGTTTATTGCCAATATACAGGCGCTAGGACTATTGGACGACTATTGAAGAGATCTATGCTTAGCAGTGGGCAGCTATAGGGTCAGATGATGATTACAAAGGGGTTTGAAGATTTTAGTATGGAGAGTGTCCTACCAACAACTTTCTTTTTTAATTTTCCAAAAGTGGCGGCAGTCTATGAAACCTTCACTAATCGATAGTTCAGGTCAATACAAATCGAAAATATAGATTTTATTAGTATTGACCTGAACTATCGATTAATGAAGGTTTCATAGACTGCCGCCATTTTTGTCGAAAAAGGTACATACAAGTTTAGGTCCTACCTAAACTAAACATTATCTTCAAACCCCTTTAGAGATAAAAGTATCTTACCTATCTGAATTTAATAACTGTACTGACACTCGTAGATAACTAAATATAAATAGAAACTCAACTCAAGACTATAAGAGTGGAAAGATTTTTAAACGCGTTTTCCGAAAAGTTTAAATTTATTTGAAAAAATGTACTACGTCACACGATAAGAACTATAAGTTTATTGCCTAAGTAAAGACGTAAAGAGTCAAATTATTTATTATTCTATATTATTATTTTGTGTAAGATCGGACAAGTCTTAATAACTTTATACAAACCGTCCTGCCGCTAGAACCTCCGTTGAATATCTAGATTCTAGACCCAACACTAAAGAAGAGGGTCCTTAGCATTCTCATTGATGGAATAAAGATATATCTACTTATTTACAAGCATACGATTGCACTAAAGGTATTGCTTTGCACGCAAGTCTAGCAAAAACGATAACCAAATCCAAAAATAGCGTAAACATTTAACTATCTTCACTATCAAATAACACGCCACTTGAAATCCGAATCTTTTATCTTGTTTACTTCCTAAAATGATCGATTCCTGATCATGTGAACTCTTATCAGTGACGATACGAATTCGCAAAATGACAATGCTTTTTGTTGCTTCAGTAATTTTGAAATATCTCAATATTAGTTTGATCATCTCTTGCGTAATGTTACGTATATTTTAGTCAATAGGTACGAGTAGAATACTAAACTTACATACATACATATCCGTCACGCCTCTCTCCCATTGGAAACCTCCAATGTCTCCTCGGGGACTTGCTCAAGAAAGGCCAATCAAGAGTACCCTAAACCGACAGGCATGTATGAGGCGACTAATGAGTGTGAATACTAGATAAACTTAACTGAAGAAATATGCTGTGCTGGCTATGGAATTACCTCATCTCTTTCATTTGTGTCTAAACGGATGAAAAAGTTGATCAAAGTTTGTTCAAAGATCATACGGACTCTATCACTGAATCATAATCTGTTGCTTAACTGCTGTTGCATATCTAATAGAATACGAATCTTTCGTGAGCATTTCTTCCTGCTTGCTTTGCTCTTCCATCATCATCATGTCAGCCTATAGCTGCCCACTGCTGAGCATAGGCCTCTTCAATAGTTCTCCAACGCGGCCGGTTCATTGCCACCTGTATCCAGCACCTGCTTTCCTCTTTGCTGCTTTTTTTTGTTGTTGTGACCTTGAGTCACAGCAGTGTGCTGAGCTGGATAATCTTTTCGGTATCTATGTGATTTGCCTAGTGTTAAGTGAAATATTGTACCTTGAGTGATACCGAATAAAGCTTTTTCTATTCTATTTTCCACATATTCATTAACAAAATATTTCCTTGAACAACATTGAATTGAAGTACCTAGTAGTATTTCTAAATTTCTGTTATTTCTCTAATATCAGTACAATACACTTTATTCCTACCGCATCTTCCTTTTCATATAATCACGTCCTTCAAATATTGATTTAATATTCCATTGCCGTGTCAATATTGTTATTGAGTTCAGTACATTGAGCTATAGCTATGTTTATATGCTTGAAGTATGGCCAATGTGCGCGCAATGAATAGTAATGTCCAGTTGCTATGCGATGAATTCCAATTTGATTTGATACGAGGAATACTGTCACGAAGAGGAATAAAGAAACGTTTATTATCCTGTTTCTGGTTTGTTTTCTGGCAAATAAAGTACTTAAATAAGGAAACATTTCGAAAACTAGGTAAGTCGTAACATGATAATTGACTCGTAATATGATAATTTCACAATAAAATCCGTCCAGTGGTTTTTACATCGGTAAATTACATGTACCTTGGTGTCTCAAACTAAAATAGTATTTATTTTATAGTCTTTAAATTTCACTTAAAATATGTCAATACGAGTAAAAGCGCTAAATTCGCAAGGTATCTAATAGTTAACATCCCCAGAGAAGAATCTAGCAAGAAACTCACTCCGTACCTATAACTAAACAAACATAATACTTTGAGTATTATATCAATCCTATACCACAAGTTTAAATAAACTCCGAATAATTATACCAGAAGCAGAACTCCCTAAACGATTAAACACTTCTATTTAAACACAATCTCACAATAAATTCCCCAGGAAGCGAGGGGAGACCGTCACACTTGGTCGCACTTTCGTGGGAATCCTTGCTATGTCATATTAAATACATCTACACAAATACGACTATATTCAACATTTCAACATAGCAAGACGGTATTTTAATGAACCACCTGGGATCTTCTCTAGTGATTTTTAAAGAATTCGGGCCGTGGAAAATGTTCTCTGCTATTTTAAGTAGGATTTTTGTTGGAAGTCTTCTGATGTGAGTAAAGGAATGTAAAAGGAAAAGTTGTGTGAAAATACGTTAGAATTTTTTGTAACAAATTGATAATTCATTATTGTCTGCACAACCCATAACTTTCGTGTACCGACCTATACTTCTCTGTTTTTACTCCAAGGTTGCCATAAAGATTTTGCTACCTAGGAATAAGGCTGCCTGTTGCTATCTCTATGTCATTTGTGCAATAAAAAGTATTTGTGTCTCTTTTCAACATGTCATTGAAATGTTTACTTAGCCGGGAATCAAACCTAGGCCCATAAACAGCCAAGGTCTGGTTACAGTTACGAAAACTAGCAACTGGGTCGTCTCAGGAGTGCCATATTAGTTCAATCAAAGTTTTCACCAATACTTCCCACGTTACCAGTTTCATTAGATCTTTCCAACACAAAAGGAAACCATCTATTTTAAGCTCAGAGTATACTAGTTAGTCTAATATGGCTTGACAAGTTTCTTCAACTGACAATCAGGGATCAACAACTTTTCTATTAAGATGCAGTTTTTATGGCATTTTCTATTAAATGTCCGGTTTTGAAACTCCATGTTTCGACGATTGATGATTGACTGACGAGTTTATGTATAGGAACTGCTAATTTGACATATAGTACACACACAGATACATATCTGTCACACTTCTCTTCCATCGGGATAGGAAGAGACCACTTCCCTCCACTTGCACACATCTTTCGCGTCATCCACATTCATCAGACGCCTCATACACGCGCGACTGCTGAGAGTACTCTTGACTTGGCCTTTCCTTAATTCGACATAGATGTATCTGTTCTATCTTCAGATGCCATCGAACAAATTGGTTATACCTAAGCATTTCGCGGACGGGCCATTGTCTCCGTGGTCGCCCGGCTCATTCCGGCTTATTCAAACACAATTTCCCCGATAATTTCTTAAGTCACACCGATGCAGATTTATCTCGACAATTTTCTCATCAAACATAACTTTCGCTTGTTTCTCGCGTAAGAAAATCGATTTATCTACAAGTATCTCATGCTTTTATTACAATGTAGTGCGGAAAGCGACGAAAGTATGGTTATGTATTTCAACAATGGATGTAAGTCCCACGTGAAAGTGCCAGCGATTGTATGTCACCTGCCAATTGTTGGAAGAGTAAATATTATGAGCGTCTTTCATTTGTTAATTGATTACGCGTAAAATGTTGTTTACATAGAAAGCTATTAGGAATACAAGCGAATGTTGTGTCAACTGATTTTGAATATTATTCTAATGACAACAATGTCGATAATAATATGACTAGCAAAAATGCTCTACGCTGCGCTTCGTCAGATGTGCGCCGGCCCCTAGTATTTGCATGGCGCTTGTTTATTATTTTACGTATATCGTGGCTTCAATGCATTGATTAAATCTGAAAAGACGGTTAAGTAGACACTCGATGAGGTGTAATATGATAATTTAGCAAAGGAAATCATACCTACGATAATTACTCATTATTCTAGTTGTAAACGCAGTTTGTTTTAGAAAAGCTAGACGAAATATGTATTCCTATTTAATTATAAGTTCCTAAAAGAAGTATCCATACGATAAACCTACCAATTTTAACATTATCTTATCTTATCTTAACTAGCCATCGCTGTCCTCTTCTTCCATGATTCCATATCCTGGGCCGCCTCTGCCCAGACATCCAAGAAGGCGTCCAGCTTATTTCAACATTAAATTATCAATATTTTTTAATCAAATATACATAAACTATGTAAGTAATCGAAATCGAGCTTTCTTGCACACAAATCTAAGATCAATTTATCTTCAAAGATTAACCCGATAAAGAACAGAACTAACCGCTACTTAAAGTATTAACTATGACAATATACATTGTTCAGGGATAAACGCGGTTTCGTGTTCAACTAGCGAAGATTTCCACTGGTTTCACGGGTTTCCATTTCAACTTGAATGGGAGAAAATAAATTGCTACTGCAGATGATATGCTTGGTGATCTTTGTAAGAAAAGGTTAACGAGATAGGCCTCGTTATCACAAGTTGTGAATTTTCCACGGATTAAGCTAAACATAAACACGGATTAAACATATTGATAATTCAGATAGATTAATGCTATACGATAAAATTTACTGCGTGTCCCACGTATTATATAACTAACATTATTGATACTATCAAAAGAACAAAAATGTCTTTAGTAAGTATGTTATTCAAAATTGGAACCCTTTTATGTATGTGCCTATAATTTAAGACATTTTTTTTCATCTAATGGTGCTCCCACGCTCATGTTTGTAAACATTTTATAACAAAATTGTAGTGTACAAAATTTTGTTTCTTAAAAAATTATGTTACAGGTACTTAATCCATACTAATATTATAAATGCGAAAGTAACTCTGTCTGTCTGTCTGTCTGTCTGTCTGTCTGTTACGCTTTCACGCCTAAACTACTGAACCGATTTCAATGAAATTTGGTAGAGAGGTTGTCTAGACCTTGAGAAAGGACATAGGCTATATTTTGTCGCGAAAAAAGGCTTAAGGGGGTGGTAATAAGGGATGAAAGTTAGTATGGGAGATCGTCATTATTCGAAGATAAAACCATGAAACTTTATATTTAGGCACTTAGTACTAAATAAATAAATATTTGTTCTAGCTTTTTGGAAATATCTACCTGTATAGACGTGAAATAAGGGATGAAAGTTCGTATGGAAGTCCTATCAAAGTTACGCTTCCACACCTAACTCCGGAACTTATTTTCATAAAATCTGTTACAGAGTTCGACTAAAGCCTAGGAAAGGTCGCAGGCTATGTTTTATTTTTTTATTTTGAGAAAAAAAGCGCCTTAAGGGGGTGTAATAAGGGATGAAAGTTAGTATGGGAGATCGTCATTATTCAAAGATAAAACCATGAAACTTTATATTTAGGCACTTAATACTAAATCCATACTAATCCATACTATAATATTATAAATGCGAAAGTAACTCTGTTTGTCTGTCTGTTACTCTTTCACGCCTAAACGGCTGAACGGATTTTGATGAAATTTGGTATGGTGATAGATGATAACCTAGAAATGGTCATAGGCTATAAATAATCACGCCATCGTTCTTAGGGGGTAGGCAGTAGGCAGATAACTAAATTGAGTTAGTGATTTTTAGTCGTTTTTGTTGGGACTTTTGCTCTTTCACGTCTAAACGGCTGAACGGATTTTGATGAAATTTAGTAAGGTAATAGATGGTTTGGTTACCTAAAAACGGATATAAGATCAAAATGATCACGTCATCGTACTTAGGGGGTAGGAAGTAGGCAGAAAACTGAATTGAGTTAGTGATTTTTTTATGGTTTTTGCTGGAAGTTTTGCTCTATCATGCCTAAACGGCTGAACGGATTTTGATGAAATTTAGTAAGGTAATAGATGGTTATCTAAAAACGGATATAAGATCAAAATGATCACGTCATCGTACTTAGGGGGTAGGAAGTAGGCAGAAAACTGAATTGTGTTAGTGATTTTTTTATGGTTTTTGCTGGGAGTTTTGCTCTATCATGCCTAAACGGCTCAACGGATTGTGATGAAATTTAGTAAGGTAATTACTTAAAAATGGATATAAGATCAAAATGATCACGTCATCGTACTTAGGGGGTAGGAAGTAGGCAGAAAACTGAATTGAGGTGGGACATTGTTGCAGGGGGACTTACAGCCGGGAGAAAACAAAAAATCTTATGCGGACGAAGTCGCGGGCAAAAGCTAGTTTATAATAAAGTTAATAAAATGTTAAACTTGTAGAATATAATAATATAATGTTTGTTATAAAGGTGGATCCGCTGCTCATATTTTGGACAAACATTGAATGAATATTTTGTCAAATTGAATGATTTTGGTGACAAATCAAATGAAAATTTCATTCATTTCGTTCAATGTTTACCAAAAACTGTTCAAAACATTGAGCAGCGGACACGCAGTGTGGGAGCACCATGAAACTACATTATTTTATAAATATTCAAAGCTAAGACGAATGTTTAGTTTGTATCATTATAGTAACACTTAGACATGGTCATTTACATAATATATGTCATGTTAAAGAACGTGACTTCTACGAAAATAACAATTTGTGATGTAACAATATTTTTTTTCATAGACAATATTTTTTTTAATGCAGGCCTTAAATGATCTGCCTCTATCTAAACTACATCAATAATACTAATATCAATGGGACGCAAAAAGGACGCAAATGAGTCATTACAGGATGCTCGTACGCAGGTGACTATAGATAGCTATAATAATGCAGTGTGCCACAGGATACCGCAAATTGTGCAAGATTATTGACTCGCGCGTCGACACAGAAAAAAACAGAGTCAGCTGCTTAGCGAAGCGATGCGTTTTTTTATGACGTTTAATGACCCTGGTATAGTTATGGGGTGTTTTTATCTATTGTAAGTCTGATGCTAATAAACATTTAATGACAAACATTCCTTCATTATGCTATTGCTTACATCCGTACATATCTATTACGCCTCTTTCCCATCTCGGTAGGCTGAGACTTCCCTCCACTTGCTACGATCCAAACAGACTTCTTTCGCTTCATCCACATTCATCAGTCGTTTATATTACTATGTACATATAAACTAATGCTTTATTGTGTTTTGTGTGAATGATAATAATGAAGAGCATTCCGTTTATAAAAGTCCGACTTACCTTAAAGCAGTCACACCCAAAACATTCCGAAAAACCGTTTACATACCTGTGGAAAAACAAAGACAAATATTATTTCACTATTTTAATAGATTTGATATTATTTTTTAAGATTGACCTTCTTACTCGGCGTCAACATATTTTGATCTAAAATTTCCTATAAGTTGAACAAACAAGCCACGCCCATATTTGCATACAATAAAACAACAAAGATGTTTTGCTCAGAATTTCAATGACAAAAAGTTGAAGCCAATTAAGGCTTCCAAGAATGCGATAAGCAAATACAGACTCTATTTTAAAGGATTAAAAGTTATGATGAATATAATTGGAGCTTATGAAGTCATCCTACGCTGAATTTTTAAAATAATAACGATGTAATGTCAGCAAGAAAAAATAGTGGAAGATATTTTTTGAAATGGCATTTCTTATGCTATCTACACACCAAAGCCGCCAGTATGCCGCCGCGCTAAGCCGGCGGCTTTACGTCATACGAATGGCAGCTGTCAAAAAAGCCGGCGGCTTTGGTGTGTAGATACCATAAGACTAGGCACATACAATTGCATACTACATACAGTGCTACAAGTATCTTTCGGCACGTGGCGGAAATCGGAACTAACGATATCATCTTGTTAATTGTCATTATTTTGAGTTATTAATTCACCACCCACGCCCTCCTGACAATGTCACTCAAGTGCCAATAGATCCTTGTAGCACTGTACAGTTGTATAGACTACAGTAGAACAGAATACCAATTAGTACAAGGGTAGTAGTAGATATTAAATAGCTTCAATCACATCACAATAAAATAAGTAGATAGGTTGCTAGCTTGCCCAGCCTTCTACAAAAGATCTTTTAACACATTCCAAAAAAATCGCGACTGCTATTTACTAAAAACATCTGTATAGTCTACAAAGGTCAATAATTATCTAAATAATGTCAAACGGTGACTATATCTATACCTAACTGTACAATCATATTTGGACAATTGAAATAATTTGCTTCGAAGGAGGCCAAGTGACTCCCAGGATATGAGTAGGAGGGTCTCAAATTAAAATTGATTCCGTTATACTTGGGGTAACGTTAGGCTTCTACGCATTTGCGGGTATGGACTGCCTACGCGGTTGAGTTCATTCTCACTTGTTGAATGTGTCTTATCAACGTACATAGGTTCCAGTGGCAGAAAATTTTATATGAAGCCATTCACACTTATTGGTATTGATTTATATTTTGTCGGGTTTTTAAGTTGGGTTTGACAGTGTTTTCAAATGAGAAGAATTACCAAGCTGTTTTGTTTCTGCGATCATTATCTGAATACGGACTATCGATGAAAAAATCGGATCCATCCTGTGGATCCATCTTACAACAAGTTGGTCGATTTCGATTGTGTTAGAACTCGACAATGCATTGCAAATATCAACTACAGGTTTTAATTAGCTCTTTCGCTTAGCGCTTTCAGTCCACTCCTCGTTTCATACCAATTGGGCACAAGGAGACAAAGCTGTCACTGCCAATTGTCACTCCAATTTAATCAAACGTTAAAATCTGTGTCACTTTTTGCACCCACTACGAAAGTAGGTAACACACTTTTTTTTATTGTTTACTCCTTTTGTTTAATTTCGGCTTGTGAACTTTTGATGCTTTGATAATAGTGAACAATAGGTTTCTTAATAGACAATGTTTTATTTACGATGGAATAAGTATGTAAAGTATATTGGGTAATTGTGGTTTTTAGATTTTGGGTAATTACAAATATAATATTTTCCTTTACCGTTAGCAATCATCATCATCATAAATTTTAAGAGCGTCGCTCTTGTCGGTGGAGTCTACGCCACTCTTCTCTATTCTCTGCCGTCCGTTTGAGCACAGGTGCTCAGTTGTGTCGTATCAGATATGACACAACTTCTATCAACCGTTAGCAAGTGGTAATAGAATATAAAAAGGAAGTATGTAGAGTTAGAAGAAGCTCGCGGTGTGTTCTTGTTGTATTGGATGAGTTTTAATTAGTAAATGATGGTAAAAGATATGCATGTAGGTACTCGTGATAACAAATACTATGGGCTCAAGTTCGAAATCACCCAAAAATGTATCTACCCATTTTGAACTCAGTAATTTTCTCTTATAAGAAATTAAGGTTTACATTGCTACTATATTAACAACAGATTAGACCCAGAACACACGGTGAAATGCAACTGCAACGTAACTGAAACTGCTAGTTACTTTTGAGTTGCATCGAAGTTTCTGCTATAGACTTCACGACGCAACTAGTTTGAAACGTTTCGTTTCAGTTGCGTTTCATCGTGTGTTCTGGGCCTTAGCCATAGCCCTTTAGTTTCGATTGTCACAATAATAAAATCGATCTACATTTACATAACAACCTAGTAGCATTTAGTCACACTTATGCGCTAACAATAGTACTAAAATAGGTCATTATTAAACGTCAATGATTTACGTAAATGTCCTTAATACGTATTATCGTGTGTGATATCATTGTTTGTACGATTGTCTGCCGTACGACATTGGAATTAATCCTTAAGCTGTTTATCGAAGTTAATAAAGGACACTTGGTTAGTTTACTGCAACTGATAATTGATGCTACATACATAAAAATACATATACCTATATGTCGGAGAACATCTGAGATTACATTCATAAAAGCTATTTTGGAACCATTTGCAAACTCTTTACTGCTAAAATGCAAGAACTGGCTTGTTTCTGACTGGTTGTCAGTTTGGTGCTTTCATATTTGAGATACTGTCATGTATGATGGATTCTGTTTGGGATATCGGTCAAGAAGAGACATCGGAAGACCTCACGTACTTCTTGTTATTTTATAACAAGCCTCTTTTCCCATCGGGGTAGATAGAGACCACTTCCTTCCACCCATTTAAACTGTAGCAACGTATTTATAATATCTATGTACTTACATAGAAGTAGATATACTTGCTAATACTATGTAGTCTGTTTATTTAAAAAAATATATCTATTGGACATAACGTAGGGCCCTGTGTCGAAGGTTTCTTGCCGTTTTCTTCCTCTCCGCTATACAAGTGAATCGGCAGTAGGTAGTTTTAGATCAAAAAAATTACATCAAAAAAGCGTATTGAATTTTGCCTGTTTTTGAATAAACACTTTTAATTTTCATTTTAATAAGCGTCAAACAATTTTGTTAATTTATTAAAAGCGAATTCTTACAATTTATAGAATATATCTTTATTATCTATTTATTCGGTCGATGAATTAACTCTCAGCTAATAAAATGGAATTCATGTTGACATTCTCGTTCGTCATTAAGCTAAACGTAAGAACCGTTTAAACATGTTTCAACGAAATAACTGTAAACATTTAATTAGATTTATTTAAGCAATTAAATCCTCAACGACTGATGTTATTTATGTCACTCCCGCTATAGAGGAAACTGTTAAGGGCGCGTTCCCACTATGTCGTGACGACAGATAATCGTGTAGTTTTAAGTGTCGTGGCTTATATGTTTAAATGGAGGTGTTCAAATTTAGACACAATTTACTGTCGTCTACGACATTTTTGCAGTGACGACACTTTTGTCAAAACAATAGTTATAATGGGAACAGGTAGAGACGACAGTCGTCGAACGATAAATTAGTCGTTACGACATAGTGGGAACGCGCCCTAAGACTAAGCGGATGTTTCACCATTTAAAGATAAAATTTAAGTGACAGATAAACCTATGTCTATTTCATAAAACGTGACATTTTAGACAGAGACAGGTATAAAATATCTGTCAGATAAATTTTATCAGTAGATGGAGAAACAAGCTCTAAAAATATGTACGGTCGGCATCATAAGTTTAACACATTCAGATTTTCAAAAGTAAAATACACCAATTATTAGACGGAAATCGCTTAGCAAAAATACTCTAGAGTTAAATGAACATCCAATAAGGTGCAAAATAAAGAAAATAAGTATGGTTTTACGTCTAATAATGGTGTCAATCACTTTTGAAAATCTGGATGTGTTCATCGACTTATGATGCTGACTGTACTTCTTCTTCTTCTTCTTTATCAGCCCATATATGTCCCCACCGAGGGGCACGAGCCTACTCTCTTACAGAGAGTGATTAGGCTATATCCACCACGCTGGCCAAGTGCGGGTTGGCGGATTTTACATACACCTTACTGTACTTAGCGGTTCTAAATTATATCTCTTCGACTAGAGGCTGCCCGCGAATTCTTACGCATTCATCGTCATATCTTTAAAAAAAAGTCATGCTATCTTGAAATAATATAGCCTATGTGTTATTCTGATGTAAGTACCTATAAGCTACAATATAGGGTGACTTTAAATTAGTGAACGATAGAAAAGGATATGCATGTACTGGTGATAACAAACAACTTTTACTCTGAGAGCAAGATCAGAATAATTTAAAATTTTTTGAACTTGCAATACAACATGCATCAGCTGATAGTATGGGGGACCAATTTTTTTTATAATTTCGAACTTGGTCCCATAGTAAAAGTTGTTTGTAATCACGAGTACATGCATATCCTTTTCTATCGTTCACTAATTTAAAGTCACCTTATATAGCCAAGTTTCAGAATCTGTTTAGCAGTTTTTGCGTGAAAGAGTAACAAACATCCATCCATCGGCTTTGTGTTGTGTGTTGTACTGTGTTTGTAAGAAATAAATGTCTATGTCTTTAAGTAGGATTAGAAGAAACCTTAACATTTCCTGCCAAATAAAGCCGATTCAAGTTTGACAACAAAATAAATAGTTAATTCCGCTATTTTATGTAGATTACTTTGATTATTTATTGAATAATTAAGATAATAACGACTAGATGTTTCTCCGTATGATATTAAATTCTATAAATAAAGTAGATATTATATGCTATAAAATCTTTAACGAGTGCTTATCATGTTTCCTAGGATTCAGGAAAGATATGGTACCTACAGAATTGGAATCACTTTTTTATTACTTACGTATATGTGAATATGTTATTAAAAAATACTATACTCTAATAAATAAAATATAACCACTTAACTAAACTAATGAAGGAGTTTATGAAGGGAAACCTTCCAATATCACTCAAACGCAAACTCCTAGACATATGCATCCTGCCTATTCTTACCTACGGCGCTCAAACTTGGTCGTTAACGGAGAATCAGAAGTCCAAACTCAAGGTTTGCCAACGAGCGATGGAACGCAGTATGCTGGGCTTCAAACGAAGTGACCGAATACGCAATACTACATTGCGCTCCTTGACAGGGATCACTGACGTGGGCAACAAAGCTGCCAAATTAAAATGGAGTTGGGCCGGTCATGTTTGTAGAATGCATCCAGATCGTTGGGCAAAAATAACAACAGAATGGGCGCCACTAGATGGTCACAGACGCCGAGGTAGACCTCGAAAAAGATGGAGAGACGATCTGGATGCATTTTCACGCGAATGGCGGGTCGCTACCGGAGACCGTGTTAAATGGAAAGTCGCGGGGGAGACCTTTGCCCAGCAGTGGGATCTTATTGGCTAACAAAAAAAAACTAAACTAAACTTAACCTTAACTAACACTAATCCGGGAATAACCCGCCCCCCGTCTTTCCTGGTGCAAACGTGGCTATCACCCCAGCTGCGTTTCCACGCTGGATAGCGATGGACAACCGCTGCAGCAGAAGAGACCCGGCGCGGGGAAGGTTATTTAACTCCATAAATTGTCCAACTATTTCAGCATCTTTAGAAACAACGACTCTAGTAAAAACGCCGTAGAATTATTACTTTTACGTCTACTATCTTCTTACAATAAACTACTAAACAAATAAACAAGTCAAGAATATACTAAACATGCAATGAGATCCATTGTCGCCTTCACGCTATGAAAATTAATTTAAAACCATCATAATAATAAACTATTAATTCTTTCTGGGAGTAAAAATAGAGCTTTAAAGAACATCGTAAAAGACAAACTACTCTATAACTTCAATATCATAATGAATAGAAAGCAAAATGTCGTTAACAAGTCAAGTGTAGGCTATTTAGATCAAGAACAAATGTTTTACAGCCGGCGCCACCGTCAGCGAAACTTTGATTAAACTCTATGTTGTAATATGCAAGGTTAACTTTTAAATGTAGATATTTTCATCTATTTTAATTGTCTTCAGTTTTAAGTGTAAGGTATTTATTACCTATAGTCAATAGACAAAAAATTTTATTTTATTACGTAGGATTTTTTCAAATGAAACACGTTAATTTTTAAAGCTAATGCTAGATTCGCAAGGTCCAGTTTTCGCCAAAGAAGAATCTAGCAAGAAACTCTGTTGGGTTGCTCTTTTCCATATAAATAATACCAACCACATGTTCAATCTATGCTACCGCTAGGTCCTATTGCGAATTCTTTTTATAATAATTTATTTACGACATATTTTATATGAGTTTTTTTTATACTTATTGCTTTTTGTTGAGAGTTTCTGCTTATATTGTGAATAATTTGCGAAAATTGTTGGTCTGCCGTTACCAATACATTATACATAATATGAATGTTATGTATTATGTCATTGCTAGACTAGTTATATATATATATGCCCTCCTCAAAGGCATAGGTACACTTGTATCGAGAAGCGGTTTGCATCCACAGTAAACCTAATCCCCCTTATTACAAAACCAGTTTTATTTTAGTCCTAGAATAAACTCGGATAAATGACGTTTCGGCTATAGACAAAAAGTCAAAAAAATAAGTTAGTCCTAGGACTAAGTTTAAAACTCCCCCCCCCCCCTTATTACAAAATGAGGTTTAAATATAGTACGACGTTAGTTCGTTTAGTTTGACGTTTTGACCATAGCCGAAACGTCAAAAGAAACGAACTAACGTCTTGGCTATGGACAAAATGTCAAACTAAACGAACTAACGTCAGACTATCTTTAAACCTCGTTTTGTAATAAGGGGGGTTTTGTAATAAATAGGAACAAGTTCTCGAAAAGAGGTAGAGTAGCTACAATACTTTTGCATCAAACAGGATTTGCTTTGAAATCCTAGACACAATAAAATACCAAACATTTACAACTCCAATAAAAATTATTTTTCCTTTCACCGTGCAGTTATTTTACTATTTATTAAACTTTCTATTGAATACTCTACGTGCTGCCCAATTATGAATTGTAATAGCCATCGATCTCTTTCATAACGGAAGTACATTGATGGGTGAATTTCAACAAGCGTATTTTTTTTATCATTTTGGTGGTAGATTTTTTTTTTACTATTTTCTTCAGTTTTTTTATGCCAAATTATACTTTTGGCCATCAAAAACAACATATGTTAAGGGGACAGTTATCCCATGAAAGATGACTGAAATATAGGGGTTTGTTTTTTTCAGTGCCACCAAAATGATAATTCACCACTGGAATGAGAAAAGTTCACCGGAATGACACATTTTCACCGAAATGACAAAAATATTCATTTCAAAGCGCGAGTTTTATTTGTACGTTGGTTCTGTATCTTGAGAAAAAATCATATACCTGTCTATAGGGTCTTATTGGATACAAAACTTAAATAGGTAATTAGACTCAATTTAACAAACTACTTTTCTATTTACCTGACCGCGCTAGAAGGAGGGTTATGTTTTTTGAGAGTATGTATGTTTGTATGTATAATTATTTGGCACGCCCTACAGCCTAAACGGCTTGATGGATTTTAGCTTGAGAGTGTCGTTTGATTTGTAATTACAGTAGGAATTACAATATGTACATTAAAATAAAAAAGCGTTTTTTAAAAAGCAGTCGGGTATTTTTTTAAATGAAAGTATGGCTTATTTTTGTCTAACATACTAAACCATTTCACACAACGGCATACAGTATCACCTACAATAGCATTCATACAACATCATACAGTATCACCTACCACAGCATTCCATACAACATCATACAGTATCACCTACCATAACATTCCATACAACGTCATACAGTATCACCTACCAATCACCTACCATAACATTTCATACAACGTCATACAGTATCACCTACCATAGCATTCCATACAAAGTCATACAGTATCACCTACCATAACATTTTATACAACGTCATACAGTATCACCTACCATAACATTTCATACAACGTCCTACAGTATCACCTACAATAGCATTCCATACAAAATCATACAGTATCACCTACCATAACATTTTACTAGTGTTACTGTATAAAATATTATGGTAATTTTTTTTATTATTATTAAATTACTAGTGATACTGTATGACGTTATACAACGTCATACAGTATCACCTACCATAACATTTCATACAACGTCATACAGTATCACCTACATTAGCATTCCATACAAAGTCATACAGTATCACCTACATTAGCATTCCATACAAAGTCATACAGTATCACCTACAATAACATTTTATACAACGTCATACAGTATCACCTACCATAACATTCCATACAACGTCCTACAGTATCACCTACAATAGCATTCCATACAAAATCATACAGTATCACCTACCATAACATTTCATACAACGTCATACAGTATCACCTACAATAGCATTCCATACAAAATCATACAGTATCACCTACCATAACATTTCATACAACGTCATACAGTATCACCTACATTAGCATTCCATACAAAGTCATACAGTATCACCTACAATAACATTTTATACAACGTCATACAGTATCACCTACCATAACATTTCATACAACGTCATACAGTATCACCTACATTAGCATTCCATACAAAGTCATACAGTATCACCTACCATAACATTTTATACAACGTCATACAGTATCACCTACCATAACATTTTATACAACGTCATACAGTATCACCTACATTAGCATTCCATACAAAGTCATACAGTATCACCTACAATAACATTTTATACAACGTCATACAGTATCACTTACCATAATATTTTATACAACGTCATACAGTATCACCTACATTAGCATTCCATACAAAGTCATACAGTATCACCTACAATAACATTTTATACAACGTCATACAGTATCACCTACCATAACATTTCATACAACGTCATACAGTATCACCTACATTAGCATTCCATACAAAGTCATACAGTATCACCTACAATAACATTTTATACAACGTCATACAGTATCACCTACCATAACATTTCATACAACGTCATACAGTATCACCTACATTAGCATTCCATACAAAGTCATACAGTATCACCTACAATAACATTTTATACAACGTCATACAGTATCACCTACCATAACATTCCATACAACGTCCTACAGTATCACCTACAATAGCATTCCATACAAAATCATACAGTATCACCTACCATAACATTTCATACAACGTCATACAGTATCACCTACAATAGCATTCCATACAAAATCATACAGTATCACCTACCATAACATTTCATACAACGTCATACAGTATCACCTACATTAGCATTCCATACAAAATCATACAGTATCACCTACCATAACATTTTATACAACGTCATACAGTATCACCTACCATAACATTTCATACAACGTCATACAGTATCATCTACATTAGCATTCCATACAAAGTCATACAGTATCACCTACAATAGCATTTCATACAACGTCATACAGTATCACCTACCATAGCATTCTATACAAAGTCATACAGTATCACCTACCATAACATTTCATACAACGTCATACAGTATCACCTACCATAGCATTCTATACAAAGTCATACAGTATCACCTACCATAACATTCCATACAACGTCATACAGTATCACCTACAATAGCATTCATACAAAATCATACAGTATCACCTACCATAACATTTTATACAACGTCATACAGTATCACCTACCATAGCATTCCATACAACGTCATACAGTATCACCTACCACAGCATTCCATACAACGTCATACAGTATCACCTACCATAACATTCCATACAACGTCCTACAGTATCACCTACAATAGCATTTCATACAACGTCATGCAGTATCAACTACAATAGCATTCCATACAAAGTCATACAGTATCACTTACCATAACATTCCATACAACGTCATACATCAACTATCAACTACCCTAACATTCAATAACATACCGCCTTACATACCATACCATAAAATATCACACTTACGCAAAACATTCAACAACAAAAAAAAAATTGGTAGGTACGTCGTTATAAAATATTCTTAGTTTGGAAATTATTTTACAATACACATGTTCAATAAAGATGAGGAACCCTAAAAAAATTGACCCAAAATGTCATTTTTGTCGTTAGTCTCATTGAGGTGGATATTTCTCATTCGGGTGTATCATTCCGGTGTATTTTTCCACCGGAATGAGACAGCCGAATGAGGAACCGGGAGGTTTTTTCTAAATAAAAACTGAGTCCTATGACTAATCAAAAAATCCTATGACATGTGAAAAGATAACCATGAAACACGTTATATATCAAAATATCAAGTTCAAAAAGTTATCAATTTAGAAATAATAGCATACACTCAAATGATATTTTTTTTGTCCCCAACCACCATAATGATCCTATTTGCCTCTTTGGTGAGAAACTGAAGTAAGCTGCGACACATCCGATTATGCCAAATTATTTAGCATTACTTATCCTGCTAATTAAGGTTTACCAGAAAAATCTATGTTCACTGTGGAATGTACTATGACAAAAAACAAAATCGCCACCGAAATGACTTGAGCTCGTTGGACACTTTTGTTTAAGCCTATCAAACTTCGTGTAGAGTAGTTAATTAAACATTAATCATTGTTTATGATACCTTACACATTTGTCAACAAAATTAAAGAAGTCAAATAACATAATAATAAATAGTAAGCTTATGGCAAGCTTGAGAAGGTTCAAAAATGGAGTTAGGACAGGTCACCAAAATGAGAAAATGAGCCTTTTATTGTCTTTTTCTTAATGAATTCGATTACTCAGCAAAATTATTTTTATTGCCCCAAGTAGATGGCCTTCTGAACTACCCAAAACAATTTTTTTTTACTAAATTGCATCAATTAAAACTATGATTTTCAGGCGCGCCACTCAAAATTTCGCGTTGGGAAAATCACCCTGATAGTGATACATAAATTAACTAAAACACGTGTTAAGAATTTTGAACGGTTTGTTCTGCGAAAGTTTTTTTAGCGTTTCGTGTCTAAGCTTTTTTTAGTGGTCGTGGTGGTCGATAAAAAGAATTCTACAATCGTTTATGGACAGGGCAAACTTTCTTTTTAATATATCATCTATTGAAAAGACGTGTCATATATTCCTGCATATAGGAACAGTGTCGCTTTCATAGTACTACTACATAGACTGAACTGTCAAACTTGTATAAAGTTTAATATACCGCCTCCCCTTACAAAATGTTTGATCAGCTGATCGAGTAAGTATGGGTGATCCAAAAAATTTTTTCGAGTTACGACCCATGTTCCTTGGGGAAAGTTGTTCAGTTTCATGAGGACTATCGCTGGGTTTCGGCTTTATTACTTTTAGATTATTATTTTTAGAAAACGATTAATCTTGACAATTTATTGATGAATCTGTCGTTACTTCATATATTACTCTCCTCATTCATACATTGAAGTTAAGGACTGTTGCAATCACCAATCACTATCAAAAACTTTCAACATACGAAATACGCTCTAAAACTTCGCATGTTTCTATGAAATGACCATCAAATTCACTTAGTTATAAATATCTCGCAACCACGCCGGCATCTCGATTACGCAACCGATACCGATCATTAAACATCGATTGTCCAAATTCGCCAATCGATTCGATTACAAATGTAAATAAATGTATAAGAATTCCTTTGGACTGGAAATCGATCTTTCTTTTTGTATTTAGAGAAATGTGTTTGCGTAAGATGTTTGATTAGTGTGTGATGTAACACTTGTCTATGTCCGGTTGAGAATTAGCACTTTTCGTCGCGATACTTCATAAGGACAATGTGGCAATTTATAAATCTGTAGCTAGTATTTTTTTCTAGTATATTTTTCTCTACGTCAACTGGTTTTAAATAATGCAGCGAGCATCAATTTGGTAATCATACAAATAAAAATAATACTTCTTTAAGAAATATCTATTTTTTAGTATCAGAACATGATTTGCGGCTCTTGTAAAAATTTACTTGTTTTTACCCGACTGCGCCAGAAGGAGGGTTAAGTTTTTTTTCATGTTCTTAATTATGAAATCGTAATAAAAATGTAACAGTTTAGCATCGATCTTCTAAAATTTCCATCACAAGACGAGAGAGTGATAACCCAACAGAAACAACAATATCTAACACAAATCTCGCTACTCTCATGTTCATTGCCGATAACACACTCAGTAAAAGTCCTCAGCAAGTGGCAGGAAGGTCGCACTTTCACCACTCAAGGCTACTGACAAGACAAGCCCATGGCATCTCACTAACAATGTTGTGAATGCAACACCTCAGGTGCCTTTAGCATATGTGGAGGTAGAGACAGAGGTTGCAAATCTTTTTTGAATGAATTTTTATAGGCTAGCTACACTGAAATGCTCCTAGAACAGGTGAAGGAAAAGGCGGTCATGTCGTATCGAGCTGTTAAAAAGAAGGCAGAGAATTGGAAGGGATGGAAGAGGTGACAAGAGCTAAGCTCTTAAATTAGAAGAAGAAGACACTGAAATGCGACAGGGTTTGTAACCAAGAAATTTGTCGTTTGCTAACGTGGTTTGATTTTGTGATAACTCAAGTTTTTTTCTCTTTAAGACGGAAAGGCGTTTGGATATTTTACGAGTCTAGTTGGTAAATTATCACAGGTTATGTATTCATTGACTTCTTTAATCTATACCCAGGAAATATCAAGATATTTTCAATTAAACAATCCGTTTGATAACGACAATATTTTCCGTCGATTTCCTAGTCAACTACGCCTATAATCATCAAACTAGTTCACTAAACACATTTGCTTACTAATTGGCAGTTTCATGACAATTTATCGATAAAATTATAATTACCGCTTGAAGTAGATTCGAGTATTTTTGTTTAACACTCAAGGCGATCAGGTGTGTCAAAATTGTTCGTCTAATTAGATCAAGCGACGCCAAGGTCCCAGTAACACCTTATTTGCATAAGCTTAATAGTTTTTCGTTTTTTTTTACAGTTGTAATTACTTTTAAAAGGTCTAAATGCAACGGTTAAGTGATATTGGTTCTTGAAATTGGGTGATAAAGAGTGGTGTAAATGTTGGCTGGTATTATTTTAATAATTTGGTTAGAGGGCCATTTTTATGTGAGCGCTGACGCAAAACCGGAACTAAAGATTGTGAATAAGTAAGTAGTTTCAAATCAAATGTTCTGTCTGGAGTCTATGTTTAACCGAATCAATACGTGAGAAGTGTGAAAAACGTAGATAGGTACTTATCTAGAGGAAATTTTCATCGACGATGAAAAAGCGGACAGCAGGTATCAAAGATTTAGCTTAAAACTTTCAAGTTGTTTTTGCCAGATATCCGTCAATTACCTACATGCAAACTTTGCCAAATGTTAAAATTATTTCCAAGTATTAGAAAAATGGTATTTAAGTTTCGGGTGAAGAACAAATTACCAATAAAAGCCTTATTGAGGCATCTACTTCAAAAGACCTCAACTTTGAATCATCATTATCATATATGTATTTAATAGTTAGACTCTTGTTATTGTAGCATCCGCCATGGCCTTACTGCCAGTGCTTTAATTTTACTTATACTTCAACTTTGAATGACAAACCTAAAACCGATATTTACTCGACCGTGTCGCAGAGCGCATGCGTCCGGTGCTAGCCAATAGGGCGTCCGCACAGTCCGTTACATTGGAATGAGAATCTGCTAACGGGACACTCGCCTGGCCATTTGATATGTTGATAGGCAGACCAGTTTGCTTGGTCACAAGGTCACTCTACTTCCTTCGCAATGCGCGTATAATTGAGGTGCTAATTAAACTGGTACCGACTGTACTTAAGAATGTATCTTGCATTGGCCAATTAGGTGGTACCGCTAGGACTAAATGCCAGATAATGTAGGGTAGGGACTGTATTGAAAGAAGCCTGTAATTAGGTCAGTAATTCCTGGCAATTAAACAGTAAATAAATGGTCACCGACAGGAGCCTGGCTCTTAAATGTAGGAATGAATGAAATGGTTCCAAGAAGATTAAATCTGTTTTAAAACAAAGCCTGGTTTTAGCTGGGTAAGAATACTAAGAATATCAGAAAATAAAAATAAGGAAACAACCGTAAATGTTCATATTATACGTTTTTTTTTGGACAAACATTCAGTTATAATTATCATGAAAGTGGTCAGAACCAGCGTGAATAATGTTTTTTTTTTTGCCACAGCAAAGCTCATATTCAGAAGAAAAAGGTCATAATCTTTGATATGTATATCGAACTATCAATCCATCCATGTACTTCAATAACCACGGTCAGCAAAACCAGCAAAATGTTTTCCCAACCATTGATTGGCCACAGGAATACCTGTCAATACTTTCTAAAGCCTTCAACAGTCCAGTAACAGTTATAATACGAATAAACATTAGCATATCCCAGAGTTGAATATATCCCCGTTAGCTGACCACGGCTTATGAATGAATTGCATTACGTGTTTGCATAGGAAGTGCAATTGAAACTTGAATTGAAACTGTTTTCAAGTCACGTTTCGTTGTTTTGCTTAGTTATCTTTTTTATCTGTTTAATTGTTATTTTTTAGTTGGTTATTTATTTTAATTTTAATGAAGACGTACTTGAGACCAATCTGTTTCTAAGCTAAAGAGTCTTAATATTCTTATCTGTCGTTGTTTTTTTTCCCGCAGGATTTTAAACAATAGAAGCCAAAGCCTGCGTCGTGATTAATGTTTCTACTCCTATACATAGGTATAAGAGTATAAGCAGTTTAGTAGCTATTAATAGTGAGTCGAAATTTAATTCAAACCAATTGATCTACTTAGTTCTCACTAATTTTCTACTGTAGATTGACGATTATCATGTCTATCCAAATGATCATTTATTATAGTAATACAAAAATAGCTTGTTTAGGTAATAAAGCGACAGAATAACTTTCAAAACTAGCGGACGCAGCTCCGAGAATCATGACAACATCGGTTAAAGGAATTTCCGGTGAAGAAAGGTACGTTTACTGAATACCATACATAAACTCACGTCTATACCTCTTTTATATAATTTTAAGCTCTATTTTCCAGAAATAACTTTCTTTATTGAGCTCGTATATAATAGTTATAAGTAATAGGAAGTCAAACTGTTGGCAGAAGAGAGACAAAGATGGCGATTACTCCACCGACAAGAGCCTGGCTTTTAAATATAATAATGATGATGAACGCTATAAAATGATTGTTCCTAAAATATCTTTGACAATGTAATTTGAAAGGCATATTTTGATAATTATACGTATATTTTAAATTGTAAGATCGGAAAAAGGCTGTTTTCCATAACAAACATAATGTAATTAATAATTATTATTATCATTAGTAATTAATAAATAAATATCATTAAATAACTTAGTCCTTTAAAGTGCTTTGTTTACACAAAGTTCAGCAGAGAAATCTGATTTCCGAATTCCTTTGTCCAATTTTGGAGGTAAAAAGGGTTATATTGCATTGGACTGGTATTGCTGAGATCTCGATGTACCGGTTTTAAAACCTGTCGCTGGCAGAATGTCGCTTTTCATACAAGTTTTGGGTAAAGTGAATCAAAATTAATATGGAATATTTTTGTAGGTTATTTCATATAAAAGCCTGTAGGTAAACTAAATCAATATTTACTGCAATAAAGGGAAAAAAAATTACCTACTTAAGAAGTTAAATGTAATTAGGTTCTAGCAAGAGCCGGAATCATATCGTATCAAGAAGTCAAGAGGAAAATGGAGGACAGAACAGAATGGGAGAAGCTCGGCAATAGCGTAACTAAATGATTGATCTGCTATTACAAAAACGCCGTGGGTCAGGGTCCACATTTGGTACCTACTTTATGTTGTTTATAAGATCTGTAAAAACCTGTGGAGTGCAATAAATGATTGAGTATTGATAAGCAATATCGCAGTATTGAAAAGCATTATCGCGCCCTGGGTGAAAATCCAAGTTTCCTTTCTTTCCACTTCTTCCAATTACACAGAATACCAATTATCCAAAAGGAAAAAATTTCAGGGATGAATCTCCGTTTTCTCTATCCGAGTTGATAAAGACTATAGCTTAAATCCTTTATTAATAAATAACAAAGTGGTTCAAGTTTTTGCATCTATTTAGTCCTGCAGCATCCGTTAATACATTTGTATGCATTTATCATAGGTATACCTTAAAACAGAAATCTGGATGACTATTACGTTTATTACGAGAGAAGTTAGTAAGAAAATTCTTGTCGCTTGAGAAATTCCAGTGAGTGTATGAAAGAGCAGTGTGGCAACAAACTAGTTTAGTCCATTCACAAACGCCTTGGTGGGCTAGTTGAGCAACTTGTACTCCTACTACAGATTGTATTGTTACTGTTTTAATCGTAGTGGCTGGTGAAGAGGCCCTACGCAGTTTTTGATGAACTTTAGTTGTCTTTAAATGTGCCTCTACTCTTTTGCACTCTCTTCCTTTAAATAATGTCATGTTTTAATGCAATTCACATGGTTTACACTTCCTAAATATGTATTTCATTGTAAAAATTAAATTTTTTTGATGAAGACCTTAATTATCTACCTATCTCTATTTTCATAAAGGTGGGTACTTATGATCCGAACCAACATAACCGACGTACAAGTATAAGGCGACTGATGAATGTGGATGAAAGGAAGAAAGTGTATTTGGATCGTAGCAAGTGCAGGGAAATGGTCTCTGTCTACCCCGATGGGAAAGAGACGTGACAAATATACTATGTATGTAATTAAGTGCCGTCCAAATTCGTTTACTGAAATTCAAAATTTATAAAGCATCTATGAAGCCTTTGTAAGCCCATGGTAGTCGTATAAAGGTATCTCAATGCCCACAAACCTGCCTTCGCGCCCTCGGGCTACAATAGATATTTTGTACACCCATTCTGATCTGATAATCGTAATTTTATCTCGAATCTAAAGGGCTTCGATAAATCAATCGCTAATAGGTGGTTTAAGGCGATTATTAAATAAGTCAAAGTATTTACTGCTTGTTTTTTAAATGTGAAACGGTTCCGCTGATTCTTTAAATTATTGTAAAATGTTGTGAAGAAATTATGTTTTGTGTGATAAGAAAAGCATAGTTGAGTCTAATAGGTAGACATTAAGAGGTATTATTGCCTATTGGCGTAGGTAAATTTTAGTGTCAGCGCAAACGAGTCACCGAAAGTGACTTACGCGCGCTACCGCCACAATGTCAGACCATCCAAGTTAATTCAATTTTGATGTTTTTTTTCAAAGTTGTAATTTCATATTTTACTAAATTAGATGCATACTGCTTTATACCCCAGTGCCTACAGACCTACCCACTGCACGAAGCAAATCAAGTAGGTAAATAATAATACCGATTTCCGCTACAATACTATAAATAAATCGATAAACAAATCAACTGTCAACGAATTCGCAACTCAAAACAATATCTGCAAGCAATGACAGACAGAAATGATAAATTATTTAATAGGTATTGACAATACGCATTTAATTGGCCAACAATATTCACAATCGTGTAGATTTGACGGAAAGATTAAAAGTACAATGTAAAATTGAATTGTTTAAGATGCAACAGTGATCTAGACACCTCATGTTTAAGCGAGCTGATACAAATAATGTTCCAAGTTAAACCTTACAGTTATACAACTCACTTCCTATAAATACGGCGAGCTCGAATCGAACATTCAATTTCAAGGTCAAATTCAAGTCACAGGTGTGTTAAACAGGTGGCATACACTAGGTACATAATCGACAGAGTTAACTACAAAACACATTAAGGGCTATAACTCTACAATGATTTAGAAAGTATGCTCGCGCCAAAAGAACGTGATTCTCGAACGACGCGTTGAAATGTCAAAAGACAAATGACAATCGAGACGAGACAAAAGAAATGTGATTCGAATTTGGAAACTTGTTGTCAATAGTTTTTGAAAGGTGAGCAAACTTTTTCATAGTGTTTATTTTAGTTTATTTTACTTAATAAGTAGGTACGACTAGTTTGCCTAGCTAGAGGATAGAATTGATTAAAAAAAAATGTTCAATTGAAAGTTAGAGCGTACCTAAGTATATTGTTAATTTTGGAATACCTACTTATTTTCTATGTCATATTTTAATCCATTCTTGTCCTGTTTAATTAATTTAATTAGTCTGTCGAAAAACTACAAAGAGTTTATAGATGTTTTGAAATTCAAAAATAAACATTAAGCTTTAATGATTAAAGCTTCACTAACGAGTGTTGTAAATAATTAAGATAAGAGCATTATAAAAATAAATAAAAGTTATCTTTAAGATTGTAAATAAAGCCACGCCAGTAGAGAATAACCTAAAACTCAGTGTCGCATAACATTGCGTTTCCCGTCACGACAAAACTACGCATTTCCGTTACAAGATAACCTCAAAATTAAGAAGTTTTCGACATTATAATTGCTTGTTTTTCTTTCGTTGGGCAATCCTATTGTTTTTATGGCCGAGAATAAAGTGTCTTTTGTAAAAACGTCATTAGACAATATTTGTTTATTTTATACTGGGTGTAACAGAAAGGGGGTACAATGCCGAAACACAGCGATAGTCCTCATGAAACTGAACAACTTTCCCCAAGGAACATGGGTCGTAACTCGTTAACTAGAGTAAGTATTAGCATAAGTGATGCTTTATGTTCTTTTTTGTTTAGTTTTATGTTTATTGGTTTATTTTACTTATTTTGAACTGGGAATAAATGATAATTTACTTTACCTACTGCATTTCAATAAGTTTTAAGTATTATCCATCTTTTAAATACTTGTGTAAATATAAATATATTTTTAAATAAAAATATTAAACGTATTAACTGCAGCTTTGTTGCTTATCTCGTTGTACAGGAATTATGATAAATTGACGAGTTACGGGATTTCCTTTTTGGTAAACAATTTATTATTTATTTATATAAATTATATGTTTTTTTTACTATAATAATGATAAGGCACGTCTAGCACGTACTTAAACAGAACTAAATACTAGGTACATAGGTATTTACATACTAATAAATTATAACACACATTTTCTTCTTGATTTGACAAATCCGCGGATCAGTCGCGCAATCAAACATTAAACTATGAAGATTCGTAAAGGCCCTTCGGGTTCTGTCTTTCATATCATCAATAAACTCTCTTCGTACTCTCTTTTCTCTCTCTTTCTTCTTTACTTCTTTGTTATCCTTTTTATTTTGATGGCTTATGTTGGTTTATATTTACTTGGCGACGGAGTAAAAACAAACGGCATGTTGCAAAACGTAATAAAAACGAGAGTTTCATTAATTTAATCAGTAGCTGACTGTTTCTATGGCGAACAAAAGAATGAGACGACAAGAGACCTAATGGATTATAGGTTTAAAAGATACTTTTAAATGCCTTTTGTGCTACTGAAACACTCTTGTATTACCTGTGTTTCAATATAAGTACATCAAAACTATTACAATAAAGCACTTAACAGATTATCACCAAACCCTCACATTCAAGAAATGTTGCGAAAGACTCGAAGTAAATTGTAAATCGTAAAACAAGCGACATTTAAGTGGCGAGGTGACCTTGGATGACCGCTGCTGTAACCAGTTTCTGTTTACCTACTCCACGCCACACAGGTTAAATGGTAACGCGAGTATAAGTGAAGAAAGTAAGATGAATACTTAATAAATGAATTATGGTTACAATAGGAGATATGAAAGAACTTCAGATAGTTGTATAAATAAAAGGAGAAGCTTCATTGTACCTATACATAAGATTAGGTACGTATACACATAGTTATAACCTACATACATACCCACATAAAACCTACATATAAATAAAAGTTGTCAAGTCTCTTTCCCATCGTAGTAGGCAGAAACCACTTTCCTCCAATTGCTACGATCCAAACACATCTCTTTCGCTGCATCCACACTCATCAATCGCCTGACGATAGTCAAATAAACCAAAAGGTAATAAACAAAGTAATACCTACACAATATTAAATAGAAATTGTTTAAGTAGCTAAATTAAAAAGGTCAAACTAGTTTGAACTAGTTTGAACAACAATAGCAAGCCATTATGAATTAATAGATTAATACTCGTATTTACAAATACATAATTAAGGTGCAAAATTACAAAAACCTAATGACTTCAAGTAGTTATTAGTGTTGAAAGCTAAATAAATATTGGCTGTCGTAACAATTACCGCAAGGCAAAATGACATGTGGCTTCGAAATGTCGAGCACTGACGAAATTTACATGTTCTGAACTCTATTAGCAATGTATTTACTTCTTGTGTTTTAATTTCGCTATTTCACACGTAGGTATAGATAGGTGATTGCATTTGGCAATGTCTTAATAGTTATGTCCCCACCAGCGAGCTTTCGTTTTCAAGTTCAATTGTTCAGCTTGCTAACTTGCGATTCAATTTTCAGTTCGTTTTCCCTCAAGATGTTTCATATGCCGAAGGTTTCTTGCCGTTTTCTTTCTCTCGGCTATACAGGTAGTGAACCGGCAGTAGTTTTACATAAAAAAGTGACATCAAAAAAGTGTAAGGAATTTTGCCTATTTTTGAATAAGTAAAACACTTTTCATTTTCTTTTTATTTTAAATGAAAACGCGCCGGTGGAGACATACCTTGCAGATTCTAAATTAATTTTGTAAGTAAATGCAAATGTGTTGAATGAAAATAACTTAAACAGAAAAAATCTTCTTAACATCAGTCAAAAACCTACCTATCTTTAACCATACACACTATATCCGTCACGCCTCTCTCCCATTGGGAAGAAGAGAACCCAAGTCAAGAGTACCTACCGTAAACCGACGGACATGTATGAGCGTAGCGTAGATGAAGCGAAAGAAATGTGTTTGGATCGTAGCAAGTGGTAGGAAGTAGTCTCTGCCTACCTATCTTTAAATCTTGTTACTAATTACTTAAACACTGCAACAATACAGTTACAAATGCACGTACATTAAAATTATAACAATATTAAGATATTCACAAGCTAGATACAATGTATGGAACTAAGAACAGAATTATTTCCTAGTTACACTCTACTACTTCAACTGTCTAATCAATCTTGTTACACAACTCAATGCTTTAATTTCATCTTACATTAACATAAGAGTTGTTAAGAAATGTATGTTGATTAGGTGATATAGCTGTGATGTGAAACGCAAATTAATTTTTGAAACATGCATAATGCCAGCTAGAAGAAATATATCAGCATATTTTTAAGGATGGACATAAGTCTGATTTTACAGGCCGAAACACACCGGATGCGTACGCGTAACGTAGACGTACTCACGGCGTAGCCACGCGCGTAGTTACGGTGTGTGACACCACATCATTCATAGTGAATGTCTTGATATATTGATCATTAGCGTACGTAGGTACTATAAAGCCAGATTTCCACTTGTCGTGTGTTGTTTTATTGGAAGACAATGTTTTATGATCGCCGTCACCCGACAACAGAGAATAGCTTTATTGATAAATGTTCTACCACTGGAGCTCACGAAGAAAATCCGTGAAAAATCCACGACAAAGAAGCCTAGATACTCAATACTCAAATGTTAATTGCAAACCATAGTTTTACATAGTTAGTTTTTACAATATTGATTATTATAGTTCCAGCTATGATATTTGCAAAACTCGCATCTTACCTTCATAATGATTATCGTCGTCCTCATTGTGGTGTGCAGTGCTGATCTGCCGACAGAGATCTTCGTACTCTGCCCAGTAGGCCTCCAGCGCCGTGGGATCCGGCGGCCGGGGCAGCGGTAGCGACATCCGGACTTCTGGAGACTCCTGGGAGAGAGATAGGTCTTGTTATTTTATGCTATCCTGGTACTTTTTATTACACGCTTTATATTAGCTTCACTTGTAACTAACTATGTAAGTAAACAAAGCCTGGAATCTTAATTTGACCCACTTCCCGGTCTTCGAATAGGATGAAATTTGGCACACGCTTTAAGTTCTGATGACAATACTATATATAATATGGTACTTTCAAACTGACCTGATGATGGAGCATGTTTAGTGCGAGCTAAAGCGTGTTTTAAACTACCTATTTTTTTACTGATTCGATTCGATTGTTATTAGTTAGTTATGTACAGATAACTCGAGTACCTATAGGACCTGCAGACCCTGCAGTATATTAAAGCTGGAAACAGTCTGTCTCACTTTCGCAACGTACGTAACGGAACGCATCATGATATCTGCTACATTGAAATATTATGATTAGAAGCACACTAGTTACACGTCATAAGGCATTGTTAGTGCAGAGGTCTGATTGCATTACGTACGAGTACCTACGCATGTGCCTGCATTACGTACGTAGGACCATAGTCTGTTTGTGTCATACAAACATAGAAAACATAAAATGTCTCTCCTGTTCCCGAAAGTTAAGGACACTGGAAGCTAATTTCTGGACTTAATATATATCCGCATAATCTGTGCCCGCTGTAGTTTTGGCCTGTATAAACATTTTGAGGATTAGATGCTCCAGTATCCTTAATCATCAGGAACAGGAAAGACAATTTTGAACCTAATTCTTTGTATGACTCATTTCTACGTTAAGGCTCGGCGCAAATGAGCCACCGACGGTCGCTGTCGCGCGCTACCGCCACAATGTCAGTAGCAAGCAAGTTTCGAGCGAGCACTACTGTAGCGAGTCGCCGCCACCGGCTACAAGTGCAGCGCCGCCATACAATTCATATGAAAAAGCGTGGTTAGGTGGCTGTGGTCGGTGGCTCGTTTGCGCCGAGCTTAATCATTGTTCCAATGCATTCACACTTCTCATAATTGAATGTATGTATTCGTAAAACGCTCTACAAATTGTTCCCATGTATTCACACTACTTGGAAAGTGATGTTTTTTCGGAAAATGGTTTAATATTCACGCTACACAGCCTAAATCTGGTATCTTAAAGTCTTTTAGAATC
Source organism: Anarsia innoxiella (assembly GCA_947563765.1). Lineage (NCBI taxonomy): Eukaryota > Metazoa > Arthropoda > Insecta > Lepidoptera > Gelechiidae > Anarsia > Anarsia innoxiella. The sequence continues at coordinate 10,910,450 of OX387393.1, read as the reverse complement.
TCTTGGTAATCACAGGTCAACGGCTCATTATCTTATCTAAAGAAATCTTTTGTGTAAAGCTTTTTAAACGACCGAGCTAACGTACAGTTTTTTAAGCAATTCTTACTTCATAGCAACTTTAGCATTAGGTAATTTGGATGATAGGTATATGCTCTTTTGAGTATTATTTGCTTCGTAGGTACCCTAAACCGACTTGCATGTCGATAGCGACTGTTAAATGTAGATGAAGGTAAATTGTTTGGATCGTAGCAAGTAGAGGGAAGTGGTCTCTGCCTACCCCGTGGGAAAAGGGGCGTGAAAGACATGTAGGTAAATATCTATTCTAGGTTTAACTCTTGACAATGTAAAGTGAATAAATATACGACCACATTTCAATTACAAAAAGCACGTTATTAAAAACAGATCAAAAGCAACATCTGAACGTAAAACAATAACTCTTTTGACATTTAAAGAACAATGTGCGTACGCGCATCGCAGCGCTAGATTTATGAAATCGTTAGTCAATTCTTAGTTTACAGCACAGTGCATTACAATGCCGGTTCTCATTACAACACCATAGATCATTATTGTGTTATCTGCTCGTTATGGAACGCTATTGAAATTATACTTTTGATGACTATTTTATGTATTTTTGCTTGTTATTTCTTAGCATTGAATTTTTTCGGCATTGTGAAATTTTTTTTCTATGTATTTAACATTGCAGCTTTTGCATTCGTTCGTGTAACCTACAGATAGTTACTATAATACTATTTTCATTGACATTTTTAACATCTTTTTAACTATACATATAAAGATATCGAGCCAAAACACGACAACGGCCTACCGTACCGCAGTCCGCGTTTTTCATAATAACCTCAAACCCCAGCCGAAAACGCCCTTAAACATTCAAACTAAGTACATAAAACTGATACAGCCAAATCAAACTGAAACACAAAAGCCATTGTGTAAATTCAGTAAAACACTAGGTTTTCTTCAATTGATTCATTGACCAATAACGTATATACAGATAGCATTAGTACCTGCTACTACCTACGTCAACCGATAACCAGATTGTGAAGATTTTGCAAGAGGGTGTGGAATAGCCTTGCTAGGTGATGTCATTGTCGCATGTCGTGATTAATTCCTACATTGCAAGCTTGCTTTGAGATGCTAGCATTTTAATGACAAGTTGTAAATACGTACTTACATATGTGATTGGTATTTAGGAATTTATGAGTTTAAAATGGTCTGTTCGAAAGAATGGTCTGTTCGAAAGAAGATTTGTGTTAACTTTGTCGTTTTCAAATAGGTTTTCAATAATACAAAGGCAAGATTCACTCAAATTTTAATTTTAAAGATCTTATTTCTGCCCTTATGAATTTGCCACCTAAAGCAAACTGTGTTTTAAGACCAAAAACTTATTTGAGATAAACAAAATTATACTACATTTTGATTAGAACATTCGAACTCTATACCTATCTATAATTAGATGATATGATAAATATATCAAATCAATGTATATTGTTACAAAGCACGAAGAAACTATCGCCATCTAATGTTAAGTAGTGAAACTACAGGGAAATGAAACCCCCTACTCACTATTAGATGGCGTTAGAAGTTAAACTACTGTGTGGTAGAAAAGTCTCGAACACTGAGTACACGTGCGAACTTTCGGGAAACAACTAGCTCGGTCGATCACGTTCGTGCGAGACGGGTACGTTCCAGGAAAGAACCTTCTGGATTAGTCTAGGACCCGGGTTGACCCATATAAATAGCCGCAGGGTGGCGAGCTAGGGCAGTTCAAGTTGAGCTACCTTCGAGGCGACTTCGAAGCGAAGACAAGCGAACAAGAGTGATACAAGTGAAACCTACGACTTGGCTACGACCTAGGACAGTGTTAGTGCTTAGTGTTTGGACTTAGTGCTTTGTGTTGGACCTAGTGTTTGTGGAATAAAGTTCTCAAGAGTCAGCAGGTCTTTCTCTCCAAATTCTGCGAACCCTAGCACGTAACAATTGGTGTCGGAAGTGAGATTTGGAGATGCCATTGACTCCGAGAGAAGACATCAAGGGCGTCAGGACTAGGGCGCAACGAGTTGCGGAGGCCACGCCCACTGCGGACCAAGCCCCGCCCACTGAGGGCCAAGTCCCATCCGCTGGCCCCGCCCACCAGGCCCCGCCCACCGACCACGCCCCTCAAACTCCGCCCACTCAAGCCCAGGCCCCGCCCACTTCGACGCGTGCCACGTTCATTGGCCATGCCCACCAGGCCACGCCCACTCAAACTCCGCCCACTGGCCCCGCCCACCAGGCCACGCCCACTAAACAAGCCACGCCCACCAGTGGCACCTTAGCTTCTTCAGCTTCTCAAGTGGCTGTTCAATTGGGATGCTTGATTGAGTTGATGGAACTACAAAGGGCCGAGATGCAGGCAATAAAGGAATCCCAAGAAAGAAAGTTCAACGCTTTGCAAGAGTCACAAGAGCGCAAGCTCGGTGCTTTGCAAGAGTCACAAGAGCGCAAGCTCGGTGCTTTGCAAGAGTCACAAAAGGACCTACAAGATAAAGTGCTTTTGGCTTTAAATAATGTTTATGACACGGTAATTAATCTTCGAAAAGATGTCGACGTGTTGGAAGAACGAGTTACCGGGTTAGGATTGGAAGTTGAAAGTGTGAAAACCGGTCTCACTGAACTACAGAAGAAAGTAGTGCGCCTTGAAACCACGGGGGTTGCAAGGTCTAGTGGAACTTCTGGAGTAGCGCAGGAACCAAAGGTAGAAGTGCCGCCATACGATGGCACTACTTCTTGGAGTGCGTATCGTCGGCAATTTCAGACGGTTGCTACTGCCAACGGATGGACGGAAGAACAATGTTTGACCGCTCTCACTGTTGCACTCAGAGGGCAAGCTTTGTCGGTTTTGGAGGCATTGCCGAATACAGGAAATGGGTTCCAAGACCTGATGGAGGCACTTGAATCCAGATACGGGGAACGACACCTGGAGCACGTGTTTCGTGCCCAACTGCGGGACAGAGTCCAACGCCCAGGAGAAGGGCTTCAACAATGGGCGTTGGAAATTGAAAGACTCGTTAGGAAGGCATATCCAGGAGCTGACACCAAGATGATAGACACTACTATTGTTCAAGCGTTCGTCGACGGAATCAAAGACCTGGAGGTCAGAGCTGCAGTGAGGCTTCATCACCACACTTCGCTAAAGGAAGCATTGGCGCATGCTCTGGAGGTCGAAGCTGTTCGCCACGACATAAGGCAGACCCATACGTTGCGCGAGGTCTCCAAGGAAGTCAAGGAAGTCAAGGAGGTTAAGGCTCCTACGAAAAGAAGTTCTGGAGTCCTGTGCTACAAATGCGGCGAGAGGGGTCATCTTCAGCTCAACTGTCCGCAGAAAAAGACTCAGATGGCCAGAATAAAAAGGATTGAGGAACAAATAGAGGAACTGAAGAAGCAAGGGGTTTCATCCACCATCCAGAATCGGGAGAACGGGTTAAAAACAAGTGAAGACATGAAAACCAGATACGACCCGAAATCGAACACGAGTGGCTTCGAGGAAGGGTCACTGGTGTGGCTGCATAACCCTACTCGCCGGAAAGGAAAATCTTCAAGGTTGGAGACTAATTGGGACGGTCCGTACAAAGTGGTTACCCGACTGAATGATGTTACTTATGGAATTCAAAAGCAACCAAGAGGGACATTCAAAGTGGTACACATTGACCGTCTGGCGCGTTACCATGGCAGTAACAACGATGCTCGGGACGAGCATCTCTAAGGGGGGAGTAGTGTTACAAAGCACGAAGAAACTATCGCCATCTAATGTTAAGTAGTGAAACTACAGGGAAATGAAACCCCCTACTCACTATTAGATGGCGTTAGAAGTTAAACTACTGTGTGGTAGAAAAGTCTCGAACACTGAGTACACGTGCGAACTTTCGGGAAACAACTAGCTCGGTCGATCACGTTCGTGCGAGACGGGTACGTTCCAGGAAAGAACCTTCTGGATTAGTCTAGGACCCGGGTTGACCCATATAAATAGCCGCAGGGTGGCGAGCTAGGGCAGTTCAAGTTGAGCTACCTTCGAGGCGACTTCGAAGCGAAGACAAGCGAACAAGAGTGATACAAGTGAAACCGACGACTTGGCTACGACCTAGGACAGTGTTAGTGCTTAGTGTTTGGACTTAGTGCTTTGTGTTGGACCTAGTGTTTGTGGAATAAAGTTCTCAAGAGTCAGCAGGTCTTTCTCTCCAAATTCTGCGAACCCTAGCACGTAACAATATGAAGACATACTCCTTGCAAAATTGAACAATCACAACACCTGCAAAGACTAAAACCAAAACAATAGACGAGCGACTACGTAAACAATTATGAAACCCATGCATAGGTAAATATTATGCATCGACGCCATATTTGTTATCAAACTAGGACACATAGAGGACTGGCCATCCATTGTGTCCGATAAATGATCATTGAATCTTATCAGTTGTTATCAAAGTCCAATGTTGCTAATCCTGCGTTCGACGTAGTACGCCTAGGTTTCTTTATAGATAACATTGTTTGACTGAATGTGTTTGTGTGGGGAAATGGATCGATCAAATAGAGTTAGGTAACTTAGGTTTTGTTATTTGAATTTCGATATGTTCCGTTGGAATGTTTTAAACTTTTCATTAGCAATTTCTTCTATGATTGTCAAATATTATCAGGCAAATTGTAAGTACTAATGAAATAGTTGGTAGTGACTGAGTACAGGCAAATGCTATCTACACACCAAATCCGATAGGCCGAGATAGATGAGACAGGCCGGCGGCTTTTCGTCATACGAATGGCAGCTGTCAAAAAAGCCGGCGGCTTTGGTGTGTAGATACCAAAAGAATACCAATTAGTACAATGTTACAGGTCGAAATATCAAAGGTGCATCATCATCGTCATCTTGAGCTCTTTTACGTCCCCACTACAGGTTCCATATGTTATCAAAAATGCCATAGGTAGGTACAAAGAATGCAAATACTGATTAATATTATCTTATCTTATTTAGCCACTCGTGTCCCACTGCTGAGCAAAGGCTTCTCTCCTCATCCGCCATGACTTTCTGTCTCGAGTTTCCTCCGCCCAGGTACTCCAGAAGGTATCCAGCTGCTAGGTTGAAGTGGGATTGGGCTGGCCACGTCTGCCGCATGCCGGAAGACTTATGGGCAAAAACAACTACCCAATGGCTACCAACTGCCAAACGGCGTCGCGGCAGACCGCGGAAAAGGTGGCGGAGCGAGCTGGATTAATATTACTTTTCAAAAAAATCTGGTCTTGCTTTTCCTCGTACATACTTACTCACTATTTCTCTCTAATTTATTGTTAGTTCAGCTAACAAAACAAAACCACGTTAGATAACAGATATGAATGAAAACTTCACTAATAAATCTAAAATTACAATCAATTCAATAAATACAAACTTAAGACAAAACTTACGACGAAAGATTTTAACAAAAGAGACTTTGTTCAAAAGGAATACGAATCAAAAGAATTAATTCATCTTTAGGAAGAAGGCAAATGTAAATTGGTTATGATGACCATGGCTTTTGCTGACGTACAAAAGCAATATAACAATACTATAGCAGATACAAATGTGTTTGTTCAATGAACTCACTACTTATTACCCGAAAAGGTTGTTTAAACATTCGATAAGGCTGTTCTTTGAATCACACGAAAATTATTTTGTTAAAAATAATTCGATTTATCAAGTTTAGATAACAAATACTTTTTAGTCTCAAAATCTTACTACGCTTGCTGGAGCAAAATATCAAGAAGAAGCAACTCTAGCAAGGGAAGTTCCATTTGAAATCGACTCCAAATAACATAAAAACAATACAAAAGTAATATAATGACAAAAAATCTGAAACAAATGCAACGACAAAAACAATTGACAGTCACAAAGTTGCAACAGCGATGACAAATGTAAAACATCCTTCCACAACCAAATCCGTTGAAACGCGGAGGAAGCGACAGAAATTAATCGTTTCCTTCCATCATCCCACATTATCACATGTAAAACAAAGATAGATGTATATCGAAGGCATCCTGCCAAGTTTCCGGGCGTAGATAATTTGAATAAGATTACCGTCATCATGTCAAACTAGTTGGATGGACCGTTATACATGAGAGGTGTTTAAAACCGTAAACGAGGCTCTAATAGCAGAGACTGTGTCAACACTGTCAACAGATGAGCTTTTGGACAAGTACAGTTTTAAGTCATGAGTACATATATTTATCTCTTCTATGTTAACTATTACTTATGCTCATAGTAGCTTGAAAATGAAAAATCATTGAATCCTGTAGGTTTGGTTTGACAACACTTAGGACGGGTAATTTTTCCAAGTTAATGCTAGATTCGCAAGAGTGTAGTTTTCTCCAAGAACCTAGCAAGAAACTCTATCCCCCTTATTACAAAACGAGTTGTAGTTGTAGTCCTAGAATAAACTCAGATAAATGACGTTTCGGCTATAGAAAAAAACGTCAAAAAATGACATGAGTTTTATGAGTGACTATATTTAAAACGCTTTTTGTAATAAGGGGGAAGACAGAACTTTAGGAACACACTCTCTCTCTCTCTCTAAGTTTATTATTAAAACAGCATTGACATTTTCATACAATTCATTCAATGAATGTGTTTAAGATTGAATTGTTTTTCAAATTATAATACAGTATGCAGATAATGAGCATGTTTTTCCAAACTTAAATCTCTCTTCATAACATCTCGATAAGAAGATTATGTTTTCCGCAGAGATATGATAAACAAAATCTGAGATGGCAAAACTGGAAACTGGAAATGCCACAGTTGACTAAATATTTGATAAAGGTACATATAAGTAGTCATGTGTAAGAGATTATCATTGCGATGAATGAGCTGTCAATTACGATGTAAAATATTCCATTGAGAGTGATAAGAATGAACTAAACAATGAAGAGAATACTAATATACAATTAGCTACAGCAGAATAGGAAGAATACTAGCTACATACATGTCTTAATACATATATACCTACAATTTGCAAGACCTAGCAATTAATAACGTAAATTCTTAACAATGGCAACCTTAATTGGTCTTGTCAAGAATATTTTAACAAAAAGGCTAATAACTCCAAACCGAGCTATTTAAAAGGATGACGCGATGACCAAATCAAAGACGCAACTTCAAATAATAAGTTACTATGCAAATATGAGTCGTAATTTCGTAAAACACGGAAAACCAGAATAACAATGTTTATATTGGAAATATTTCGGTGACACTAAAATTGGAGATAAAGTTTCATAAATTAAGTTATTAGAGGCTATATTTTAAGATCCACGTCGCATTAATGTTCATATTATTTAAGTCAACCAAACATCAAAATTAAAGAGGGAATAGAAGTTGTGTCGTATCACGTTCCCAAACGGATGGCAGAAAACAGAGCAGAGTGGCGTAGACTCCACCGACAAGAGCGACGCTCTTAAATTTAATGAAGATGTTACACTAAAAAGAGGAATTTTCCTTAAGACCAAAGTACGAGGAGATTCATAACGTAAGATAATGAAGACACATAATATTAAGACTACTCAGACAATAAATGATACACTATGAATATTAAATAGCCATATAAATGGAAAATTCTATGAATCATCGAGCACCTATGACGTCTTTTGATTCAATCCATCTGCATAATTTTCAACAACTTTAACAGTTCAGTTCAAAAAAATTAACTTAACAAGATGTAGGTACTTAACTTCACTTTCATAACATTATCCAACACCTTTTACAAACACCGCGATTGTTTATGAAAGAGAAATTCTAAAGTTTAAACACACCCATTATTGAAATCTCGGATTGCCTAACACGGATGCAGAGGTATTAAAATTTATAAGAGATACAAGAATGTGATGTCATTCTACTCTCGACGTGTGTCATTCTTAAGTACTACACATAAAGCTTTGATAAGTTGATGCATTTGTAAAGAGAGATTTTTCATCAACGAATATCTCTATTGCTTAAGTGATAGATTTCACCCAAGGCAGTGTTTTAGGGTCAATTTCTTTCCTTGTGCATATCAGTAATTATCAAGGTATGATAATCTAATTTAAAGACGACTTTCAGAATATTTTTTAAGATGGTATAATGCCGAATATTTATCTTACCCTTTTTTCCCCTTCATCCATATTCATCAGTCGCCTCATACATGCCCGTCGTTTTAGGGTACTTTTGACTTAAATAAATATTTACGTATAATATTACCGTGTGTATTATGCATATAATAAAATCACAGGTTTTTACCACACCAAAACATTCCAAACATAATGCCTCATCACGTTCATCTGACATTGAGACATGCCTTCATTTCACATTTTGAAGTCTGCAAATTTTCTGGTCATTTACCTTGACATTTTTGGTATTAAATATTGTTACACCTGATTTCGTTGTAACAATAAGATTCTGACCTTAAGTTTTCTTACCATCATATAGGCCACATTTGCCATCATATGTGCCATCATATAATGCTATCTACACACCAAAGCCGCCGGCTTTTTTGCTGCCATTCGTATGACGTAAAGCCGCTGGCCTAGCCCGGCGGTGGTGTGTAGATACCATAAGACACTACAGAGTCGTAAATCTTAGCTAAAATTTATTGCCTATTCTCAGAAACTGGCACACTAGCATCTAGTACTACTTTCACCTTAACATCAACTTTACACTCTAAAACCATAGTTAATAACACCCTTTTTCCGTTGTTTCTTCGTTGCATATTCATTTTATGTTCTTCTTCCAGTTTTGTATTATTTGCATTTATTTTATTGTTATTGTCACTGGTGTTGACTTTTGTAGTTTGTTAAAGATTTATAACACATTTGTGTCCTATTAACTTTGTTTATGTTGGTAATGTATTATAACTACAATTTGATAAGTTCTTGGTCCCTAAATATGTAGTTATTCACGGGTACTTAAGGCCAAAACACACCGGATGCGTATGCGTAGGCGTATGCGTACCTCTGAGTTGTAATGTATGGAACTGTCACCGCTTGCGTCTACGTCTACGCATACGCATCCGGTGTGTTTTAGCCTTTACCCCATGGAAAAGAAGCGTCGTTCTCATGAAATTATTGTCTCTATTCACAAGTCTGTGCAAGTAAAGTTACTGCAACAGCTTCACAATATGCGACCACTTTACCTTGCTCTTGAGCTATTTCAAAACTACTTACAAACTCTATCTCACAATTAGGTAAATACCTCACCTTACAATGTAAGCTCACTACTTATTCTTCAACCAATTTTCTCATAATCTTGCTCTGTTTTAACACTAAAGTGCCGCGCTTTACGGTTTACGAGACATAAAGTGCAATTATGTGTTTAGCAAACAGTTTCAGTGCAGTGTCGCTGTGTTGCCAACATGATAATTAATATCAATTATGTTGATATTTATATAATGTTGCACACACGCGTTGTGCAACTGCATCCGGCCTCTTTCTATGCATGTTGTGATAAATTTGATAACTTATCCTAGCTAGAATCGAGTTTGTCAGTTTGGTAAACATTCTGTTAACGTGACACGATTTCGCAAGACTGTAAAGACTGTGCATACCATATTCGTTTGGTTTAAAACGGTGATTTCTTATATAAGTCTATTGATAACAAAACGGTATTATTTTAAACCTGATTGTATTATGATAAACTGAAAACGGTAAAAATTGAAGCGAAAGAAGCTGTTAAATCAAAGTAAAAACTGAAATAAAAAGTAAGAGGTGTTTACGAGTAATTACCGCGACGAAAACGAAAGCGTTATTAATTAAAAAAATAAAGTCGAAATATGCGAATAAATATGACTTATTTTGGTGAGGTTTTCGAACTCGGAAATAATTGGCCAAAGTCAGATTTGTCTCGATGATTTAGCACGAAGTTTTTGCACGAATTCGTTGGGCTCTGGCCATGAATTGATAAAAATAGCTTACTTGTATTGTATTGTATGTATTTTTTCACTACCAATGTTTTTGGAGGCAAACCATATATTATATCCTGACTCTGTATGTGTCTAGGCTCACCTATGTCTGTTACGTTTATAAAGTTCTCCGTTACGTTTATGTTCTTAGACTTATCTCATCACACGTTACATGAATATACCAGACGATGTTACACATTTTATCTAGTTTCTGTTAAAAGAATTCAATCATAAACCCTTGCTCAAGAAAGGCCAAGTCAAGAGTACCCTAAACCGACGGGCATTTATGAGGCGACTGATGAGTGTGGATGAAGCGACAGAGGTGTGTTTGGATCGTAGCAAGTGGAAGGAAGTGGTCTCTGCCTACGGCAATGGGAGAGAGGCGTGACGGATATGTATGTATGTATGTATAAGCCCTGAAACAACTTTATAATCGTAATTCACATATTTATGACCAAAAATGGTGACCCGAGAGCTTTTCGTTGCGTCTCCGCGAGGCATCCGGTGACCCGAGAGCTGGCAGCTTTTTGGCGCCACGTTAGTGTTGCCATACAAAGGGGTAATGCGGCCAGCTTGTTGGGGACGATGCCTCGCGGTGACGCGCTGGATTCAATTTTTTATTTGTAATGTGTATTTGTATTTTTTTTTTGTATTTTGTATGCTTTCTTTGTGTTTGATTAAATGAATTGGATTCTCAAATAAAAAAAAATAAAAAAAAATGGTGATAAACAAGAATTACAAGATTATAAACTAGGTATATCTATAACAAACCGAATAATCTATGAATAACAAAACTTCACGTAATATTATTCCGTGTTCGTATAATGTATTTACATAATTAAATAATTAACTATGATGGTAATACGTTACCTAACTAAAAAAAGTTTTTTTTAGCGTGAAATGTAATACATAACTGTGTGGTTTTGGAATTTTAATCGCGGTTTTTAATTTAAGAGAGATTGAATAAAATTGATATGTAATCTTTGAATTAATTTAAAAAGATTAGATTTGATGTATTTTAATGAATTTTTATTGTCTTGTGATAGTGAAATGTTTCGATGATAATTTGGATTGATAACGACCACGCTTTGGTATAATGTATGTTTCTTTAATCAATCGCAGTCCATCTTGAGATGAACGACGATTGACTGGGTGAAGGCTGCAGGTTTTTTTACTTTCCTTTTCTGTAGTAAGTACCTAAGTAAAATTAATGTCGAAAGATATTTCGCTGTAGTAAAATTCCTAAAAAATCGAACTTATACATTAGCTGTTCCTTAAGTATGATGCGAATGCGACTGATGAATGTGGATGAAGCGAAAGACGAATTTTTTGTACCGTAGCAAGTAAAGCGAAGTTATCTCTGTCTACCCAAATGTGACTCTTTCATTTTTTGAGCATAATAAAAAAAAAATTGTTTTTTCAAAAAAAAAAATTCTTCGCAATTGTCAACTAAAACCTAAGAAAGTATTTAATTTATTTTTCAAACAAAGATAAAGCCTAGAACACGAGAGGCTACTCAATGTATATTTTTCTTAAGACTTAGATTAAAGAAATGAAATTCCATATTCTTGACGCACATCGGAATGTGTTTATCAGTGCCATACTTCACACTTCACTAGACATTGTTTAAAGCAGTTTCGATTATTCTAATTTAATTCTAATAATTCTTTAATAACACGCTAGGAGCGGATATTCGCGTTTACTAGTTTCCACTTTTTAATTGACTTTAAGCTAAACCAGAAACAAAGAAAAAAAGTGATTCTTAATTCGAATGTTTTTTTGTCTCATGAGTCGGATTCGATTATTATAAGTACCTAAAGATAAAGGGTCATGAAATATGCTAAGTGGAGTCCTATTGTCAGTTCTATTTTTATTTTATTTTAATGTATTAGTGTGTTAATAAGTATAAAAGGGTATATTATAGACTTAAGTGAGAATATTACATTTTAAATTGCCTTTTTCTGAAGACGTATAGGTAGGTACCTTTGTTTGCGTCTTCGGTGACCTTATGAAAATTAATAATGCGTGTCAAATAACTCATAACATAGAATTATTTTCAATCACTTATGCTAATGTAATCGTGTAGGTATTATATTAAAATGTTAGCTGTATTATTATAGAATTTACGCCTTGAACTATGATCTCTGTTGTCTTATCTTGAATAAGACACGCTTTTCACATTCAATTTTTAAAAAGTTAATATTTCTCACTGGCTCATAAAACATAATGGATTATTTAAAAAAAAATGCAACTCAAAACACAAGTATCGAAGTGTAGCAATTCCAAACCAGCATTTAAAAAACAAAAATCTGACATAAAATTTCGAAATTCGAACTCTTTTAAAAACAAAAGGCGGAAAGTTGACCCCCAGACATTTCAGACGTAAATTGATCGATTGATTCGAACAATCGAGTAAATCGAGACGATAAAAATCGAGTTGATATAATATTGTTATGATCTCATTGGCACCAGCGTTGTAATAGCGTTATTCAATAGGACAAGGCTGTTTGCACATTATTCCCACAGACAAGATTTTAGACAAAGTCACACCAAGTCTAGGTTTATGTACTTACTAGAAACATGTTCCTAATACAACCACATAATTGTTCTAAGGTGAAGTTATTAGAAAATATTTTTTTAGTATTATTTATGTTCTTTGTGCCGAAGGTTTCTTGCCGTTTTCTTCCTCTCGGCTATACAGGTGGTGAACTGGCTGTAGATCAAAAAAGTGACATCAAAAAGTGCAATGAATTTTGCCTATTTTTGAATAAAACACTTTTCATTTTCATTTACGGGGGAGTAAGTTATTAGATATATAGCTATCTACTGTCCTTAATTTCAGATTAATAGTTACTCTAACTCCAGTTTTATGAGGATTTTGTACTAAGTAAATAAGCTTAGGTACCTAAGTAGATACTCGTAAAAACCTATTGCAAAAACTTTTAGCAACTGAGTGAGTTGAATTCTCGTAAATAAGACATTTAAATTCTAAAACTACACTTACAACCTAATTCCTACCGTCATGTCGATTGTTACGGTCCATTTCTTATTAGCCAACCAAACGAGACAGTCTAGCTAATCAAACATTACACCGCCACCTAAAACTTTAGAAAACAAAAGCAGTTTCGACACATAACCTCCAATCTAAGCGCACCTATTTGACCAAGAACAATAACACTTGCAAAATTTAACTAGGAGCCTCGAAAGTATGCGTCGTTCATGCGTACGGCATGCCAAGTTAATGATTGTAAGTTTAAAAATAAAAACGTGCCCAGGAACAATTTACTAGACACTTTATTTGTATGAATGCGTATAGTGTTCAGGTTTCAGATTAAATGTTGTCGATAATACAATACAATAGTGGCAGTAATGGCGCAAGCTCCGTGCCCAATCTGTTTGACGATTATTTATCCGTTGATCGCGCGTGGTCGATAGTGTGATATCAATATTAGCAAGCGAGACGTAAGGACTGGCTGGTAAGGTTTGATGAAGTTTTTATTTTAAATTTAACGAAGGAGTTTGCATATGATGACTTTCCTTGGTTCCTTAAATTGGCAATACAAAACTCTTTCAGTTCAAATCACTTCGATTACGTCCATCCAAAGAATAAATAAAATTATTACCTACTTCTTGTGGTCGATCACGTATAATAAACAAAGTAAGAAAATATAAAACAACACAATTGCATTTGTGTAACACAATCCTTTTTCCCAGTCCATATCTAAATTCCAAGGACTTACGAACGAACATAATAACGTCTTTTTTACGACATTCTTTACATGAAAACAGTGCGATACGTGATTTAAATTCAAAATAATATCCACAACTTTAACTTTTCCATTTAAAAAATACATAATTCAATGAAAACAATCTTATTACCAAGAAATAAGGACAAAAAATGTTAAAAAGACAGGAAAAATAATGTGGTTGTTGTTTTTTAACAATGTTATTGGAGAGGTCAATGCGTCTAATTGAGAAGCTATACAGCCAAATGAACCTGTTTGCAAACAGTTAATAGATTCTGCCATATACGACCTTTTTGATGTTTTTACATCCGGATATTGTTGTTTAGTTTTGATGACGAATTTAATTATATCTCTACAAACCTTCATTGAGGTCTCGGTCACTTTGGTCTTAAGTAAGCCTGGTTGTTGGTAATAGGCAATTAAAAGGTAATCTAGGTATAAGCGGGCTGTTTGCATACTACCTAATATAACATTGGATAGGTGTATACCTTGGATACAAAATAATCTTTAATAAGACCCTAGAAGAAGAGAAAGGAGATCCCCTCAAAGGAATTTGATATACATATATTATTTCGGCACAGAGATGGTTCAACACAAGGCCCAAGTCAGCTAAGTTAAAATAAGAGCCTCAGTTTTGTGTCGGCAGAGTGGCAATGGCATTTTTTGACATAAGTTTGGTATTCTGCTGAACAATGGCATACACTGATTACGACTAAACGTGTCAAAAATGACACTGACACTCTCATTGAAACTCTGTCGACACACCACAACTGAGGAAATTGTAAATTAACATACTTGGACCCCTGTGATAAGACTGAGAGATGATTTTGATATATTTTGGCACAGAGATGGTTAAACATCTGATAATGTTCACACGGATGTCGAGTACCTACTTAGAACATTTAGAAATCGTATAAAAACACTCTCATTGTAAAAGCTTCTTACACACGCCTTACTACAATTAATTTAAGAAACTTCGCCACCAATTAAGCAAGAACAAAAAACTATCAATCAGAAAAACCACATCGTTTTCGTATTAATCTGAAACATTCAGTTGATTGCTGGAGAAAACGAAACGGTGAGCACTTATGAGCAGTCTACAAGTGAATTTATGTAGCGATACGTACGTTCCATTAGCACTTTGTGCACGCTACGTGATAAAAATAGACAGAAATAGGTAAGTGGAACGCACATCCCTGCTGAGCTGTCAAAATGTACTCATTTTGAATATTTAAATTTGGAAGCTGTTGGAACAGCAAGTTTTTCACGAGTCAAAATGATATCTTTCAGCTTGATGCAAGAATGGAAATGTAAATATATTTATTACACTTAAACGACAAAGAATAGACTTATTTAAATAACAGGATACCAAAATACCTAGGAATACCTAGAGTGCTTTTCACGAAAGAAGTCCCCCGGATATTTTTGGAACTAAATTTGACAGGTCTATTTTCCCTATTTTATGACCTTTTCCCTGATAGTAGGTAGAAAACCCCTTACTTATCTTAATAAAAATACACTTTTTACATAACAGAAATATAGCTAAGTAGACATTTTTATCAAAATATATACCAACCTACTCATGGAATGACCGAACAGTCGAAATATGCAGGAAATAATATTATTTAATAAATCACAAATGAAATAAACATAATATAGGTAGATGTTGTACTCATAAATGGCAACTTTTTCAATTTTGACATCAAATACAGCGCCGCGGCTAGGGGACTTCTTTCGTGAAAAGGACTCTACTAACTTAATAATGAGGAATAACACAAAATTACTTAACTATGCTGCTGTACTTCTATTTAGACGTATAGTAAGTACCAACTTAATTTGAGCCAGATGTACACTTCAAAGCTGTTAATTTATGCTAATAGCAATGACTTGTAGGAATAGCTCCATTTCTCATAATGAGAGAAGAAAAATGAATAGGTAACTTATGTAAGTGGCGATGTAATCTGCTTTGACATGCTAAGATATATTTTAATGAAATCTGAATTAGGAACACTTTAAAATCATTAGAGTGATATGTTACATGATTATGGACCACTAAATCAGTGGATCAGTGGCGGTTCGTGGTGTATTGTCAGTGGAGCGGTGGTGGTCCGTGGACGTGAATCAGTGGATGCCCTATGGATGACGATGATTCAAAACCAAATTATTGTCAATTACAATTTAAATCAATACTAACTCAAAAGTAATTTTATTTACTTTTGAGTTGGTATTGAGAAGTTACTTTGGTACACCTTACGTCACTTTTAATGAACAAACTAACGTATTATGTTGTCTCTATTAATTTTACGACTCAAGTGGTAATTAAAGACAATTGTCAATACAAACAAGATTTTTATGACTCTAAGGGGCTGTTTCATCATAATAGATATTTTATACCTGTCTCTATCTAAAACGTCATGTTTTATGAAATAGACATAGGTTTATCTGTCAGTTAAATTTTATCTGTAGATAGTGAAATGGGCAATGAAGAACTAGAAAAAACTATACAGGGTGTAACAGAAAGGGTATATAAAGCCGAAACACAGCGATAGTCCTCATGAAACTGAACAACTTTCTCCGAGGAACATGGGTTGTAACTCGAAAAAAATTTTTGGATCGCCCATACTTACTCGATCAGCTGATCGGGCATTTTGTATAGGGAGGCCAAATTTTTTTTTCGAGTTACGACCCATGTTCCTTTGGGAAAGTTGTTCAGTTTCATGAGGACTATCGCTGTGTTTCGGCTTTATATACCCTTTCTGTTACACCCTGTATAGATACATAAAATCAACGTTCATCGCATAGATACAAAGTTACATATGAAGCAAGGCATTGTTGCCAAAGCAGTTGTAATCAAACAAAATGTTATATCGGTTACGAAATCTAATGAATCAAGTGATGCATGAAAACAGTAAAAGGCAATCGAGCGTGAAACAAATTGTCATAATAAAATATAAGACGGATTGAATTGTTGAAGGAGTTTGCATGAAAGAGCCGGCATTTAGGCATTCTTCTTCTTCTTTATCAGCCCATATAAGTCCCCACCGAGGGGCACGAGCCTACTCTCATACAGAGAGTGATTAGGCCGTTATCCACCAGGAGACAATTTAAGGGTAATATATGCAATAATAATGCATTAGTTACACGTATATCTTTGTCCAACTTTTCTGTTCAATGTGAGACCAAATTTCTTAATATAGGTAATGCCAGCACAGACATAGACATAGACCTAGACACACATTTGATGAAGTCGTGCAATATTCTGACCAAATTGTACATTGATACCAAGATATTTGATAATTGTTATATCACCCTTAACAGAGGCAAGCAATGCACCGTCTATGCATTTTCACATCAATCTATGTGTCCATAATCATCAATCATCAATCACCAATCCATAATCACGAGCATATCTATAACTTTGAAATAATTTATTTCCTAGACCAACAATGCGATCTTCATGTCCTAAAAAATATTGACGCAAGTACTTTAAAAATAATGTTGTTACCAATTAGCGTCATTTAAAGATAATATTGGTTACAAACGTTACGATATCAATTTATCGGCCATCAGAAACCGTATCTTTTGATTACTTACTAAATATTTATTAAATACTCGATTTGATATTGTAATTCCACTATTAGCTGACGGCAGGTTTAAAACACAATAACACATAAATAACGAATCGATCAAGTTCAATAAGCATAACTATCTTAAAATCGATTAATTATGATGGTTTATCGATAAACATCGCTGGATGCTGTTAAAACGTGAGCGATCTCGACAAATGAGTAAATGAATCATTCAAAAGCATACTAACCAACTTCAACATCCGTATATCGATGTAAGAGCTGCTCACACCAACTGGCAGTTACAAAAGGCTAATAATCTAGTTCTAATTGAACCATCAAGCGTCCACAGCACACACACTCACTTTTACCAAACTAATTATCGACGAGGACCACTCCGAACACAAGACGAGAGTTTGTTTTTATGTTCCGCCACGCGTCAGCTACTCGATATCGATGCACTTGTTCACAACACTAAATAATTCGTTGAAATTTTAAAATTCGAATACGATTTAAAAGTAATTCGTTTTTGTTTTTGAGCAAACCGAGCAATCGGTAGTTTGTATCACGATAAAAGTTTGAAATGATGTTGCGAGGCGACGCGGGCGTTTGTGGACACGATTGGCGCGGCACTGAGTGACGGTAGTTGCGATCAGCGGTGGGTTGGCGCGGCGCGGTGAGAAATCGAGAATGAATCGAGTAGGCTCCTCAACGGCCGGATCATGCCTCTCACTCCACCGCACAGGTACGCAGGTTACCCCAAACAGTTTCTGTCGCGACCTCACGTACTGGAACCTTTTTTTTGGATTTCGAATTTCGAGTCATCCGATCACAAAACACAAAGGCTCACGACAAGACGTGAGTCTTGAAGGACTACGACTACCTGCAGAACCACACTCATGCTCTGATTAGTTAGATAAACATGCAAATGCTACTATAGAAGCTGGAAACAATGGTGCTGTGACTGAATAGTCTAAAACAAAAGCAACGAAAACAATTAAAGCGGAATGAGCACATATGCGTCTACAAAACAAAACAAAATGGATAGACAAGCAAGCATATAACAATAATAACACTTGAATTAATAATAGTGAATCATATCATGATGGTAACTTGTAAACAGGAGTTGATGTCATTAATATGGAAACTAAAGATTGACTAGGAAGAGTTATTGTTTCATTTAAAATGAATTGGAGTGACAAAGAGTTAAGTCCACCTATTGTGGCTGAAACAAATAAATATCATTTAAAAGTTGCAAAACCCCCTTAAACCCTTTTTCAGTTTAAGGGGGTTATTTGTGTCTGTACCTTATATCTTTGTGTGCACTAAAGAATATTTGAAATGTATTGTATTGTAAGGCTAGCTCATGAAAATTAGTAAAAAGTTGAAAAGCTTATGATAACCCAGATGTTGAAAACAAAAAAAAATAGTAGTAAACAGATAAGTACTAAACCAGTAGGACAAAAAGATAAATGGGATAAAGTGATATATAAAAAAGTATGACAGAATCAAGATAAAATAAAACTACTGTGCAATGTAGATGAAATCCTAAAGTAAAATCATATAAACGCGTCACAAGACGAAATAGGTTTATCCCAAACTGATAATTTTGATAAAACAATATTGATTGATGTCTGCTAACAAATCATGAAATCATATCGTAAATATCAATAGACATTTTGATGAATCATCCTGAAAGTGATGATTATGGCAATATTTTTACTAAATAAAATAAAATATTGTGTAATTTAGGCACCTACTGATTTAACCAAGGGTTTAACAAAGACATGCATACAGTGCCGTTAGGTTTCTTGCCGTTTCTTCCTCTCGGCACCTCTTGGCTATAATAGTGAAGCAATAGAAGTTGTAGATAAAAAATACGTCAAAAAGTGTACTTACGTAGGTATGTAGTGTGTGTGATATACTCACCAATTTTGAATTAATATTTTTTTAAAGGATTAATTAATACATACAGTCAGAACCGCTCGAGAATATTTTAGATGTGTCCGAATATTAACGTTACATATTGTTACAAAAGCATAAGCTATCGATATATTTTAAAATATCAAATATCGATAATTTGTCATCCCTAACTTACACTAACGACAAGTTCAGGACTCGTTACACTCTTATTAACTTAAACCTTTGAAGCATGTCAGGAGTCCGAGCATCGACCCCGACTCGCCAATCGTTTTTGTCCGTGGACAAATCATCAAACACCTCCGACAATAAATTGCTTCGCGGAATAAACAAAACAACATCAATGGGTAGGTTTTGTTGCGTTGTGAGTCATGAGGAAAATTAATTTCGATATTTAAGTATCTATACGATCAAATCAAGGATTTATTAAAGAAAGACTAGCGTCAAGAGTACCCTTAATAGACGCGACGTGCAAGTAAGTATGAAGATGCTGATGAATGTGGATGAAGCGAAAGAGTTGTGTTTGGATCGTAGTAAGTGGAGGGAAGTGGTCTCTGCCTGCCCTGATGAAAATGACAATGAAAAGTGTTTTATTCAAAAATAGGCAAAATTCATTACACTTTTTTGATGTCACTTTTTTTTATCTAAAACTACTGCCGGTTCACTACCTGTATAGCCGAGAGGAAGAAGACGGCAAGAAACCTTCGGCACAGGGCCCTACGTTATGTGCAATATATCTTTTTTTTAAATCGAGACACTTATATACAATTACATGTTGACATGTTGACAATTACATGTTGATGGGAAGGACGTGTGTCAAAACAGTTGGTTATCAAAAGAAAATCTATCGATGACAAGAAGCATTCTGACCATACATATTCTAACAAATGTATGTATTTTAATGTAATCCAAAATTCAAGAGTTACTGCTCATAGATTTCCACCTGCCTACTTAAAATTGTGCACCCGTCGTACGTACTCGTAAGTGTCAAAATTCAAAGAATTAACGTGTTCGGATTTACGATTCCGATATACCGATAGAGAACATCTAGGCCTAGATGCTTATCATATGATAGAGAGTACCTACTTAAAACACGCATGCGCTTGAGTAGAGAGTTTCAAATGCTCTTCTTGCCTACAAAAAGAACATTATTTTCGTCGGTAGATACTTCGCCATTCCAACTTGTTTTCGGCCGTCTGTTTGATCACGTGATACGACAAAACGTCTATTTCTTCTTTTATTTAATCGATATACGTACACCCCAAACATTAAATTCAGGATACGAAAATGGCGATAAGTAGTAGCTAACTTCCCATTTAAAAATACCTCATTCAATCCATTTTTGAAACCGAACAAAATCTGAAAATCAACCTCAGTTGAACTGTCGCGGCGGCGCGGCCGCAACATTTTCCTGTAAACCGGCATTGTACGTACATCCGGGGCAACAAACTAGTCAACGCGTCCGGCCATTCATCGCGCATGCAGTCCAAGAGATAATGTACTATTTGAAACGGCGTTACTGGATTTGCTGATTCATGGAAAATACAGTTTTATAAAATAATTGGCTTTTTTTTACATATTTCCGGTTGACCGGATAACTGTGACCACTTATTGAAAACTCACATACATATCGGACACGCTTTTCCCATCGGGGTATTTGTACTCGTAATCAGCCGAATAACTCGGTTAAAATGCAGAGTACTCGGTACAAATAAATCTACCTTGCGCATTGGATTTGCTTGGTAGATCATAGTCTAATTCCTTTCGGTGGTACATATTTAGGCCTTTGCCCAGCTGCTGTAATGTTATGAATCGCTATTATCATAATTATTTAGAAAAAAAAATTTAGGCAGTGTTTTTTCAAAAAAAATTTGCCACTTGCCGGTTGCGGTTTATTGTTTTCATTATGAATAATTAGCGGGGTGCGGAGGGACAGTACTAACACCATTATCACCACTCGCTCCCGAGCTTCTTCGCGCGAAATTCTACCTACTTTAACTATACCGAGTAACTCGGCCGAGTACTCGGCTCGGTAAACTTTAAACTGAGTACCTAATACTCGGTACTCGGTTACTCGGTAAAACTGGTACTCGGCCCACCACTAGTTATAAGTCTTTTGTCGGCGAAACACCTTTATTAAATTAAAATTCGCTTTATCTGACTAGACAATCTACAATTACCGTCTAGTGTTTTTATGGGTAATTTGTATAACAACTTAGTAGATAGGTACATAAATAGTTTAATATTTTTATTTCTACAATAAATGAGGAAGAAATCTTGTTTTGTTTAGATAAATCCGTAAATAAGCATTAGATTTGCTGACATTGTATCTTCTAAACTAAACAACAAGCATACAATGTCCGGCAGTAAATAATAGTCATTGGTATTTACATCATTGTCTATCACACTTATGCGTCAGACAGAGACTACATAATACAGCAACAATACATACAAAGCGGTAATAGCAATAATAATAAAAAAACTAATAAACAAATAGCTAAAGCTATCTTCACTTAGTTCACAAATCTACCGACTCCTAAACAACATTTCGCCAAATTCGACTTACGTTTGTCTTCAGAAACGTTGAAAAACAAATGCCATTGTAACAATTAACAAACAGCTCATTGGAGACTTCCTCTAATTGCGACAATTGGCACTATTACCGCTACCTTGACACCTTTGGCTGGATAATCTAGGATTTGTAGGTCAAATACAGCTAGCAGAGACATTTTTTATCGTTTCGCATCGTACTGTCTTCTTCTAAGAAGGGTTGATAGTTTATTAAATATCTTCCCTCCTCTTTTGTTTGTTTTCTTGTGCTCTCATTCATTGTGCTCTCTCTAGCCCTTCTTGTTAGTTTTGAGCAAAGACAGCGTTGTAAATAATTTTAACACAGCTTAGGGACATTAATGGAGCTTTAGAATTAATGATCTTTTTTACAACAGGCTTTAAAAGACATGCAATCTTTCAAATATTGATTTTAAACAAGCGCTCCTAATCAATAGCGGTCGAATGCTTTCGTTCGACGTTACGTACAACGCCAACTGTGTTGGACGATTAATGTACGGATTTTTGGTCATATTAAAAGTCATACCTGTTTAGCAGCTGTTCAACCATTCATATCAATACTAGTTATAATTAATTACAATTAAGGCAATCCACAAAGTTTCGAAATGCGACCAATAAAGGCGGTTAAAAAAAATGTAAATCATAAAGTCCTAACCCTGTCATATCACTCGTCCTTCATCATTTCTTCATCATCACCATCATCATCAGCCTATTGCAGTTAAATTCTTACATTAGGTGAATCTGTTCACGCATACGTTAACCCATTTCTCGTAGTTGCGTGCGAGTGTAAGGAGAAGTGAGAAAGTTGATACTGTCACGCAATCTTGTACACACGGCTGAAGAAATCGATAGGCCACATTTGAGCCTCTATGGGTCATACAGACATAAAAAAAAATGTCTCTCCTGTTCCCGAAAGTTAAGGACACTGGGAGGTAATTTCTCAACTTAATGCATATCCGCATAATCTGTGCCCGATGTAGTTTTGGCCTGTATAAACATTTTGACGATTGGCTGCTCCAGTATCCTTAATCATCAGGAACAAGAAAGACAATTTTGAACCTAATTCTGTGTATGACTCTTATAGTTTACTCGGGTGTTTTCTTAAGGTGTAGGTACCATGAGTTTAAATAACATATCAAACCGTTTTTAATATAAATAATAGCAAATACTACCTTTTCATCCCTTCATTTCCTTTGTAACTAGCTATAAGGCCCGTTCATTAGTTACAGATAAAATGTTACTGATGTATATTTTATACCTGTAAAACGTCAGGTTTTATGAATAAGACATAGGTTTATCTGTCAGTTAAATTTTATCTATAAGTGGTAAAACGGACCCTTAGTCTTTTGTATCTTACCTAGAATTTAGTCGTACCAATACGAAAAAACTTTTTTGTTCTTCTTTAAAGATTTAAGGCTAATAAATTTTAAGTTTCTACTCGAGATTAGCAAAAACTAGTTCTAAGCAAAAACTAGTTTAAAAGAATTCTTACTTTTAATAACAAATAGTTAAGCATTAGATGGCTTGTCATATTTTTTAGTTAGACTGTACGATACAACGCCGATTGATTGACAGATTTATGTGAAAATGACGAATTTTTTCCATCCTGAAAAACTGAAGCGCGTCGTCGACGAATAGTTTAATTTGAAACCGTTTTCAAATTAATTTATATTGATTTGGTGTTATCACGCGATTTAATTAATTTAGATTATTTGTTCTTTAAGATGTTACCTTCGTGAGAGCGTATCGGAATTAAAAAAAGCTTTATGCATGTACAATATTTAATTTTTTTGTTTATAAATCTTACCTTTTTTTACTTTAAAATTAGCCAGAACTCCATGGCGAATCTTTCGTCCTTAACATGGACTAAGCATAGGTAAGTATACGAGGAGATCACTTTTCTTATTTAAGGTTTATCTACACAGATCCGGGCCGTGCCCGTGACGTGTCCGGGCCGTAGCCCGACAGGAGGGAAAACAATACGTCTTCATGACAACGTGTGTGAACGATTCCATAGAAAATGTATGGAATGATATTTTTTCCCTGACACGTCCTGGACACGGCCCGGATCTGTGTAGATAGACCTTTACTCTTTATTAAAAATAGTATTGGGTCCATAGTTAAAGTACTTACCTAATTGCAAATCTGATATACGCAGGTAAATTAAGTTATCTTGGTCTCTCGGGGAAAGTGGTTTACGTTTCCTGCCTTGAAACTACTACTGGATATTACTTTCCATTAGTTTAACAGCCTATAAAATTTTATTAACTTATGAAAACATAAATTAATTACCTACATAGAACTAGGCTCGCCAACTCGCCTTAATTCATTATTTAAATTAACACACACCATAGGCAATGGCACCAATCTACATACAGCCAAGTCTTGATTACCGACTCTTGACCTGTGAGGTGCGCGGTCAAGGCAACACAGCGATCATTTACAATAATTAGCAGCGGCAGTACAATTCACTCTCTTTGCATTCTCTCACGGGAGGGAAATAAAAAATAAAAAAAGAACTTCGTATTTGGAAGGACTGATTTGAATTTAGAATTGTTTGATTGAGAAGTGTCAAAGATTAGTAGGATATGAAATGACCTAAATAAAATGTATGAAACGTAACAATTTGTACCTTCATGTTCAAATCTTGAGACAAAATATGCTAATAACTAAAAAATAAACTGAAAAAGCCAAAACACTTACGTATTCAGTTTTCAAAGGGCGCCAGTTGAGATCGCTCACATTAGTTGTATAAATGTCCTGAAACAATGAGCGATATTAATACATCTTTATCTGGGGCTTAGTAATATGACAAAAGCATTAAGAAGAAATTAAACATAAATATATTTTTTAGTGATTTTAATGGAATAAACTGTGTTTAGGCTTTACCCAAAATAACCAAGTTGTAGTAAAATAACTGAAATATTTATTAATAATAAAAAATACAACAAGATCATTACGTAGATACTTTAATAGGCTATGTTTAAACATAATTTCGTCAATAAAATCTTCGTGTTAAAAACGCAATATCTATTTAAAAGTGTTTAACTATTTATAAGCACAAGTTAGACGCATCTTCAAAGAAGTGGCTGGAGCGACAACAAATATGTCTCCCGAATTAGATGAGTGATAAATTGCATCCGGGATGCGGCTATTTAAAAAGAGACGTTTATAAATAAGGATTTAAAAACTGATAGTTTTAGAATGAGAAGGTAGTAAAGAGATTTAATAACACACAAAACGATGTCCACAAAAGAGCGTGTGATAATTAAAATGCAAAAGAGTTTGATAATGTTGCGTATATCCTATAAATATTATAAATGTCAATGTTTATACCGATGGATGGATGGATGTTTGTTACTTCATCACGTAAAAACCACTGAACAGATTTAAATGATTTTTTTTTCAATAAATTAGCTTGGACATCAGAAAGACACATAGGCTATATAATTTGTAGATATTGTGCGTTTTGTTCAAAGATATGACGATAAATGCGTACGAAGTCGCGGGCAGCCTCTAGTCGTTTAATATGACAGTTTTTTTTTTCTTTTTTTTTTATCATAAACTCTTTGCTTCATACGATTAAACAATAAATCGGATGTAACAACGACGTTCGCACTAAAAACATTCCAAACATCGCTGTCACTCATCCAGTACAGAAATACCTCAACGATTTCTTCCGAAACTTGCCTGGATACGAGACATCTAACCAGACATTCAAAAAACTAACAAAAACATAATGATGAAGTATGTTACTGAGTCGCGTCGCATGTCCGCAACCACTTTCTTTTGTCACAACCAGATCGTTCTAATTCTATCTCTATCAATAACTCTTGAAAAAATCATGAAACTAGTATTTGAGCTAATTATTTTTGAAGTAATGTGTGGTGTTCAGTCGGTGGGCGAGTGTCATAAATCGCGGTAATTAGCGGCAGGCTGTTGGTCTCGCAAATCGCTCTGCGGCCGCACGCGCGCTTTCACGACACTTTCACGAATTTAGCATTCGACGCGAGCCCGCTGCGTTTACGTGAATATTATTTAATCTTTGACGTGACAGCCCCTTTTCTGTCAAATGAGCTGAATTCCTAATTTGAAATTTAGTGGTGCTTTATTTTTGAGCGAAGCTCTATGCGCATTTAAATGATAATATAAATCTTTTGGTTTGATTGTCAACTTGGATCTTGATATTATGTAATTTTTCAACATTTTATCAATACCTTATTAAAAATTACAGACAGTTTATTTTAAGGGTAGGTACTTAACTCATTAAATTAATTAAAAAAGTATAATCCTACTTCAAGAAGGATAAAGAGGAGTAGGATTAGGATAGAGGAGGAGGGAGAGGAGTGGGTTTTTTAAAAAGGAAGTAGGCTACTTCCTTCCTACATAATAAACAGGATATCTACCAACAAGTAACTCTTTGTTTCGCATAAATAATAAATAAATAAATAAATAAAAAGCAATACCCACCTACCTAAGTATATTATTAACAGGAGGTACAAAATTAGGTACTTATTTTCGTACCTCCGTACCTAAATAATTAATTAAACAAAAAAAAACAATCCATACAGCCTTGCCAACGAAATGAGGTTCCTTTATCAAAATAATTCTTTATTCGTGATCTTCGTTCAAACAAATAAAAACTCGTGATGTACGCTTTGAATAAACGGTGTCAAGTGTACTACCGCATTCGATAATGGAACTACGATAGGTAAATGTTTCTGGTATAATAATGTGTAGGTAATATTATGTAGTGCGGTAATACCAAAGTTTTGTGTAGGTATCTAATTATACATACATATAGGACTCTACCTTAATTAGTATACTTATAAACTATAAATAATAGAAAAAACTATAAATTTATAAACTATAATAATGATATGCAATTATGCACACCTTTCTTTTAGGAGTCTATGTTGGCGTTCTTATAAAAAAATACTTCAAATTTCGATAAGCAGCCTTACCCGACACAAAACATGTGGGAACATGATGGATTTGCGCGTATAATAAAATTCTCTACAAACGAAAACAACAGCATTTTAACTTGAAATGAAAGTAATAAAAATAATTTTAAGGGCTAGACCTATCCTATTGAATCTCGATCTATCTGGCAAGACTGTCTTACCTACTTACGTAGTTTAACTAACACCCCGTAATGCTTACATAGAGAATCAACTTCCATTCATATAAGCCGTCGGTATCATCCTTGCAAGTCTTCCGTTTCGTTCAAGGGCCGAGGATTTCCTTGTTGCGCCTTATTTGAATGGAAAGGTAAAACAAATGACTCACAACACACATTTAAATCTATTTGGTTACTGGCAGGTTTATCCAAAATCTTCTTGGAAATCTCTCGAAAGAGAATCTAGTCAAGTGTTTTACTGATATAAAAACTCTTTGGTCACTTTATGATTAAAGGAAAATCAAAGTGCAGAAACTCTTTAGAGATTTTTTCAAATTTCAAATGTAGAGTTCCAATTTTGAAATGTTTATTGGTATTGGTAAGTATTTGGTACGGAAGAAATAGATAAGTACAGAAAAAAGTATAGTTACTTATGGTACTTATAATATATGCGGTAATAATATAACTTTAAAGTGTAATAATAGAATATTGTCAAACAGTACAGATGTAGCAAAGGAATTCAATACCTTTTTTATTAATATACCTTTGAAAACTACGGAAAGTCTTCAGTCTTCCCCGGTATTATCCATAGATCTAGTAAAAAAGTACATCCCCGTCTGTATCACTGAATTTGAGTTTAGGCACGTTACCCCACTACAGATTATTAAAAACTTCAAACAATTAAACGTAAAAAACACTGAAGATTTGTGGGGTATGTCTGTAAAAGTATGCAGTTCAATAGTAGATGTAATGGCACCATATTTAGCACATGCGTTTAACTTAGCAGTAGATAATGGTGAGTTTCCTGATTTAATGAAACTAAGTAAAGTCGTACCGTTGCACAAATCAGGTGACCAACAAGATCCTGGTAACTACAGACCTGTGTCAATATTGCCGGTACTCAGTAAGGTTTTCGAAAAGATTATGCTCAATCAAATGCTTTCACACTTTAATTTTAATAACATCTTACATAGCCAGCAATTTGGCTTCACCAGGGGCCGCTCGACAACTGACGCTGGTGTTGCCTTAATAAAACATATCTTTGAGGCATTTGAGGAGCGTCAGGATGCCGTGGGGGTCTTTTGTGATTTGTCGAAGGCATTTGATTGTGTAGATCATGAAACTCTATTATTAAAGCTTCATCATTACGGTATTCGTAATAAAGGTCTTTGTCTATTGGAATCGTATCTTAGTAACAGATTCCAATCTGTTCAAGTAAATGGTATGAAGTCACAAGGATCTTTGGTAAAGATAGGCGTTCCACAAGGTTCCATATTAGGACCTTTTTTATTTCTAGCTTATATTAATGATTTGCCCCACATGGTTGAAAATCTAGCGAAAATTGTATTGTTTGCTGATGATACATCTTTAATTTTTAAAGTCGACAGGCGTGCCGTTAACTACGACTATGTAAATGATGTTCTTCGGCAGGTTCATGATTGGTTTACAATCAACAACCTTGTGTTAAATGCGAAAAAAACCAAATGCATTAAATTTAGCTTACCGGGCGTAGTATCGCGTAATAATAGTCATGTTATATTAAATAATGAAAAACTAGACTTTGTGGAACAGACAGTTTTCTTAGGGATTACAATCGACCAGAAGATACAATGGAGTCCCCATATTGGATCGCTATCTGGGAGGCTGAGCTCTGCAGCGTACGCCGTCAAAAAAATTAAGGAACTGACGGACATACCTACCGCAAGACTTGTTTATTTCAGCTATTTTCACAGTCTTATGTCCTACGGCCTGCTGCTGTGGGGTCGTGCCGCTGATATAGGTTCAATATTTGTTTTACAAAAAAGAGCTATAAGATCAATCTACGGACTCCGCTGTCGTGAATCCCTAAGGGAACTGTTCAAAACAATTAATATTATGACGGTGCCATGTCAATACATTTATGCAAACATTATGTATGTCAGACATAATCTACAATTATTTCAAACAAATAGTCAGCTGCATAACTTTAACACTAGGAATAGGAACAAATTAGTGTCAAACTGTTCTAGACTTGCAAAAATTAATAAATCATTTATGGGGCTCTGCGTGCAATACTATAATAAAATTCCCCAAGAAATTTTAGCATACTCAGAAAATAAATTTAAGTCTTTCATTAAAACCTGTCTATGCAAAAAGGCTTATTACAGATTAGATGAATATTTAAATGACCACCTTGCATGGAGTGTGGGGCGTACTGACCAGCTCCACAGGAATAGCTAATAACTGCAAAATTTGTTTGATTGTCAATGTTGCTGTGTTTATTACTTTGTTTAAATATTTTGCTCGTGTATTGTTTAAGTATTGTTTGTATTGTTTTGTTATCATTCTTAAAACTTGTTGATTTATTAAATGTTGTTTTGTAATGTTATTTTTGATACTGCAGCGCTTAATTAAGCTAATCATCGGGTTCAATAGTGTAACATGTCATGCTCGCTTGCGCCGCTGCAGCGGTGGCGCTGTGTGTCGGGTCTCCTACTTCCCTAAAATATGTGGAAGGGGTTGATGGCTGGCACATGCGTTGAGGCCTGTGTGAAGGTGCTGCTGTGGCGGCTGGTCATGTTATGCGGCTTCAACCTAGCTAAGAGCTTTACTTTTTAGCTATCTATTTACATCTTGTGGTTTGTTTGAATGCTGCAGGATCAAAGATTCATTTAGAGTCAATAATTGTTATAATGTAAATATGTAAACTGTAAGAATTGTAAAACTTTATTTGAAAAGAGCAACCCCACAGAGTTTCTTGCTAGGTTCTTCTCTGGGGGAAACTGCGCTTTGCGAATCTAGCACTAGCTTAAAAAAAGTATATTATAATAAGTAATGTAACGGTTTCAAGAGCATTTTTTGTGCCTATGAAATAAATATATTTTGACTTTGACTTTGACTTATACATACAGAATTATATTTGACCGTTGATTTTTTATGTGACAAAAGAGACCTAACAGATAGGTATGTATTATGATTTGTTTACCACAATAGGCATGATGACTAAAAGAATTTAGTCCATTACATAGATTATTTTAAAATATTCGACACGTATTTTTTCTTTTTTCTCTTAAACTAAAAATGACACTGATATACTAGGTTAAAATTGCTCGTGACGTTACGCCTAAGTACGATTTTTACCTAGGAGTGACGTCAATACACCCCACTCCGTAACTTTGATGCTTTGTATCTTTGTATGATGTATTTGATCAGATAAAAAATTTGTTTCAAATATTTTTTAATAGCCTGAAAGACGGACTAATTATATTTTGAATGTTTGAATGTAGTCATCGTCCTTACGTTTCATACATTTTACAGCAGGACACCTGGCGACGTTTACATGGACACTTAAATGTGTAAAATTGGCGATAAAGTTAATTCGAATTCTAACCTCAATCTTGTCATTGGTGAACAAGTGCCTATAAAGTACTTTTAACTCTTTGTCGGCCTTTAAACGAGTAAGAGAAAAGTAATTCTGCGATTAGCGTAAACTAAAAGCAAGCTATGCACGTTAAAATAACCTTAAGGCTCTTCTGCATTTCAAGCAAAAATAGCTAGTCTATTTTTATTTAATTCGTCAATTCAGGACAGGCAAAGATCAAAGACCAAGCAGCCTAGTCTTCAGTAAATAGCAAGTCTATTTACCCGAGTGCGTCAGAAGGAGGGTTATGTTTTTCAATAGTATTTACCCTACACCCTAAACAAAAAAATTGATAGCTTGAAAGGTGTCGTTAGATTCGTATTTACAGTGAGAGTAACACTGGGTACATCAAAATAAAAAAACAATGCATTTTGAAAACGCAGTTGTGTTTTTTTTAATAAAAAGATTAGTTTATTTAAGATTAGGTATACTTACTATTTCAGTAAGGACAATAGCTACAATAACAGGTTGACTTTTAATTAGTGAACGATAGAAAAGGATATGCATGTACTCGTGATAACAAACAACTTTTACTATCGGACCAAGTTCGTAATCATTAAAAAAATTGTTCTCCCAAACATTTAACACTATCAGCTAGTGCATTTTATATGGAGAGTTCGCACATTTTTGAATGATTTCGAGCTTGGTCCCATAATAAAAGTAGTTTGTTATCACGAGTAAAAACATATCCTTTTTTATCGTTCACTAATTAAAAGTCACCCTATACGTCAAACCTTAACCATAAGGAAGTGTTCACATATTATGCTCGCTGCGTGTGCGCAGAGTGATACTTTCCAATGCAAATGTAACTGTACTACTGTTTGCCAAAACAATTCGGTGTTGTGACACTTTATGTGATCCACTTCCCGTTTAAATATACCTACTTAATGTTTTATTTTTTTAGTTGGTTGTTTTTGGCTTGAGGTTTTGGATTTTTGAGCCTACTGTCAACATACTATAAAACATCTACTGTATCATTGTTACCGGAAATGTATGTAATCCGTCATTGTATACAATTTCTATGAAATGTATGTAATTCCTAAAATGGTACGGAAATGTGTGAATTAAATTATACTTTATAAATTTCCTAGGAAATCTATACATTTCCTAAATAGCAATCGGAAATGCAAAACATTTGAGATAGATATTGAGGGTTAGGTTAGGTTTCAATCCCAGGGTTCCCCCAGTCTGCCTGGGAAGACCGCCGCAGAGTTTTAGTGGGTATACCTCTCGTCTTGGAAAGAGTGTCCCACATAACCGTTATGCCTGGCCCCACGGGGGTGGCGGTATGCGAAACACATTTCCCCGTGTTAAAAAAAAAGGTTAGGTTAGGTTGTGTTATGCTATTATCCTCATTTTAACCACGTGTTTTTATTTTATAGCAGAAATCATTTATTTTCTACATTTCCTAATACGATATTAGAATTATATACAATTCCGAGGAAATGTACACATTTCCTAGGATATTTATGCATTAAATAGATTTTCAAACTATATTTTATACATTTCCTAAACAGCATCGGAATTGTACACATTTCCTAGGATTTGTATACAATTCCTTGATTTCATACATTTCCGGTAACATCATCATACAAAATATTACCTACCTTGTCTGATTTAAAAAAAATGTGTTATAAATCGCAATGTCCTTTCTAATGCCAGCCTTTAATTCTTTGTGTATTACAAAAAAACCTGATTTCATTTGATACCTACTAAAGTATTTCTTTTTTTATTATATAAAATCGCTACATATTTTTTTCACTCTCTTAGTTAGGTACTTGCAAGGTCATTGGAATGGAAAAGAACCAAAAATATTGCTTTAATAAAAATATTGAAAAAGTGTTTACCTATACGTATTTATGTATTTACAAAACGTAATAAAGTAAAATCATTTAAGTACATAGAGAGTAGGTGTAAATAAATTACGAGTTAAGTATTAAAAAGTCTTTATGCAATATAATCGAAAAACGTGCTCAAAATCAATTTTATTGAAAACCTTTTGTACAGTCAGTAACACAAGTTACACTCAATGATTTTAGCGACCACAACACTTTTATATTAAATATTTATACTTATGATAATATTTTTATTTAGTTTAGGTTTCGTTAAGATTTAAAATACGTTTTGCTAATTCTGGAAAATCTAGATATTCTTTTATTTTTTGACGTCCATAGAGCATAGAGGATATCTGTCGCTTAATTGGAGATTTAAATCTAAAGTTCCTTTCTACTACTACATTAACGATTCAAAAAGAAATACAACAGGCATCCCTTTCACCTCTTTCACAGTTTTTCTCGTATTCAGTAGTTTTACTAGTAGAAACTTAAGTTCCTCACTGTACTAACTCCCGCGCATCGCAAACAATGCCTTTTCCCAATGACGTCACGAAACAATAGCAATCGATTACTTCAAACAATACTTCCTCTCATGTGTCCGTGGAACCGTGAAAAGAATAAAAGTCTTTAGCTTCTGTTTTTTTAGGGTT
Organism: Anarsia innoxiella; assembly: GCA_947563765.1. Lineage (NCBI taxonomy): Eukaryota > Metazoa > Arthropoda > Insecta > Lepidoptera > Gelechiidae > Anarsia > Anarsia innoxiella. Next base: position 10,877,708 of record OX387393.1, on the reverse strand, counting down.
GGGATTGTCGATAGTTTGCTTGTCGATAAGTATACCATCGACATGAAACTATCGACACGTACTGGATTGGTAACGTTGGTAAGTTATTTTGCAAGTAACTTACAGAATAGTTTATAGTTCTGTTAGCGATTGATTTTCTATTATAATTATTCATCATTGTAGAATTCTTAAGAAGTTTTAAAAAGTTAAAAATTTCGATGTTCTAATTTTGAATAAAAACTTTTGACTTAGCAAGAAGTTGTTGTCTACCATCCAACTTAAATAGGCAATAACTATCTAAATAATAATTAATAAATAATATCGATGTTTAATCCATCAATCTAGTAACAACACTAGGCTATTGGTTCCGTCGATTTAGAGCCCAAATTGCCGTAATGTACCGAAGGTTACACTAAATGGTCCAGAAACAATCGAAAACCATAAACACGATATTACTTATTATAGAACATAGGCACGAGGAACTGAGAAATTTAAATTCAAAGACTGTGAACTGAGACTGAGACCTCTGACTTGGAATACAAGGTTTCTCTATTTAGGTTGAAGTATTAATTCAAAATTTGGTATTTTCGTCTCGACCTTTATAAAAATATTCTTTGCTATAGAATCTACCTTAATGCTTGCTCACATAGCTATATAGGGTGACTTTAAATTAGTGAACGATACAAAAGGATATGCCTATACTCGTGATAGCAAACAACTTTTACTATTGGACCTAGTTCGAAATCATAAAAAAAATTGTTCCCCCATACTATCAGCTGGTGCATTTTGTATGGGATGTTAAAATATTTTTGAATGATTTCGCACTTGGTCCCATAGTAAAAGTTGTTTGTTATCACGAGTACATGCATATCCTTTTCTATCGTTCACTAATTTAAAGTCATCCTGTCTGTATACCTACCTACCTTCTGAACTAAACAAAAGGAAGCGAGACATAGACAATACATAATTTATAGCTCACTGTCAATTTAGCAGAAACAAAAGAAGTGAACAAACGACTAGTGTCGTAATGTAATAAAGTAATTTACTTACATTACCCACATATGTAACATGTAACACGTATGTAACAGATATGTAAACAATACATGTACCTATATACAAGTGATGTTTGTATTAGATCATCGACGGCTAGAGTTATTGTGTTTTGTTAGGCCCAGCAGGGGGCTTAGCATGGCGTGCCGCGACAATTATCTCACGCATGCTGTCCTTATCACATTTGAAACTATAGACAGAGACGTAAGCGTGACAAACGCATGACAACGTCTTCTCACGGAGTGCCATGCTAAGATAGGAGAACACACGATGAAACGCAACTGAAACTGCTAGTTACTTTTGAGTTGTTTCCTGTTGGTGGTGAAACGAACAGTTAGATCCAGAACACACGGTGAAACGCAACTGCAACGCAACTGCAACTGCTAGTACTTTTAAGTTGCATCTAAGTTTCTGCTATAGACTCCTTTAGAAAACCACATACGATGCAACTAATCTGAAACGTTTCAAACTAGTTACGTCGTGTGTGGTTTTCTAAAGGAGACTCCTGTCTATAGCAGAAACTTCGATGCAACTCAAAAGTACCTAGCAGTTTCAGTTGCGTTGCAGTTGCGTTTCATCGTGTGTTCTGCCACTTAATCTAATGAATTTGGAATGGTAATTTTGAATGTTTGATAGTTACCCGGCTTGACATACTAAAGACAAACTAGTTTAGGTGCTTACATTTGTATTATGTAGGTATATGTAAAGCTCATAATAGTCACAAAAAAGACATCGGTCCAAACCATTTTTGGCTGCATTTAACAGCACACAAAAACCATTTAAATTCTATCCAAACTATACAACTATTAAAATTCAAGTAACAACAAAGTAAGTTTATTCCAACCACGAGTGAGGAAACGAAATAAAATTGAGGAAACGTTTGCATTCGAATAAAATAAATGTATCACAAACTGAACCGTAATTTATTGCATAAGTTCCTCATTAGTGAGATGCGCATACACTTCGCAAATCTGATAATTTGCGGTAAAATTGCGGGAAAGAAGGAAATAAATATAATACTATTCAATTAGTTAATTAGTTAGTAATTTAAAAAATGATTTTGATTTAAGTAAGTGATTATTGCTGTCAACATGTTTTAGTATTAAGTAGGTAGTTTATTTTGGCAACGACCTTGTGAAAATTGCTTTTTAATGATTTAATAAAGATTTCTTTAGTTTTGCGATAAATAAAATCAATTTATATTTCTAAATGTACTTGCACCTTTGCTAAATAAATAAACCTTGCTATTCTAGAAACTGATCGCTTACTTAGGTAATAAATAATTAATAGATAATATTCAATAACTTGAAGTCGAATTGCAATATCTCAATAATTTTAATATAATTTTTTTTTTTTTTTTGTTATTGTGTCAACTTATCTACGTCCACTGCTGGACAAAAGCATCCTCCAAGGATCTCTACAACGACCGGTTGCGCGCCCCCATAATCCAAATATCTTACATACATACATATCCGTCACGTCTCTCTCCCATTGGGGTAGGCAAAGACCACTTCCTTCCACTTGCTACGATCCAAACACACCTCTTTCGCTTCATCCACACTCATCAGTCGCCTCATACATGCCCGTCGGTTTAGGATACTCTTGACTTGGCCTTTCTTGAGCAAGTCCCCGATCAATATCTTCTTTCTTCTTATCCTATATCTTACTATAATTATATTCAGGTATACCTACTTATTACCAACCTACTTGAATTCACTATAAGGAGATTAGGTACCAATACTTTAGTCTAGATATAACCCCAGGAAAAAACAATTGATGTTTCAAAACTACCGCAGTTTGTTATAGAATTGGTGCCATAAATCAATTAGACCATTTAATATACTGTGTCGTAGGTCAAGTTTTATATGCTAACCAAAGTAGCAACTGAATATATGTAGGTATATTTTATTTTAAAAAACCCGACTGCGTTTAAAAAGGTTTTTTTATTTTATTTTGATGCACCCAGCCAGTGTCACTCTCACTGTATCAAAATCCATCAAGCTGTTTACGCTGTAGGGCGTGCCAAATAATTATACATACAAACATACATAATACTCTCGAAAACCATAACCCTTCTTCTGGCGCAGTCGGGTAAAAACGTGCATGTTTCCACAAATCTATTCAGTGCGTACAAATTAGTAGAATGACGTAACAACACAACGTAACTACGATAACAATCGCGAATCTGAAGCAATGTGCGCGCGCGCAAACGGAACGCACTATTTCCAAATTCAAATTCTAACGGCTTCTTGTTGCGCCGGAAGAACAAGTTTCCCGTTTCCGGTTTGCTGAGATGCATTTTGGAATCAGGTAATTTTGCGCATGTAAGATGTTATTTAGTTGATTTTAAATTTCTTACTATTTTGTCTGATGTTTGTAACTTTGATAAGATTAAGAAACATTATATGTGTAACAACGCACTAACGGTTACGCCGCGCTTTCTGCTGGAGTTAGGTACATACGTACCTACGCGATTGGTCTCTTCAAAGTGCAAAAAAGTCGGCGCAGCAAAGGAATAAGTATAAGTAATAAGTATTTCTTTTAGAAATATGCTGTCCCTTTTGTATAACTTCTCTTTTTTTCTGTCTCTATGTACTATCATCTTACAAGTAACTGTTAAATAAATAAATAATAATAAGTTCTAAGAAGACTTCCTTCTTTTTGGCGTCGCCGCCGTAGTCTAGTCAAAAGTGCCGTTCTAAGGACATCTTCTCTAGTTTTTTAAGTACATATTTAATTTCTCAAAATAATCAAATTATTAAACCTTCTCTACTACTCTCCTATTTATTAAATCTATCTATCATCTTAACAGACGATAATTATAATATTTACTTACCATAACACTTACTCTAAGCACCTATTCGATATCAAATAACATAAATCTAACTTCTAACTACTTAATAAGCACCTTACGCAAAACTCGACCTAAATACTACTAAATACGACGCCAAGTGTCAAATATGTCGATTCTAAAGATAAGTATCACACGCTAGAATTAACTTGGGACAATGATATTTATCATTGGTCTTACGAGTCTTTTGAGTATTTCCTTAGAACAAATGACAAAGAGAGATTAGACACAACACTCTTATCTACGATAAGAAAGATGGTCCATGCATAAAATAGAAGGATCCAGGCATCGAATCACTTTTTTCTTTTTTTTTAAAGTACAGTACCAACACTGTGTGCGAAAATAATACGGTCGAAACAGCTAACTAACAGTTATCAACTTTTTTGAGGAAACTTGAGAACTTTTTTTATTCAGTTAGGTACTCAGTCTGAAAATACCCTTGAATGAATGAGAGAGTGAAACAACTACGCTACAAAAGCTGACAGAGTAACAAATAAAAGACTTTTTAAATTCGCCACCACTGTAATGCTATTTAGTACTATCTACACACTAAAGCCGCCGGCATACCGCCGGGCTAGGCCAGCGGCTTTACGTCATACGAATGGGAGCTGTCAACAAAGCCGGCGGCTTTGGTGTGTAGATACCATTATGCGACTACTCGTTAGACAGCATCTAGAATATCAAGCGCTTCATAAAACAAACGAAATCTGCTACAGATTTACGTAAACGTTGACCAAGTGATTCGACACGTGGAATGAGACATTAACATGAGAAAGTTGAGTGTAGTGTGGAGTTGAGTAGAACTTGGGGCAGGAAGCACCATAATTGCAATGTCAGATCGCGGTCAATGTCTTTGACGTTTCCGTGTGTGGCTACGAGGTTGGTTGTGATACTAATTCTTACAGTTACACGAAGATTTATCATAATTCCACTTAAATAACCTTCGACCCTATAGAATCTAAATGTAACTTAAGTGAACAGACAGGATGGTTGAACTGAAGAGCTTTATCAAACTTCAAATAGGTAACTGTTTATTTCACTTGAATTCGTCCCATCGGCTCCCGATAAATAAATTTCAAAGCATAATAATATTATATTTCGCTATTTTTTTTAAAGTCCATTATTACAAGAATTACGTTTTATAATAAGTGATTGACAGAAAAAAAAGCTCAAGGGCTGCGTTACCATACTAATCCACATTCATCTTCCTCTCTATGTTTGCCGTACCCTAAAACATGGCCCACAATATGTACTGCAAATTATTTATAAGACCATTTTGTAACTTTGTGGAAGCGCAATAAATATTATGATTATGATTTCTCGCTTACTCCAAAGCCTTCAACATAGTCAGTCAGTAGTAATACCATCAAATAGTCTTGTCATTAAGCTAAAATATGCAAAGTTAGTAAATTACCCATAACATTACTTGTAGCGTCTTGAGTTAAGTGAGGCCGTGCTAGTCATGTTTTGGTTATATGTATATTTTCATCTCATTGAGGTTTTGACGGTACCTAAATAGTACTCCTTAGTAGTTTCACGTGTAATTTGTAACGCCTAGTGCACAAGAGACCTTCCTCACATTTTAACTTCTCAACATAGCTTTTCCATAATTTATTTAAAAAAGACTATCGCTTAGTGACATAGTTCGATTTATAGCTAAAGTAGAAGTACCTACTTGTACTAGCAAAAAGAATCTATTGCCAAGTTGTAGAAACGGTCGTTAAATTTAATAATCCATTAAAAACGTGCTATCTTCTTCTGATATTTGACAATTCAGTCAGCTTTAGATTTTAACGAAATGCTAGCATTAATATCGACTTTGGTAAGAAGCATTCATAGATTTTCTATTTGTTATTAAGACAGCCCACATACAGAAGGCATAAATCACCGTTATTTAAAAGTAAGATAGTAATTAAACTATCATCAAAGCTTTAAATAAATTCATTAGTTACTTAAAATTGCAACATCTCGAGTCACGACGTGCAAACGATTGCGGTTAACTAACGATAAACAAATGACGGTCGTGTCGGAGTGTCAAGTTCACTGTACCAGCAAGTTAATATACTTATCCTGTAATCTGTGATACCGGTAACAAATTAAACGATCCTACTAATGTTATACCTAAGACCCAGAACACAGGGGGAAACGCAACTGCAACTGCTAGTTACTTTTGAGTTGCATTGCATCTAAGTTTTTGCTATAGACTCCTTTAGAAAACCACACACGATGCAATTAATCTGAAACGTTTCAAACTAGTTGCGTCGTGTGTCGTTCTCTAAAGGCGTCTATACCAGAAACTTAGATGTAACTCAAAAGTAACTAGCAGTTGCAGTTGCGTTTCCCCGTGTGTTCTAGGCCTAGATGTCATTGTCCATTCATCGATCTATGTATTAAACATAAGCACTTGAAACAAACAGCCTCACATCCGGATGGATGTGACGATTTGTGTTACTCTTTCACGCAAAAACCACTGAACAGATTTTAATGAAACTTTACAATATTATAGCTTGTACAACAGATAACACATAGGCTGTATTATTTTAACATATTGTACACGATACAACAAAGGTATATCTACCTAACTGATGAATAACATGACAGGCCAGTCAGCGTAGTCGGTAGTGAGTCTGCCTCACACGCACGGGTCGCGGGTTCGATCCCCGCCGGTTAACAAACATTTGTGTCATGAGCATAAATGTTTGTTCCGTGTCTGGGTGTTATATATTTATCTATCAGTCCCTGATACCCATAGTACAGGATTTGCCTAGTTTGGGGTCAGGTGACCGTGTGTGAAATTTCCTCCAATATTTATATTTATTTATTAACTAAAGATGAACCTTAAAGCTCATTAGCAAGTGTGGTACGCATTGCAATGCAAATACGGATGAATACGGACTTCGTGCGCGGAGAAACAATCACGAAATGATACTTAGTAACATAATGTACATTTATTTGTTTAAGTAGGTACTAGCTAAATGCTGCTTTCGAGTTCGTAACCATTTATAATGGGATCTTCGAAAAAAATATTTGCAAATAATATAGTCTATCCCCCTTATTACAAAACGAGGTTTGAAGATAGTCCGACTTTAGTTCATTCCTTTTGACGTTTCGGTTATGGACAAAACGTCAAACTAAAGGAACTAACGTCGTACTATATTTAAACCTCATTTTGTAATAAGGGGGTAAGTATATATTACTCTGATGTCTAAGCTACTTAGCATATCAACTAACAATAACTTCATTGTAAAGTTTAATTACAACCTGTTTTGTGGTTTTTATGTGAAAGAGTAAGAATCATCACATCCGTCCATCCAAAGCCACAAACATTGACATTCATAATATTAATGGGATACGATAAGTAGAAAAGGTCTATCTACACAGATCCGGGACGTGTCCGGGCCGTGGCCCGTCAGGAGGGAAACCAATCCGTCGTCATGAAGACGTGTGAGAACGAATCCATAGAAAATGTATGGAATGATATTTTTTCCCTGACACGTCCCGGACACGTTGTCATGACGACGTATTGTTTTCGCTCCTGACGGGCCACGGCCCGGACACGTCCCGGGCACGGCCCGGATCTGTATAGATAGATCTGTAGATAGATAGGTAATTAATTACTCACTGCGAATATTTTGATCCATAATCCATGCATGACTAGAACCTACCCACACTGATAATAACTATTTAGAATAATTAGCAAACGTGGGTTTGTTTGTTATGCTTATAAATATTTATAAATATTCCCTTCTTTTGTTTACTGAGACTACAATATTAAGACAATTTGAAACTGAGTTATAGATTTGTTATGTAAACTAGATTCATGTGTTTATTTGCTATTGATTTTCAATTGTTTTCTAAATATTTAGTATGTAGTTTAATAATATCAATGTTTAGAATAGACTGTCAATTGTTTGTTATCATTTTTTACATAGTTACATATCCGAGGGAGAGAGGAAGAGGAAGACCAAGTATTCGTACTTCAATCAAGTGAAAGAGAAAATTAATGTCGTGTCGTATCAAGAAGTCAAATGGCAGAAGAAAGGCAATAATGACGTTTACTCCACCGACAAGAGCCTGGCTCTTAAATATGAATGAATGAATGAATGACTGAATGAACATATCCGTCACGCCTCTTTCCCATCGCGGTAGACAGAGACCACGTCCCTCCACTTGTTCTTATTCAAACTGACTTCTTTCGCTTGTACCTTATCTAGCCTAAATTTCTTCGTACCTAACTTAAAATTTCTTCAGGTTACTTTAAATGAAAATATTTATTTACCAATTTAATGATTACTAAAAATTACAGCCTAGTTAACCCATCCAAGTGAAAACCCATCACCAAAACGTGAACAGGGTCACATCCACAATCATAATGCAATCTCTTTACTTACGTCTTCATTTCACATCAAAAAGGTCACATACTCGTATTATTACGACACAAAATACGATAAAAGTAGGCTTCTTATTCACCTGTACCTGACATCAACGTACGAGTATCATGTCATGAAACTCGTTGGCTTTAAAACCCATAACAATGGGTTATGTAAAAGATGGTTAAAGATTACTGATAGGGACTGACGGATGAGTTGGCTGTAGGTACCACGGTCGTGCTTTGATCTTGTGTGTAGGTATATTTTATTTGAAAAGAACAAACCATTAGACTTTCTTGCTAGATTCTTCTCTGTGGAAAACGAATACCTTGTGAATTTAACGTTAAAGCATTTCCAATCTATAGCGTTTTATACGCGCGTATTAAGTAAGATGACGAGTCATCAGAAGGGGCGTTTATGAAGCTTGATGCTCATCCATAACAAGGAGTTTCGTTAAAATAATAACTGTGGGCGTGTACTGAACAAACTAGCTTTATTAATAAGACGTACGTGATGTCTTCCAATGTCCTTTCTTGACCGTCACAAATCAATTATCAAACAGAATCCATCATACATGACAGCATCTCAAATATGAAAGCGCCAAACTGATAACCAGTCAGAAACAAGCCAGTTCTTGCATTTTAGCAGTAAAGAGTTTGCAAAATGGTTCCAAAAGAGCCTTCATGAACGTAATCTAAGATGTTCTCCGACAAGTATATTTTTAAAGCGTGTAAGTACTTAGGTATGTAGCGCGCGTATGCGTTTAAAACGCTAGTCTGAAAACGCTCTTAGCTTTAAACACAACATCGATATATTTCAACGGCTGCAAATGCAACTATAGAATAAACATAATTTGAGTTTGATATGAAAACACGCAAAAACTACTGAGCTGGTTTGAAAGAAACTGTACAATACTGTAGCTTGTACATCAGAATAACACATAGGCTATATTATTTTAAGACATTGTGTAAGTAAAGTTAGATTTGACGATAAATGCGTACGAAGTTGCAGGCAGCCTCCATCTAACGTATTTGTCAAGAATTACATAAACAAAGGACTAATTTATAACATAGATTCTAAGTAGGTACCTTACTATGTAAATACATAGTCCTTAACAGTAAATGCATATAGAATACTAACAATATAGGCTGGGATATTCTGCAATAAGTACTTATTTGAAAAGGTGCTAAGGTAGGTAGGTACTCATACTTATAAGTAAAATGTTCGGCAATTTATTTTCACGTCGGGTAATATTGCTGTCTTCGTCTATGGCGCATGAAGGTGTGAAATGTGATAGAGAGAAATGGAAATACTATATACCTATCTAATGCTAGACATTTCGTTAAAATACCACAATTAGTTACATAATTGTCTAAATCCGACGGGCATGTATGAGGCGACTGATGAGTGTGGATGAAGCGAAAGAGGTCTGTTTGGATAATAGCAAGTGGAAGGAAGTGGTCTCTGCCTACCCCAATGGGAGAGAGACGTGACGGATACGTATGTATGTATTGTCTAAATAAGGAAATCTGATCTCATTCAATTAAAGTAGTTTGGAAGATATATTTTTTAGTTATAAGGCCGCGCACTCTGTAGCTTGTAGTATCTTTGTTATGTTGTTTTTCTTTGTATTGTGTGCAATAAAGAATTTATATCTATCAATCAAGCACATTCTAGCAAGATTTCATAGTACACTTCTAATCTAATATTTCTTTCGCTCTAAAACCTCATTAAGTTCCGTCACCTCATTATTTGATACTGAATAAAACACCTCTATTCTATTCGAATACAAATAGAATACCCCAACTAGATGAACTCATATGTTCTGCGCAAACGCATGTCACGTGCAAGTGCATAGCTCACTGTAGAGTCGTGTGGACATATTTGTTATGCAAATCTGCATGTTGGCAGATGCATTCGCTTCTTTAAAGTGCATTTACGTGATTCTTGGAAGAGCGCACGATTGGCTGATGTTTTGTGGTTATTGTGAGAATATTCTAAATTATAGTAACATCTAGGTAATAGTGTTGTTTTATCATCCATCGATTGGCTTCCGAAAAACTTGAAATGACATCGCGGCATTTCTCGGCAAAGATGGCGAGACGAGTTGGACTCATTTAGAGAAGATTGGCGAAACCTGGCGCATAACAAAACAGGGTGGAGCCGTGAAGAGCAAAATGGGGGGCCTTTGTTCGCCCAGCAGTGGAACGCGACAGATTATCTTTATCTGTAGCTGTAATACTCGTTGTTCATATAAATAAGATACTTAGATAGCTTTTCTTATGTTATCTACACACCAAAGCTGCCGGGCTAGGTCAGCGGCTTTACGTCATACAAATGGCAGCTGTCAAAAAAGCCGGCGGCTTTGGTGTGTAGATACCATTATATGTAAGTGGATATAATATAGTCTATCGTATAGGTATATAGTTTACCCACAGAGTCTATCATTTAAGGCCTTTACGCATTATCTTTTGAAGAATCTCCGTAGCTTCACGTTTATATTATTGAGTAAGCATTAGATTTCTTACAAGACTATAATTCCATACAACTTTCAAAGACAATTTGTCAACGAGATGCGCACGCGTCGCTTTCTAATACGCAGTTGACGTAATTTCGAGCTCGAGACATGTAAACATGGCTATTGTCTCGGAATATCACTTTAATGCTGTTACCTGCTAGAGTTGGGAATCACATGTTATTAAGTAACTTACATAGTATTTATAAATTGATATACTTTTCTCTGAGAATCTGTCCATATCTATATATTGCTAAGCTTTTTACTATTACCACAGAATACATAATTATTACCTACTTACGTCTACTTAGAAAAATATTATATTGGTAATTGGTATGCAAATATCTACGCTAATACATAAATATGAATTATTTGTCTAAAAGAAAGAATGAAAAGGAAAAAAAATCTAATGAGGATTTCAAGACTAGATAAGTAAGTATTTAATCAAAGTGACAAAGTAGCGAAGAGTATTTGTATTGTACTGTATTTATTTAAGAAACAGTTCCACAAGTCCCAACCCTAGCAAATAAAGCCTAGATTATGTTGTGGTTGGTTTATATCTTTGCAAATAGATTGAGGCGTGGTTTATTGCGGACTTCCTTTGGGAACGGATTATTATGCTTTAGGCTTTGTTTCAACGGATTATGAAGAGGATGTAAATTGGTACTTTTTACGTAGACGAACGTAGATACTCATAAACGCAAAGTTTTTACGAATGTTGCCGTTTTCGCCTTTAATTAAAACGGCATTTACTTACCATGCTCATATAAATAGCTATTTACAATTCTTATGCTATCTACACACCAAAGCCACCGGCATGCCACCAGGCTAGGCCGGCGGCTTTTCGTCATACCACAGATTAGTCATACGAATGGCAGCTGTCAAAAAGCCGGTGGCATCCCGTCGGCTTTGATAAATTTAAAACTAAATTAAAAATGCTTATTGTATTTTTTTTGTTATCAGTCTCAATGTACCTACCCACATTTTGTTGGTGACATTTGAATAGAGAAGGTTTTAGTTTGAGGTGATTTTTAATTAAAACAAACAAAATCACTGTTTGTTACTTACTCTAGATTTAATAATTTTACATTTTAGACTAGAGTCGGAAACTGTCGGAAAGAAAGAAGGAAAATTACAATCCCAACAAAAACAAAAATGTTAAAAAATCGCAAGTCTCGCTGTGTTTTCCTTCCACATTACAGTTTTTACTCTCGATTGATAAAAAAAATTGGCTTCTAGCTTTATCCACTAGTAAGCTACAGGAGGGTCAAAAGTGCCTTGAATTGCTTCGAGAAAATGATGGTACGGCCGCCGTTTTGTTTGGGCTCGACTTGGCGGGAGCACACAGCAGGCAGATATTGTCATACAGTAAATTAATACTTAAACCAAATTAAACCTTCAAATGACTACCATTAAATTAATCTATATAGGTACTTTATGTTCTTCTCAACCTTATACATGAATAAATAAAGCTTAATCTTACTTGCCAAGAATCCAACTCACTCTGCAACATTTCACAAACACAAACCCGACAGTTCAGGAACACATAGAACACTGAGAAACAAAAGATAAACGCGTCTCGGCCTCTGATAGCACTAAGATATGAGTTTTGTCCAAATAAACACTTTTTTATTTGATATATCAATTCAAACGTCCTTGAAAAGTGTACTACTTACTCTGAGATAACTGGGATTTACTGCATTTTGGTTCTTTGTTATGTAGTCTACGTACAGTACCTACTTAAACTATATTATGTAAGTAGATACACATACACATAATATACATATGTCACGCCTCTCTCCTATCAGGGTACGCCGCTGAGACCACTTCCTTCCACTTGCTACGATCTAAACATTATTAAAACCTTTTTTATATATCATCCTCTTAACCTTTCATCTTCTAATTATCAGATCAACATTATTTGATCTCTTATCAATAGGTATTTTAGCTTCAAACTATAGTGATGGTGTAATCCCTTTCATCCATACAACAACCCTTCGTAAATTTCAAATCCAGACCAAATAAATATTTAATTTACAACACTGTAAATAGCTTCCTTTTTACCAATGACTAAATTTATTCACATCAAAGAATGTAACATCGGAATGAATCGAGAAGGAAGTCGTAAACAAGACAACTCTCGTCCAGTTGTACCTCTACTGTGGCACAGCTAACTAGATACCTAAAAAATTTATCGTTTAGTAAACAAATAAGTAGTAAAGGACTGTGACCTTGAAGTGTCTCTACAATTTGACGTTTGATATGAAAGCGCGCCATAACCGCCAATCAAACGATTGTCTATTTTTTTCAAAAAATATTTTTCCGCAGATTTTTCAAAAATCGAACGGCGCTAGGCGATTTCCCTGCTGTACGTATAGTGCTAAAATGCTCTCATTCATTCCTTCATTCAGGAAGTCAAATTGTTGGCAGAAGAAAGGCAAAGATGGCGATTACTCCACTGACAAGAGCCTGGCTTCCCCAGTCTTTTCCAAATCTATACGAGGTCTAAAACATCGTCTTGGAATCAACACCTACAACTAATCAGTAGAGCCGCAGTAAGCCTACAGTTCCAGTTAATCAGGTACCAAGTTGATTTATACTCGTTTGCTTATTTCCGAGGCGATTCCGCTTGTCGATCGGGTTCGATGATACATTTATTTGCAATGACAGATTCTCTGTACTTTCGACTTGACTTTCTTTTTACCTTCTTTGGTAAAGTGTAAGTAAGTATTTCCTTTATTTCATATCCTCATTCCTGAGGGAAAGGCCTATCAAAGAAGTTGTGCACTTGATTTTTCTAGTTACGTCTTTCCTCAAGCTCCTCTAAATATTCTGACAGTGCATAAATCTGATGGGGAAGATGCGATATTTTTATTTTTGTGTTTATTTCAAAGAACTCCATGTAGAATAGACCACAAGTATATTAAAAAAATGAAAAGACTGTAATTTACTGCAAAAAATGGGGTTTAAAATTGTCAATTTGAATTTTCGCGCGAAAACGGATCTATAGTTCGTATGACGTCACTCCTGTCTGTCACTCACTGGCCCACGTACTGTACGTCCTCTATGTATTTTATACTTTTCCATTTTTCTCGACCAACGAGACATTTTTTTGTAAAAATTTAAAATGGACTATCCATCAACATCAGGCGATCATAACTATACTATAGATACTCCGAAAAAAAGCCGTGTTGACGTATGTTTTGTGCCAATGTGTCCATCTACTTCAAAGAAGTTTCCAAATAAATTGTTTTTGACTGGACCTTCTGACCCAAAACTGCGAAAAAAGTGGTTTCAAGCTGTGAAGAGGAATGACAATTATTCCCCAAAGACTATCATTCGATGCTGTGAAGACCACTTTGACGTAAGTCGGCGGATATATTTGATAAAAGCTTAGTTTAATCTGCTTGTATGCAAAAGAAACATAGTTATTATACCTACCTAATTACTTATCCAAACTTGTCAATGACTTTTGAATGAATGAAATACAAATTTAACTAATGATTTACACATACCGTAGTAGTTTAGTCCCTTTCATTTCTACACTTGAAAACTCTGCACTTTCGACAAAAAAAGTCACTACCATGTCAACACTAACTTTTGGTAGATTCCTGGAGTCTGCTTTGACAAACCCAACTTCCATTTTTATTCGAAAAATGCAATTAATTCTCGTTATAATGTTCACTTTTTTACTACAACTATAACCTCAAATACGTTGTCATAACAGGAGTGACGTCACTGAACGCTGATTGGTGTTTTAAATCCGTTCCGTTTCAAGCTACTTTAAATTCGTAATTATTGTTGAAAAACAACATTATATAAAATATAAACCTTGCAGTGGCCCTTCTTTTATATATTTTTAACATTTTAATAACAAAATTTTCATAAATATTGTATTTGCATCTTCCCCATTAGCATAAAGCCACAGACCAATCGTAAGTTAAGAAAAAAATTCAGCTGGTCTTTTAGTATTCAATTTATTTAGAACCTACACTAAGGTATATTAGTGTATGGAACATTGAGATATCCATAGAATTAGTGTAGGTACCTATCTACCTACCTGTTTAAACTAAATACTTAAAATAAAAGCAGTTCATTTGTCCGGTGGTTTGGTTTCACTTGTAAGTCCACTTTTTCGAATAGTGTACCTAACTACTTGTGTTTATCTTTATTATCTATCTTTGCACATAATTTAATCACTTTAATCATTGATATCTTTCTTCTTCAAACTTTTAGATCACTTAATACTTGTAAAAGTGTAACAATGTAACGAGCAGCCGGCTGACACAGTTCCAATCCCGCGGAGGATGCAAATCCCTGCACTGACTGCATTCCGCCACCTGCATTAACGGAACTGCATTGTTGCACTAACGAAAGTCAACATATTTTATACTTGTGCATACGAGAGTAAACAACATATTTCTGGTAAAATTCTTGGTATGTTGTTGATAAAATTGGTGCAGTGGCGGACCTTCTTACTTTGATATCTTTGTTATTCATGAAACAAATAGGATGTCGCGTGTTTTGAGGCGTATAAATCACTTTATTTATCTTGATAACTTTTGGCACTTATAATGAAGTTATAAATAAATAGAAAATAGGTCAAAGAGCCTACCCAAAACTGCACCACATTTTCTAAAATTTCGATTTGTTCGATTTATTTGATTAATTTAGGTATATAGTATATAATATAATATATATTTAAGATCGTCGTATAGATAATGCGCGGCACACTCTACCTATATATTTAAGATATTATTCTATATACTTATTTAAGATCGTCGCTCTTGGCGTTGGAGTCTTCGCCACTTTGCTCTATTCTCTGCCGTCTGTTTAAGAACTTGATACGACACCACAATATCAAACTAAAAGCCTCTAAATCAAAACAATGCAGCACCTAATCACCTGCCTACATATCAAATCACGTAGGTAACAGAAAGGAGCACGCTTCCGTAAACCTCGATACGGCGCGTGGCAGGAAGCCGCGTGTCAGCCTTCCGAGCTATGGATGTGGTACTACTTATATGGGAGGACTTGTTTTAGATGGGCTTGATTCGGTGATGCAAACTTTTGATTGAAAGCCGTAGGTAAAAGGAGGTACCTACATATGAAACAAAAATATACCTATAGTCGTACTTAAGTATAAGTATTTATATATAGGACCTAAATTGAAAAACTACACTTTCACAGGTTCAGTTAGGGACTCTTTTCCGTAAAAGTCTTTTTAACTTACCTACTTACACTTTTACAGTTTCGTTTCGAGGCTTTTTCCGTAAAAGTCTTTTTTACCAACTTCAGACTAAAAATAACGCAATCAAAAACAAAAGCAGGTGTCGGATGTACTTTCTAATTGGTTATGAAGAGGTTCAACTGGATGTTATATACCTACCTAAACTCGTGATTTGAAGGAAGAATATATGATAAAAATTATAAAACAATTTCTTCACTCAATTAAATACTGAAATAGATACCTAGTCTATTTACATCAACTGTACCTAATCTAAATCAAAAGCGAGACAAATCTAATACAATAATAATAAACTTAAAAGGTCACAATTTCAAGGTTGAGTACTTACGTGCGTAAATAAATCACTAACTAGATAATCGGACTTTCTAACTGGCGTGTCCACTGTCTATTTTTAGTTCAAGTTACTTGCAAGGCCGCTGGCTAAGCTGTGTGTAAAGTGATTTACCCACACACTATGATGAAAAACTCTGCGTTGTTTTAGCTACCTACGTAGTTGCTATGTATTGCATTATGTACTTACCTTTTTTTGCTAGCTACCATGATCCCACTGCTGGGCAAAGGCCTCCCCTGCGACTTTCCATTAAACACGGTCTTCGGTAGCGTCCCGCCTTTCCCGTGAAAATGCATCCAGATCATCTCTCCGTCTTTTTCGAAGTCTAACTCGGCAAACGTACCATACGCGAAGATAAATAATGTAGTAACAAAACAAACGGCTTTAAAAAGGTACCTACATAGCAATAAAAGTAACTCCCAGACAATCTAAGATAGCGTAAAAACTATGAAAATGAACAGAATTACAGACGAACTGTTGAAAGCAACACCACAGAATACCAAATAGGCAACACGCAAAACGCAGTCGGCCTTATTACATAGCAATATCCTTCAGGCAACTTTAGTAAACAATTTTAATGAAGGACAGACTTATACGCCGCGCCGTAATCACACGCAAACCGCTGCGTTTTACACAACAGCGTGTTTAACCTCAACTTAACCATTCAAATTACCATTTCGATGGATGTGTAGGATATCATGGAAGGCGTTGTCTTCCTTATAGGTTTAAATTAGTAGCTTTTAACCGTTTACGCGCTTAAAGATAGCCCTGGTTTCCTTGTTAAACGGAGCTGATTGATTCCTGATAATGATTGACTATTTAACGCGTTGGTTGTAATCTTGTGGTATTTGAACCTAGTACTTGAAGTTTGTTGGTGCTTCCGGCAAGGTAATGTGAAAGTATGGACTTAATTACTAAGTAAGTATTTGTAAAGTTTTTCGATTAAGTATTTAGGCATTTAGGATACCGAATATCTTACTCGCAAAACTCACATATTTACTGTATATCTTAAAACAATATAGCCTTTGTGTTAAGTACCTATTCTAAAACCTAATAATTGTGTAAGTAAACCAATATATTGCCTAATTATTCTGATGCTAAGCTGCATAATTGTCAAAGTTTTATCAAAATCTGTTTATATTATTAATAGGAAGTAGGCTTTAAAAGAAACTTAGTTAAAAGAACATAAAACTCTTTATTTTTATTAAAATTAAAAAATCAATTTACAGTTATAACCATGCGACATCTTAACCATCTGTTATGTACATTGCATTAAAACAGTGCCAGTCTCTTGTATGTAATAATTGAAGATTAACTCACAGGCCATCAGTCAAGTGGCACTTTCGATTTTTAGCCGCGAGCAGTGAAAGTGACTACACAGGTGTATGCCTTTATTATGTCAGGGTGTTTTGGGAGGTCTGTGTGTGAAGTATTGAGAATTTGTTGAACTTAACTCTAAGAGGTAGCTAGAAAGGTTCCCTAAGAGTGGTTACGCACTACATCTGGGGCCGTATTCTTCTAATTACCAAATGAAAAATGGTGTCTCTGTCTCTCTAGAATGTGAATTGTATGAATTGACACATTTTGGTATTCTCCAGATAAGTTGACAGTGGACAGCGATCGGCCGTACATTTTATTACTTTACGCTATAATCGGTATTCTACTCCGCAATGTCACATGAGTGGCAGTTCCAAACGGTATTCTCTTCGCTATTTGACAGTAGACAAAACCCTCTAGAGACTACTAATCGACTATTAATCGTGGCACTTAAGAGAATACCAAATTTGGACATATTGCTGTCGAATGTTTATCTGTTGGCTATAGTTTGGTCGCTTAACTTAATTTAGCGGAATTGCTACCCTGATCTTTTTTAGTGCCCCTTTTCACCACCCATAGATAAAATTCAACTGACAGATAAACCTATGTCTATCTCATAAAACATGACATTTTAGACAGAGACAGGTACAAAATATCTGACAGATAAACATCTGTAGATGGAGAATCAGGCCCATAGTATATTATAGATCCGAGAATTATTTCTGTGGGAATTTTATCGGATAAGATGAAATGCACGCTTTATAACGCTGCGAGTCAGTCGCAACAATCAATCGAGACCGCCGGCATCGTGTAATGAGACGATATTTAATTTTAAATCCGAATGGCAATTGTGAGGAAGAAAAATGAAATAAAGTATTGGTATGTATATGTAGTTATGTATGTATTCTGTATTATTTGCACAACCCGCAACCATTATTACCTATTTCTCGTTATTTCTTACCCTAAGGTTGCCTGGAAGATATTGCTACCTAGCAATAAGGCCGCCTGTTGCTTCTTATATTCTTGTTTGTGTCTGCAACTTATATCTTTTGTGCAATAAAGAATATTTGTATTGTAAAGTCAAAATACGGTTTTCATGTTATTTTTTATTTATTTGTTAGGTAGGTAGGTACATATATTACAAAAAAAAACATACTTAAAACTTGCAGTTAAATACTTATGATCATTATGTCTTGAACTTTAGCAATAGCTCATAATTAAATCACAATCAACATAGATCAGTAAAATAAACAGTATTACAACATAAATAAGGCCACCTGCCTGATAGACCGACGACTGTAAAAAATCTCGTTGGGGTTCATACTCTTAAGCAAGCTGTAACCGCGACTTTTGCATGCACTGTAACCAAAAAACATAGGGTAGAGTCCTTTTCACTAAAGAAGTCCCCTAGCCGCGGCGCTGTATTTCATGTCAAAATTGATAATGTTGCCATTTATGAGTACAACATCTACCTATATTATGTTTATTTCATTTGTAATTTATTAAATAATATTATTTCCTGCATATTTCGACTGTTCTGGTCATTCCATGAGTAGGTTGGTATATATTTTTATAAAATTGCTATATTTCTGTTATGTAAAAAGTGTATTTTTATTAAGATAAGTCAGGGGTTTTCTACCTACTATTAGGGAAAAGATCAGAAAAAAGGGAAAATAGACCTGTCAAATTTAGTTCCAAAAATATCCGGGGGACTTCTTTCGTGAAAAGGACTCTATGCGCTCGCAGCAGGTTCGCGAACCATTAGCGAACAACGTACACACTGGTTACAGCGCGTAACTTGGTTACAGCTCACTAGAGTATGCGCCTTTGGATGCAAGTAGCAATGAACCGGTCGCTTTTGGCCAACGTGGTGGACTGCCTAATCACCCTCGTATGAGAGTAGGCTCGATCCCCTGTAGTGGGGATGTTAAAAGAGCTGATAATGATGTTCAGTGGGCAGTGGGCTGATGATGAAGGTATAATTTAGCTTCTATTATGTCTGTTTCCCCATCCGCGACGGTGATCATCTTTGTACTCATCAAAGTTACGCTGTTTCGCCAAATTCTCCGGGTCATCTTTTTCTACTAGTTGTTCCTGTAAAAATGTGCAGTGAATTAATAACTAAATTAATTATATTTTTTTAAATTTGTTTATTCTAATGTACGACAAACTTCTATGACTTCTTCCTTTCTAATAAATATAGAAAAATACAAACAGTGAATTCCTGTTTTAATTTATCAAACACTTCAAACCATCTTTATAAATAACTAGCTGTACCCGCTACTTCGTCCGCGTGGAATACTGAGTTTGGCGGCGCTCGCGTCGCGTTTCCTTAACCTGCGCTATTGAAATCAAAAGTAGCCTATGTCCTCTCTCAGGCTATAGCCTATCTGTGTGCCAAATTTCGTTTTAATCGGTTCAGCCGTTTTAGCGTGAAAGCGAGACAGAGTTACTTTCGCATTTATAATATTAGTATGGATTACATACATATCTTTCACGCCTTTCTCCTATCGGGGTAGACAGAGACTTTCCTCCACTAGCTACGATCGAAACACACTTCTTTTCCCTTCATCCACATTCATCAGTCACTATAATTACAGAAAATCTAGAAGCAAAGGGGTGATACTCTCCAATCAAATACAGATAAAATGAAGATTACCTTATGTATTTGTTCTGCTTCGTCCACATCCACTTCCGAGCTTTGAATTGAAGTCTGTGGTATGGAGGAACATGACCCGGGGAATCTGTAAAATATATCCATACAATGTCACATATAACTAGGACACTCAATTATGTATAAAAAAAAACTACGCACATTATAGTAATCTTAATTTGTATCTGTGTATTTATAAGAATTGTAAAACTGATAAGAGCGTCCTAACAGTTTCTTGCTAGATTTTTTTGTGTATAAAACTGCTACTTTTTATTCATTGTCCACGTTTCGCTGCCATATAGAGCGATACTCCAGATATACACCTTTATAAAACAACACACACATGATTTCTTCATAAAAAAACATCATAGAAGGAAAAATTGAAGGGAAAAGGAAGAGGGGAAGACCCAGACGGACGTTCCTAGAACAGGTGAAGGAAAAGGCGGGTTTCATGTCGTATCAAGATGTTAAAAAGAAGGCAGAGAATAGGGAGGGATGGAAGAGGCTCCACCGACAAGAGCTTAGCTCTTAAATAAGAAGAAGAAAACTGCTACTTAGCGAATCTAGCGTATCTAACAAAATAACGTCAACATATTTCATGTGTTATGTAAATTTTTCGTATGAAATAAAGATAAATTGAGTTATGAGTCAGGCTATAAAAAATACTCACAATCCCTCTTTAACTCTGTTATCATAGAACTCCTCGATAGTCATGGTGGGTATAGAGGGGTACCCAAGTCCGAACACGGCTTTCTGCGCCGCGTCCCGCGCTATGATCACCGGCTTCAACGGCGCCGCGCGTTTCTGCTCTTTCGGTTTGAATTCTAGAATTAAATACTTTTAAATTTAGAATTAAGTTGACGAATAAAAGTTAGAGTAGTACCTACAGTCCAAAAAAGCAGAAATTAAAAAGTGGCAACACTAGTGTTGTCCCGTTCGTTCGTTTTGATTTCGCTTCTCTCGCTTGCTTCCGCCACGCCATTTCAGTATAAAGTGCGCCTTAAACTATTAAATTTAATCCCGCCTCCGCCACGCCATTTCAGTATAAAGTGCGCCTTAAAACTATTAAATTTAATCCCTCATACCTCCATGCTTCAGCATGTACTCCAAAATCGGTTTCTCCTGGTCAATACTGCTCAGTTCATCCAATGCTTGGTTCACGTAGCTCTGTAGTAAAGTAAGAGAGTAGTCTCGTTTAGTCTCCTCATCTACATTAGGCATGTTCATTGCTTTAGTTAATGTTGCTAATTTCTCCTTCAAATGTTTCTCAGCTTTATAGCGCTTGATCTTTGCTTCTCTTGAGAGTACCTGTAATATTTTAATTAATGTTATTGTATTAAAGATATTTTAGATTATAAAAATTATTTATATGAGTTATTAAGATAATTGAAGTGTTTTCGGATTTGGAAGGCATTTTAAAAACATATTGGAAATATTAATACGCACATACAAAGACATACACACATATACATACATATTTGTGGTAATCTACAGCATATTAAGAAGAGGAAAGATTTTTTTTGTTTGTTACTCCTGGACCTATCCACCATCATTAGAATATTATTAGAATAAGTAATTCAATATTTGTAGGGATCCAAAAATGTGATACATTTATTTATTTTTCTTTTATAATAGGAATAAGTATTCTTGGTGGCAGTGCTTCATTTAACACAAATTATTACTGCATAAACCTTTAAATTAAAATCTACTACCAAATTAGAAATGCTTAAAACCTAACTTACCATACTAGCAATCTTAGCTTGCTCAGTTTTTGGTTTGTCATCATCTTTAGGTGATTCATTCTCAGGTAACTCCACATCTGTGATGCCATAGTCTTTGCATCTTTGAAGGAAATCTCTGAAATTATAAAAGATAAATAGTATCTTAATGAATTTCTTCACATTAGTAACACTGTTGTAGTGTCCATTCACATTATAGTATAGACCAGGGATGGCCAAACAGTCGATCGCGATCGACGTCTATTGACTGTTATTCCAGTAGATCGTGGCATGGCGAAAAATATATAAATAAGTAAACCATCTAAAGTTTAGATTCTAAACTAGTGGAAGATGCCCAGACACAGTACTCACACTAATATAAAGTTAAAAAGTACCTGATTACTAAGAATAATTTGCAGATTTATCTTTTCTCTTTTAACAAAATAAAAAATACTACATGATTGCCTACTGAACTATGCTGTTTCGTTTAAGATTTCAATAAGTATGTAATTGGTAGATCGCACAGGGATTCAATAGTAAATAGGGGATCTTGGTTCCAATAAAGTTGGCCACCCCTGATAAAGACTGTACTTAGGACAGGAACATATTCTATTTCGTCAATCTGTTTCTCTCATGGGTCAGCCAGAAGACATTCACATGTCAAGTGCACATTTAGGTCTTTAGTCTTAAGGCGGCCCGCTGCTCAATGTTTTGAACAGTTTTTGGTAAACATTGAACGAAATTAATGAAATTTTCCTTGAATTGTCAGCAAAATCATTCAATTTGAACAAAATGTTCATTCCATGATTGTTCAAAACATGAGCAGCGGACCCGCCTTAAGAATGAAAAGAAACGAATAAGTATCATTTCACCACGTGCAGATAAAATATTATAAATAAATAAAAAGAGCCTTTATTCAGATTAAGCTACTTACAAAACATTTGGTACTTATTTACTATTGACTTATTATTAAATACTTTTACTTTTTTTTTTTTTTTTGAGATTGGAAAATTTTAGATTGGAAATATTTAAAAAAAAAAAAAAAAAATTTTTGACATTTAAACCTATGTCTATTTCATAAATCATGACATTTGAGACAGACAAGTATAAAATATCTGTCAGATAAGTTTTTTTTGTCAGATAAATGGTGAAACAAGCCCAAATACTTACCTAAAGTAAATCTCAGCTAGTTGAATGACCTCGGTCCTCTGCCTCCCCGATAGTTTCAGAGTGAGTGTACCAAGTAGAGCAGGTAATAGCAAATACTGAAGAGTTTCCGTCGGCAATTCCTCCACGTCCTCATTTTTACTGAACATCGATGTGCAGGATACTAAGTTTGTGCATTTCTCGAATCTTGATATTGCAAGTTTTATGTTCATCTGGAAGTTTCATCATTATTAGAAAGTG
This sequence comes from Anarsia innoxiella, assembly GCA_947563765.1. Taxonomy (NCBI): domain Eukaryota; kingdom Metazoa; phylum Arthropoda; class Insecta; order Lepidoptera; family Gelechiidae; genus Anarsia; species Anarsia innoxiella. Next base: position 10,854,269 of record OX387393.1, on the reverse strand, counting down.
AAATAAGTGTACCTATTGTATTGGAATTGATTGAAAATAGAAATTGGCATTTCTGTTAAACACTGTTTTTAATTAACCAACAAACATGGCTATCTCAACAACAAAATATACATTTAATGAATCACTAAGAATTCCTTAAATTAAGTGTCCATAGGAATAGAAAGATTGCTTCCTAATTACTGAGGATTACATTCTTCTTAATCTATGACGAGTTTTGAGTCAGCTAAGTTGCAATGTTTTGCAATACACCTACAACAGCAAAAGACTATAAAAACCTTGAAATTCCAACTTTTTTAACATAAATACGCAAGACAAGGGCTACTTATACAGGATTATATCCAGAAAATACAAGGAATGCTCCAGAAACCGCAAATAAACTGCAAATAAAAATAAAACACGAACCTGTACGCTGTCACTGTTGGTCGCTTCTTTCCCGTTCTCTATCACATCCAACAACTTCATGCCATGGTCGAATATGTCTTTCAAAGTTTCTTCTTCCGCCGAATTACCTGGTAATTCCATATTTTATGTACTTTAATGCGATTTTCTACAGAAATTATAAGAAATCACGAGTTCGTCGCAAATACGAAATGTTTTTTTTCTGAAGTGAACTGTCAATGTCATTATGACAGACAGACAGCTTAATTTAGTGTTACCATTTGTAAATAAATAAATTTCAGTCTGACTGAAAAACATATATTTTTTAAAGTCTATTAATTCTGAAATCAAAATGTATAAGAGACAATAAGTATGTATAAGAACTGATAAAATGTTCGTCAATTTAAGTAACATTATGTATTTGTTTATCAATGTATTTATCATTTTGTTTTAATTAAATCAACCGTCAATTTAATAACATCCGCTTCCAGTTTTCCCGGCAATACCCTTGTGTTACCTTTTTTAAACACTTAACAACTTTTTAATAACTTGCACCAAGAAGGTTTTATGCAAAATCCTTGACAAACCTCGTAATGCAACGTTATTGCAGCAATTTATCCTTTATATCTATCGCGATAAGTTTAATACGAGCTTACGTAATGCAGTTTTCCAACGATCATCATTAGAGAGATAAGATACGCATACAATGAGGTAGAATTGAGGTTAGCTTAGCTAGGTAGGTGTCTGTGTTTAAACATTATGTTTACTTTATTAGCCACTGGCTAGAGCTCGAAAATATTTACCTACCCACTCCGTTATAATAGGTAAGTCGTATTTACTCACAGCCAACATTCTTACATAGATGAATGTATAAGAAAAATTGTAAAGGTAATTTGTTAGCTAAGTAGGTACTAATTTCAAAGCTTGATACCTACCTACGCATTTTTATTTATTAAAACTAACAAACTCTAGAAATAAAACTATAGTTTCTAATGACATTTTTAATCTGCGAACCAAGTTTGTAAAGTATGAATTAAAATAATAGAGAAGTGGAGACAGAGAGTACTTGAAATACTTACCTACATATTTAGGTATAAACTTACCTCCTAGATAATTAAGGAATCTTCGAGTATCAATTCTATTTGTTTCATTCATCACTTTCTGCTCCATTAAATTCAGTAGGCGCTCCTACACAACAAGTAGAGCGGACATTTCGTTAGGACCTATGGTTAGGGCTTTACATGAGCTCAGTAGCAAGTGAAACGCCACACCGGGTGCGCGTCGCGGTCCACACAAGTAAGTACCGCACATTGTTTGAAATCACCGGCTTGTAACCACGGCCTTCTGTTCTTTACTGTACCACAACTGTACCTACCTTATTTCGTATAAAGGACACTTATCTCTCTCGCTTTACGACATATTCCGACGAAATTGTCGTATAATTTAATACGAGAATGCCGAATGTGACACCTACGTTAACCTTTTGTTTTTAACTGCGACTGTGTTTTGTTTTTACTTATGTTGAATGAAAATTAAGTCGAGATTGGTACCTAAGTACCTATAAGTTTATTTGGTAAACTTTTTTTGCTAAAGGAAAAGTACTCCAGTATAAAGTTACTTATGCGACAACGTGGATGTATGTTATTTTGTTGTAACTATTTCGTAATTGAGTCGACTGACCGGCGACCTACTCAATAACCGGCAGTTAGATGGAGTCATACTTAGACAGATAACCCCTATTTCTTTTCTCGGGGTTCTTTTTCCCAATAGTTGTTGTTGTGTCAACTTATGGACATCCACTGCTGGAAAAAACCTCCACCAAGCATCTCCACAACGACCGGTTTTGCACTGCCCACGTAATGGTTACTTACAGTAATTTAAAGTGTTCTAACAACCAGAACTATCTCTGAAAAAAAAACTACTTATTCATTTACTTAGTAATTCAATTTAATTTATTCGTAACTGTATTCAAAGATACCTTTAAACGTCTACAAATTAATACCTAGTATAAGGGGTATAAAAAAAATGCTGAAAATCAGTTGCTGTGGTCTGGAATCGCAGCATACTGAGCTGGATGGCCCGTTCAGTATCGATCGAGACCATCTAGTGTTAAGTCCCTTAATGTACTACATAATCTGTTTTGTTTGGTACTGAATAAAATATTTTTAATTCTATTCTATTCTCTACCAATAAACAACCAATTTCACACTTAGGGACAGAATACATATTAGTAGATATAAGATTTAGGTCGCATTCGGTCATGTTTACTACTATTTTCTAATCTTACTTGCTCTTCCACGAAGTCTTTATTCAAATAAAAAATACTTCTTTACGAAGTTCAATGATAAAGTAGAACAAACATGCTCTTCATTATTTACTAAGGTTTTAAATACCTACCTACCTGAATACTTAAAGTAGGTAATATTTTAGATTTCTAGGTCGTTATTGACGTAGCTATTTAGGTAGGTATGTAATTTAAAGCTTAACGAAGCATTTTCTGTGTTTATTTATTATTAAAATGCTTTTACGCAGAAAGATTGGCAATGATTACTTATAATTTAGGCATATGTTTTGCTGATCACAAAGAAATAAGTACCTACCAATAACAAATTGCGCATTCTGTACCTATAGCTATCTGTTTTTTAGTATTTTGAGTAACTTTAGTAGGTAACCTAGGATTAAGTAGTCTCGTCAGTGTCCGAGAACTCGTAAGGTTTCAAAAACCTGACAATAACTAAATAAATACTACATTTACCAAAAAGATTTGAATTGGCAATTCTTTTTGGACGTATTCCGCACATTTCAAATGGCAACACACAGTTACAAGTGCGTCGCAATAATAAGCGCCTAAGTTGAGTGTTCCGAAAAAGTGTTACCTATTTTTCTGATTTTTAGCCACCAAAAGTAACAGTTCCCGTTCTACTTTCGATCTTAAGTTTCGCGAACTGTGTAAGGTATTCGATGTAAGCGATTGTGTTGTAATATAGTTTATATATCATTTTAACGATATACCTACAGGGTGGCCCGTCGATTGACGTCTAAAAGGAATATATTATACTACTTATACCTATTTATACAAACAATATTACACATAAGTACATAGGTACATCATCGTCAAAACATCTTCTCTATGTTTTCATATGAAGACATTAAGTGGTCACTAGCTAAATGTATATTTGCTTACGTCAATACACCCTGAATGTTCCTACCTAAGGTTCCTACTAAGTAAACATGAAACATACATACCACAGTACAGTAGGTAGTATGGTACAATCAGTCAAACGTCAGTCCCGCCCACTTCAGGGGTAAAATGTCTTCGACATGAGTAATCTCACTTAATGTTCTTTTACGCTGTTTTATTTTAGAATCCATCGAATCAATTATTTAATAATTGGAATTTAATTGCTTGAATATAAAACTGAAGTAAATACGGTCCTAAAATTATTTAAAGCTAAAGTAGGTGTTTATTTTTAAACGTCGTACTTTTTAAGAGATCTTTTCTTTTTTGATATTTAGAACCAGGGAGACTTAACTACGACGTTCTGGATAACATTGAATCTTTTGTTACCAATTCTGAATTTTAAAATTAAATAAAGAACAACATTATTGCATTGACCTGATGTAAACAAGACAGTACAACGGTTGAGTCACAGTAATTGCGTAAAGAAACCAATGAGTCAAGAAATTATTGTCATTATTTTAATGAATACTGAGATGTAGAGTTCAGGAAATTATACCTACGTCACTTCCTGATGCATACGTGAAAAACCGGAGACAAAATGTGATCATATAAACAACTGTATCTTGATACTTTCTATAATGGCTTTCTTTTAATAACTTGTTTTACAGAAAATCACGAGTTCTCGTAAATTCAAAAAAATATACAGTCGAATTGAGAAACCTCCTCCTTTTTTGAAGTCGTTTAAAAATGACACAATTTTACAACCAGTTTTATACTTTTCAATGTAAACATGTCTTATCTTATCTTATCTAGCCGTTGTTGTCTCACTGCTGGGCAAAGGCCTTTCTCCTCCTCCATGATTCTCTATCCTGAGCCGCCTCTGCCCAGTCGTTCGTGAAGGTGTCCATTCGTAAACATGTAGGTAAATATGGAAAATCATACAATTATGTCATATTGAATACTACCATGGGACATAATAATAAACATAATAGAATAACTAGATAATAACCGCAACTAATAGAGACGTCTAACTGACAACCATAACAATAAATCCGTCTCAGTCGTAATTCCAAAATAAGTATAGGTACTTTTTTGCCAATTCAATTACCTACAGACCTTAATTTACGAGTAGGGTCGGAATTTATAAAACAGACCTTTGAAGTCTAAATGAAGATTGAAGACAAAGTTCGGCATCTTTTAAGTAAGTAGGTAATTATTAAATTAAAATAATTAGCAGCTAATTACGTATGGAGATAATTTGAGATAATCCTAAGCTTTCTTTCCTATAAGTAAGAAGTTACATTACACAACTTTCAGAGATTCTTCTGGAAAAAGTGTCCATTAAATTCCGATTTTGAAAAGATAGACATTGCTTTAATTTTTTTGAAACTGGCTGAAAATCTTTTCCCTATCAGATTTGGACATAGGTATCCCTAAAGTCAGTTAATAGCACTGCAGTCTGTATAAAGTTTAACAATGGCACAACAAACGCTAACAAAGTCAACATGCATGATCTAATAAAGTACATGCTTCTGGAAAATTCTGGCGGGAGTTAGTTCTCGACAGCAAGTGCAGGATGACAGCCATTATCCTTATTGCCGTCGCTATTCCAGCTCGACAACTCGTTTATTCGTGTTGAGGCGGGGTCGGCTCGTTTAATTAGTTTTCCGATTGAATTGGCCGAAAATAATTAGATCGATCGCTAGATTGGTTGACGGATTTCTCGATTGTCTTTTTTGTTGCGTAAAACGGAGTGTTTTGTTTTTCTTTAATTGTGTTTTAGGTTTTTATTTTGAGATCGGTTAAAAGTCGTTAATGATCGGTATACCTAGGTATCTACCTACACATTTTAGGGATACCGCATAGCGTGTTCTCACTAAACACTAACAGTCAACAGAACTAGCTAACAGTTTAAAATTGGAGTTTCTAAAAACTTTATAATAAACAGTCTCGTTCTTACTTAAGAATAAATATTTCCATAGCTTTATGTGTGATCCAATTATCCACCTAAGTAGGTCTACGTAAGTAGGTACCTACTGTACTGTACTGTACCTACTGATGTATCATTTAGGTACGTAGTAGAACTAGTAGAATATCTAGGTAATATTTGCGTAGCTACCGAAGTTAGACAGTTGCGTTATTCAAAGATACCTATAGCTACATACAAGTACCTACCTATAGACATGTAATGTGTTTAAAAAACATTCACGTAGGTACAAACTACTGATTTTACGAGCGATTATTGTTCAGGTTTATCGTTACAAGTCCATTTCACATGTCCATGCGACTTTACTGATCTCATTAGGAGCATGTGGCTAGAATCAACACAATGTAATCGGCAAAACATGACGGGTTATAAACGGTGTAGAAAAATGAGCATGCTGAAACGCAAAATGCAACTAGTGATACTGAACAACGTTTTTTAACAAACATGGGACGAAATATAGAAAAAACTTCGACTTCACATACAAAATGCTCAATTATCTTATCGATATTTGTATGGCAGGCAAGATTAAAACAAAACTCAAATCAGAGAAAATGTTTGATTAGTCATCTTAACGATTTCGTGTGGGAAGATTACCTAAATTCAGACCACAAATCAAAGTAGGTAATACTATGATCGCCATCGACAATAATGGCGTAAAAATACATAAATATCTAGAAATTAAGTTTATTGTCGTTTTGCGATTGCGACCTATGTTTCTATAGGAAAGCATTTCAGTTTTTTGATCAAATTACGTCACATGTTTTTAAATTTTTTGTCTTTTTCCGACGTATTTTTCTAGTGGAAAAAGGTTGACTTTCATGGAAAAATTACTACCAATGATTTTTGTGACGGAGTACTCAAACACCCTGTACTATACCTTAGCATGTTTCAATAGGTAGGGCTCTTATTTGTTTACATAATACAAGGGTAGAGCTAAACAAACGTGTAGGTAAACTTAGGTATTGCCTATGTACTTACCTGCCAAATATGGGAGTGACCAAGTACCTAAGCCGAGCCCTGCTCGAGCTCGAGAAACGCGCACTTTTGTAGGGATTAGGGAAAACAAATCTGATATGTTGTTTCCGTTATTTTGGAAAGTGGAAGTAAAACTTCTGGCCAGAAGGATAGAGAATTGATCTAACCTAATTACATACATACATATTTGTAACGTCTCTCTCCCATCGCTGTAAGCAGAGACCACTTCCTTCCACTTGCTAAGTGCTAACCTACGATTCAGACACACATCATTCGCTACACATTCATCAGTCGCCTGACGCCTCATACATGCACGTCGGTTTAAGGTACTCTTGAATTATTAGGTACCACTTACTTATAGGTACACTGCCTAAGTACATACATCTACAACACATGGGTTCTTTCTTACTAATTAAGGCTCTTTACCGTCTCAATCTTTCAATTTCTAATTATCACAATACCGTTTTCTATTTTCAGGTTGACGATGGCCTCTTTCTAAAGACTTCCACCGCAGCAGCTTTACAAAATGGCACGACTTACAGCACTAGCATTTTACTTGATCGCGACCGGTCTCACTTACTGCTTCAACGGAGACAATTTTGAACTGGAATGCCCTGACGAATGCGATTGCCACTACTTCAGAATCAATTGGGTTACAGACTGCTCAGAAAGCAACCTCACAGAGATCCCTTACGATGAATTAAGCTTGAGTGTTTACATCCTGGATCTAAATGGCAATAACATTACAACTCTGAAGCCTTTCCCAGGTGAAATTAAAATGAGAAGACTGCAAATAGCTAACAATAGGTTAGCGAAAATCGATAAAGATGCATTCAAAGGCTTAGAGTATCTGATCGATGTCGATTTATCTGGCAATAACATCAGCTATGTTGATCCCGAGGCTTTTCTGTAAGTATTTTGATAAATAAGTTTGTTTAACAAGATTGTTATGAAAGGGACTGAGTAGGCTTGTTTAGCAATGGGATCGAGACTTTTGTGTCTATAATAAAATACAAAAACAAATGAGTAGGTAACGATATGAGATTTGATGGTGGTGCTTATATGAGTAGATAGGTACGTTGTTTCACCCTTTGCAATTCTTATTATACCACCACACTCTTGAATAGTAGCTAAGGGTAAGCTTTTTTCAAGCGATCGACCTCCATAAATCAGGAAGTGGACAGTTATATTAGGTAATTCAGAAAATTGGATTAAACTACCCATGCGAAGATATAATGAGATTAAAATGCTAGTAAATAGAGTAGATAATTAAGTTAGACAGCCAATCTGCCAATACTGTGCTTATAAAAGTAGTTAATGATAATATTACGTACGGGTTAGGTACTTAGTTTGGAATAAAATTAACTAGATACATTATAAAAGCAACAGCGAATTCATTACATTATACTACTTAATGTAGACTATGTATCAGTTTAAAATAAAAGAGGGCTTGTTCATTGACAATGAAACCTTGATGCGTCATTGTTTACGTCGCACTAGAGGCCATTTTCCCACGGACATTTTCATTGTATGCCCGACGGCTGTAACGTCCAACCAACACAATGCTGATGATAAAATTGTTCCAATTACTACTGAACTTGTTGTGCGCCAGCATCCAGAAGTACGACCAATTGCTGCCATCTCGTGATGCCAATATTAGATAATGGCTAGACGTATAATGCAAATTGAATATACGGATCGACCCATTTAATACTACTTCGCAAATCCGTCTATAGAACGACTCAATTTAAATTCCAATGTTACGTGTAGCTAGATGCTGTACAATCTGGAGCTAACGTTTTCTTGTTGTCACTTTCAGTGATTCCCACGGCCTCCTAAACGTGGAGCTCCAAGACAACCCACTCAACATCGTCGAGGGACCATTCCTCATATCCAGCACTCTTCAGTTCCTCGACATCAGCTCCTGCAATCTATCAACTCTGAACCCTCAGTTCTTCGACAACATCACCTCTCTAACCACTCTCGATCTTTCAAACAATCCTCTGAAAACTCTAGAGCCTGGAATCTTTGACGTCCTTACCAGCCTGGACAGTCTGAAGCTAAATGATTGCAAACTCACTGCTCTCCTAGATAACACATTTGCTCCGCTTGTAAATCTCAAAAGCCTAGAACTAGCTGGTAACCAATTAACAGGCACTGATTGGCCCGAAGTGTTCGGCAAGCTACAAAGACTGGAATATTTGAATCTCAGAAAATCGGGCCTTGTATCACTTTCGGAAGATTCGTTTGCAAATAATACATATTTAGTAACATTGATATTAGCAGACAACGAACTGCGTGATTTGGATGTGGCAGCTACTTTGGGCACTAGCTTGAATAATTTAGAAGAGCTAGATTTATCTAATTGCAAAATTCGTGGACCAATATCCGGAGAAGCGTTTGCAAATGCTACAAGATTGAAAACGCTGTATCTATCTGGTAATCCATTATTTGCTCCTGATTTACAGGAAGCCATTGCACCTCTACCAAAACTCGAGAAGCTTTTCTTGAGCAACTGCGGTCTGCATAATTTACCAGATAATTTCAATACATTTGACAATCTACAGGAGCTAGATATTTCACACAATCCTCTTGTGAATGTATTTACTAAACTACTTGCACCGCTTGATAAATTAGAATATCTGAATATGGGTTACAGTAATCTGTCGTACATTGGCCCAGATTCATTCTCGAAAATGACTTCAATGAAAAGACTCGTTTTATCCGGAAACGATCTTTTATCTCTAGAGGCTGGACTCTTTGGAAATCTCACACAATTGACGACGTTGGAGTTAGAGTTTTGCGGTTTGAAAAGACCACTGAATGCAAATGCTTTCTTCAAAAACTTGACCTACATGGATTTAAGAGAAATAAGGTTAGGAGGAAATCCTTTAGTGATCCCACAATCTGGACCTTTATTTCCTAGACAACTGTCTCAAGTAACAATCCTAGATTTAAGCAATTGTAACATTTCTTCATTGAACCCAGATGCTTTCAAGAATACTCAAAACTTAACAGACCTTAATCTTGCTGGGAATCGTATTCGATCCGAAGAAGGGCAATTGGAATTTTTATATAGACTAAGTCTACTTGAAAAGATCAACCTGAGTAACAATAATCTAACAACAATTGACCCTCAGATTTTCGTTAACAATCCTAGGATACACTCTTTGAATTTAATCGGCAATCCATTCGTGTGCGACTGTAAGATTGCAGAGATGTGGGACTGGGCGAACATGATCAAGGGAGACTTAAACGTACTCGTCGGGGCCAAGAGCGCTGAAAAAGACATCGTAGTCAAAGGAAATAAGAAGAAAAAGAGCTTATATTGCCATTACAACGAGACTCAGCTTCGAAACATTACCATAACAGCTAACAAAACAGTTCCTGGCCGAAGACCGTTTATAAAGCCGCGAGAATTAACAATGGCTAATAGGACTTGGGCGAAATATGTTCGGGAATCAGGATGTGAGCCTGTGGTAAAGATTCTGCGACCTGTAGCGCTGATAGCAGAACTCTTCGATCATAATGATATTCATCTCTCAGTCACAGCTTTAGTATTGGGGTTGATAGCGTTAGCACTAGGAGTCACTACGGTTATAATGACGGTAAGGTTGTTCAAAAGAAAACACGCGACCGTAGTCGACACAGAGAAAAATCGGAAACAAAGATAGCAGCTAAAAGTGAAAAGTAACTAGGTCTCAGTGCCACTAGAACTTTAAGTCAACGGTGAAACCCCTTGGCTAAAAAAACACAGTGTTTATTTTTGTACCGCATTATATGTTTGGAATTTTGTAGAAAGGTCTCTCTAGAATTTTATAAGTGTACTTCTGTATCATGTTATATCCTAGTCAAATTGAGGTCATGATTCTCAGGTAGTGGTTTTATATTACGATGGAAGAACTTGTAACGTCAGATATTCATATTTTATTTATAAGCACCTATCAGTATTGAAACTACGATTAAACATGCCTTGAATTAAAGTCTTGTTGTTTTAATTCACATTAGGTACTTACTAAGTTTTAACGTGTTTGATAACCAATCACCAACAAAAAATAGAAAAAAAAAAAAGAAATCAAACCACAAAACCCCGATGATTGTGTTAGATTCAATTTAAAGATTGCTTTTTTGCATATTTCTTCACAACCAAGCGTCCACAACTTGTCGCAAGCGTTGATAATTTGATATTGCTCAAGTTAAAGCAGACTTACAACAAAAATAAGAGAGCAAGCATCTTTTTTGGTCTATTTCAAGGAAAAACGTTACATTGTGATCAGAATAATAAGCACGATGAATTTTCTGTAATCCACTACTTCGCGCGAAAAAAAGATGAAACGATCAAGAATTACTATTAGGTACCCAATAAACAGACAAATGCAAAATACTTTGTCTTTCAAGTGGAAATATTCATTTCCTCACCATTGCATGAGCTCTGTCTGTATCCGTCCATCGAGCATGCAAAATGGAACGAGGAAATTTTTGTACTCTACGGTGACTGAACAGGAGTTTTTTTACCGACAGCACTAATAAAAATTAGAGCAACAAATAGTTGTCGTCACGTAATACATTGATAGCGAAAGTCTCATTGCGCAACGTGCTCCAAATCAAGTGTTTTTAAGACACAAAGCATTATCTTTTTTTCTCAATCAAATAAAAATCAACAGATTTAATAATTTTTATTCACTATCGACTAATTTACAAATTACAATAAATAAATTCTATCAGCTAGGTTTCTTGCCGCTTGTCGTCGTTTTCTTTATGTACCAGTTTTCTTTGTATATCTTTTTTCTCGTGCCCGGCTTTTCACTTTCGGGACTATTGTTGCTTGCGCTCGCAGCCAACTCGCTGTCGATGGCTATTTGCGATGCAAGTGGTTCGAATCCATATTGGAATTGTGGTTCGACAAAATGTGTTCGATATTTATGATAAGGTCGCGATGCGTACGCGCTGCTATCTCGGGGCGCTTCTTTAGAATAATCATACTCGTATTTTATGGGGGCCGCTTTGTATTGAGCGAAATAATTATTTTGCTTGGCTTTGGGTTTCGGTGACGTATCGAAGAAATCGAACGACGGTGCCAGAGTGAATTTCTCATTTTTCTTCTCCTTCTTGTTATCATTATCCACAAACTGGAGATATACTTTCTCAGGCCTATTTTTCTTAAACATTTTATAATAATTTACCTTACTATTAATTCTATCAGTATAACTTTCAGGTTTATGTACACCGAAATCTAAGAAATAATCTTCTTTCTTGTCGTCTCTAGTATCTTTATAGGATAAGCGAGCGGATTTTGGAAACTGATCACCTTCTGCTTGATACTGTTCAAAGGGAAAGTTTTTAAAATTGTAGTCGTTGTGAAATTTAGGTACGCCATACGATTCTGGGTTGAAGATGTCTTTTTCAATGTCCTCGGACGTTTCCTCGTAAGCTGGGAATCCATACGCCGACTCTTTGTAAGCCTTTTCAAAGTCTTCCTCGCCGTTTTCCTCTCGGTCGACCATTTCCGTGGACATTTGCTCAGTGTGCGTGTGCATTTCATCAGGCGTTTCTTCCTTTTCCTTAATTATAATGCGTTTCGATTTCTCATATACGTGTGGAGACGGGGAGCTGTGAGGCGTGTAAATGAGCGTCGCTGGGTGTTCTTGTTGTGGATTCTGTTTTTTATGAGGAGCGGCAGATGGACGAATATTATAATGTGTGATTACTGGCCTGTTATGTGGTTGCTGACTCGGTTCCACTTTGATAGGCGCGTGTGGTTTATGCGTAGGTAGGACGCGTATGTCTTGGTGATACTCCGGAGTTATAGGTTGGAAAGAATTTTGGACTACAGTAATGGGCTGGGAGAAATAACGCGGTGTAGTCTGTATGGCATCGTGATGAACTTCCTGGTTTGGTCTGTGCTGGTGCTCTTGACTTCTGTGCTCTGGTTTTAATTGATGACTTGGCGTTTCATGGTGCACTTGGAAAGATTGATGATTGTTATGATGTTGTGCAGCTGTTGGCGCACCTGAACTTTGAACCTTAAAAGTTAAATGTTGGAAAGGTTTCGGCGCACCTTCGTGAGATCTAAAATTTATAGTTTGTGGCGTTGACTTCGGAGGGCTTGAATGCTGTTGCTGCACGATGTAATACTGTTGTGGAGGATTTTTGGGTGCCTCATTGTGATGATGATGTTCGTAACTGTGTTGAAAAGGTCTGGGTGATGCTGGGACTTCGTAAGATACGGCATGTTGTGGATGATGAGAATTTTTAGGAGCCTCATAGTGGTTATTTTCATTATGTTGAGGATACTTTGGTGGTTCATGCGTCTCAGAACTATGATGATGCTGCTCTTTTGGCGCCTGTTCGTAATGTGATTGTTGAGGAGCTTCCTCTTCATCAGATTCCGCTGATGATTCCCCTGAGTCATCAGACTCCTCAGAAGAATTTTGACGGATATCTTCTTTTTCTTCCCTCTGTTCCTCTGGAGAAACGTTATACACTACATGCTTGGGGCCATCTTCGTCACTGTTATACTCTACATGGGTAACCTTTAAAGGTGACTTAGAGCTGTGCACATAAGTGAACACTTCCGGTTCTTTGTGGCTCTGTTCATTGTAGCTGTAATCTACAGGCTTCATATTAGTTTCTTTATTGTATTTCACTACCTGCTCATTGTACACCTCTTTGTGATTCGGTGTATTGATCTCGTACGAAAATTCATCACCATTAGGATTCCCATTAACAGTCACTGTTGGCTTCGGTGAAACTTTCTGCTTTGGTGTAAAAGGTTTCTTCTTTGGCACAGCGTTTTGTGGTTTTGGTTTACTGTATCCACTATCATAAGACTTTGTTTTCGTTACTATCACATTCTTTTGGTGTTTTCTAGCATCATTGACATTAAATGATGGTAATTTATGATAAGTAGCAGAGCTAATTTTTGGTAAATAATTTTGTATTTGCGGAACCAAGGGATTGTCGAATTTTAATGGTTCCAAAAGATTTAGATCCAACAGTGGTAGAGTTGGCTTCGTGTCTACCGTGACAGCAGTTTTCTTTCCATTAACAATCGCTGAAACAACGGTCTTTATCACAGGAGAGGCTAGTACTTGCTCTAGTTCCGCATTGCTTGCTTCATGTTTAGTATCCTTCTTCTTCGGATTCAAAACTGCTACCTGCTTAGCTGGCTTCTCTTTATAGCTCTTTTTCTTATCTTCGTGATATTTCAGCGGACTCAACTGCACTCTATGTTCGTTACTCTGTGACGCTGTTGGGAATTTAGTGTCAGTCGTTGCAGCGTGAAATTTGTTTCCAGCAGATTCATAATTCGAAAACGGCGCAAAGTTTTTCAGATCCTCCGCATAAACCATCGGCTGGGTTAAATGTAGGCCGGACACCTTATAGCTCTGCGGGCCGAAGAAGTAGTTGGGAGCTGTCTTGAATTGGTAACCCGGTGATGCGGAAACGAGGGGCTGGGCCAAATGCGGCGGAAGCTCTTGCAGCGGCACGAACTGTTGCGGGAAAGCTGCGCGGTACGTAGCCGCGGGGGCCGACGCCGCTACGTGCTTCCCGTATGAGTCTTTTAAATTCTTCAGGAACTCATCACTTGGTATAATCACGCTTCCGGCTTTAACTGGAGTAAGGTGCGAGCTCGCAGCTTGAGGAGATCTGACGTACGTCGGCACTTGGAACGAGAACGCTCCGTACGGAACCGCACTAGCGTACACGGGGACGTTTTGGTACAACCGTGGGGCACTTTCGGCACTTTCATTGTCCTTAGCCACAGAACTATTCACTGTATTGGGCTCTGCTAACGCCGCGCTGAACGTCAGCCAGCAAATCGCTGTCAATAGTACCTGTAAACACATTTCTCGTTAGTATTTGGAGGATGGAAGCTAAAATAATCTAATAACAATAATTGTTTGATGTTATTTTGAGTTTCGACAATAAGCGGAAATGTTTTAAGATAAACATGACTAAGAGTAGATAAATCATTGTTAGTTTGTCTTTAGGTCTGTTGGAATGATAATAATAATATTAAAATTTACCTTTCGCCCCATGGCGAGCGACGTTAGAGACGGAGGGAGCGGCACTGTGCCCGCGCGCCGAGACCGCCGGCTTATATCGAATCACTACGCAACCAACCGATCACCTGTTTTTACTCTATCCCTGTTATATCATCCCAACTTTATAATAATTTAATAGATCGATTAAATTTAATTGTAGTGAGAAATAAATAACTGAAACACTTCCTATATTGGATAAAATTGTTTGCACCTATTGTGAGTGACGACAAAAGGCTAACGCTTCTTAGTTGCGGATTGCGCAACGGCTATTGAACCAGTGATTGACGGGTCCCAAATAAATGACAATTCATTGGAATTTAAGAAAAAAAACATCGTTATGTGACTTTAAAGTTTAAGGAAGTTGAAGGTAGAAACTGCCCTACTTTCAGGGTGGTCAGTTCCCTTGAGGGCTAATAAGTAGGTCTACTTTAAGGACTTTAAGCTTATTACAAAACTGAATAACTATTGGGAAACAAGCCTTGATAAGCCAAGAATTTAAAAAATACAGAGCCGCATTCAGCATTTTTAACAGAGTTAGAAAGTCCGTTTTATATTGCTGCAGTCTTCAAAAAAAAGTTAAGATTAGTAGGTACTTTACATCACACAGGGCGAAGGTATTGGGTGCTATTTCAGAAACAAAGATTACAAACAGAATTAAGAAATAATCCCGCAAGACTGTAACAGATATAGCGGACAAATTGATTTCATTGTGGCACAAACTAAATCCACCGGTTAATGATCCATGGAAATGCTATCTGTTACATACGTTTTAATGGGAAAACCGCAAGATTCGGTTCGAAAAGGTGTTGTAAAACCCACAGGTACCTAAAACCTATTTAATTAAACTGTAAGTGTTAAAAATTAGGTTACCAGAATGGTTGAAGTGAAGACGAAAATAGATACCTATATATGCCTACCTACAATACAAATACTTGCTTGCAGTTCTTAAAATACGTGGGTACGCTGGAATTTTAAGTTTCACTTAATGAACTAAGTGTAAGTACCTATGGATAGGAAATTCTCTGCAGAAGCATGAAAAGATTGCTGAAATCTACCTAAACCGACAGATTTCTGCAAAATGATCTGACTCGTTTTGATATTCTTCAACCAGTAATTTCTAGAAGGAAAAACAGTGCGGCAAGCGACAAGCGTAGTGTCGGACATCGACGCTACGCTTAGTATCTAACCAGTAGATACCTACGAGTAAAAGATAGACAGGTGACTTTACAACCGACAGAATAAGGTTAAAAGTAATTTTCAATATATGCAACTGCCTGCAACATTAATATCTATCTAAATTATTAGGATCATTCATATGGACACACTCTCTTCACCCTTGTACACTTTCATCTCTACGGTCAGTGCACAAAGGGTGAGCTTGCTGCTAGTTTCTACAGTGAAAGTCTAAGGTATCAGATAATCGTCTCGAATAGATTATTCTAATAACATTGATTGTAGAAAATACGTGGGACGTTTGACCATGATATTTGATAACGAGGTTTTGAAAATAGGACGGGTCTGCAAAAGAATGAGTTTAAGTTTATGAAATTAGGAATAATACTTACTACTGGACAAAATAATAATACTTTGTTATTCTTAGATAAAACCATAGATGGGAGAACTCGCCACAGTTGATGAAACAGCCGATGGGTATTGAGAAAGACAGTAGGTGAGAAATTTTGAAATGGGAATAGCTATGGCA
Source organism: Anarsia innoxiella (assembly GCA_947563765.1). Taxonomy (NCBI): domain Eukaryota; kingdom Metazoa; phylum Arthropoda; class Insecta; order Lepidoptera; family Gelechiidae; genus Anarsia; species Anarsia innoxiella. Next base: position 10,837,998 of record OX387393.1, on the reverse strand, counting down.
AGAAAGAGACTTTGATAAATCAGAAACAGATTCTATAAGAAATCAAACCTTCGGATAAATAGAGCATCCAATCCAACCTAATTGGTAGGTATAGCAAAATTTTCGGTATCACTTACATTCAACATCCCCTATTCGAGCTAGTATGGAGAAGTGGCAGTGGCCGCCAACTTCTTTTTCTCCATATTAGCTCGAATAGGGGATGTTGAGTCTAAATGATACCGTTCTTTTTACTATACCAGGCTCCATACACATATATTCGATGCCATTTAAAAAACGGTTGAGATTTTTTAAGAGCATAGAAATGTAGTTTCTCAAAAAACGGAAAATGTACAATAAGGTAAAAATGTTAGATATGACTAAGCTGTGGGATACGGATAACATAACAATAACAACAAACTTAAGTAACTTTAATTAAACTATTAGGTGGACTATTAGGCAAAAACTATAAAAAGAAGTAAGTAGGTACCTACATAGGTACGTACTCATAAGTCATAACTTAGTAGGAAGCGATTTGTTAAATTGGCTCCTTATTCATGATTATCTGCCTGCTTAATTCACAAACCACTATAATTAACTACTAACTACAAATTATGTTTCTTGGTTTATTGGCATTCGACTAAGTATTCACAAACGTTTACCAAAGAGGTAAGTACTCACTTATTGATGTAAAAAAAACTAGGAACAACATACTTTATTGTGCATGACACGAACGTTCCTCACGCACTGAATTATGTGTTAGTGTGTCATTGTTTTTTTTTTTAGTTTCCTTCCTAAATTAATTAGAATAATTATTTATTAGATATGTTTGCGTAATATCATAATGTGAAAATAGAATAGGTAGGTATTTTTTGCTAAAACACGTAGGTAGTTTTATTAAGTTAAACAACTTGCCGAATATTTTCAATGCGACACAAAGTGTCCAAAAAAAATAGGTATGTCAAAAACATAAATTAAAAAATATATACGGTCGAATTGAGAAACCTCCTTTTTTTGAAGTCGGTTAAAAACAGAATAAAAATAAAATATCAAATAGATACTATTAACATTTTTAATTATGTAAAAATAATAAAATATCCTATTAATTCTAAACAGAATGCGAAACAAATTAACTTGGGATGCATTTTATTTACACAATTACCTATTTAAAACCTGACGGGTCATAGAATAAGGGTCGTGTGTTACTTAAAAATGGGTCTTATTTCCATTGGGCCGATGGCCAACATATTTCGCCATTAGAAATAAATTCGATTATTTTAAGATCATAGTGGCTAAATCTTATACACTCGGCTTCAAAAAAATCGCACGTCCGTAAAAATAGGCTTTATGCACTGTTAATCCTTAAGACAAGCAGTTATTCGTAGCAATATTGGTATCATTTGAGAGCCCTATAAAAACTCTTTAAAAAAATATCCATTTCATTTGATTAAAGAAAAAGCTTAAACACTTTAAGTCACTGTGAATGACAATGGAACTGATTCTCCTCTTCAAATTTTGTTTGTATTGTTTTGTTTTTGGGGTATAAAGGGGTCGATACAGCTTATTGGGGGATAAATTTGCTACCAACAGTCGAAGAAGACACAGAAGAATATCTTTCATCAGAAAAACGTCCTTGAAGATGGACACTACTGCTGCTGAAGCCGCCCAAGTTATCGCACTACTGCAATCAGGACTACGTCAGTGTGATGTTGCTCGGCAATTGCACTTGAGTCGCTTTTCTGTTCGAAGAGTGTACCAGCGGTTCCTGCAGATCGGTGGCTTTGTCCGAAGGCGTGGGTCTGGTAGAAATCGCTGCACTTCTGCGAGAGATGACCGATTCGTCGTATCGAAGTCTTTGAGAAATTGGTTCTCTAATGCTGTTGAGTTGCAACAGCAGCTTTAAGCAGTTCGTAGAAGGGCCGTGAGTGTCTCTACAGTTAGAAGAAGACTAAAGGAGAGAAATATTGTGGCTAGAAGACCTGCCACGGGTCCAAAATTAACCGCAGCGCATCGGCGAGCACGCCTGCAATTTGCTCGCGCCCACATCAATTGGAACCTGGACCAATGGAGAGCTGTTCTCTTCTCTGACGAAACGAGAGTGTGCCTTTTCTGCAACGATAGACGCAAAAGAGTATACAGAAGACAATGGGAACGTTTTGCCCAAGCCTGCATCCAAGAGACGGTAGAATACGGGGGCGGTTCCTGCATGTTCTGGGGCGGCATATCTGCCGACGGCAAAACTGAACTTTCTTGCGTCTCTCGGACCGGCGGTGCTCGCGGGCAAGGGTCGATGACTGCTCACCGGTACATCACAGAGATCCTGGAAGAACATGTGGTCCCCTATGCTGGATTTATTGGCGACGGGTTGACATTAATGCACGATAACGCTCGCGCGCACACTGCTGGAATTGTGCAGGGCTACCTTCAAGAGGTTGGGATCCCTGTCATGCAGTGGCCAGCGAGAAGTCAAGATCTGAACCCGATAGAGCACCTCTGGGACCAGCTGAAACGCAAGGTTAGATCCCGTGATCCCGCTCCCGCGACTCTTCAGGAGCTCCAAGACGCCGTTATTGAGGAATGGGACAGAATCCCTCAAGAAGAGGTCCTAAAGTTGGTGCGATCCATGAGGGAGCGCATGGAAGACGTCATTAGGGCTAGGGGGGGTAACACTAGGTTTTAGGTTAGTTTTAAGCAACTTTGTTTTGAAAAAAATATCAGATTTTATTAGGGTTTTTTAAGGATTTTTCTTGTTTTGTAAATTTTTCTCAGTTCCAATAAAAAACATTGAATGAATTATTGTTTTTGCATTCTCTGTTTCCTTACCTTTCAAATGATACCGAACATTACCAATATTTCATAATACAAATATGATTGAAAGATATTTAAAATAGATTTCTTAAAAGGTGCGATTTTTTTGAAGCCAAGTGTAGTTGCGAGTACAATGTATCATTTTTTCCTCGATCCCTCTCTGTCTTCCCCATAGAACCGGTTTTAATAGAAATAACATGACCTTGCAACGCATATATCATAAATACATTTACCTAAGTTAGGTACACACCACGGGTTTTATGAAACTGGCCATCGGCCCAATGAAAATAAAACTTAAAGCACATCACACATCACAATTGGCAAAGGATTATATTAATCAAAATAGTATCAGCTATTGATTTAAATATTTAAAATAGATAGGTTAACTATCTAAAAAGCAGATTTTTTGTCGAATTCTAAAATCTAAAAGATAAAACACAATATTAGTTGACAATTTAAACTACCATAAATATTTTATGGTATAGTTTTTTTGCATATTTATTAGACAATTTGTTTACTTATTTACTTACTAGTGGCTGCCCGCGACTTCGAACGCATTTATCCTCATATCTTGAAAAACTTACGCAATATCTCAAAATTATATAGTCTATATGTTATTCTGATGTCTAAGCTAAGTTATTGTAAAATTTCATTAAAATCTTTTGTGGTTTTTACGCGATGAAGTAACAAACATCCATCCATCGGCACAGACATTGACATTTATAATATTATTAGGATTAGGATTTATGTTGTAGGTATCTTTTCTTTTTCAACACTGGACCCATGTGAAAACTATGGGTTACAGTGGAATTAGTAACCTGCACAAAACGCACGAAACATATAGGTACCATTTTGATACCAATTGTATACTTACCTTCGATTTCATACACATTATTTAGTACTTATTTAAAAGTAAGTAAAACACAAAACAGCTATTAGTTGCTTTTGGCCATTGGCCAGTTAAATATAAACACATTTTTTGGTCATATGGGCAAATAACCTTACGCAACTAAGTTGTTAAAACTTAGTGATCAATATTTAAAATTACTTAAACCTAAAATAAAATTATACACGTCATGTTACTACAATAAAATCTTTTTTCATCAATCTGTTGGAGATTCAAATTATTAAGGTGATGAAAAAATTAAAATTATCTCGTTTTCCGAAAATAAAATTGTTAAAATGCAATATCGAATTGGCTTAAAAGGAATCATTTCTAAACAACACATTTTTGTCACGTCCTCTGGCCGAAAGCAGTCACGGTAGCGAATCTTATTCAACGAGGTATACCTAGTTACATACATACATATCCGTCACGCCACACTCCCATTGGGGTAGGCAGAGACCACTTCCTAGTATACCTAGTTAGTTACCAAATACTTATTTAGTATCCAAATCAAATGCATATTACACAAATTCACTCCCCATTCCATTCACTACCATTTGCAAGAACAAGAAACAGCAAAGAAAGGAAAGCATGCATTACTTCGATCTTTCTCGCTCTGGCAAATGACCGTCCACAGCAATAGGAAAGAGAAAGATGGATTTAAGCATTACTTTTTCCCATAGAACGGATCACCATCAGGGGCACAAGTCTGCTCATCTTAAATAGCCTCAGTTGCGTGTCGACAGAGTGTCAATGACATTTTCTGACACATTTGGTATTCTGCTGAACAATGGTTTATTTATACCAATGTTTAAGGGGACAATGGTTTACTGATTGCGACCAAATGTGTCAAAAAATTACATTGACACTCTGCCGACACACAACCAGGCCTCCGTCACTCTATGTACTTGCGCGCTATAAATACCTACCGCTCAGCGGGCCGCTTGCGGACCAAGCGAAGCGCGGTTGTCAGAACGAAGCGCACGCACGTTGTTCAAATTTTGATAGTTCCATTAGTTTTTTTGTTTGTTTTGAATGTTTTATAATTTTTAATAATTACGTTTTTTTAATGAAAAACATAATAATAACCGAGAATTAAGAAAGATAAAAAAACATTAAATATTAAAAATAAAAACATGTTAAAAATAAATATATTAAAAACGATACAATTTTAAACTGTCCCTATAAGTCGGAACATATTCATAGTTCTCAATAATATTATAGTCACAAAACGTTTTGTTAATTTAATTTTATCGAAGAGGCAGCCCCGTGATTTTTACGGATTCGCGCGGTGCGAAGGAATCACAACTATACGCTTGAGTATTTAGGCACATTTTAGCATGCAGTGATATCTGACGTGACAGTTGGGCTATTACGCACTGTTAAAGCAGTAGGTATTGGATATTTTGTTCTGAGTGAAGTATCTGTTACGTAGTAACTATTAGGTAATCTGTGACACAACTTAGAATATTGTTAATAAGCAGAGTTGGGCCCCTGGCCAGAGGATTCTCAGGTGACTAGCTCATCTATTACAATAAAAAAATACCTTGATAAAAGATAAAACCATAACTTAAAACTCAATCATATCCACAATTTTACACAAACAACTAAGTACTTACCCTAATTTTTTTTTTTAAATCACTACTTGTTCGCACCGAGCCTATTAAAAACGTTTCTTGTGATAGTTAAATTGTTAGGTTTCTTCATGCCTAACCTAGCTTTTACGTTGCTACCTTCTGGCATAGACAATCTTCTCTCTGGCTTGTTAAATACGGGTGTGAACTTCGGTTTGTTTACAACCAATTTCTTATTCGCTTCAATTTCTTTATACTGTACCGTGTTGGAGAATTTCACGGACTTTGCTTTAGGTAATTCTAGTTTTTCTTTGACTGATATAGGCGTTTCATCCGCTCGCATTGTACAAGCTATTTTACGTATGTTATTTTTATTTGTTGTCACTGTGACTACCTTTTTCATGTTCACAGCCCCACTTTTAAGTATTCCTTCGTATTTGAGTGCGTCTTTAGGTATTGGCACGTCTACATCGGATTTTGAGCCAAGGCGAGCGTAGATTGGTTTTGCCTCTGGTTTGGCCTTGACTAGAGATATTTTTTTCGCTGGCAATACTGGTGTAGGTTCCGTGCCGAGACGAGCGAAAACTGTATGCTTTGATGGTGGGGCTGGAAGAAACAATGTTGGTTAAAGTTTTGAAATATGTAGGTATACAGCTATAGGTTATTTTCTTATTTTTAAATACTCTATCTATAGTTTACCTTCATGCATAGGTGTATCAGGCGGCGTCCCAAATCGTATCAGTCTGGACTTTTTAATTGTCAATTCGGATCTGCAAAATTAAACACAATCAGAAAATCCATGTAGAGAGTAGTTTATATTCATTTTAATAGCTTTCTTTGCTACTGGATAAAAGCCTATTCAATTTTCCATCTTAAGCAGAGTTCTGGTGATCATGACGCACAACGCGTCATACCGCAGGTACGCGGCCGTCGACGTTTTTCATATGATTGAATGTACGGCATCGCGTACCGCATACCGCAGCGTTGTGCGTCGTGATCACCAGCCCAAAACTTTACTAGGTCCTCCTACAGTCTTTCCACTGTCGTGAAACTGTCTCTACATGGATAATTTAACAAAAAATAAGGCTGCGTCCCCATTAGGCAAACTGTTAGCGGCCGACTGAGTGAGCCGCAAATTGTGGCGAACTGAAATATGACGTAGCTGCAAACTTACACCGATTTTTATGCGTCGTCGCAAGCAAACTTATTAGTTAGTCGGCTATTTAAATAGTCAGCGCGCGAAACGCTGCAAACTGCGTAGAGTGAGCGCAAAATTAGCAAACTATGGACACTCCATTTAAAGTGTATGGTTGGGCGTACTAAATCGATACGCCGCAACCTCAGTCAGCCGTTAACATTTTGCCTACTGGTGACGCAGCCTAAACCCTATTTTCAACATACTACATACCCAGATTCAAGAGATTTCCTCTTCTGCGCTTGCACGGGTGACGCTTCTTTAACTTGTGGGTTGCGAGTGTAGTGTTCTAGTATACGACTGGCAGCTATTGGGTAAAAGAAGAATTAATTTAGAATAAGTAAATTTTTTTTAAAAGGGGGTTTTAGCCATTGGCACAGGACCGTAGTGAATGGCGCGAAAAAAGGGAGGCCTATACCCAGCAGTGGGGAGAAACGGGCTGATTTGATTGATTGATTAAAGTCAAATGGAAACTCAAAAGAATTTACAGTAAACGGCGATAAAGAATGCACAACGACAATCTCCGGTTTTCCGAATACATACAAACAAATGCTAATTTCCATTTACCTACATCAATTATTTTAATTGTTCATTTGATTTTGAATTTAGACCTAAGTACTTTCTTGTTACAATCTCTCACATTTCAACAATGACTGATAAAACAAATGGCATGGTGTATGCTACACAGATATAGCTATTTGACGTCGAAATTATTGCATTCTTTATCGCCTTTTACTGTAAATAAATTAATGTTTTATCTATTTTTTATCGAGGCTACTACTACCATACTATTAATGGCTATGCCAGCCTCATAGGAGCATTCAATTATAACTCAAGTTACAAAGCACAAAAGTAAATTTTACACTTACGAGAAGACTGTTGTGATACGGTAGCTCGGCCGGTGACGGCGGCTACTGGCACCTTTGCTGTTACTGTAGTGCTCAGAACACGGTCTCTAGCTGTGCTCTCGTGTACTTGCTTTGCGTGGCTAGAAAGTATAGTCAAATAAAAGTTCATAAGTAACAGAACAGAAGGTGGCACAATACTTAGGTGAAGTCACTGTGTCATGCATGAGGAGTATAAGTATGGACTATGTATATTTAAATGTCTATAGACTGAGCTCTAAAAACGAATACCATCTAGGCCAGATTTAAGCATAAAAATATGCTTAATACATTTGCAGAACTATTAAATTAAAAAAAAATATTTGACACAGATTTTTGTGAAGTAAATACAGCCATAGCAATCAAGAAAATCATAACAAAGTAATGGACGTGAGATTGTCTAGAACAGATTTTCTTAACTGACTCTTAAGAAATATACTAATTGTATAAGCCTACTTCAATCAATGCTCACCGTAAAATAGCAATCACATCCCCCATCCTGCTAATCCCCATATCTCTCAAGTACTCCTTGTTTAGGTCCAGCAGCATGTCATTCTGGATCCGGTTCTCTGCGAAGGTCAGCGCGTACGTCGCTGCCACATCGGACGGTATGCCTGCCGTTGTGAAGAAGCTTACCCACATGCCTGTAAAAAAGAGTTGTCATTTTTATAGACTTCAATATTGTTAATTAACTATTATTAAGCTATTCATTTTAAAATAAAGATTCTTTAACTTTAAATAGTAAACCAAATTTAAACCAAATTTAAAACACAATAAAAATATATTTACTTGCTCAAATAATAACTTCATATAAGTCATAGTACTAGACAAGAGCCTCTCCCATTTTTAAGAAAGAAATACAATAAATCATTAGTTTATTTGTCTATTAGAGAAGACAGTAGCTACTGCGGTATGTTATGAACTTTCGTTTATACGCCAAAAAAATATATATTACCATTCATAAGTGGAAGAGAAGCGTAGGTGTATGCAATCAAAATTGTGCCATTTGACTAAAAATAACACAGCTACACAAAAATCTGTTACACACCTTTTTGATAGGAAACTTACTACGTAAAATATAACCTACGATATAATTATATGCAGGTGATCAAACAACCTATTTTGAATCAACAAAATACCAGCTATAAAATACCAGCGATGCGATCATCCAAATAAAATAACCTTGGGAAAGAAAAAGGATCTTCTCAAAACAACCTCAATTACAACCGAAATATTGTGTACACTACATTTGTTTACTTACTAGTAAGTGCTGAATCCATTTTATTTGTCCCTGAATTCATTTTTAATTAGGAACAATATCAAATTTCATTTAATAAATCTAAGAACTATTACATTCCACAAAACAAAATCGCTGGCTGACTGACAGATAGATAAAAAAAAATAACCAACCAACCATAGTCTAATCTGGGGTCTATATTTGTCTATAGTACAATATTGAAAATTAGTTCTTATGCCAATACAATAAAGTTTAAAGTAGCTTAAAATTTTTTAATCGACTTGGGCATTTACTTTTCGTTCAACGCATAGATATGTAGAAAATGCATAAAATAATATATTTTATCTCAATACGATATTAATGAAACATCAATTCAACAGCAACGAATTTTTTTAAGTAATTATTTTAATATGAGTTTAGTTTTTCTATTAAACATATAATTGAACGTATATAGTAAGGTTTGAGAAAAAAACGCTCCGTTGCACGAATGAGAGAGCCAACCGTCTGTCAGTCATCACGAAAAATATTTTATTTTTATTTCATTCTTTCTGTCAATTTTCCTGTGCAAATACGAATGTTATTGAAAAGCCTGTTGATTTCCCAGCTAATTAAACCTATCCTGTTAACTAACCAACCGAAAGTTGTGTGTCAACGTAAGTAACCGACACAAATAATATAAGTTGTTCAACATAACCTTATCTTCTACCGAGAGTAAACTAAAAATAAAGCAAATCCTTTTCAGGCGGACTCCTGTCCCAAATAACCAGGAAGATGTGCTCGTGTTCGTTAGATGAAGTTCCATTGGTAGACATTGACCCGTCTGGAATTTTTAAATACGTACTGTTGAAAGTGCATGATGCGGAAAAAAGACAGGTCGAACCTACTATCACGATCGTGAGAGGTTATCAGAGGTGTAACTATCATTCTGATATCTATGATGAGGTTTGTTGATAGTTTACATTGTAATTTAATTTGTAAGGTGTGAACTTAAGGTCAACAACCTTAAATTTTGGGTCAATGACCTTATATTAAGTAGAAGATCATTGCTTTTTGAATTTACATTTTTTTTACTTTGAGCATTATCTAAATATTATGTTTTGTTTTCAGGTCCAAGAAAAACTTAAGCCCTTAGATTGCGAACCACTCGGTGGAGGCAGAATTTCTCATGATCCCCAAAAAAAGAAGATCCACATATATGGCTATTCACAGGGCTATGGCAAAGCAGACCATGAAATAACAGCACAGTTAATCACTAAAGCTTTCCCAGGATATAAAATTACTGTTAGTGACGAAGGATATTAAAGCACAGAAACCAACCATTGAGTTTAATTTATTATCTGAAATTTGAACAGGATATTAGCCTGTGGTATTTGTAAACCAATGTATGTTCTGGCTAAGTTCTAATCTAACCTTTTAAAAAGGTACTGGTAATGTATTAAAAGCATGTCAAAAATGCACATTTGCTTTTCATTGATTTATCTCCCGACTTTGGTATAAACTCGAAATTACTTGAAACAACGAAACTCGTTTCGCAGAAAACTAATATTAATCGACGTGGTTCCATCGCATCGCTATGAGATTCCATGCCATTTTTTACTTTTCTTCTAGCAAAGTTAGGTAGTGTATCCGAATATCTTTGAGAGCGCTCAAATATTAAGATACCACTCCAAAACCAAAAACGAAAAAAAATACTGTCATTATTGTTCTTGGTGCGTGTGTTTCGTTCATCGTGGAAAAATATCAATTTTTGTGTTAAAATGGCTAATTTTACAACAGACGGGAAAATTTGTATAGAGCGGGAACTTGAAGTGACCCAAATTGACAAAGATTTCGACGATATAGTGTCCCGATTTTATGTTATTGAAACTTGCAAATGGATCAGTGACAACAACTTTTTGAAGGTAAACAAACCATTTCTTTGCTAGTATTTCTTGCTATTTTGACAATATTAAATCTGCATGTCTTCCGATAGGTCTGTCTTCAGTTTCCTGACGAGTTAATCTACGTGAGCGCAAAGATTTACGAAGAAATCAAGAAGCGCATTGATGTAGATTTGTACATACTCGGAGACACGTCATATGCAAGGTATGTGTACTCCACAACAATGGTTCATTAATACAAATAACGAGCAGGCTTATAGCATCATTGTACTCTATTTCTTTCCTTAGATTAAGCTACGATTTCATATTATTTATAGGTTAGAAATAACTGTCCGTCTCAGAGACAATAATTTAAACCTTGAACAGATTATCTGAGAATTGACTCATTTTTCGTTAGAAACATAGCTTCTCCTTGAAACTGAACACCAAAACATCAAACTAGGAGTTATATAATTAATATGACTCAAAATTAGACAATACATAAACTTGTAACGTGCTTGTAAAGAACTTGTAAAGAGCAACCTCACAGAGTTTCTTGCTAGGTTCTTCTCTGGGGGAAACTGCACCTTACAAACCTAGCGCTAGGTTTTAAAAAAAATACCTATATAATAATGTAAGGGTTTCAAGAGCATTTTTTGTGCCTATGAAATAAATATATTTTTGACTTGACTTGACTTTGACTTGTTTTCACAATCCTTTCAGTTGTTGCGTAGATACAGTAGCAGCAATGCATGTGCAAGGAAATGCAATAGTGCATTACGGACACAGTTGCTTCTCTAAAACAAACATACCAGTGTTTACAGTATTGTCTAAGAAAGATTTAGAGATCGAAGAAACAATGACAACACTGAATAAACATTTCAGTTCAGATGAAAATGTGAGACTTTGTCTCTTTTATGACCCTGAATTTGAACATTGTAAAGGTAAGTTTATTTTATTAACTTTAGATTAATTTGGCCGTTTTATTTTTTATTTTAATACTAGAAGCTGCTTGTTACTTTTAAAAGCTTTCACGATGTTCTTAAACAGGGCTATTATAGCCTATGTATTATTCTGATGTGTAAGCTACTATATTATAAGTAAAGTTTCGTTAAAATCTGTTAAGTGGTCTTGGCATGAAAGAGTAAAACATCCATCCATCCATCCATGCATCGGTACAAACTTTGATGATTATAATTATGTAATATTTGTTAGAAAGATATACTCGTACATACATATACCCCCTTATTACGAAACGAGTTTTAAAGATAGTCCTAGGAATGACGTTATTTTTTGACATTTTGTCCATAGCCGAAAGTCATATAACTGAGTTTATTCTACAATTATAAATAAAACTCGTTTTGTAATAAGGGGGATAGAGTTAAGTGATACTTGATTGCCTTTAGGAATATGTACCTATGGATGTGAAAGTTATCATATTTTATTATTTATTTAAAAAAAATCCTTTTTACAGATGACCTATCAAAACACTGGTTCAAATCTTACCCACATAGCTATGTAGCTGTAGTGGAACTGGAAGAGCAACCACACAGGTTCCTTGGTAGAGTAGTGAGAGATCAAAGTGGAGTGGCTCATCCAGTGGAAACTTTGAAGGATCGCATCTGTGTACATGTTGGAACGAGAGGGCAAACTGTGTTTAATTATACGGTTTCTATTGAAGGTAGGTCATAGATAGAATAAACTTACCTTTTTATTTAAAAAAAACCGACTGCGTTTAAAAACGCTTTTTTATGTACCCAGTGTCACTCTTAGTGTAAATACGAATCTAACGACACTTCTCAAGCTAAAATCCATCAAGCTGTTCAGGTTGTTGGGAGTGCCAAAGAATTATAAAAAAAACATAACCCTCCTTAAAATACATACTTACTCTCTGGTTAGTCTCCAGTCTCTATGGTATTTCTAGTAGGTACCTTTTAATAAAGCAAGTCTGGTTTGTTCTCTAGATAGTATTTTAGGAAGGTCAGTTTTTTCCTTGAGCCTTCGCATAGAACAGAATGATAAACTTGCTTTGGACATATTTCAACATTGCCATGTTTTTCTCTAGCAAACAGGCAATCTGGAATTTCCCAATCTTGCATTAGCTAGCTACAGCTTTATTTTATACAAAATCTCTTGATTTGAGTTAAATTTTTCTGCCTTTCAAACCAGAGTCATTTATAAAAATGTTAATGTTTTTAACCTCTCACATCCCACTGACCCAGTATAAACCCAGACACAATAGATTTTCTATTGTTCTTTTTTTTCTGGGATGTGAAAGATTAATTTAATAGTAATTTATCTTCAAATGAATTATGTTCAAACTCTTTTCTCTGTTTACAGCAAAAGAATGGTACCTCCACAATACAGACACAAACACAATAGAACACATGGAAGAAACCGCTTGGATTAAACGAAGGAGGTTCTTAGTTGAAAAATGTAAAGACGCTAATGTAATAGGTATTCTTGTTTGCAAGCTAGCCGGAGACCAGACTAAAGACATTATCAGTAGAATGAAGACTCTTTGCAGAGTTAATGGCAAGAAAAGCTACATTGTATCTGTTGGGAAACCCAATGTGGCTAAGTTGGCGAATTTCCCTGAGGTAAGTTTTGTATGAACATTCTGTGTTAAGTTGTCAATGTAGAATTTTTGTATACTTATAGACTTTTTCATTGTTGTATTCATTTAATTTAGGAGTTCTATAGGCCACTACTAATTATATTAGTTAAGGTGTCCGTTTCACCTACTGATAAAATTTAACTGACAGATAAACCTATATTCATAAAACATGACGTTTAAGACAGAGACAGGTAGTGTCTCGATTTAAAAAAAAAAAGATATATTGCACATAACGTAGGGCCCTGTGCCGAAGGTTTCTTGCCGTCTTCTTCCTCTCGGCTATACTATACAGGTAGTGAACCGGCAGTAATTTTAGATAAAAAAAAGTGACATCAAAAAAGTGTAATGAATTTTGCCTATTTTTGAATAAAACACTTTTCATTTTCATATAAAATATCTGTCAGATAAATTTTATCAGTAGGTGTTGAAACAGGCCCTAAGCATAATATCCTAGATATACCTGGATGTTTTACAACTGGCCTAACATTCTGTGTTAACTTGTCATCTCTTATTGTTCACAAATATATAATTTCTTTTCTAGATCGATATTTACGTAATGATAGCATGTCCAGAAAACGATTTATACGGCAACCGTGACTTCTACAAACCTATTGTGTACCCATTTGAACTTGAAGTCGCGTTGAACTCAAAGAGAGAACCATATTTCACACAACACGTCACAGATTATGACGAATTGCTACCTGGCAGGAGATATTACTGCGAAATCGATAATATAAAGCAAGAAACAGATGTAAGCTTAATCACAGGAAAGATTAGAGAAACTAAAGTGAATGAAATAGATGCTCCAGGCATGGAATTAGCTGAAAAACAAAACTGGGCCTTAGAAAACATCGGACAAAATCTCCAAGATCGATCGTGGCGCGGCTTAGAACAAAAACTCGGTGAAACTGAAGTGAAACAAGCAGAAGAAGGCCGTAAAGGAATACCGCTACAATACAAAAACGAACCAGAATAAATTGAAATTAATTTTATTGACTGATATTTACATTTTTGAGTTAATCATGTACAAATGGTATCCTACTGGAGTAAGACTGCAATTTATATGCCTAATTAGATGAATTATAATAAGTTATTTTGTGTTATTAGAGTTTTAATTCATGCAAATAACAAAATATCTATATAAACTGAGAAATAACTGAATCATTCCTAATGTGACGAACTAAAAATACATGTTTTTCGAAATTTAAATTTCAATCCAGCGAATCATAGATAGGACCAGCCTTCCTTTGCCAATATATCCCTATGCTTTATCTACACACATCTAGGCCGTGTCCGGGACGTGTCATGGAAAAAATATCATTCCATACATTTTCTATGAATTCGTTCACACACGTTATCATGACGTATTTTTTTCCCTCCTGACAGGCCACGGCCCGGATGTGTGCAGATAGACCTTTAGACCACCTGTAGTGTACACAGACTGCTTCAAGCAATTGAGACCGACTGCTTGAAGCCGCTTTCGTGCGATGAAGTATTGAAGCAGTTGCGACCGCTCGAGAGCAAACGCATGACTATAGTTTACCGCGCGGTTGCGGCTTTAAGCAGACGGACTCAAACTGCTTGAAGCACTCCAAGTACAATACAGCTTTAAAAAACAGTTATAGTATAGCTATCAAATCAACAGATACCTTTGTGGCATTAAAAATGACATCGACACTATGAATAAGGTTACAGATTTCCAAGCCGTCGAGTACCTAAAAATAGTGCTTATCTTACATCACTTTCTGGTTCAAAGGATTCTGTGGTGACTTAAGCCATTCTTTTCTAAGTAGCTGTTTAAGTTGAGATAGTCGTAGTGTTGGGTTTTCAGCTTTGAGTCTTGGTAGGTTGACTTCTTCGAAAGCTGTGTATGCGGCTTTCTGTCGCTTCTCTGGGTGACGGTCCAAGTCTGATTTGTCGCTGCTGTGAAGGTAAATAGCATTTATTTTTTTCAATAGTTTATTGTAAGAAGTTAATATTCAGCAACAAAAAAAAACAGAGAAGTAATGCAAAAAGTGCCTAGCATATTTCGAAAAGCATTGATATTTCAGTAGTAATTTTTTTATGTTAAACAGTAGATGCTGCCCGCGACTTTGTATGCAATTATCATCATATCATGAAGAAATATTGTGATATTTTAAAATAATATAGCCTTTGTGTTATTCTAATGTGCAAGCTACAATATTGTAAAGTTTCATCAGAATCTGTTCAGTAGTTTTTGCGAAAAGAACGAATATCCTTACATCTATCCCAACATCCATCCATCCATCGGTACAAACATTGGCTTACCTAAGTATGGAGATGGCTTCATCAACAGACTGTGCCACCTCTCCATCCAACTGTATCCTGTTGAGATTCTCCTCCAGAGGTGGCTCTTCAACCACCACTCTCGCCGGCTGGAAATTCAAACATTTGTCATCAATCAACAAACATCAATCATGATGGATAAATAATCTTTTTTTAAATTGGCAAAAACTGTTGTTAAAATTGATAGTTCACTCTATAGAGTATTTTACTTTAAATTACTTTTAAAAATGAATCCCACTCAAGAACAAGAACTTTACCTATTTAGTGAGCCAAAAATAGTCTTGGCTGAGAGATTTATTTCATAAGTTACAAAAAATAAACAAGTTTAAACTTACAATAGGTTTCTCAGGCTCAGGTCTGACAGTCCTCTCCTTGATCTGTGTGATTTGTGCTCGAGTGACTTTGGCTGGAGGTGGCGCCTTCACAGATTTAATAGATTCCATTTCCTTCTCTAGCAACGCTTTTGCTTCAGCCTTCTTTTGTAGCTGCTCTTGACGTTTCTTCTCTTCTGCTTCCTGTTAATAAAGAAAAGGTTTTTACCAAATTGGGAAATATTTAAAAAACATTAAAGTACCTAGCCACAGAAATCAAAACCAATCGTAAAGAGTAAAAAAATAACCACAAAGTATTCATACATAACATAATGTAGGAAGGATTAAGGGTTAATTTCAGATTGTACCTAAAATAGAACGTAGATTTTAAAGAACCTAAATAATCTACTTACCTTCTTTTGTTGTTTTTTCTTCATCTTGTCGTCATTGTCTTCCCACTGGGAATCCTCTATCACCTTCTTAAGCTTCTGGTCTTTCTCTTCCTTCGCCTGCTCCTTCCGTTGACGCGCGGCCACAGCCTTGCTGTTCTCACCCGCAAATTTCTTCGGCATTTTGTACTGAAAAGTGAAAAAATACGAGTGAAAATTATAGGTACACACCACCAAGTATGTTCAACGGACCAAAAATCGAATTGGAAACGCAACTTACTTTAGTAAAACCCTTTTATAATGATGAAATAACCTCCGGAATAAGTACAGCTATAAAATTTAGTGCGCTTATTTGGAAGATTGCATGGAAAATTCGGAAAAATCCAAAAAGAAAAGCAGGCAGGCCGTGCTTGTCGATTGACAGCTGTTTGGTTACTGTCAACGTCAAATTTGACACATGCTAATTGGAAAAAAAATAACGTTCGGATTCATTTAATTTTGAACGACAGCCTCATCTCAAATATTTAGAGTGAAATAGCTGTTTTGGACAATGTCATGGTCTTCCTTCTCTTTCTATCATTTTGCGAGCCACCAAAAATCATGTAACAAAAAGTCAAAAACAAATTGCCTAATCTGTCGCGTTTTGGTTGGTTTTGTGTAAAAACATTGTTTAATTTACTTAAAATAACTCAATCTTACTATAAAACAACGAAGTATAAAGCAAACTTGAGGGCGTTCTTATTTATAAAAATGGCATTAGTTGCTTACGATAACAGTGATTGTAGTGATTACGAATCTGATGAAAATGAGGCTGTTGCAGTCATCCCAAAACCCACGATAGAAGGTAAATAAACTCTTAATACTAACCATACAGAAATCTTCACTTTCATACCTAACCAACTAAATTACCCAAAGATTAAATCTACTCAATACTTGGTCTTACACAATTTTCCCCTTTTCTAAAGCTTATATTGTATTCACAGTAGCAAAACCAACAACATCCCAACCTGCGAAATCATCAGAGGACGATGGCCAAAGTTTATTCAACCTTCTCCCTAAACCAAGTACCAAGAAACCAGAAGTCGTAGAGGAAGACGATGAATTCCTTCATAAAAAAGAAACAGCTAAGGATGTGAAACCTAAAGCTAAAATTACTGTGCCTTCTCTTAGTGATGTGAGTTTTTAAACACTTTTAAGCAGGAAATATTAATAGTCCTTTGGTCCACCCTGTGGTATTAGATTACTTTCAGTTTTTTTCCTTTTGGCTGTATGTACATGTAGTAAAGCTGCAGTTGATTAAATCAAAAAAAAAATTGCATTAAAAATGATCTACCTATTGATATTTCTTTGCTAGGAAAGATTTATGCTTATTTTTAAGAGAGTTAAAGTTTAGATAATGACTAATTCCTATGTTTCAGTTCAAAGATGTTGAGGACAGACCAGTTGCCAAACCCAAAGTAGCAAATGGAGTAAGTATATTTGTAACTGAAGTGTATAAACAATAATAAGTCAATTTAAAAGTACTTCAGCAAATACTAGAACTGCAATATTTATTCAGTAAATATGTTTTCTTTTCAGAAAAAATCTGGTCTACTCAGCATGTTACCTCAGCCCAAACACGCAGCTTTCTCATCAACAACGTCTCTTATCCCAAATGTACTTACAAAGAAGCCTAAACCTCTAGTACCAACATCCGTTAAGAAAAAAGATCCGTTACCTCCACCCGTTAAAAAAGCTAAAAAAGAAACGAGTTTAATCACTTACTCAGATGACAGTGACAACGATGATGAAGAAACAACAGACTTCTTCTCAATAAATAAACCCGTTGAATTACCACCAGATAATGTACCGTTAGATATAGATATGCCGTTACAAAAACCAACAACGACAACGGTAGATAAAGCAGCAAAGATCCAATCGTATTTCAAACAAGATGTGCCTCAACATGTGGAGTTGGAACCAGACTACGCTGAACCAAATGCAATGGAATACACCTCAGGATCAAGTTCAAGTTATAATGGTTATGTTCAACCAGAGAGCTCTGGTGATTTGCCGCTTGATGAAGAAGCTGTAAGTTTAGTCATTAATATGTTATTTTTAAAATAATTAGATTTGACCTTGTTACTATATTTTAGATAAGTAATAGTTTGGTAAGTAACAACATATTGGAAGTAATTTGGCAAATTCTTAGGGTCATGAGTGCGACACACCTGCGTAACGTTCCGCGGCTGGAGTAAATGTATGCGACGTAACTTTGGTTGGTCATAATAGGTGATTTGAATGAAACACATTGCGTATTGAACTGAACGTTCCGCACAGTACGTTACGCAGGTGTGATCGCACACTTATACATACGGAGGAACTTGCCAGTCTACTTATTAACTTTAATTTAATATTATTTTTTAATCCTCTATTGCAGATACGACAACTATGTGGAGCCCGTGGCAAAAGAAGGAAGGAAGACATTCAAATAGTAGACGTCAACCAAAAAGACGTATTAGCAGATGCTAGAGAGTGGCTGGTCAAAGGTTTAATGGACGACACTACGAAACGTGTATCTTCCAGTAAAAGGAGAGGGGATGAACCCACCAGTCAACAGAAGAGGAAACATCAAATTACTTATTTGGCTCATCAGGTGTGTATATGTTTAAAGAGTAAGGTATTAGTGAAGGGATAAAACAGTGTAGAGATAAAGCAGCGTGGGGATAAAGCAGTGTGGAGATAAAGCAACGTGGGGGTAAAGTTGCGTGGGAATAAAGCAGTGTGAGGATAAATCAGTGTGAAGATAAGGCAGTTGGGGATAAAGCTGTGTAGAGATAAGGCTCTGTTGGGTTAAAGCAGTGTGAGGATAAAGCACTCTAGGGATAAGGCGGTGTGTGGATAAATCAGTGGGAGGATGATAAAACTGTGTGGGGATAAAGCATTGTAAGTATAAAGCAGTGTGGGGGTAAACAGTGTGGGGATAATTGATTATGGGGTCAAGAAAAGGTAGGAATTCAGTCAGTCAATACAAATATAATTTAACATTTAGTTTAAAAGGATATTTGAAATCATTTAATATGTTGATTGTTTCATAGTCCTTGTTTAATAAGCTGACATTTTATTACAGGCCAAAGCAAATGAAGCAGAACTTCAAAACCAATGGGCAAACAGCAGAATGTCCAGACGGCAAACTCAATCTAAATACGGATTTTAGTTTAAGACTTTGTTAAGCATTAATTAAACTTGTAAATAGGTACTTCAAAAAGAACAATAAATCATACAACCCTTTTTTTTTTTAAACATTTTTTATTAACACTATTGTAAAGCTACAAATTAAATATTTAAATTACAATCTTCTTGCTTTTCTTGGACGAGGTGGGTTCCATGAGACTGGAGTACTATCTGTTACTGATACTACTTCGAGACCGCCCATTTGCAAGCCCTTTACTGCAGACTGAAATAAAATTAAAATATGATTTACAAGAGGCTGCTCGCGACTTAAAAAATAATCATGATATCTTAAAATTATATAGCCTATGTGTTATTCTGATAATTAAGCTACAATATTGCAAAGTTTTATCAAAATCTATTTAGTAGTTTTTGAGTGAAAGTAAGAAACATCCATCCATCAGGGGTCGATCCCCTGATAGTGGCACTTACTTTCCCACAATCACCTGTATTGCGTACCTATATTGAAAACATGTAGGTAATTTGGATAGTAACTTTAATGTATCTAATGTCACACTGTCAAAAGAGGTATTCTAGCTTTGTGGCCAGTATGGTAACCGCCGTGTCATGCGTTTATTAAACGCCGCAAATGGTTATTCTGCGACACGATTGTATGAAAAATAATTCCCACTATACCCACTGGCCAATTCTTGAATCAATGGGTGGGACTGTTTTGACTAAAAAAGTGAAATCCCAGAATCACCATTGCAATGGGTATAGTGGGATCGACCCTCCATCAGCACAAACATTGACATTTATAATAAAAGTAAGTAGTCCAGCTAGTAGGATGTAAAACAAGGTCTATTACTTCAGTCAAGGTGAATTATTATTTCCAAGTAGTTGATATAATTGGCAGGAAGTTAACTGCATTGTATTTATACTATAGTTCTTAAAATCTTACATGATTAGAATGGCAGGTGTCACTAAAAGTAGCGGCCCATAAGAGTCGTAATTTGCATCAGCAAAAATCATAATCATTTTTACAACTTTAATCATTTTAACATTATGAAATATATTTGAAGTGATTTTAAAACTTACCAATCTGCCAGGTCCAAGTCCACGCATCCTCACTCTTACTGTTTTGAATCCTTTATCAATCGCTTTCTGAAATAATAGATCAAATAATTACTTTATAGGTGACAATTCTGATCGTTAACACTAGCAGCTAGTCCTTGCAAAAGTTATCAAAATTGGAAGTCATATCTGGTTCTGTATAGTGAGAAGAAAGTAAATTACATTTGTAATAGAGGCTGCCCGCGACTTCGTATGCATCTATTGCCATATCCCAAAATAATATTATAGCCTATGTGTTATTCTGGTATTTAAGCTACAATATTGCCTTTCATAAAAATCAATTCTGAATTTTTTGCGTGAAAGAGTATTAAACATCCATCCATTGGCAAAAACATTGAATTTAAGATATTTTGAATATAATAGATTTGCAATAACTCACCGTAGCCAAGCTAATAGCAGTAGTTTGAGCAGCAATATTGGTTCCTTTCTTAGTATTCTTGAAGCCTTCTATACCACAAGATTTCAGGACCTTTATAGTGCCAACAGCATCCGTCAGAGTAAATATAGTGTTATTATGACTCACTCTAATATTGCAAATAGGTAAGTCTTTGTATGGAACTCCATTGAAGAGGGTATAGTCTGATTCCGCTGTTGGGAATATATTTTGTTTCCTGAAAAAAAATGATTACTTAAAAAAAAATTGTAAGTTTGTGGAAATGTTTGCCTACAAAATTGCTGCAGAAATTAACCATTGAAGTAATCAAAGGGATAAGTATTTTAAAAAGATAATAAATTAATCACCTCTTAATTTGAATTAATAAGTTAAAGGAACGCAATAGGTTTAAGATTTTATGGTAAGGTTATGTTTAGGTTTAGTTGCAGTAAAAAATAAAAATACTTTCTCCTAAAGACAGCTCCAGTTTGTGTGACCATAAGCACTTACTTTTTAAGAACATCGTCAAGGTCTACGATCTTCTCTCCTTGCACTCCCTCGTCATCAGCTGGGATTCTCTTATGATCGAATTTTTCAGTCGCTACAGGGGCAGAAGTCTGAATGTAACGCGTCAGGCTACCTGCCGTGGCGCGCAAACTATTTCTTATCGCCACTAACATTGTATTGAATATAATTTAAATTACTTTTTGGATTTTTTTTCAATCGAATTTCCAATTGTATAAAAACATAACCTCACTTTTTTGACGGCTAGAAGCTGTCAATCAAAAATGAGATACTGCGTTTATTTTATTTTGCAGTTTTATGCGTTTTGTTATTTACAACGTAAGGTCGCCTGGAAGAAACACTCTTATAAGCATTAAGACCGCCTCGCTGTAGCTTTTTTTTCTATTTTTAAATAATATCTGTATAGTATTGTTACTATTTATTTATTACTAATATGTTATTTATTATTTATGTGGCAAGCAGAACAGAAGAAGCCGAAAAATTATAACTGATTATTAATGCAATCCTAGCAATTCGGAACTGCAATAAAACAAAGGAATAAAATAAAACGGGGCTTTTTTATACATCGATAATTTAATAACTTATGACATTGATTACATCAACAAATAAAATTGAACTAATTTAATAGAGTCTGGCTAACGAAAGTAGATACTGGATTTTTTTGCAAACTTTTTATATGACAACACTAAAGTGTTCCTACCATCGGATATTTACCCTACAAATTGGGGTATTTTAAACAGAAAGTACTTAGGAACAATTAATTCCAAAAAGGCATTTTTAAAACAAACTCATTTTTAACATTTTATAAAATGAGTTTTAAAAATTCGTACGTGTGCTAAAATTGTATTCATCAAAAATAAGTATCGTATGTACGTGTTGGATCATTTCAAGAGCAACACTAAGTCTTAAGTTGGTCTAATAAATAGCTTAATTAATCAGGTACACTATTTACTAGAGAAAAACTTGGCAATTTTATTTTAAAGAAATTTATTTTCACCTTTTTTCCGAAAGATTTGGTAAAATCAGAATCAGTATATGGTATCCCTATCTCTGACGCAACAAGATGGCGTGTTGTTGATGTTTCGTTGTGGTTGACTTGCGTATATTTTTGTTGTGATATATCCGTGTTGATGCTATAAAAATGAATAAAACTATAAAGAGTGAAGTGCGAAAACTATTGTTTTGTATGATTTCAAAATATGAAGAGAAAAAGTATCAAAGTGAGTTGTTTTAACTTTCCTTTTTACTTTAGGGTTGCTATACTGATATTTTTTAAATTTGCCGCGCTTTTTCAGTATCAGCTTTCATTAGCCAGACTCTAGTAAACATTTAGGTATAATGACTGCTTGTGTACCCTTTAAGAGTTGATTGATTACTATAATAGCATTAAACAAATTATATTACCATCTATTTTATTCCATGACCAGTATCTTGTGATTGTTATCAGGAGGGAGCCACCATCGACTTTCATATAGCGGCACATGAAACGTCAAGTAACAATTAGTTCTTCAAAATTCCGCAATATGGCGGCAAATCACAAAACAATGGTTAGGTTTTAATACAACGTTGAAATACGACATTGACTTGAATTCACATATTATTTATATAGAGCAGCTTGCGTGTGTATATTTTAAGAATTGTTAGACACTAAGGCCGTGGCCCCATTAGGCAAACTGTTAGCGTCTGACTAGTTTGCGGCGTATCGATTTAGTATGCCCTTCAATATATTTGAAATGGAGTGTCCACAGTCAGCTAGTTTTCGCTCACTGTACGCAGTTTGCAGCGTTACGCACGCTGACTATCTCAGACAGCGGCCGACTCTCACCAAAACCGGCGTTTTCATTGATTTGAGTTTGCAGCTAACTCTTTCAGTTCGCCACTTTGCGGCTCACTCAGTCGGCCGCTAACAGTTTGCCTACTGGGACCACGGCCTAAAGAAAACATCCATCGAACATTTACATATAGCCATAAATAACAGCTTGCGTGTACCCTCTAAGGGCTGTAGGTATCCCCATAGCAACCAGTCTAAGATGACCTCCTTCAGCTAAGTATTTAGCTTTGATCAAAGTGTCAGCTGCCCATTTTGTAGTGTATTGCGGTGTTGGTTCGCCCGTACCAGCTAAAGCGTCTTGTGCCATTAGGAATGTGATGATAGAGGGATAGACGGGTGTTGAAACTAGTTTTAGAAGCATGCCGTTGTCGAGTAATTCTTTTATAAAGTCGTCATCTAGTTCTTGATTTTCGATGGTTTCCTGCGGACAGACAAAGAAGCGTGTTAAAAAAAAACAAGTAAAATTGAATTCAGAATATACACTTCTGGACACCTAAACCGAGCCACCTTGTATGATTGCTTTCTATCGCCCATATCTTAAAAAAAACATATGAATGAGCAAAAAGTTTTTATGCAGTTATGTAACTGTAAGGATTATCGCCTAGTTGAGGTGCATTTCGTTCTAAATTTGAACTTAAAAAATGAGTTAATGACCCGAGTTAACCTGAGTGTTGATTTGGCTTAACAACTGAAAAAGTCATTTGTTGGAATTTTAAAGAATAAGATGGTTTTAAACAAAAAATCTTTTAATTCATTAATTGTATTGCCTTATTTCATATCTTGTATGGCCTCCTAAAGCATTTATAATGGCATTCATGCGATTTGGCATCGAATTTATGAGTGTTAAAATTGCATCTTGACGAATGTTTTCACATTCCTCTTTAATTGCAATTTTTAGCTCCCGTAGTATTTGTGAGGCTGGATGACGAGACCGAAGGCGTCTTTTCAACTCGTCCCATAAGTGCTCGGTCGGATTTATGTAGGGATTTCTTGATGGCCAATCAGTTACAGTAATGTTGTGGTCTTGTATGAAATTTGCGAAGCTTTCGTGATGTGTGTGCTCTGGCGTTATCCTGTATAAAAATGAAGTCTGAGTCTGGAAACTTGGCATAAGGTACTACATGAAGCTCCAAACATTGGCGTATATATATAATATACATACGTATTCTAACAAATATGGATGTAATATAAATCTGAAATAAATTATTATTATTATTATATAGCGGGCGGGCAGCATTTAGAGATGACATCCGAGGCCTAGAACAAACCCAAAGCAGTTTTGCCGTTTTGCCAGCAGTTTTGCCACGCTAGATGATCCACGATCAATCGCCAATACTTACTCACTCTTCTATGCAACACTGTACAAAACATTCTCCCTGCCTTTGATAGACCTTTCTTCTTCCATTATTGCCATAAAACATGATTTTTTTCTCATCAGTAAAAAGCACCTGACCCCATTGTCTTTGCGTCCAGCGTGAATGTTGGCGCGCAAACTGAAGGAGCGACATTCGATGAGTTCGCTCTAGTTTGGGCCCATTGGCTGGCTAATGCGGTCTTAATCCACGTTCTGCAAGCCTTCTTCTCATAGTACGAGCACTAAACTATACTCCATGGAGGTCTCGAAGATATTCCTGGATCTGAACCGAAGTGAGGTGACGATTTCAGAAACTGACCGTCATCATAAATCCATTCTGTCGCAACGTTGTTACCCCAAATCGTGATCTACGTGAACGGTGGTCATATCCCCTAGTCTCTAGGAACCTGTGGTACACTCTTTGTACAGCTGACTGTCTTATGTGAAGTTGTATGCTGAAGTTTCCCTGGCTTAAACCAAACTAAAGGAGCGCCACAGGTTGAGCTGCTACTTCAGGCGAAGTATCCATATTTTTTACATAAAAACAGTATAAAAATTAACGATACCACTAACGGAACTTTTTCAATCCACAGCAACAAAAGAATCACTAATTAAAGCTCGTATTTTAAAGTTTTAGTATTGTTATGGGATTGTACGTAATGAACAACTACTGCTCCTCCTTTGTTTTTTGCGATTACAAATTCAAATTTAGAACGAAATGCACATCAACTAGACGATAAACCTACCAACTACAAAACTGCATAAAAACTTTTTGGTCATTCATATGTTTTTTTCAAGATATGGGCGATAGAAACCAATCATACTAGGTGGCTCGGTTTAGGTGTCCAGAAGTGTATTTTAAAATATTTTAAATTCAGAATTAATTTTAAATATCCTATTTTAAAAGTCGGTTAAAAAGATGCCTAAAGCTACGCGTCTACTGGATCGGAATCGCAGCGTACGGAGCGGAAGGATTTGTTGCTTTGTATTGATTTCTATGACGAAGAAATGTTGATCTAGTAACCGCAGTCCCATAGAAATCAATACGACAAATCCGTCCACTCTGTACGCTCCGATTACGATACAGTTGACGCGTAGCTTTAACTGCAATTGAATACCTTATGTTGTTGTATCAGCTTCAAGATATTGTCTTTGGTTTGTTCGGATTTATTTAGGAGTATTATCCAGATAGCATTCACTACTGCCTCGCCACTCACATTTTCCATCAAGTATTTGATTTCCTGAAAATAAAATATAAAGTAAGATGTTGGTCATATCTTGCAAGTTTTAACGTAATTGCAGCTCTACAGGGTGTTAGGAAAAGTATTACTTTCCTTTTAATCAGGTATAGTGTTAGTGATGTAGAACACATTCCACTAAAAAAAACTTATTTTTAACTCAACTCGCGCGAATCGCGCGATTAATAATGAAATTCTTAATTAAAAGTAAGTAAAAAAATTTTTTTTTCGTGGAATGTGTTCTAGATCATTTACACTATATCTGGTTAAAAGGAAAGCGATACTTTTCCTAACACCCTGTATACATTTATTTTGTCATGTTTAGTAGTTGGTGGATGACCATAGTTAGAGAATAACGAACTTCCTTCTCTTCGAAGGTGTATAAGTATATGGAGTTATAAATAAATGCCCAAAAGAAATAACATAATATTTTATCTTTTAAAACTTTGAAAATATAAGCAAACACATAGATATGTCTACCTACTACAAGCTGAAGAAGAAAGGAGGTTATGCATGAAAAATGTTGTGCATGGTTGGAACTTATCATTTAATTGTAGAAAATTATGTATTCGTTTTAAGCGTATCTAAAATAAATACACATACCTCTTCACTTAACACAGGTCCTCTGAGCAACAGCTTTATAAGTACGAGGCTCTCCTTCTGGTCCTCGGACGACAGCAGCATGTGTAAGTACTCGCACTGTAGACTGCGGCTATCGCTGTCAAATACACGTAATAGAGTATTACTATACTTAGGTATTCATTATCAGCTCTTTTAACGTTCCCTCTACAGGGACACGAGCCTACTATAGTAGGAGATTGATTCGGCTGTATTACACCACGCTAAGCTATGATCGCTAAGGCTTCCTAAACCTTTCCTTTTTAATAGTCTATCGTCCAGCCAAACTTTTTGAGCATAATGAAAATTAAAAGTGTTTATTCAAAAATAGGCAAAATTCATTACACTTTTTTTATCTAAAACTACTGCCGATTCCCTATATGGGAGAAACATGAACGGTGAAATGGTAAAATTATGGGCAGTAAATGACATTGCTCAAGCTGTTTGCCGTCACTTCTATCATTCGCTGAAGCGAGAAAGAGCAATGCAGCGTGCCGTGCTCATTGTCATTAACGCTAGATATAGAGCGGTCCCACGTGCGCAATGGCATCTGCTAAATAGAAATAGAAATATTACGACTAGAAACACAATTGTCACACGCACACGTGGGTTAGTTATGCTTGTGACGAATGTTGTTCAAAGAAATAAATATTTTAACAGTTCCACGTCAATACATATATGAAAATATAATGTTTGTAAGAAAAAATCTATCTAAATTTAAGAAAAATAGTGATGTACATAAATTGAATACTAGAAATAATAATAAACTTGTTTTGCCTGGTAGTAGACTAGCTAAGATCAATAATTCATTTGAAGGGAACTGTATACGGTTTTACAACAAACTGCCTGATAATGTACTAATTTTAACGGAAACTAAGTTTAAACGTTGTATCAAGAGGACTCTTTTACAAAGAGCGTATTATAGTTTTAACGATTTTATTAATGACAATAGGGCATGGTGTGTTAATGCTCTAGCTCCACACGATCATAATATATAAGTTGTTCTTTGTAAACAAATGATTGTAAACAATATTTTTAAAAAGAGCAACCTCTAGAGTTTCTTGCTGGCTTCTTCTCTGGGGAATCTGCCTTCCGAAGTCAGCGTAGCTTCCCTCCTTTAATGTTTTTCTTTTTTTGGCTCTTTAAATTCATTATTATGTTTTTTTTATTTTATTTTTTACTTTGTGACGAATTCAAGTGTAAATTTAATGTTACCTACGAATAAATTATTTTTGAATTTGAATTTAAAATTTTTAGTCTAGTCATAAAAGTGTATTTCACTTTTATGAATACCCCCAACTTTTATGAATAACTTACTTTTGTTCCCCAGTGGTCCACGGCCAGCAAACAAGTACGTCAACGAACGCCTTCTTCCGTCCCCACGTGTCGCATTTGTTCACCAGTTTATTGAATACTTCGCGACGACCTTCCAGGCTCATTAGTTTTTCCTCTGTAATTATAGAATATGATGAAGCTGTGTCGTTGTGTCGTATCAGGTGCTCAAGCGGATGGCGGAGAACACAGCAGAGTGGCGTAGACTACACCGACAAAAGCGATGCTCTTAAATTTGATGATGATGATGGAATAAATTGAGAGAGGCATTCTTATGACACAAAATTCATAGGTTAGCTTCTATGAATTGGAGTCTGATTTTGCGACGGCAGGTGGAGTAAAGTGGCTGTGATTTGCAATGTTAACATACATAGGACATCAACTTTTGAGACGCCGAACCGTATCTACCTAGTTCTTTCTTATTCGAGAGAGAAGAGAAAGATTTTGTATTTATATGTCGTGCAGAAATATCTTTGATAGCGCGTTTCAGGTAACTACATAAGACGCACGCCATCTAATAGTAATCCACTGAACTAATAAAGAAAACAATGCATTTACCACTGACTTCAACAACGCGCGCCATCTATGATCTAAACTGGGAACTACTAGACAGACAACACCACCACTTACCAGTAACATCTTTAAAATCCAACTCAGGCCATTCGCTCTTGAATAAATCCATAGAGAATTGCGCGATCTTTTTCATATCCCCGCTATCGTGAACCGTAGTGCGTTGACTGAGAGATAGTATGGCGATTTGTTTATGCGGCGGTAGGCGGAGTTCGGTTGCCTTGAACATCACTTTGTCGAGGTACTCGTCCGGGAAGCGTATACCGTCTTTGTGGTATTGTAATACGCGGTTTATTAACGTCTCTAGGTCACTGGAAAATATAAATTATTTATAGATTTGCATAAAAAATCTGCCATTATAAAAAGTCGATGAAAAAAAATTATGAGAAACGTCACGTCGTTTCACATGCATGACATATTCTCAAAGCAAAATGTTACAGTAATTATAAAAAAAAGAAGAAGAAAAGAGAAGAAGAATTATAAAAGAAAGAAAAAACCGGATACTCTATGGTTGTTTTATCAACGTTGTGAGTAGATCTCCATCTACCTACTTTACCATCATAATCATATTCTTAGCCTATAGCTGCCCACTGCTGAGCATAGGTCTCTGTAACAACTCCCCAATGCAACCGGTTCATCGCCACCTGCATCCAACGAGCCCCCTTAGCTTTCACCAAGTCGTCGGTCTGTCTGGCAGGTGGCCGTACCACACTGCACTTGGTAGTACGTGGTCTCCACTCCAGATGTTTTTGCCACATCAGCCTTCCGATCTTCGAGCTATGTGGACCTTACTTTGCTATGTGGCCCTTACTTTGCTACGTGGCCCTTACTTTTCTATGTGGCCCTTACTTTGCTATGTGGCCCTTACTTTGCTATGCGGCCCTTACTTTGCTATGTGGCCCTTACTTTGCTATGTGGCCCTTACTTTTCTATGTGGCCCTTACTTTGCTATGTGGCCCTTACTTTGCTATGTGGCCCTTACTTTGCTATGCGGCCCTTACTTTGCTATGTGGCCCTTACTTTGCTATAGGGCCCTTACTTTGCTATGTGGCCCTTACTTTGCTATGCGGCCCTTACTTTGCTATGTGGCCCTTACTTCGCTATGTGGCCCTTACTTTGCTATGCGGCCCTTACTTTGCTATGTGGCCCTTACTTTGCTATGCGGCCCTTACTTTGCTATGCGGCCCTTACTTTGCTATGCGGCCCTTACTTTGCTATGTGGCCCTTACTTTGCTATGTGGCCCTTACTTTGCTATGTGGCCCTTACTTTTCTATGTGGCCCTTACTTTGCTATGTGGCCCTTACTTTACAATGTGGCCCTTACTTTTCTATGTGGCCCTTACTATGCTATGTGGCCCTTACTTTGCTATGTGGCCCTTACTATGCTATGTGGCCCTTACTTTGCTATGTGGCCCTTACTTTGCTATATGGCCCTTACTATGCTATGTGGCCCTTACTTACACAGCTTGCCAATCCTTCCTTCTACTTACCGACTACAATACGTGCCAGTACTCAGCATATGTTTAAACACGTCCAAAGGAGTAGCGGACACATGAAGACACTGCAATAACGTCGTTAAACCACTGGCTTTAAGGTCGCCCTCCATTATGAGACTCGCGAGGCCGTCTATGATCTTGTCCTGGTCGCCGTGGGACATTTCTATTTGCCTGGAAGTGTGAATGTGTGTGTTAAAGGTGGCTAGTAAAGGGAGAATGTTAGTATAATGCTATAGTTTTAAGTTTATAGAAGAACAATGCACGACAAAGGCAAGGGGCCTTTTAATAGACCTCCACCTAAGATCACCCCGAAGACAACATTGACGCTAAAAGCGCCATCACATTTGAAGCACACATTTAAGTGTGACATACTCCATACAATTTGTTAGACAGCATTTTTTATATTTAACGCAGTTCATCGTTAAACGTACCTAGGTACTTCAAACAAAGAAACTTCATAGTTACTTTCGAAGGTACACATAAAATTCAAGTCAATTCAACCGGTTCAAAAGTTATCTTCGCTGCATTAAATCTATAGCTGACTCTGTCGTTCTCAAACATTAGAAGAAGACGGCACGATGTCTAGTAGATACCTCAAGATATGTATAAAAACTAAAGGTAGTAGATACTCACGGCCAAAACTGGTCCTTACTAATGTTAGTATTCTCAATAATGCCCTGTATGGTAGTAGAGTGGAAGTTCTCAAGGAATTTCGCCCAACGAGCCAACTCTTGTCCAACTTGGCCCCAGCTTTGTTCGCTGCAATACGTTATTCAGTAAGACTATTATAACCCTTTAAAGTTGTTAGTTTTTTTCCCTTCTGATTTTTAATGTCTTGACTGCAGGGGCATTTGATTAGGCCATAATCCACCATGTGTGGATAAGTAAGAAAAAATATAAAAAAATCCATAAAGTTAAGGAATACCAGAAGTGCCCTGCCACACTCAAAAGTGCATCATTGATTAATATTAAAATAAAATAAATTACACAAACGACATATTTAATAAATGTATGCAATCGTTCAATCATTCATTCAATGAATGTTTTCATTCGTTCAGTCATTCATTCAACGAATGATTTCATTACTAAGCTATATAAACAAAATCCCAGTAAATAGGTACTTACTTTTTATTAAACTTAAAATCATTCTCTTGTTCCTGCTGACAGTAGTCGACGGCTTGCGTTATCATCAGATTTCGTGTACCGGTGGGGACGCTGAAATAAAGCAATTTTACAATATTATAGCGTAACTACATCAGAATAACACATAAGCTATATAATTTAAAGATATTGTATAAGTAGAGGGAAATGGACCACCCCGATGGGAAAGAAGCGTGACGGATATGTACGAGTATGTATGTATGTATGAATGCTACGAATAACAATACTATAAAAAATAACTCTCATTCAATTACTGCTTTGATTTTGGTTCCACTACGTTGGTAAATAATAAGCAGTTACTGGACGCTCGTGGTCACGTGTCGGTCACATCCGCGACACGCCCCCGACGAGTCTAGGTGGCGGCCGATTGGCGCGCTCTCGGTAAGTACTTATTTTAAGCCCCGCCTATTACGGTTAGTAGTAGTAGTTTCGCGGAACCATTCATTTAATTCAGTTACGTTTTGTAATGTATGACATCAGAAACGTACCGTTGTAACGCGTCCTCAGAGAAGCAAGTATTAGCGACGAACTTCATGAGGTCGTCTTTAGCCAGCTTGTTGAAGTAGCTCGCGCACTGACGGTATTGCTGCATCCATTTCTTGCTGCTAGCTGCTCCTTGTGGCACCTGTAATGTGTAACACCGTTCTTTAGAGGTGAAGGTATTAATTTCGATATTAAGAAGGGTAGTATTGACTTTCTGTGTTTTAATGGGAAAGCATAGCTGTCGCTGTGTGCGTGTGGACGGAGTGAGCCATCAACATTTTTGCCTAGAAATATGCCTAACTTTTAGTGCAAGTTCTAAAACAATTGTGAAACTAAATATTTTAATTTGTGAAAAGATAGAACAAAAGATATGGCATTAAACATCGGCTCACTCAGTTGAGCAAGCTACCTATGAAAATTAGAGAAAGTATTAATTATTCATATAATATTTATATAGGGTGACTTTAAATTAGTGAACGATAGAAAAGGGGGTGCATGTACTGATCATAACAAACAACTTTCCCAAAGAAACTTTTTCTTTTGAGCCCTTTTTTTCTTTGTTATTAAAAAATATAAAAACGGTGTAACTGCCGGCCGTTGCTAAGTAACGGCCGCGCGCCGCCCGCGCCGAGCGACATAGCGTCCACCCCGCGCCGCGCCCCACCCCGCTCCGCGTGTTTCGCGCTGTTAGTAGCTACCTACCGAAATTAAGTTCACCTAACTTTTTGTCTTCCTTCCTATCGACGCTACTTTTGATAAATAAAAATGCGAAGTAACCTGCTCTAGTAACCTCTCTCTATCATTAACGAGTGGTAGAAAACTCGTAGGTACCTAAGTACGAGCAGGTGAGCGTGATTCAAATTTCGAATCAACTAAAGTATTTACAATGATTGAAATGTAATAATCAACTTATTTGCAGTTTTGATTTACCTAGGTACTTACCTACAGTACCTAGTTGTTGAAAGTGTCCACCTGCTACGTCTAAGTATACGCACAAACTGGCCCGGCTAAGGATATGGCGTTCGACGCGTTCCTTGTAGCACCACCGTAAAGTCACTTTTCACAATTTGAAAACTACTTTCGATCTTCATTTTTAATTCGTTGGCAGTATTAACTGGTCCGTCGCGGTACACCAAGTCCACAGAAAAAAAAACACGTCGATACACACCCAACGAGTGCGCAGGGGAGACTGCGTGCGTGACGTAATAAAAACATTTACTTAAGTACCTACTGATAGTGTTGACAAAAAGTCAAAATGAATGAAAGAGTGATTATCAATCAGTAGCTAAAATATCTTTATTTTAACTTATTATAACCCTTTACTGCATGAAAATGTATCGAATTTTATTTAAATCTCTTGATTAATTAGATTCAATTTTAATGAAAAAGCAATTTTCAATACTAAAATATTTCAATACTAAACATTGCATTTTAAATAGCGCGCGTGCGCTGCGGCGGCATAAGTAGTTCATGTGCGCGTCCGTCTCTACTTCTTTCTCGCTCACTCGGGACACGGGTCGTCCTCGTCTATGCGAAAACAGTAGGTAGGTAGTGTCGGGATAAGGAAGTGAATTTGTAGTGTAAACAAGTGAATTTAGTGAAATTTTGTTGCCAAAGAGATAGAAAACAAAACATTCGCCTGACCAACGCCCCGGGAACCCCTTGATCTGTGTTTAATTAGTGTACCTAGGTAGATACACCTACCTCAGTGAAAAGTGAATCTAGGGCTCTATCGTTACAAGTTTGCAATGCATTATTTGGTTGGAGTATTATTATTACAAGTTGGACACTTTCAACAAATGCTGTAAGTAAGTAAATAAGCTGTCTTTTAAAGAGTTTATTCCAATTTTTTAGACACGCGCCGCCGCCGCCAGGCCAGCCTTACTTCCTGCTGACTTACCTTATGTACCTACTACTCGTTGAACCGCTGCTGCTGGCTGTCTCAGCTGGCTTCTTGGCGGCGGCGGCGGCGGGGTCGATCCAATACCGTGTTATTTACCTATTTACTTGTTTTGAATTGTATTTAGATTATGATCACTTGACTAAGTAGGTAGGTATGCGGTTGTTAGTCTAAAACCTAGAAAGTTGTGATGAAAAAGTCGGAATCAGAATCCGTATGTGTGATCGAGAGTAGGTAGGTACTTTCGATGAAATGATTTTATTTGTTAACAGTTAGGTAGGTAGTTAATAGTTAATAGGTAGGTACTAGAAACACCAAAAACGCGGGGCGCGGGGCGGGGCGGCGGCGGCCCGCTGCGCTACGATCAGATGTTTGAGCGCTCAGCTGATCGTAGCGCGTGGCTCGTTGCGTCCGCATTTACACCGTTTTTGTATTATTTTTTAACATCGTAAAAAAGTGCTCAAAAGAAAAAGTTTCTTTGGGAAAGTTGTTTGTTATGATCAGTAAATGCACCCCCTTTTCTATCGTTCACTAATTTGAAGTCACCCTATATACCAGGATTTAGTGAAACTTTTGCTAAGTAAATCCTGAAAATTTCAGATCGCCTGGTAACGTAATAAAGTTTTCACAAATGATTTCTTCGGCTCACTCCGTCGAAACGTTTTTTCAACCCCTATTTCTGACGAAAATACTGAAAATTGAAACTGCTATGTAATTGTGAAAGTAAGCTAAGATAATATGAGAATTTGTGAAACACAAAACAAATCACTAACGCGGCAGGTTTTTGTATAATCATTGGTTTCATCGGCTCACTCCGTTGAAACGTTTTTCGTAAGTTAAAAATGTCAATATCTTAAGATAGAAACTAAAAACTGTCTTAACTTTTAGTGAAAACTTTTCACTAAATATCCACCATACTAATGTTTTATATTCCATGTCTGGTTTAAAAGATATTCAATTGTGTTTATTCTGCATACAAACTTCAGTTTAGGGTGACCACACTGTTTTCGTTTTCCTGTTAAAAACGCTAAATCATGGTCAAATAAAAATCTGGAGTTACGAATTTAGCGTTTTTAACAATTTTCAGGATTTACTTAGCAAAAGTTTCACTAAATCCTGGTATATAAATATTATATGAATAATTAATACTTTCTCTAATTTTCATAGGTAGCTTGCTCAACTGAGTGAGCCGATGTTTAATGCCATATCTTTTGTTCTATCTTTTCACAAATTAAAATATTTAGTTTCACAATTGTTTTAGAACTTTCACTAAAAGTTAGGCATATTTCTAGGCAAAAATTTTGATGGCTCACTCCGTCCACACGCACACGCTGTCGCTAATCAATTTATCATTCATTTAATTTCGTTTGTTCCATTCGTTTCAATTCATTGGTTCCATTCATTTCAACTCATATGTTTCTTTCATTCCGCTCTTTTCATTCGTTTCGTTCATATCATTCGTTGCGGTCATATCATTAATTTCATTCGTGTCGTTCATTGCATTCGTTTCATTCATTCCTTTGCCAAGCATCTTAAATCCTGAGACATATTGGCATCTCAAATGCTTAATTGTTTCTTAATTTTAATAAAATTATCAAATACTCACACTAAAGAAGTATTTAGTAAGCCACATAGTGTAGATGTTATTGATGGAGACGGGTACTTTGCAGACGGGCGGCAGACTGCGCAGGAACTTGGTGAGCAGACCGACGTTCTCCGGTTTGATTATTTGAAGGATGTGCTCTGAGAACACTTGCACAGTTGGCGTCGAGAAGAGAAGCTTGTAGTCTAGGTCTGTGGAGAAAGGTAAATTCAAGTTATCTGTGATGTATTTGTGTAAAGATTCGAAACCTCAGTAATATTCATCACGCTGAAGTTCGGCTATAGAAAAGTTAGGTTAGGTAACAGTAGGCTGATAATTTAGAAAAAACCGGCCAAATACGAGTCGAACTCGCGCGGGAATGGTTCCGTACCATTCACTACGTTAGCAATAGCCCAATAAACATCATCTGTGAAATTTCAACGCTCTAGCTATAACGGTTCGTGAGATACAGCCTGGTTTCAGACGGACGGATAGACAGTCAGGCAGCCAGCATCTAGTTTATGAATACGACATAAATGTTTACCTGGCGACGCAGCTTTAGCCTTCTTAAGCAGTTTGATGTGTTCAGCGGCGGTGAGACCAAACAAAACCTGCTTCTCATCTATACTCTTCAGGAGAGAGAAGAAATTGATCAACGCGTTGTGATTGTCTCCTTGGATCAGCGGCCAGAGGGATTCTTTTATACTGGAAATTGAGGATATTGGTATTAGAAACGACGAAAGAGCAAATATGGAACGAATGAAGTGAATGAGCTGTAAAGGAAGAATGAATGATTTTGTGAATGGGACTTTTTATTAGAGACGAGCGTGAGACGGGCGTGCGAGGCGTGGTCAATCAAGACTTATGAATTTATTTAAAAAAATACTAAATAAATAAGATACTACTGTTAGATAGTTAAACAAAACACAATTAAATAAGCAAGAGTAATTTAATCCGCTCAAAGAATGTTTTAACGTAAAAACGCGCGATAACGGCCTAATCACTCTATGTATGAGAGTAGGCTCGTGCCCCTCGATGGGGACATAAATGGGCTAGCAACAAAAACGCGCGAATGTACCACTTGATAGCTCTCGGAGTAGAAATAGGACGCGACTGTCAATTGTTACGCTAGGGTTGGTCAAAAACCGATTATCTTCTTAATACTACATAGATTTTTTTTTATATTATCAAATACGGATGCATATTATGGCCTTCTACAAACATGACCACCTCAACGCTTTTTAACTTGGCAGCTTTGTTAGACGTCAGCGATTCTTGTCAAGGAACACAATGTATGTATAAAATATTACCGAGTATGAGTATCAGGTTCCAACACAGGTAGCGTCTCAGCAGTGAGGTCGGTGAGCGTAGTGTCTACATCAGCACGATGCAGCCATACTTCCAACGGGTCCAGCTCGTACTTGATAGCCAGCGAACATGCTAGCTGCAGGTCTTCGCGGTATGGGGATCTGGGGGGATTGATTCGTTAATTCGTCGTGTAATCGAGCAAAAAGTCTTTAATAAATAGAAAAAAAAAATACACAAATAAGTACCTAAAAGTAAGAAACTACACTTTTTAAAATAAAACATATCGGATCTCTTTTGTTTTTACAACCTACTTATTATTCTTTTTATAAATTAATGATTAGGTACCTATTTATAGAAGTTATTGTTTATGCCCGTGAATGAATGGAAAGATGTGACGCTATTTGTTTCTTTGCCTCAAGTTTGTTTGATGTTTACGATCGAGCGTGATTAATGATGTTGAAAATAAATTAATTGAGAAACTGAAATCATGCTCAAAAATTTTTGTCACATCAGTCTAACGCGAATGTATTTTTTCTTCATATTTTTACAGATTTCAAATTCAATAAATATTATTTAAATCTTATCAATGTATTGTACATATTATTTATCGGTATTTTCACACAGTATCATATTTACCTATAACGTCTTATCAACAATATAATAAAGATAATGAAAGTGAACAGCATTTTCGTCGTCTTTACAACAGCCGAAATAGCTCAGTTGGGAGAGCGTTAGACTGAAGATCTAAAGGTCCCCGGTTCAATCCCGGGTTTCGGCAGAACAATATCTTTTTGCATGTTTTTTATTTATTTAACAATCTGAAAACGTCGTAGGTACGTACGTAACAAAATTATAAACGTGGCCCAACTGAAATTAAACCCAAAAAAATGCTGCTATTCTGTACATGTTTTTTTTTTTTTTTTTTGTTAATCAAGAGCATTTGTGCGCACGTGATAATCGGACCTATCGAATAGCCATATTCTATTCTGTTGTGCAAGCTACAAAATTGAAGTTTCATCAAAATCTGTTCAGTAGTTTTTGCGTAAACGATTAACAAACGTCCTCACATCCATCTGTACATCCGTAGGCCCAACATTGCCATTTATAATATTAATATGACGATACCGGACGACGCTGTGTGGGAAGGCCTCCTACAAGGTGGACTGACGACTTGGTGGAAGTCGAGGGAAGCCGTTGGATGAGGGCAACGCAGGACCGGTCGTTGTGGAGTTCGAGAGAGGATTTAGTCCAGCAGTGGACGTCCACCAACTGATTGATTGATGAAGATATACGTATAACTCACCTAGCAATTCTATAAATCATCTCCCTTCTATAATCTTCGTCCGCATTAAACAGTAATCCGTTCACATTGAAGCCATGTTCTTTTAATTTATCCACTTCACCCATACCGGTCAACTTATCTATACATTGACGTATGATTTGGAGCTGTTCTTCTGATGCGTTCTTTTGTTTTAGAGTTGTTTTTGCCATCTGTGGAACGGAAATGGGTATATAAGAAATTAATTTGTCCATAGCTGAAGGGTGAATCGACCAGTCCCATA
The DNA here is from genome assembly GCA_947563765.1 of Anarsia innoxiella. NCBI lineage: Eukaryota > Metazoa > Arthropoda > Insecta > Lepidoptera > Gelechiidae > Anarsia > Anarsia innoxiella. Next base: position 10,800,338 of record OX387393.1, on the reverse strand, counting down.
TGCGTGTTCGTGGACTCGCCTAGCGTGTTTTAGTGTAATTTCGTAAAAAAGGGTAAATTTTTAAACAAACTAAAAATATTTTAATAAATGATAGATTTTTCGTATCTACTTTTAAAACTGACAGACTACATAGAAGAAAGATAGGTTCCACGTGCGTGTACGCGATGGACTCGCCTAGCGTGTTCTCTTTATACATTTCAATAAAAAAGGATTATTTTTTAAACGAACTAAAGATATTTTAATAATGACCGATTTTTTGTGTTTTCTTTTATAATTTGCAGCCTATATTTTCCTAAGAAATGTAATATAAATACGTAAGAACTCCACCGCTAGTCAGTCACGCCCGTTGAGCAAAATATAATCAAACAAAAGACGCTAGCCCAAAAATAACCCAACGAAAATAAAAAGCTTCAAACCTTAGAAGGCGCACACAGATACACATTGTCTCTCAATTCGGGCGCGTTACACTTCATCAACGTCGCATACAACGCCGCACAGATAACAGTGTCAGTGTTGTGGGAGTTTATCAGTCGCTTCGTTTGGTTGAAGTCTTGAGTTGAACGGAGAAGGCAGGACACGCCTAGTGGAGTGTCCTTGTAGATTATCTCTTCGGCGCATTTTCTGACCACTGCAATTTAATAATCATAAACGTTTATTTTGCAGAAACAATACATAATATATCAATATAAAAGTGCAAACATTGATTATATGTTATTTTACTGCAATACACCATGTACCGTTCCAGACAAAAGGAAACCTACTCAGCGTTTTGTTTATTGATTAACACTAAAGAAACGATGATATGATATGTCCACTTGATCGGAATCGGAAGAATTTGTTGCTTTGTATGGATTTCTATGGTACTAAGTGCGGTAGGTCGACATTTCTGGGCCATAGAAATCAATACAAAGCAACAATTACTTCCGCTCTGTTGATGTATCATCTACAAATTGCCAAGTTTCATCAAAATCTGTTCAATAGTTTTTGCGTGAAAGAGCAACATACATCCCTCTCACGTCCATCCATCGGCACAAACATTGACAATATTTAATTTTGTAGGATATCTTTGCGCTCTATTTCAATTTCAAAATTCAAAAAAAAATCTTTTTTATTTACCTTCAGCCTCCATATCCCCACTGCCCCCATTATCAATAGAGTTCTGTATATAGAACCACTTCAGCACCGCTTGTCCGCGTCTACTCTGCGTATCATCAGCACTAGGTATAGAGAACGTGTCATATCTGTAGTGAGCATCGGATATGTTGTGCTCCTTGTAAAGCGATCCGTAGAATTCCTGGCAGTGCACGGATTTATCCATCGATTCTGTTGCTGTGGATTTTTCGCTGGAATTTTGAGAAAGGTTTGGGTTTCAAGATTTATAAATCATTATTTCAGCCTATAGTTGCCCACTGCGGAGTTAAGGCCAGATAGACATATAAATATTTTATCAAAATTAAATATTGGTAATCGTAATTGTACGTTATCACTTTTTCTGCTTTAAGGAATATCGCCCTAGTTAGCCCCGCCAATGCTGCTATGAAGATAGCTACTGCACACTTTGGACGCGCGAGGCGAGTTTATCGCGCACAACAAACGTGCCTACATTTATAAATGTTATATTTTATAATTGATTAGCACCAAAAAGGTATTATTAAAATGCTACAAATAGTTTTTTTTTATTTTTACTTACCTTCCAGTGAGTTTATTCTGAATAGTATCAAGTAAGTAGTTGAATAACGGTACTCCTGTTTTTTCTGTTTTCGGTGGCGCTACTAAATCTTTCTTTTCTATGACTGGCTGTAAAATAAGGAAAAATCTTGGATAAATGAGCTCTGAACTATCTTAAAGACAAAATTTGATTTCGGAAAGTGAATTACGATAGTAATAAATAAGATCATTGTAACAAAAAAAAACTGTCTATTATCACTGTCTTCAGACTTCTTAGACACTAAATTCCCGTAGCGCTTAAAATAAAGCTTCATTCTTCGAATACTTTAAAATTTTAGTTCTCAAGCTACGAATAACAATATAAAATAAATGCATCCATTTAAGTTTTTACACGTGACGACGACCGCGAAACGCTAGTGCGACGCGCATCGGCACGTATTCAGCGGTCTCCGAAGGGAGACGCGCCCTTACTAATAGTTTGTAAACATGGAAAACATCCAGCCGGTAACTTGATATTTTCCATGGCAAATTGTTAGTTTATTATTGAGGGGACGGCGCGTACGCAGTCCCCACTACCAAAAATTACGCACCCGAGTTACCCACATTAGGGGTAATCGCAGGGGTCAACCCGTCCGCAGTGCAATGGACAGGCCTCGCCCTGGGGGAACCGCCTTCTTGATCACGGTGTCCCCTGTGCCAGGTAAGTATGAGTTCGGATTGTAAGCGCGGGGTAGTCATTCCGCGGGCAAAAATCTTAACACCGCGTTTTACAAAAAGCTTGAAAGCGCCATCTAGCGAACGTCGGTGAAACTATTTTATGCGACAGTGGCGCCGTTTATGATATAGCGGCCACGAGCAGTATTATGAATTCGTAGAAAATGTGTTTAAAAAAAATAGTTTTTGTATCATTTTATTATTTACAAATTAATTATTGTAATAAATATTAAAAAACAACTCAGATTGATGGCGTGAGAATCGAATTACTTCAGCTTATATGAAGGCAAGCTATATTTTACTATTTAATTTCCATCAATACTAAAAAATAAAATAAAAAACGCTGCCATATAAGTCCAATGTTTTTTATAAAGGAAGACACGCTAGGCGAGTCCACCGTGCACGCGCGTTTGCAGTAAAAGTGTTAAAATTTTGTTAAAAATTAAACAGCTTAATTCAGAAACCAGACTTTAGGTACGATATAAAATAAGTTAAACATAATTTCTATACTACGAAGTAAGGTAAGCAAATAAAATAAAGTCTTACAGTAGTGATAGCGTCAGCAAATTCATCATCAGTGGACGGCCAACGCTCGGTGAGATGGCTGTGCTCTTTGACAGCTGCGCCCATTTGCTGCAAACCTTCCAGTTCCAGGCCCAATCTGTAATGTGAAGTTATTGGCTTATGTTTTATTATTGTGGTGTATGTAGTTGTATTTTTAATATTATTATTAGAATTTTGTATACAGGGTGTTTTGTAGTTTTTTAGGAAAAGGAATGCAGTCGGTTCAATTGTAATATATTAATATATTTTTTATTTGCATACCAAAGGTATTTGGTTTTTATGTTTTATTAAAAGATAAATGTGGCGTTATTATTCATTTATTATTGTTATTAAAAGACTGTATACAGGGCTCTTGTATTTACGAAAATCAAGGGACGCTGTGTGGACAACAGCCTTATGAAATATGACTTGTAAAGTGATAAAAAATGATCATCTGTATGGAAAACTTTTTTAGTTCGACCCTTGTTTTCGGAAGGTGGATGTATGTTAAGTATGTATCTGTGTGTGTGTGTGTGTGTTACTGTATTGCAAGGGCCCTTTTCCTGTCATGGGTGTTTTGATTGGCATGCGGGTGATAGCACGCTACTGACCACACGCGTGCCGCTCGCATGACAGGATAATACTTGTTTCTGAATGATAGGAAAATTGCCCTAAGTGTGTGTGCATGTATATGTAGAGCTCACCTAGCCCGCAGTATACCCTCGAGGCAATCCCCGGCGCAGTGCACGAGCGCGGCGGCGTACAGCTCCCGCCTCGTAGCTCTGTCGGCGTGCGCATGCGCGTGGTGCGCCACGTGCGCCAGCAGCGGCGCGGCGGGCGGGTAGCGGAGGGCGGCGAGGCGGCGCGCGGCGGCGGCGGCGCCCGCGGCTCCTCCCGGGCCGGATGCTAGGGCGTACTCGCCTACTAGCTGCAGGACTTGGCCTTCTCTGCGGTTGAAATATTTGGGAATGATTTCAAAGGTACATAGGTACATATCTGCCACGCCTCTCCCATGAGAGTAGGCAGAAACTTTCCTACACTTGGCACGATCAAAATATTACAATGCAATATTTTAAATAATGGATAATAATAATTTACAAGTACCATATTATGCAGTAGTAGGACAGGATAATCTAGCTGTCTCTGTGACTGCCATTCAAAATCTTTGTTGCCTAGAATTATTCAGGTACATGTCGCTTTTTAACCCCCGACGCCAAAAGAGGGGTGTTATAAGTTTGACCCCTCTGTCTGTGTGTCTGTCTGTGGCACTGTAGCTCCTAAACGCGTGGACGGATTTGGATGCGGTTTTTTTAATTTAAAGCTGGTATTCCTGGGAGTGTTCTTAGATATATTATATGCAAATCGGTTCAGCCATTTCAAGGTCATCAGCCCTTTTGTCGGCTGTGGTAGGGTTGTAAATCCAATATAACAGCAGATATGTCGTGTTTGGATTCATTTTGATCAGCGTTTAATTCTTAATATAGTGCAATGATGACAAGAGGCGAGGAGCTGATGATGGAGTCAGAATTTCCACCATTCGTGAAAATGTAACAGCAGATATGTCGTGCTTGGATTCGTTTTGATCAGTGTCCAATTCTTAATATAATGCAATGTTGACAACAGGAGGAACTTATAATAATTATAATATAATAAAGGTTTAAAAATTTCAAAATAAAAAATTAAATTAAGAATTTAAAAAACCCCCGACTATAAAAAGTAACAAATAAGTTGTATTTAACTTTCATACAAACTTCATTTTGTCGGGGGACCGCTAAGTAACTTGGTGGGTACGCACATATACCTATCATAAATAATCATATATTGTGATATCAAAATTTAAAAAATACCTGTGAAATGTTTTAAATGAATCGATGAGTATAATATATTCGTAAGGAAAATAGAATGCGGTCCCTCGACGTAATGAAGTTTGTATGAAAGTTAAATACAACTTATTTGTTACTTTTTATAGTCGGGGGTTTTTTAAATTCTTAATTTAATTTTTTTTAAAAGCAAACGCTGGATTCGCAAGGCAACAGTTTTGCCGAAAGAAAAATCTAACAAAAAACTCTGTTGGGTTGCTCTTTTCAAATAAAGTTTCAAATAAAAAAAAAAATCTTACCTAGTCTGCTCATCGTCACCGGCTACTCTCAGCAATGTAGCAAGTTTCAGCAATTTGTGACTTGCCATGTAAGCGTTAGGATCCGATTTCAAACAATCCTCGATAAGTGTCATTCGATCTTCACAGAGGCGAACTGGAAAATGCAAAAACAACATAAATAATGTTTTGAAACTTTTTGCTTGTACCATACAAACATTCATAAATGTACAAAAAATAAAATAACACCGCTTAAATAAGGACAGGGCGTGCTAGGCAAGTCCACCACACATAAACAAATATAAATAGAATAGATACCTACTTAGAAATGTCAAGTCCAGAGAGACATGGGTACATAAATAATAAATTTACTGTATATAAAATATAGATACAATTCATTACACGTACTTTTATTTTATATGTTAACGTAAAAGAGATTATGAGTTATAGAAGGGTTAAAAGTGACACCAAGTGGTTCGTGTAAAACACTAGGCGCTGGCTAGCCAGTTCCTTTACTTAAACTTTGCCTGACAAGCTGTCGCGTCCTTATATTACGGTGATTACTTGTACTTGTAAAATTGAATTTGTGACAGCAGTCGAATCAGGAGGTATGCGACGAACAACTATCGCGCATGCGTCGCAGCCCGCCCGCGAGTCACCCGCCGGAGTTACTTTCAGTTCGATACCTACTGCGCGAGTGAGACAGGCTTTGTATGTAGAAAAAGTAATAACACATTGTTCTTTACCTTGTATAGGAAGTATGCCCAGATTAAACGAACTCAAAATCGACAATGCTGATATGAGGTCCAATTCTCGTTGAATTTCAGGGTTACCGTCTTTTATTAGGATCAGGCAGCATCTGAAATTAATCAAGAATAGTACTTAATTCTATGAAGTGAGTGAAAAGAGCAAAAATCTATGAATGACAATACTAAAGAAACGTAACGGAATCAAAAAATGGTTCCGCGAAATACAAACCGCAGTAGGCGGGGCTTAAAATATCAACCGAGAGTGCGCCAATCGGCCGCCGCGACATGTTGCCGACTCGTCGGGGTTGCGACTAACAATGTAATGAAACCAAAATCAAAGCGGTGATTGTAGGAGAGTTATGTTTCGATAGTATTACTATTTATTCGTAGGCAAAAGTAATTTCTCTATAGTATTGTTATTCTTAGGCAAAAGTAAATTGTTACCATAAAAATTGAGTTATGATGACTTGTGTCCTTGATCTACAGAGCTACCAAGTTATCTGTGAAATGGCTGTTATTGGAACTATTTATGAATTATTGGCCATTATTACGGAAATGTCAAATTCCAGAACTGCTGCGATTGGTAGAAATACAATTTTGTATTACTATTAGCGCCACCATTCATTTCAGATAACTTATTAGATCTGTATTTAATTTAATTCATTCTATTTATTCATTCACTCACTCACCGAGCAAGTTCCAATGCGGGGTCATTGAGCGAGCTAGCCGAGTTGAAGTATTCCTTAGCAGCGTTGGACACCAAATCGACACTCCGCGCGTAACTAACGAGGTGTGACCCGCGCCGCGAGTCCGCCTCACATGTGAGTACCTCCGATGATAGTTTTATGCTTGCCGCGTCGCCGGATGTGAGGAGAGATGAAGCGTAGATCTGAAAATTAGTTGTGATTATGAAATAAGAGTAACAAGAGTTATTGATTGAAGTCAAATATCTTAGACAGGCCAGTTAGCGTATGACAGGCCAGTTAGCGTAGTCGGTAGTGAGTCAGCCTCATACGCAAGGGTCGCGGGTTCGATCCCCGCCGGTTAGCAAACATTTGTGTGATGAGCTTAAGTGTTTGTTCCGTGTCTGGGTGTTATACATTTATCTATGTATGTTTATCAGTCCCTGATACCCTTAGTACAGGATTTGCCTAGTTTGGGGTCAGATGACCGTGTGTGAAATGGCCCCCAACAGTGGCGGCTGGTGGGTTATCGAACTGGTGGTGCACACTTTACTAAAATATTAAAATTTCTTTAATATAATCAATGTTTATACTCATTTTCAACTAATACCAAACACAGTACCTACAAAATAAAAGTTCTATTATAGAATTGAAACAAAAACTAAAAACAATTACGGAAAAAGTTATAAACAATAAGTAACGCATCACACATACAGTGAATCTATACCGATAACGAGATGTCAATCATGGCTGCCGTCGTCGCCTCGCGCCCATGCCGGCCGGCCCAATTCGTCATACATCGGATGCTCTCGGCAATCTTCGGTTCGCGCGAGCGGCGCTCGAGAACCGACTCATTACTCGGTACATTTCTATGACCGATCTTTTGTTTCACGCGTCAGGCGTATTAATTCGTATCTCATACAAGATGTATTAGCAGTCCTCGTGCACTCACCGAAGCGCACGATATTAGTTTAGTAAACAGCTCAAACTTTTTGACCATAATTGGAAATTTAATTGTTTATACGTTTTTGTATTTTAAAAAATAAATATTAAAATGGTAATTTAAAAATAAAGATGAAGTAATATTTTGTAATTTTTAAATCTTTTGAATTGGTGGTTCAGCGCACGAGTGCACTTAAGGTACAGCCGCCACTGGCCCCCAATATATACAATATATCTTAAAAGTGAATCGAAAGTTAAGAATTAATTTCATCTTAACCATCCAACTCAAACATTTTAAATAACTACATTGCTTAAGAACCTGCCTACTTGAAGTACGCGTTCACTGGATCGGAATCGCAGCTTAGGGAAGGGCGCAACGGGATTTGTTTCTTTGTATTGATTCCTATTACGCAGAAATGCCGATCTAGAGCACGCAGTACCAAAGAAATCAAAGCAACGCAATAAATCCTTCCGCTCCTTACGCTGCGATTACGATCCAGTTGAAGCGAAGCTTTAAACCGTCAAGTATAAACAATTTCGTGTTGCAAACGCAACTATATTAGTATCAAAACATCACTGCGTCGGCCATACAAAGTGTGAGCGGCGCAGCGATTCTTTCTCATTCAAAACACTACCTCTTTCTCTCTCTGTCTCGTACAGATCGATTTCAAAGTGCCTTCAACTCTATGAAATGATAAAACATATAACTTCATTCACCCTTACCTCATAACACTGTTCTTTAGTAATAGAAGTGAATAGAGTACTTTGAAGCTCAACCAAATCTTTAAGGAGTTTCTCCCAGTCCTGCTGTGTCGGTTTTTCTTCTCTGAAACATGTATTATTACGAGTATATTAATTTATTAAAATGTGGTAAGAGAAATCTGTGACCATCTAGTGGCGCCCATTCAGTTGTTATTTTGGCCCATCGATCTGTATGCATTCTACAAACATGACCGGCCCAAGTCCATTTTTTTTTTTTTGGTCACTGACGCCGAGGTAGGCCTCGAAAAAGATGGAGAGACGATCTGGATGCATTTTCACGGGAATGGCGGGTCGCCACCGGAGACCGTGTTAAATGGAAAGTCGCGGGGGAGGCCTTTGCCTAGCAGTGGGATCTTAATGGCTAACAAAAAAAAAGAGAAATCATGCTTTCCTTTTTTTTTCGCCTAGGATCGGCGTTTCACAGAGCGAGAAAGAGTGCAAATGGGCGTTACATCAGCTTTTGTTTCGTCTCGCTCCGGCATTATTACAGTCCCAGGCGACAGAAAGAGAAAGAATTTAATGAACGCGCTAGTCATTCAACAAGATGACTGCGACATATCTAGAGGGCCCGTCTCGCCACTTCCAAATAAAAATTTATCTGACAGATATTTTATTCCTGTCTCTGTCTAAAACGTCATGTTTTATGAAATAGACATAGATTATTGGCTAGTAATTTAATAAGTACCTATCACTACAAACCTATTTTACTCATATCTAGCTCCTATCATTCTTTTTTTCTCTTTTTCCCACTTTTCCCTTCTCTGGCTCCACTGAAAATCAGCGTCATGTCTCCGGGCAACCATTGACATGACAATATGCTGAGTGGAGACCATTTTCCAGTCCTTAACTATCTTCTTTCTCATTCTTGTCTCTCTGGTTTATTTTATGTTCTAAATTTTAAAAGTTAAGTTTCATTTTATTTTGTGTTTAATTTTGTTTTACGTTTAATTTTGTTATTTTGTGTTTTAATTTTGTTTTGTTCTTGTATTGGACTGGAAATAAATATTTACTTACTTACTTACTAATTAAATTTTATATGTAAGTGGGACGGGCTCTCTGTCGTACACTTACCCAGTAGATAAAGTCCTTGCAACTCTAGTAAGCAAATTATGCGAATGTTTAGCATCTTTGTACAATATATCGCGTAGTTCCCGCGGCGGCACCTTCACTCCGCGCCACGACAACTTGCTGCTAGCTGACACTAGTCGCTCTATCTCTTTCACTCGACGGACTAACTCGCTGCCTGAGATGCTGCCGTCACTGTCGCACATGAAAGAGATGAGGGCAAAGAGATTTTATTACAAACTTGACTCGTCCAAATCATATTCCTTTGTTTGAAGTATGTTTAGACAAGTAGTGGAGGGAAGCGAACCAACTTTACTATCCCGAAGTGAAAAAGGCGCGAATGAATCACGTCTGAATATCTATTACGCCGCGTGACAGATATAAGTCGTATCTCCCTACTCCTATAGGAAAGAGGCGTGAAGCACGCCTGCATATCTATTACGCCGCGTGATAGATATAAGTCGTATCTCCCTACTCCTATAGGAAAGAGGCGTGAAGCACGCCTGCATATCTATTACGCCGCGTGATAGATATAAGTTGTATCTCCCTACTCCTATAGGAAAGAGGCGTGAAGCACGCCTGCATATCTATTACGCCGCGTGATAGATATAAGTTGTATCTCCCTACTCCTATAGGAAAGAGGCGTGAAGCACGCCTGCATATCTATTACGCCGCGTGATAGATATAAGTTGTATCTGCTTACTCCGATGGGAAAGAGGCGTGAAGCACGCCTGCTTAGGTATTACGCCGCGTGATAGATATAAGTTGTATCTCCCTACTCCGATGGGAAGAGGCGTGAAGCACGCCTGCATATCTATTACGCCGCGTGATAGATATAAGTTGTATCTGCCTACTCCGATGGGAAGAGGCGTGAAGCACGCCTGCATATCTATTACGCCGCGTGATAGATATAAGTTGTATCTCCCTACTCCTATAGGAAAGAGGCGTGAAGCACGCCTGCATATCTATTACGCCGCGTGATATGTAGGTATGTGTGTATGTAAGTTAATAAGTTTTGACAAACTTTATATGATTGTACGTACAGTCTGTATGTTACATCTAAAGATATTATTGTAAGTCCAAAAAAATAATATCAAAATTGATGATTATAGCGCTTTTTACATAAAAATATTCTTGTTTTGGTTACGGAAACTACGACAAAACTCATGTATGAGGCGACTTATAAATGTGAATGAAGAGAAAGAAGTGTGTTTGGATTGTAGCAAGTGGAGAAAAATGGTCTCTGCTTGCCTACCCCGATGTGAGAAAAGCGTGACGGATATATGGAGGCACGTATATAAAAAATTCAATGAAAACATATAAAAGACTGCATTTACCTCTCCTGCAATATAGTATCAAGTAAATCGCACGCCATATCCAATTGATCAGTGCCGGTGTGAGCGAACAGACATCGCTCTGCCAACTCGAGGTGCGTTCGAACGTCTAGCTTGAACTCGCTCGGGGATTGTAGTACCTGAAGTTTCATAGATTTAAGTATTAATTCTTTTGATGCGTTAATTTTACAACAAACTAGAGTCTGCTCGCGATTTTGTACGCTTTTATGAAAATGATAATGTATTTATTGTGACACACAGGATAATGGAACAGAGTTACAGGTCTTAATTTATAATATAGTACAGATTTCTGCGGTCTACCATCAGACATAATATACAATATTGAGTAGGTATTAATAAAAATTAGCATGCAATCAAGACTAATAGGTTATGTTATGTTATGTTATCAGCCCATATATGTCCCCACCGAGGGGCACGAGCCTACTCTCATACAGAGAGTGATAGAAGGTAAACAGGTACTACAAAATACAATCATTTGAAACCTTATTCTGATATTTTTAAAAAATCATGATATCTTAAAATAACATAGCCTATGTGTTATTCTGATATCCAAACTAAAATATTGTAAAGTTTCATCATTAGGCCATTATGCAATTTACTATCAAATGAAACAGTTATAAAAGTCATTTAAATTTACAAGATTTACATACATTGACGTCTTACGCCCTCTAGTGGTGAACTGTATAGCTATCTGCTATTCGAACGTTTCAAGTAGTTCTGCTTATCGCCACTAGATGGCAAAAGATAATAAGGGCGGAGTTACCCTCCCCGCAGACTTCGACCACGTGCGATGTGACATAAAATCTGTATGAAAATGTTTATAGTCCCAAATTCTTTTTCTTTTTCCTCCGTGGAAATAACTTACCAACAAGATATAAGACAAGTCTTCCACACTAATACTCTCCAAATAATCAGTAAGTCCGTTCAAACACGCATCGACTCGTTTAGACAACGCCTCGTATCTCTTCAGGAACGGTATCACGAATTTCTTCAAGTCCGTCACGAATGTTGCTGGTGTTGACTGAAATCATATTTATTTATACATGATCAGTGTGTTTCCAGAACAATCGAAAGTTTCATAAAGAATCAGGAGCACCTGCTTAAGAAATGACTATACATGTGAGTCGATACGCAATGGGCTGGCTTTGCATGTATTCGTCGTAATAAATCCGAAACGGATTTGGTCATGAAACTGGTACGGAAGAGTTTAACTTAACATTTTGGTAAAACAGGTTAAATGTATTTTACCCCATTTACCTTTAACCGTTTTTACCTTATAGTCTATACCTACAATAGATTTCATTACTTTCACCCCTTTTAACTTTTATTTATATGAACATTTATTTGAGACTAACCTTTCTTTGAAAAAAATAAAATAATTTAAGAAACGTTTCCAACTTACCATCTTCATAAGCATCCCACAAACTTCAAGTTCAGACATCATTTCAATCTCTTTTAAGGTCACGCCTTCAACATTTACATCATATAACAACGTATCAAGCGTTAACAAATGAAACATGATATTGTCCAGCCCTTCCACTCTCCCGCACACCGATGCTATGGTAACCAAGGTAACGGCGTGCGAGACGAGGCCGCAGCGTTCTTCTATCTCCCTCGCACGGTTTTCGTACCATGCTACGATGTCATCGTTTGCGGGGAGGTTGGCGATTTGTTCTGATTCCGGGGTCGTGTCTTCGGACCATGTTGAGCTCCAGATTGACCTTGTATTGAAATTTTTAGATTAGATACTACTGAGCAGTTAGTTCTTAAAAGTTAATGTTAAGTTAATGTTACTTAAACTAAGCTTACCTATTCACTTGCAATTTCAGAAAATCTTATATCGCAACTAGTGGCTTAAAAAGAATTTGCAAATGCGTGGTTCCAAATTTTAGTTGCCAGACCGCTGAGCACTGATTCGTGTCCAAAATACTTTAAAATAAAGTAAAACAACAAAACAAAATTTAAAAAAAATCAATTGCATTATTAAAATTGCTTACCTAAAAATCTCCTTTCTGCACCAATCATTGTCATTTTCAATTGGTTTCATTTTGATTGTGAACTGTTCAAGCCAGTCCACTCTTTCTCTAGTTGGCAACAAATGTTGGTACTCTACCGGACCCAAAGTTTCTGGTAATTTCCCTAGCACGGCCAACTGCATGGCCACTGTTTGGATATTAGGCCATAGACAAGTGAGAGCTGCAACCCGACCTTCTTTCGCGATTTCCATTGAACTGTGAACTATGCTGTGGCTTCGTAAACGATCGTATTCGTCTTTCCGGTATGTGGATCTCTCGCATTGTAGGATTGCCTGTTGGATGAATATTGTATGCATAAGATAGACTTTCCGGGTGAAAAATGCTTTAGTAAACATCACGTCTGGTAACGTTTTGGACCAGTTATAAAGACTTAATGTCGCAGGATTAAAAAAAAACGTCATACCAAAAGCGTGCACATCATTGATAGTCGATATTGTGATTGGCAAATGAGCTAACCCTTACGCTTGGCCCAAGAATAAGTAAAAGCTAGCTTGTAGAATTCTGTATTTTTTTATTTGAATTAGATTTTACAATAACAATAAAGGGATGACTTACCTCATACAACTTCAACCGTTGTTTATAAAACAGCATAACGTGCCGACATCGCAACAACTCGCTAGTATACGCGTTGAGGTCCTCTAAAGTTATGTCGTCCAGGTCTTTCATTTCATGTTCTAATTTGTCTTTGTTGATTTCTGTGGGTAATGTAAGAATGAGGTCATGTAAGTGATATTTGCCAAAGTTTTAAGTGGTTTTTACCAAAAGGTTTAATTGTCCTTACCAAATTACAAATACGGCAAAAATAATATTTTTAGATACTGCTTTCGTAGATTTTATTATAAATTAACGCTATCGGGACGATATTTTCTTGAAAATGTTAATAAGGATTACCTACCATTAAGTATCTCTTCATTAGTGAGCTGTAATCCAAACATCAGTAATTCTTTAGCAGCGGGTAATGTCTCCGGCAATCTGTCTACACATTGATGCACTGCCCAGATCTTCTTTGATACTTTACACTGAAAGTACGTTATTAATTATAATACCTTTTCAATAATATAGTATTCAATATTTTTATCTACTTACTTATAGAATTACTTAATAAAATCTTATAAAAAGTTTCCCTACTCTTAATTTAGCGATCCTTACCTTACCTCTTACCCAAACTTTAACGACCTTTACCCTTACCAAAACTATTTTTACCAAACTTTAAACCACATTTACCAATCTCAAAAAAAAACTTTTACCAAAACAACTAAATCTACGTACCAAATACTTCTGAATTGCGTCTGTAGAGACAGGATTCTTCCTCCATTGCTGTTGGTAAACCAAATCGCTGTCCAGATTGTATGTTTCGGCGAGATTAAGAGCATCTGAGTAATTACCGCTTTCAATCTGTGATATCAAAAGAGTGAGATTTAAATCTTTATCGGTATTTACATAGGTATCATAATTTTAGAAATAATCACCAGCATTCCTTTACCTACCCTTTCTTATGAATTAAATTGACAGATACTTTTTCACAATTCTTTTTATAGAACAAATGGATAACTTTTTATGTAATAATATCTATTGTCTCGGTTAACTTACCCACAACATGTTAACTAAATAAATAGAATTTACCCTAATATGTACTAATGGTAAACTATATTTCTTAAGTTAATGGGTAAAGATTACTTATTAACAATTTTAAACGTACCTTCCTAGAAAACAGCTCTTGCGGCGTAGTACTCTTGACCCCTAGAAGTCTATAAATTCTAGATACGACAGTGATTTTCTTCGGCTTCGGTTGAAACGTCTCTATATCGGTGATAGCGTACAACATCGACTTTATTAGTTCTTTCGTCAGTTCTAGCATTGAGTCTTCTGTGTCTGCTGATTGTACTTGGACTACTTCCATCTGGGGATTAAAAAACATAAGGTACTGTCAACTATTGTAATAACGTCCTGTAAAACCTATGGTGTGCACAATAATGAATTTAAATTTAAATTTGAAATGAGTCTAATGCAGAAGAACCTAAAGTCGAGATTTGAATTTTAATTAAGCTTCAAGACGCACGAATTACGGAATTAGAGAAAGTTGACGTAAGAAATGGACGCAGCATTACGATTTACGATGGAAAGAGATACTATTGATTTTTAATACAGGTAAACACAAGCTATTTTGTCCTTTATTGCGTAGTACTTACCTTTGTTTTAAATTGTCTTTTCAAAGGACTTTCAGGTGTAGACGAGTTCAGTTGTTTGTCAAGTTTATATAACATTTATTACTCTCAAAAATTTAGTATATTTCGTTTTTTTTTTAAGTCTATCATGTTGTTGTGTCAACTTGTAGACATTCACTGCTGACAACCACTGGTCTAACAATAATGCTTTGCCAAATATACAAGTTTAAAATCAGCATTACATTAAATTAAACTTACGCTATCATCACTACGTGCCCTCTTAGCTGGTAACACATTGGATTCACATTCCAAAGCCAGGAAAGTTCCATCATGTGCACAGGTTACCTAAAAACGAAAAACATCTTAAATATCATCACGTAAAGGCGGTTTTACAATATGTCCGATCCGAAATAGTATAGTAAAGATCTGAAATAGAAATAATAAAGCCGTAGAACTATTTCGATAATAATTTAATCAATTTTAATCTGATTGGATTCGGATCGAACTAAGTGCGAAACGACTCTTCAAATAATCATACATTTGGGATGCCAAAATCAAGTCAACTTCCCAATTCATAGAAACTAAATTTGAAACGCTTACCTGTGGAGATCCTTGAAAGAATTCCGGTTTCTTTCCCAATATGTTGACCATTGTTTGTATATCATTTACCGTTACAGCGCCACTGAATCTAGACAGGATTATTTCCTAAAAATAATTTATTAATTTATTAAAGAATTTAATACCAAAATATTTGACCATGGGAAAATTTATCATATCATGATGATTGATCATGATTATAGTCCTGCGTTACATTATCCAATATCATGGGATTCATAGATCTATGATCTATGACATGATATGATAATAGTATAATAAGACCCTACGCTTTTTATTTCTATTTTTCCCCATTCTGACATATAAGTACTTCTTTCACCCCATCTCTTTTTCCATCTTCTTTTAAAAAACAAAACACTATCGCACTGACCTCATCTCCCCACCAATTGACATCAGCGCCGTAATACTTCGTAGCATCCTTTCCTTTAACCGCTTTATCTTTAACGAGTGGATTATCAAGGTCATGCTGCGGCTGACAGTTCAATGGCCATCGATGTATCAGCTTCAGTAACGGCAGCCGCCATATTGATATGTCACCGTTGCAGTGTAAACATACTAGCTTGTTGCCGTCCGGCGATAGTACCATGTTTACTACGAATGTCTGTAAATTGTGATAAAAATTACATAAATAAAAATAAGTAAAGATTTTACAATCTCGGATTTTCTGTAAAGCCGGGTCCATGACGCACAACGCTGCGGTACGCGGCCCAACGCAGCGTCACGTCACAGTAATTCGCCAACGACGCAGACTGCGACGGAACAAGAGAACTTGGCGGTTTTCATATGATTGACTGTCCAGAACCGCATTTCGCAGCGTTATGCGTCATGATTCACAGACCAAAGCTTCACGTGGGAAGACTTACAGCCAGTTCATTCATTCACTCATATAGCCGTCTCTATCTATACACCGGTAGCGACAAGGACAGATGTATGCCAGAGAGCCAGCATATTGTAAATTTATAACTTACTAAGTTCTTATTAGAAAGAAACGGCACGTAAAGATGAAACCGATCAGCGACGAGGCTGTCTAACTCGTCGGATACCACAGACAGCTTGTACCACGGCTCCTCGTTCAGGATGCGCCATGATGTTATACCGGCTGTCAGCGGGGAAGATGGGTCCTGGGGAAGCGTTTTTTACATATGTATTAGTTCCAAATAGAACGCAGATAATCAGCCTGTCAAGTCCCACTGCTGGGCAGAGAAGGAAGCATCTTTCTTCTCCATCCAAATCCAAAAAGAATAAGAAAGAAAAGTAAAGCAAGATTTTGGTATTTTAAAATGTATATGTTCTGGGGTACTATGTATCCGCGAAGTTTACCTTGGGATACTAGGAATCCGCTGTCATATTATTATGTTATTCCGACGTGCATGTATGAGGTGATATGGGGAAGTGGTCTTTGCCTACCACGACGGAAAAGAGGCATGAAAGATTATTATGTTATTTCGAAGTGCAAAGTGCAGATTGTATCCGCTCGACATACTTTGTATCCGCTTAGCATACTTTGTATCCGCTAAAACTACCTTACACTACAAACACCTACTTTGCTATAAGCATGCGGCACCCCGCACACGATGAGCGTGTCATGCGGCCGGCAGTACTCTGCCGCAGACACGCCGCCCGCCGCCAGCAAATGGAATGAATGGTGTAGCTTGTATCCGTCTTGAGACACTAGGTATCCGCGGAGCTTACCGTCGTATGTTACTACTAGGACTTCCCAGTTCCTGAAGCATAATATAAAGGAGAAGTTAGCATAACATCTAAGAGGTTTTTAAAGGAATGTAGAGAAATTTAGAAAAATAATGTCTCTCATACGCCGCATAAATTGTATGTACTATCTATCTAGGGTAACCTGTTAATAGCTTACACCTATATTAGTTTTAAGTTGAAATGTAAAATATACTAAGCAGTTGGTTACCTCAATAAATAAATAAATAAATTATTCTGTTTCAAATTCAAATTGTTGTTGCATGCAAGTCACATTTACAATGAGGATGTTACAAATAATGGTGTAAGTATACATGTGACGCAAGTCATATTTAATACGGTGTTTCATATAACAAATAATAACGCAAATTTAAAAAAAAGATGAGGTGTAAAGAATCACATACCAACATGAACACAAAGGTGATAAACCTCATGAAAAACAAAAGAGAATCACCTTAATAAAAGTGAGTGCGAATTTTTTTTCATATTTTACACAGAGTATCAAAGTAACACTTACCATTTTTTATCTTTAACCCTCAAAGGCATGAAGATGATGCTAGCAACAGCATGTGTGTTATCAGTACACTCCATACCACCAGGTCGGGTACAATCCTGGAAATTAAATGAAATATAAATCATTTCACTTCCTCAACCACAACACAATGACTGACCTAAAAAAAGAATTGTATGCTGTTTTTTTTTTCTGCTGGGTTTTATAAGGCTAGTAAATCTCAATGGTGCACTAATGTCTAGCAAATCAAGAGTATAACCAGATATTATATGTAGAATAAGTTTCATAAGACCTATGATATAAGAGAATTAATTCCTTCTAATAGCTTGAACCATTTAATATATGGCAAAATAAATTAATTTTCCGTTACATGTCCGTTACGCCAAATTAAAAAAAGTTTTTATAAAAATATGTCAGTTACGCCATTTATTGCGAAAATGTTTAAAAAATTAAACTCTTATAAAATCAAAACTAAAAGGAGTATCAAAAAAGTTAAAAATACTGTCCGATAGAGAACAAAAAGCTTTATCCATTTATGTAAAAAAGTGAGTTTAGGTATTTTGTCCCTGACGCCAGTTGAGATTTCCACCGTAGATATTTTTTGTCTTTATCTTTTGATTAAATTGTACAAAATGAAAATTTGTGAGCTTAAAAACTTTTTTAAAAGTCTAGCCTCCCATGCATTCTTCCATCCTCCCCAGCCCCAGCAACTTCTAGCCAGTTAGCCAAGTATGCATCAAGATCATCACACCATCTCCATCATCTTAGTTTATATACTTACAGTAGGAATATTAAACAGATTGGATGCAGTGAGGTCAAAGAAGCTGATGACTCCATTCCCGTAAGCAAGCACAACAAATGAACAGTCTGGACTCCAGACTAGCTTGCGCCATTGTGCGTACGCATCGCGGTTCACTGAAATAGATCATTGAATCCATTTTTAAATACAAATACCAAGAATACTTTAAATAGATTCAACCAAACCTAAGAACAATTTAAAATTATAAGTTACTTTTCTTTTAATTCCTTTTTTATCAGTAATTAGCTTACAGTAGCCATAATCAGGTCATTTTGTATTGATTTTGATAGAGGTCGTAGCTAAGGTAGACAAATATAAATATAGCTACACAAATTACTTATTTACATATATCAATACTCATATCTTTATTTATTTTTATGTAAGTAATATGGACTACCTGTGGTTCTAGCTGCAATAGTAGCATATTCAGATCTCTTTGTTCTGATCTCCAGAATATTATCAGTTAGTACAGAAATCACCTTTCCCTCATCACCAAGTGCTATATGCCATTTTTGCTGCCGTTCTTTATACCTGAAAATAATGTTTTGTTGATTGATTACAAATATGTAAAGGATTGAAAGAAATATTGGATCATTTTATAAATAAGTATGGTTTTTTGAATGTATGAGGTGACTGCTGAATGTGGATGAAGCGAAAGAAGTATGTAGCAAGTGGAGGGAAGTGGTCTATGCCTAACCCAATGGGAAAGAGGCGTGGCAAATATCTTGGTGTATGGTTTTTTGCAAATACTTACGCTGTTACACAGTCAATTAGGCTTTTCTTAGGTCCAAAAAATTTAAGCCAGCGCCAAAAAGCTGATATATTTTCGGGCAATATGTTGTCTGGTTTTTGCTGAAATTAAGACATTTAACATGTTTATATCAATAATAAACAATACGAAAAATATTTATTACATTGTACAACAGTAGGAAACTACTGGAGACCACGAAAATATGTTTATAAATTACCAAATATTCTGGTTCGGGTTTCCATTCCGAATACACGTAAAGTTCGTGGAGTATGGACTTGCTTTCTTCCATGATGAAAGTTTAAGCTACACCACTTATTTTCTTAGTATTTGCATCGATCCAAATGTTTTATTTATTTTATTATACTACTTTTGATGACGATGGATCAAATCGCAAATATTTACTTTTGACATTTAACATTTGTGTTCTTGTAGAATAGTTGAGACATGAAACCTGTTGCTAACCGTAAATAATATGTTTTGCTTGTCATAGTGGTGGTGTATGCTCAAATGTAAGTCTTCCATATTGCTACATGAATGTTGTCATTTTGACAGTTTCGTTTAAAAATATTGTTAAAAATCAATACTCGATGCAATAAAAAAATTACAGTGCAACGGACAGTGCAACGGAGAATGCGCCGTAGCTGCAAGGGATTCAAAATAAGAAAATTTTGTTGTTGAGAAAATAAAAAAGGAAACCTATTTCTTGAAATTCATATGCAGAATCATAACATTTTGTTTCGTAATTATTATGTTATGGATTTGAATACATTTTTGAACGAAGCACTGACCTTGACCCTTTGACTTTTGTTTGACAGTGTTCAAAAAGTGAGGTTATTTTAGTGTTTTCTTCGGTGGTCGTGTTTTTAATTACAGTTTTTCATCATTTTAGAAACTAATTAAACACGATATTTACAATCGACAACTTATAATGGATTTCCTGGCTAACATATATCAAAAGGTTCGAACCCTTAATTAACGTTCCAAACATTTTCTGGATTTTATGTCGCATTTTATTCTAAACAAAAGTAAAAGAAACATAATAAATGAAATTAAAATAACAAAACATTCAATAACCTATTCTTTAAATCTTGCTCCTTTTAAATTTTCTATAGTACTCACAGTGAGGATTTAAAACTTGACTTTTATTTCTTTTCAGACTATAGCGGAAAACGACAAAAACATACGTTTCTGGGAAGAGTACATTCAAAATCTTAGAACTATAGACTTTAGTGCGTTCTCCGATAAACTAAAAGTGCCAGTACTTGTGCCAGTTGGTAGTAAGGTTCTGTTTCGAGGTGAACTGAAGCATACAAATGAAGTTACTGTGGCTCTAGGGGCAGATTACTTTACTAAATGTTCCTTACAACAAGCGGAAGTGTTGAGACAACATAGGATTAAGGGTAAGTTGAGCATCACAAGTTTTGTTCTTGCCTCTTCTTTACTTAATTTTGTTACATAAAAACATAGTGATTATATGCTCTTTGTTACATAAAATGTTAAATAAAGAACTATTGCATAATATACAGTTGTCCTTGATTCAGGTAAAATTAGTAAATGATTTGAACAACACTATCAAAGTAAAATTTCAAATTCCAGATGCAGAATCAAAACTACAAGCATTCAAAAAGGAAAGAGAGTATATAGACAACCAACTAACATTCAGCAAACAAAATGTATTTGCACAACAAGGCCACGAAATTCTAGAAGAGCACACAGAAGAAGAAGATAGAGCTTGGAGAGAAGCACATAGAGAACGAATGAGACAGTGGAAGCAGAAGGGAGAAGATAAAACAGAAGATAACAGAACAGATGAAGAACTTTGGGAGAGATTAGAAGAACTTGAACTACAAGAAGAATTAGAAAATGAACTTATGAGAGAT
This sequence comes from Anarsia innoxiella, assembly GCA_947563765.1. NCBI lineage: Eukaryota > Metazoa > Arthropoda > Insecta > Lepidoptera > Gelechiidae > Anarsia > Anarsia innoxiella. Next base: position 10,779,298 of record OX387393.1, on the reverse strand, counting down.
GATGGAGAAGTTACAGACAACAGAACACCAAATAATTCATTTATTGTTAAAGAAGAAACAATATTTAAAAAGACAGATAATCTAACAGAGAATAAGACAGTCAATTTTGATGAACCAGAAACAAAAGCAGTTCAAAACAAAAAAGTTAATTTCATAGAACAAGAACCAAGCAAATTAGATTTACTTCAAAAAGTATTAGATAAACAGAATGAGTTAGAAGAGAAGTTAACAGAACTTAGAAATAAAGAGAGAGGCAGAAGTAAAACAGAAGAAGATTTGATTGCTAAGTTAGATGAGATGGAAGAATTGGATGAGCTTCAGGATGAAATGGATAGGTAAGTTTATGAAGTAGCCACCACATAGCCACTTGAAAAGATAACACCACCACCTTGACATAGAATCAGGTCTTTTTGGTGAAGTTAATAGAGGAAATTAAAAGGGAACCAGTGGGGGTAGCGAAACTGATTATAATGTGAAGCTTGTAACGTGTAAAAAAGAACTATAGCGTAGTAGAGGTTTGAGTTTCGTTATAGTCAAAATCACTGATAGACTGTAGCAATTGTTTGTCTAGCTCATATAACTCCAATTTGTATTTGCTAAATGGACTTTATTAATTTCAGATTAGAAGACATAATAGAAACAGAGGACATTGATTCTGACGATTTTGAAGAAGACAGTCAATCAAAACCAGTAGAATTAAAGAGAAGTGTTTCATTTGCTGACGAAGATGAAGATGAAACTTTAGAATTAACCTTTCATCACAGTGACGTAGAACCTTGTAAAGAATCATATGACCCTGAAAGAGGTATAACAAAACCGAGTGATATTTATGAAGCTTATCCAAACTCATTTAAAGAAACTACATCAATACTTAAGAAAACATCTAAATATGTAAACAAGGAAGATATTGAAATGCCAGTTGCAGATAATAAGAAAAAAGAAGAATGGGTCCCTGAAGTAACCGGATCGATCACTGTAAAAGATGTAATTGAAAAAATAAGTGCTGATGATAATAAAGTGCAAAATAATGAAAAAAGAACTAGTTTATTCAAGCAAAGACGACAACAAAAGAAATTAGGACTGTAAGGCAAAGTGTATAAAGCAAAGCCATCAATGAAATTAAATATTTTTTAATTATACACCCTCTTTTTCTGTTATTACTTGACCTTCTACAGCCTTCTAAAGGATTGATAAACTGTGATTTTGAAAGCCACCAACATTTCTATTACAACTTATTGGGTTTTTCATCAGGGCTTAAAATACTGGATATCAGGCCAAACCTACCAAAAAAAAAATTTGATTTGACATTTCATTTTGAGGTTATGTCTGATCTGAGATGTTGTGATTGTAAGTTTATTGGATAGTTCTCGTTAATTCTATTAAATTAAAAGAAAGTAAAACAAAGTTTTATACACAATGTTATCACGAAGCTGTAGACAAATATGTCGTAGGTATTCACAGGCCCTGTCGTTCAGAACTTCGGAAATATCTCCGGTAAGATTTTAATTATATTATCAATCTTATTTCTTTATAATTATCAGTTAACATAGGTTTTTTCATCGTACTACTTGCTGTAAAACAACAAACTACATTTAGTCTAGCATTATTAAGTAAGACTGTGCTACTGACAACAATAAAAATGTCCAAATCTTTTACACCAAACACAAGTCCTAGAATAGGTTAATGTCGGACTTTCGTTACTTTTTCAGAGCCAGCACAATGAAAACCAAGTGGGTATGTTCTACACTATACAGCCAGAAGTCTGTAAACAGTTATTCCAGCACGGTGGCTTCCCTCGTAGTTTCCAGAAGCAGACTAAAACCTTCACTGAAACAGCACTTATGGTTCGTCAGCCAGCATTGGATTTGATTGACTGTATTAAAGCTACAGACTTTAAAAAGCCAGCTATTAGATATGTACTTTGTATCCTTTTCAAGATTCAGCTATTATTTATCCAGTATGAGTAGAGTGGAGCTGGATAAATAAATAGTGTAATTTATCTCAAAGAATACTTTTTTTTAGAAACAAAATTTCGGGGACTTTTATTTTTATTTTAGTCACTGTTCAGTCCTACTAGGAAAAGACATAGAAGCCCAGATACTGAACTGTCTAAACTAAGTTTATTTTATATAATTTTCTTAGGAAAAACTACTATACTAGGTATCTAATTGATTGTCAGCTGACAAATATAGATAGTAATTTAGATATAAACTAGAAAGCTAATAACAGTTTTACCTTGATAAATGTATCATAGTTCTTTTTTTTAAATATATTGCACTAGTCCTTGGCCCTACATTACAAAGGCATTTCCTTAGCACCAACCAATCAGATGGTGAAAAGGGATCCGGCAAGTCTCTTACTATGGCCCACTTACTACACTTTGCTCATGAACAAGGCTATCTTATTGTTCATGTACCTTGGGGTAAGTACAACTTCTAATCTAAAATGTTAAAGAAAAAGTATAAATGTAAATTTAAATCCATAATCAATGTAATTATGCAATCAATGTAGTTGGCCCATCCATATACTGTTAAGTTTTTGAAGAGTAAATACTTCAGTATGGACACCAATTTGCTTCCCGAACTCATTCAGCTCAGCAAAGAATGGGATGGGAGGTCCTGGTGCCCAGCAGTACTGGATGGAAGGCCATTGCTTTCCTCCTTGCTCTCCAGCATTGGGACATGACAGCCTGTCGTTGTGGAGATCCTTGGGGGAGGCTATTGTCCAGCAGTGGACGTCCAATCTGTATTTGTAATACTCCAATATCCTTAATCATCAGGAACAGTTCATCAATTTTTAACCCAATTCTGCATATGATCCTTTATTATTTCCTGTATTAACTTTCCCCATTTCCAACAAATGCAGTATCAGAATGGCTTCGCCGCGTGCCCCGTCACAAGGAGATGTCGAACTCGGCCAGCCGCGAGGGTTTCGTCGACCTCCCGCTAGACGCCACCGCTTGGCTGCTGCATTTCAAGAACCAGAATCAAACACTGCTTAAACAGGGACATGTAAGTTACAGATCAATTTTGTTACAGCTTCAGAAATTAAGTAGTTTTACTAGGGCCTGCCTGTGACTTCGTACGCCTTTATCGTGGTGTCTAAAAACCTATATTATTGTGACGTGAAAGCTACATTGTAAAGTTTCATAAAAACTTTTCGGTGGTTTTTGCATGAAAGAGTAGGTGTGTCATAGGTGACTTGGAACACATTGCGAGTGTATTGACCCGAACCTCCCGCGTGGTACGTTACGCAAACCTAACAAAAATCCTCTCATAACCGTACATTAGGTGCATCCAAAATTAATTTTACATATTTATTTCCAGCTAAAAGTATCCAAAGAATATGTATGGAGTAAACGTGAGAAGACAGAAGCTGGGTCTTCGTTATCCGACTTGGTAGAGCACGGTATTACTCGTGTCAAATACGCCTGTGACGTCATTGACACTCTCGTCTACGAGATCAAGCAGTTGTCTAATAATAATGTGTAAGTATTTATTACTGTAATTCATTAGCTGATGAAAGGGAAAGCATAAAATTAGAGGAAGATACTTTGCCGCTATATCTATCTCTCTCTTTCTAACTGTTAGACCCCTTTTTAAACTATCGTCATTTCTATTTTAAATAAACTAAAATACTACATTTTATTTACAGCTGCAAAACATTTGTAGCTATAGATGGTTTCAATTCTTTTTTCTACCCTTTATCACGGTTACGAACTCCAACCAAGAGGACTGTGAAACCAGAAGAAGTAACATTGACTACATCCTTCTTGGAAATCACGAAAAATGATTGGGTGAGCCAAAGAGTATTTATATCAGTCTCTTTTCTAAAGTAGTGTTGCCAGTTTTTTTATTGCAATTTTGTTTTTCAGAAAAATGGTGTGATAATAGTGACAGCTGATGAGCTAGCAGTGCCTGATGATCACCAAGAAAGTCACCTGCCTAAATACTTGCTTTACAAAAAGGTATTTAAAAATTGACAACTTAACAAAGACTTTGATACTAACTTACTCCAAGATGCTTTATAAACTTTACTTCCTACAAAGTATAGTGTTGCCACAAACACATAAAATTAATAACATTACATAAAAACATTTCTAATACTACATAAAAACTTTTTCTAATAAAACTTTTTAATTTTTTAGGGCTTTGAACACCTTGATCCCTTTGTGCCAGTAGAAGTAGGAAGATACAGTGAAAAGGAGTTCTTATCATGTGCAACTTACTACAGAGACAGGTTGTGGCTGCGAGGACCTCCAGAAATTGAAACTGAACTCAAATTTACCAGTGCCTGCAATCCTTATAGGTTTATGGAACAGTGTGCACCTTTGTAGAAATATTGTTAAGATTGATATATTAAATTTTGTGTAGTACTTATTATTTATTTTGGCTTTGATTTCATATTGGGCCAGGACTTGGACAAGTTCTAGTGGAGAAAAAACAAAAGAAGTATGATTTTAATAATTTATTTATGGAACAAAATACATATCTACAGAGTTACACTTAAATCCAAATCTAGACATCGTAGCCGACAAGGTGACGCTTGCCAATGCATTCTCCAACATAGAACCAGAAGAGGACTTCAGCACCCACAAGGGTGTTCAAGGTGGCCTGCTTCACGGTCTGGTCTTTCCACGCGCCGCTCTTAGCGCTGCTGAGCAGTTTGCCAATGCCAGCCTTGATCTGGGGGATGTCACTCAGTTTGGGAGGGGCCAGCTCCACTTTAGCGTACTTCATGAAGATGTTGAATTTGGGGCGGGCCTGCGCCACAAGGGCTGAAAGAGATAAAATTAAACTGTAGTGTAACTTAATGCAGTAAATTATAACCTCAAAACTTTAATTCTTGGTACCATTGAAATAAGTGTAATTTCAATTGGTTACTACTAAGTTATAATTAATTTTTGTTACTGGGGATTTTTTTACCTTAATCAGCCTTTTTACTGTGCATAATGATTAATTAATCGAGATTAAAATAGGAATTTACTATAATTATTTATTACATAACTAGGAGTACCATAACAAAACATCTCGGAATTAGAATTAAAAGATATGAATAAACTTACAGGTAATAGTAGTGGAAGCTTTAGCAGCAGCCATTGCGGCAATTTTAATTAATTACAACAAATGAAGTACGAAAACAGCCCCAAATTTTTCGATTTCGGAATGAAATTTTCGAATGTCAATGTCATGCATGTCATGTCATTTTCATCGACGCCATGTTATTTTTTGGTTTGGAGACAAGGATTAATTAAGCCAGAACTATTTTGCAGTGACCCGAAATTAGTGTGATTTATATTATTTAGAAACTATAGAACACAACACAGTATAAAATGCAGTGAGAAAAAATATTTTTTGCGACCATCCTATTTTATGGATTTTTAAATGGAAGGAAATGTTTATTCAGTTATAGCAACACTGAATTGCTACGTCGATCATTTTGTGTCAAAGCGAGCCGGCGATAAATGTGTGGATTTTAGTGAATATTTATCAAATAAAAGCATTTAGTTTAATAATTTATAGGGAAAGTGATAGGGTCAGACTAGATCTGACTTATATTACTCGTAAAATGAAATTGTTGGGTGTGTATTACTATTTTTATTTGTATTTTCGGTCTCGAGCGTGGTCTTGTAGATAAGGCTCTTATTTTAGTGTTTTGGGGCTATAAATTGCTTATTTACTGTGTTTACGTCGATTATTTTTCTTAGATATCAAGGTAGAAGGCATTTAAAATACAATTTTCAGTCTGAAATGGCTGTTGATTGTTGGGACACGTCATTGTTATTCACTGCCGACGGCCGGCTTGTATCGCGATGCTACAACTATTATTAGGTTATAGCAGAATCAAATAAGATTCCCAAGTATCCTATCTAGTAGCCAATACTTATTATATCATTCAAATCTTTATCTAACTCTTTAACCAAACACTAACAAGGCATTAAATAGTCCCAATATGTACATTTTTCAGTTACAAAAGCTATTAAGTGCAATTTACAGCCTATACGAGTTTTATTTAAATTCCGTAGCTATTTTTATGTTTATCATTAGTCACTATGTGAAATAAGACCATAAAACTTAGGTACATCTTGTAATGAATATGCAAATTACACCTAACAAAAATATTCTAATGCTAAAGTAAAGATATTTATTGAAATCTCTACTTGTTTTACTAGTTATAAATAAACTTCAAAACTGTCTCTAAACTGGAGGACATAATTTCCATATTAAACTATAATAAAACTTATTTTTTTTTGTTTATTAACTTTTATATTTTTTCCAGCACTTTTATTTCTGGCGAGTGTGGTAGCTCTTAGCAATGGCAACACTTTGCAGTCTACCATAGATCTGAAACGGATGGAGAACATCCTGAAGGAGGGACTGAAGAGCAATGACATCTCCGTCTTATACTTCTCCGTAAAGGGACTGTCACTTTTAAATGCTAAGATTCCTGATATTTGTGATGTGAGTGGTCTTGGATTATCCTACTATAATATTATAAATGTTTTCTTCCTACTAATCCTACCAATATTATAAATGTGAATGTTTTTGCCAGTGAATCGATGTGAAGATGTCTGTTACTCTTTCACACAAAAACTACTGAATAGAATTTGATTTAACTGGATAATATTATAGTTTGCACATTAGAATGACACAAAGGCTACATCGATTTGAGACATTGTGTAATTTCAAAATGATGATAAAATTCGCACGAACGAAGTCACGGGCAGCCCCTAGTATTATTGAGGTAAGAAGTCGGTGACCTAGTCAAAACCGCATGGTCTTTTCGGATGTAGGCGGCAAAAAGCAACCTAGTTAAACAACAAATCTGTTAACTTTACACACCTTATTGCAGAAAATCAAAAACTTCAAGTACGACTTAAACAATGGAGAGCAAGTGTTCTACCTAACGAACGCTGCCAGTCTCTCCGGTTGCATCAATTCTATCAAACCGGATGTGATGGGAGCTGCCACAAGGGTCCTAGATAAGAAGGAGCCGAATATTCCTGAGCTGTATCACGCTGTGTATACGTTGAGAGCAGTTGGTAAAGGAAGCCCGATGGATAAAGATGAATCTTTGAAGAAACTGATACAGTTGTTGAAGAAGGATGATTCGCCGATTAAGTACGTAACAGTATACTTGTGGACTTTGCATGCAATAATGAATTTCTGATTGAGTAGAAAAAACAAACTTTCTTATATCAGTAATCAGTATCTTATTAAAACTGATTGTATAATAAGTTTATTTGTGTGTGAGCCTAACTCTTGTATTGAGTCGTAGATTTACGCGGTATTCTATCACGTAGAATGTACAAAGACGCGCTCTACTACAGTCAAGGGCGGATCCAGCTTTAGCGCCAGAAGGGGGTCACATATAAAGAAATTTTATTTTTTCAACTTAGACAAGAATGCCTTGAAGTTTTGTCGTTCCGATTCCGATTGAAGATACGTCTTGCTAGGCGTTAAGGCCGAAACCGCAACTGCGAATGGTGAAAACGCAACAAAAACGACGGCCGAATTTTCGAGCAAATAAGGCCGCCGGGCCGGTGGATTTAGTTTATTTAAATCGGCAGTGGAGGCAGTGGTGCGCAGGCGGCGCTTTTTTGAAGCTGGAACTTGGCGTTACGGCGTTGTGTCGTTGCGAAAAAGAGCGTTTTATTGTCGTATGGTAGGTAGCCAGTTCCTGGTGATTTTTGATTGTGGATTTATCCAACAATAGTATACAGCAACAATAGTAGTCATTGCTTGTAGGAAACTGATTGCTTTTTCATTATCAAGAAGACATTATTCTGGTTTTTTTTAAACACGACTGCGCCGCTCGCCACGCCTCTGCCGCCACTGCCGATTCTTGCGCTGCGGCGTCACAACGCGGAAATATGTACGTAATACGGCCCGTACTGTTTAGGTGGTCACAAATTATCGGACGTGTCTTTAAGAGGCATCTTGACAATGTATAAATAAAATAATTATGTTCAATTAGTGTTTTACCTGAGAGCTGGAACCAGCGCAGGGGGGGGGGGTCATGACCCCCCCCTGGATCCGCCGTTGACTACAGTGAATGTTGATAAAGAATGCATATTAATTTTTGGAAAGCGGCAACCTGCTAATTTCGACTTAGTATAGTGATATTTGCGTTGAACACACCATTATATTAATTTTGTCAGTCATAGTCCAAATCGAAATAAAACAACAATAAAGAAATTAGTTCTCAAATTCTTATGAACGATTTGTACACGAAAATTGGCATTCGTTTGTATAAGGAAATGCGAACGCCTATGTGCATTCTTTATAGCTCTCCGTGTATTTAACTATCCCGTCAACACCTACTTCATAACACTTGAAACCCACAGCTACGGCTACGTGTTCGCTCTATGCGAGCACATCGGCTGTACGTCGTGGACCGCCACTCACGCTGAGGGAGTGTTACTAGCGGCTGACGAGAGCGACGGCAAGGCGCTGCACTTTGAAGGAGGACTGCCTGCTACTTCGCTATTGCTTAGCACTATTATTAGGTACGTAAAATTATTCTGCATACAGGGTGTAAGGAAAAGTATCACTTTCCTTTTATCCAGGTGGTGTTAGTAATGTAGAACACATTCCACGAAAAAAAATTTTTTTTTATCTCATTTTTAATTAAGAATTGCATTATTAATCGCGTGATTCGCGCGCTATTAATAATGAAATTCTTGATTAAAAATGAGTTCAAAAAAAATTTTTTTTTTTCGTGGAAATTGGTCTACATCACTAACACTATACCTGGTTAAAAGGAAAGTGATACTTTTCCTTATATCCTGTATATGCTATACATATATGTACTACTTAATATAATGTCAATGTTTTTGCTGATCATTGTTTAGTCCATCCTTCTAATTTTTTAAAAATTTTGCCTATGGATATGACGATGTTTGTTACTCTTTCATGCAAAAACCACGGAACAGATTTTAATGAAACTTTGCAATAGATTAGATAAGACATCAGAATAACACATAGCTTATATAATTTTAAGATATTATATAAATTTTCTAAGATACCACTATAAATCCGTACGAAGCAGCCTCTAGAATTATCTACGTCATGAATATAGCTGATTTCCGATTAAATACTTTTCGAATGTCATGATAAACATCATAATTCCCCACCGTCAGATCGTACCAATCCCTGAAGAAGCCGTCTCCTTTGACGGAGGAGCAGCGTTACAAGTTCTCCGAGTACATCGTGTCGCGTCGCTCCGTCAACTCTCCGCGCGGCGCCGCGTTGCTGCTCGAAGCTGCCACCGCGCTGGCTTCTGATCAGGTAAGTTTATACCTATTGTAGATCACCAGCTCTGACCCTGAAGAAACTGAGCTTTGATTAACTTCAAGACTACAATAAAATTGGGATAGCTACCTAAAAAAAACATGGCACATATTGGTAATCTGTCATGTCTCTCTCCCATCAGGTTAGGTAGAGACCACTTCAAAAACTATGGAACAGATTTTGATGAAACTTGGCAATATTGTAGCTTATACCTACATTAGAATAACACATAGGCTATATTATTTTAAAATAGCATGTTTTTTGTTTTTTTTTTTTTCAAGATATGACGATAAAATGCGTACGAAATCGCGGGTAGCATCTAGTCGAATATAAATTATAAGTTGTTGTTCACTCAATCCTAACTTAACAAATTTCTTCCAACCAGCATCAAGCAATAAGCATCGCAATCAAAGGCCGCAAATACATAACCTCTGAAGCGGACACCATAGAAATCAGCATCACTGACATTTTAGGCCGTCCAGTCGACGGACTCAAACCCGAAGAAGTAGTCGCGCAGTCCGGCACACGCTTGGCCGACGACGTCGTGGTCCTATCCAAGCAACCTTTGACTCAGAAATCTGGAGAACCTACCACTTTTGTCCTGAACTTGAGCAAGATTAAGTCTCAATATGGAGTGTACAAAATAGCTCTAAGTGCAGGATTGAAGACGGCTAATGTAAACGTGGCTGTGCTCGGTGAGATTCAAGTGAAGAATGTAGAAATTAGTATCGGTGATGTAGATGGTACTGCGAGTCCTACTATTACAACTGTTAACTATCCTAACATGTTGACGGATAAGTTGCAAGCTGATCATTTGCAGAAGTAAGTACTTTTTGTGCCTTGCATAATTTTAGTTTTGATTTAAAAAAAGAACTAATTCTTACTGTTAGCTTGGCTTGTAAATAGTCCTACGTGCGATCGATATTTTTTTGGATAACTGTTAATTTGTTTGGTAAACGAATTTTTGCGCAACTGTTTGATTTCAATGAATTTGGCCGCAGAAGTTCTACATGGTAATAAACAGATATTTCTTCTTCTGAATTAATTCAAAACTTACGACATAATTCGCGCTTTGTACTTAAATATCGAAAATCAAAAATATTTAATTCAAAATCGGTAATTAATTAGTAATAATTTGTTTTTTTTTTCTATCTAAAACTAGTAGTTTTCCCGTTTCACTACCAATATAACAAAGAGAAAAAAACGACAAAAAACCTAACACCCTACATTCACGTGATATCATGATCCCATTTTAAAAAACAATCTTACAACTACAACGATTTACAATCTACCTCTTTTTACAGAATCTCCTTGAAGTTCACGGTCCGTGATAAGGCCGGTAAAGCGATGACGGTGCAACAAGCGTTCGTTCGAGTTGGTAGTACCACGTCGCAGGATGAGACCATATTTGTGGCTGAACCTGACAGCGCCAAGAATTACAAGGTTGAGTTGGTAAGTAAAGAAATAGGGAACTGGTTTTATTAGATGGTGTAAAAGCTGTTACGTACTATATCCGATTCTTATGCTATCCGAGATAATTTAGTATAGAAATACCCTAAACCGACGGGCATGTATGAGGCGACTGATGAGTGTGGATGAAGCGAAAGAGGTGTGTTTGGATCGAAACAAGTGGAAGGAAGTGGTCTCTGCCTACCCCAATGGGAGAGAGGCGTGACGGATATGTATGGAAATAGATCTCGGATCCATACTAAATATAGTAATAGGATCGAATAAGAATCGGATGTAGTGCGTAACCGCTTTAAAGTCTATCTACAAACATCCGGGTCGTGCCCGGGACGTGACCGGGCCGTGGCCCGTCAGGACTGAAAAAAAAAAACATTGCATACATTTTCTATGGATTCGATCACACACGTCCCAGCCCGGGTCAGCGATCGCCATAAAGCATCAAAACAATCGCACACCGTTTTTTTTTACCAGAAAATAGAACATTCTTGTTTCAAAAGTGCAACAACTGCGTCTCGCAAAAATGCCAGTACCAAAAAGTATGATTAACATTCTTTTAACAGACTTATGCATACTTCTTCAATAAAATCTCCTTTTAGAACGTAGCAGCGATCGCGAAGCACCTCGGCGGTCCTTCAGGCTCGTACTCGCTGTCGGTGTTGGTGGGAGACACCGCTATCGCCGCGCCCGTCGCGTGGCCGCTTGGAAACGTGCAGCTTAGCTTCGGGAAGGCTGCTAATGCTTTGGGTAAGATTTTTAGATGTGTGATTCTTTTTTGTCACTGTTTTTTGAATAATAGTGCTGGTGCCAAAACCGACATGATATTACTTGACTTCATTAATATATACAGGCAAACTAACTTATCTGTGAAATGAACGGCGGCGCTAGTAGTAATACAAAATTGTAACTCTACCAATCGCAGCAGTTCTGGAATTTGATATTTTCGTATTAGTAGCCATAGTTCCAATAACGGCCGTTTGACAGGTAACTTGGCAGCACTGTACCTACACAAACACACAAATACTAACACATAGCAAGCAAGTGGCAGCACTCGTAGTAAGTGAAGGGAAGTGGTATCTGCCTACTCCGATGGGAAAGAGGCGTGTTGGATATGTATCTACCATGTACAGATTTCTTCCACTTTATATGAACGTATCTACATATATGCATAAATACACACATATTCGCCACGCCTCTCTCCCATCGGGGTAGGCAAAGACCACTTCCCTCCACTTGCTACAATCCAAAAACACTTCTTTCGCTTCATCTAAATACATCAGTCGCCTCATACATGCACGTCGGTTTAGTTAGGTACAGTCGCAGACACGTCAAGCTTTACACTGGAGAACCTTATTTTATCGCTACTTAAGGGCGATATTAGAATTATTTTGTTAAGGTTGATCTGTTCTGGACTGTACTTCATTTCATTATACCTATTACACAAACACTAACACATTTCTTCCACTGTTCTCCTTCCCAGGCGAATCTCTGAAATCCACATCGAAGCCGTACCGCGGCGCCCTCCCGGAAATAAAGCACATGTTCCGCGCGGCGGAGCCCCGGCCGGCTCGGATCGTGTCGGACGTGTTCGCGGCGATGTGCGCGGCGCCGCTGCTGCTGCTGCTGCTGCTGTGGGCCAAGCTCAGGGTCAACCTCTCCTACTTCCCTATATCGCTCAGCGCGCTCGTCTTCCATTTGAGTTTGGGGGGTAAGTTGGTTGTTTCATTTTAACTTAATATTTGTTTGGTATTTTGTGTTGAATGCAGGTGGCAATAAATCGGTCGCGCTGGAAAGCTATTGGAGGCCTATGCTCAGCAGTGGACAGCTATAGGCTGATGATGATGATGGACGACAATAATACAGGAATTTAGGAAAAGTATCACTTTCCTTTTAACCAGGTATAGTGTTAGTGATGTAGAATAAATTCCACGAAAAAAATATATTTTTTGAACTCATTTTTAATTAAGAATTTCATTATTAATCGCGCGATTCGCGCGCTCTATCTAACGCAAATGTCATTCAACTCTCAGCGAGTAAGTAGGTCGGACGCGCTCGCCGCCCTTAGAGAGCGAGCGCGCCGCGCGCCCAACCTACTTACTCGCCGAGAGTTGAATGACCTTTGCGTTAGAGCGCTATTAATAAATTAATTTCTTGATTAAAAATGGGATCAAAAAAATTTTTTTTGCGTATCTGTTCTACATCACTAACACCTGAATAAAACAAAACACACCCTCCTGTGTCGTTCCATACAGTGCCAGTACCTGAGATTTCTAACTTAACCCTTGCACCAATGAGTACCTAAGAAAATGGAGTTATTACTACGCATGCGCAGACGGCTTCGCCTTACATGTGTGTAGTGTACGCTCGTAGAAAGTTCGCGAAGCACGTACGCACTATGTTTTTTTAGTTAGCTCGCTAATGAGTATCCGGCAATTCAAACAACTTTTAAATGAAAATTTCGTGCATCTTCCACAGCATCCCTCGCCCTCTACGGCGTGCTATGGCTGCAGCTCTCCATGTTCGAGACAGTACGCTACTTATTACCGTTGGGACTTATCACCTTCTTGTCCGGACACCGCTTGTTACGTCGTCTCGTCAATGATAAGCAAGCGCGCTAAGTGATATCGGTTGTGTGAAGCTTCGAGTGTTGTTTTTTTTTTCGTGCGGCAAGGGGATGAAATGATTCAGCCTTCGAACGTCCAATTTAGTAACGGCTGTTTATTTCTACGTAGCATGTTGCATTACGCGCAGAACTAGTATAAAAGGGTAACTAGTCTTTATAAACCAGTAAACATCTCAAAAATAGAGGTTTATTTCCAGTCATAAATATCATGAATTTCCAGACCAATTTTTATTTATTAAATGGCAACACTCAAGCTTCCCACTACCAGGGTTGAAGTAGGAATAAATTGTGCGATCTTAGACGCACAACCCAAGTGTTTGGGTCCAGTCATGTGCATTTTTATAAATATAAGTCAACACCAACACTTTTATTTAAAGAATGTTTGAATTGTGAATCTGCAAGTGTGACTTATTCCTATTTTGTTCTACTCATAAGCACATCTTCATTCCTTTTGCGTTCCAAAACATACTTGGATTACTTTATCGAAATGTGTTTTGGAAATTATCATTATTAAATTCATTTTAGATTTTAATAAATAATAATTTGTTTTTAATAAGTGTCTTCTTACTTACACCGCGTCAGTACATGAATAGGAATAAAGGTTTTAGAGAAAGCAAATGGATTTAAAAATATGTAGTCTTTATTAGAAAAAATGCCGTTTAAAATTATATCACACATCGTTAAAAGAAATCATTTGCGCAATGATTGTTCACTTTCTTAATCTATAAAAATAGGTGCAAACATAGAACTAATCTTTTAGTTAGGTACACTTCATACATCACATCAAGTAATAAATCTAATAAAAATTTAAGCTTTGATATTCAAGAACTGAAATGCTAGGCCCGTTTATAGATGGTAATCAAGAATCGAAATAAAGAACTGGCGAAAGATAACGTTGCGTCATTTTGACGCCATCTTGAAAAAGTTTGACGTTTAATCGACCAATCAGCGATCAGTATACATGGCGGCCATATTGTTTCACATATCGCAGTTTGTCATTCCACCCTCAAAAAGTGCATTCAGTTTGAAAATCAATTAAAAGTCAGTCGTAATACATCTTGTATTGACGGGACTTATTAGCGAAATTAAACCTAGATTAATCTAAATAAAGCTTAAGTTCTAAAGGCCACTGGATCCCTTATCCTAATATTTGCCGGCTCAACCGGTTTTGGTACAAGTTGTTTGATAAATTGACGTGCGAAAGAAAATGTAGAGGTAGAGGCATATAAGGTATAAGTTCTATTTTATTCGGTATTAGACATTTATGCTAAGAGATTCTATGAAAATGTAGGTTGGTTTCATTTGCATATCAATTTTTGTTACAACTTGTAGGTACTTAATATAAAAAATATGATGAATCTTGAATTTTCAGTGCAATTTAAATTTCATGTAAGCAGTTCGTGCTTACATGAAACAGCGCAAAGACAATGCATCTATGTATTGTGATATGGGTGATATTTAAACTTCAATGTTATTGTCTAGTTTACCATCCTGCTTGAAAGCAGATTACATATGTAGCAACTTTAAAATTGCTCAGTCAAAAATGGTCAAGTTACTTGTTATAAATGTTGAAATAAATGCAGATTTCATATTGAAATGTCAGAACACGGCTAATAATTAAAACTCCTTGAAGGAATTCAGTAATACTGTTGAAAAAGGAGCTATACATCATGTCGAATATTAGAAAAATTCAATTTAACTTGTCATAATTTGGTCATAAAAATTGCGAGGTTTTTGAACATTCGACAGACATTTAGCTACGCTTTAGGGGCCTGTTTCACGAACTAAGATAAAATTTATCTGACAGACGTTTTATGTCCTGTGTATCTAAAACGTCGTTTTATGAAAAAGACATAAGGTTTATCTGGAAGTCAAATTTTATCAGTAGATGGTGATACAAGCCCTAAATTACAACTTACGTAATCTTAGCTTAGAATTCAGCGTCTAATGTAAACACGTTGTCCATACGGTTCGACATGACGCCGCACTTCTGGTACTCTCCAACTTTCTTCTCGAAGAAGTTCGTCTTGCCCTCCAAAGAGATTAGGTTCATGAAGTCGAATGGGTTCCTTGTGTTGTAGTGCTGGAAATTAAATTATTCAACATATTATGTGGCGAATCTATTAAATTGTATTCTAAAAAGGAATTTTAACTTAGCATTCTGTTCTTTATGAAGTATTGGAGTAATCTAAACTTACAAAGTAGAACTCATTTGACTGTCTTCTGAGAAGTCTTGTGTTTAGTAAATAAAGGTCACAAATACAAAATTCAAGCTCTAACATCAGTAGTGTAGAACTTGGCTATATAAAGATTGATATACTCGTATGTCCTTGAGTCAATAAAGCTATAACATTGCAGAGTGCAAAACCACGTAACTAGGTACGCTTATCAAAAAAAATTCAAAGTCACAAACAGCTTTACCATATTGTTAATTAGGTCTTATTGTAAAATTCTTTTATTACTTTCCCTGACGATAATAAATCAAAATGATTGATATACAAACCTTCTCCCCAATAAGATCAACGAGCAGTCTGTCAGCCACAAACTCAATATACTGCGACATCAGTTCACAGTTCATTCCCAATAGCCTAACAGGTAAGGCATCAGTAAGGAACTCCTGCTCTATAACTACTGCGTCCTTGATGATGTTCAGTACACACTCCTTGCTTGGCTTCTGTACTAGATGCTTGAACATTAGGCAGGCAAAGTCTGTATGGAGGCCCTGTTAAAAGAGATTTTATTTGGTTAGAGCTTGTCACAAATATGTAGTTACTTTTTATTTTATACCTAAACAAGAGGCTGACTGCGACTTCGCAATTAACGTCATAGTTTAGAAAAAAAAAAAGATATCTTAAAATAACATAGCCTAAAGAATTATTCTCACATATTCATCAAAACCTTTATTAGAAACTAACTTTTATTCAGTAAAGCTACTTGGCAAACAAAAACCTACACATTCGATTTTCATTTGTTTTATGTATATTCTCTTTTTCAATGGCCTTTATCTACTATTCTTTCTTTATTACTATTAATGCAAAATGAAAGCTTTTACTACATTCACATTAAACCTACTGATAAGCTATCTGATACACAATACGTGAGATAAGTCATGACCTGTGATATAGTACAAACTGGCACAGTTTTGATACTGCTAAGGTGTTAATAACCGATAAATATTTATAACTGAATTTTTATGCTTATGCTAGCCAAACTATTCAACTTAACAACTGTGAATTTCGTTGCTTTTAAATTACCTAAATACTACTGAATATATTTTAATATTCCTTCTTTTAACATTTATATATTTGAAACATATATTGGAATGATATAAGTACGCTAAATACACGCAAATGAAGTCTAAGCTCGCTTCAATATCTATTACTACTAGTAGCTAACTAGAGTGACTGCAACTTTAGTCTTTGCTTTCTGCCTATATAAAATACAACCAAGGTAGAAACGGAATGATCACACGTACGTAACACATTATGACCTGGAGGCTTAGCATACGTGCCGCGACAATTTTATCACACGTCATGCTGTCCTTATCACATTTAAAACTATGGACAGAGACGTAAGCGTGACAAACCCATGACAACGTCTTGTCACGGAGTGCATGCTAAGCTAGATGTACTATAGAAATATTACAACTTGAATCACTCTTGTCACACGCACATTGGAATAGCATTGTGACAAGTCTGTTTCTAACTAAAAACTTATACAAACCTCATCCCTAGAAATCAACTCATTACTGAACGTAAGTCCAGGCAGGAGACCGCGCTTCTTTAGCCAGAAGATAGACGCAAAGCTGCCGGAGAAGAAGATGCCTTCAACTGCTGCGAATGCTACGATCCTTTCGCCGAATGTGGCCTCTTTACTTGCGATCCATTGCAGAGCCCAGTCGGCTTTCTTCTTTATACATGGGAGGGTTTCTATGGCGTTGAATAGGAAGTCCCTGGGGTGATGAGAAATTGTGTTTATTTATTTGTTATTGAAAATCTGGCTTAAAAGGCTTTTTCCTAGCATTAGATGTCCACAAGCTAACATGATGATGACTTAAAAGGGAATATAATTGGAGTTTTTTTGCAACAACTTAACAATTTCATCATTAAGTTGAACGAACTAAACATAATAGCCAGTATTTTCTAATTTTGAAAATATGTATATCTACATAAACAAGTAACTACTGCAAAAGAAGTACTTATAACATCAAATACCTTTATTGCTTAGGTAAGTAAGTAGTTTAACAACACTAGAAAAACCTACCTCTACTTTATTAATAGCTAATATAGTCTTCTGAATCACAACACAAAGATCAGAATAGAACAAAATGAACAATGTTATAACATCCTGTAAAAAAACCAAAGGTGTGAAAAAAAAAAGAATTTGAAAATCCTAATCATCAGAACCTACCTTTCTTTAGGATCTCTGATGTAAGTGTCAATAAGCAGCGAATACATTTCAGAATGAACATTCTCCATCGCAATCTGGAAGCCGTAGAAACAACGGGCTTCAGTCACTTGGACCTCCTGAGAGAAACGTTCCACTAAGTTCTCATTGACGATGCCGTCTGATGCTGCGAAAAATGCCAGGACGTGCTTGATGAAGTGCCTCTCGCAGTCTTTTAGGGATTCCCAGTCTGTTAGGTCCTGGTAACGAGAATTGGTGTTGTTTTATTTGGAGTGTCAAGAAAGGAAAGGGAAGTATTTCCTAGTTTATTTACTGTCTTAGGTACCTATTAATTTATACTCATAATGAATGCGAAATTAAAAACTTGTCTCCCCCTCTCTACTCTACAGTCTTCCTAAATTAGTTCTACTCCAAAGGTTGTCTGGAAGAGATCACTTTTAGTGATGAGGCTGCCTTTGCGCACAATGTTTTAGTTTTGAATTTTATTTGTATTTCTTTGTGTGCAATAAAGAATTTCTATCTATCTATCTATCTCCCATATCTTCCAATAATCCAAAACCTGGTTGAATAAGATAATTAAATTGTAATTTATATTATAGTTAATATTGCCTCACTATTGACACTATGTTTTTTAACAGTTGTTCACTATAATTTGTAACTTTAAGAAAAACACAAGAACTGAGAAGTAATAGGATTAATAAAAAAAGTAATCAAATAAATATGTAGGTAATGTACCTAGATAAAAAAATGAAGGTAGAAATGTAAATTTAATTTTGCAGTTGTGTAATGAAACTATGCAGCATAATGCTAATGCAACAGGGTAGTTTTTCTAACAATTTAAATCATCTACTCTACTATTGAAAACAGGTCAAAGAATCAGTACATAATGTTAATAGAAGATAAGTGTATTAATTTCAGGTTGAGGGTAATCTACTTACATTCGACAAATCTACTTCTTCCACAGTCCAGATGGAAGCTTCAGCCTTCTTGTACATCTGCCAGATGTCAGGGTACTCGATCGGGAAGATGACGAAACGGCGAGGGTTCTCTCGCAGCAGCGGCTCCAGCTGGGGGTCAAACGCTGGCTTCTTCCCTCCATTTTCTACTTCCATCTTGTCGTCAACTTTCTCCTCAGACATATTGCCGTTACGCACAGCAAGAGGGTTATTTTTCACTGGAGACTACGCAGAAACGCCACAGGTTAAATTACAGAAACGCATGAAATGAGTAAAGACGTCATTTGTAAACATGTACTAACCTTAATGTGCACATTGTTAATTCCACTGTGAAGGTTTTCCTTTTCCATAATTTGAGACATTTAGTATGAATTTATGTAATTTTAGGGAAATAAAGGTCAGTTGTAATATTTTTTATGAATAAACGTACACGTTTGTGTCAATATTCCGTGGAATTTTGCTTTGAATTGAAGACGAGTGCGGCGTTTTCCACAATTTGTACGTTGACGTCAGTCAGTCTATAGTCACAGCTGATTAAATTTCAGGCGGGAAATTTGTTTGTTCCTAAATGAACTACGTAACGGGAATTCCCAACATTTTTTTTAATAAATACATTTCATTTCAAAATTGAGTGAACTTTGAATAAGTTGACGAAGTTTTTTATATTTTTTTGACTTAAAATTTTTATTCATTCAGATTTTTTTGAAAAACATTCCATAAATTTCCATAATTTAATAATTATATTTGATGTGGGAACAGATTTTGGAACATAACTTAACGAGTTCAATGAACCATTCATAGACGTTTTACGTAAATAACGCGGGAAATTATTATCACCTAAAATTTTTTGATAAAACTTTGTTGTTTCTTCAAACAAATGAAGCTAAATTTTTCGAATTACCTTTAATGTTAAGTTTTATTCCAAAAATCTGATTTTTATTGCAGAGATTAAGATAATTTGAGAAAGAAATATTAAAATTTTTCCCCGCTAAAATATAAACAACGATTGAGCTTTAATGATTGGATAAAAAATGACCAATCATATAGGTAGAAATTTATAGTTTTATTTGATTTTGAAAGTGGTATCATATATTATTAAGCCATTTTAATTCTTTATTATACTAAACAACCGTAATCAAAATCGTGGCAAAATCCAAAATTACCTAACTAATATGGAAACATTCAAGAAGAGGTGGCAGAGATAAAGAAGAAGTTCTCTGTTCATGGTTCAGTGCCACTGACTATGCAAAAAAAAGAACTCAAGCGATATCAGACGATCAAAGATAGGTAGTTAATTTCAACATAAGCTTATCAATATATAAAATATATGTATATACGTCTTTTGTTTCGACAAAATAAATGAAAATCTTGAGAAAACTTTAGTTAAAGGATTTTAAATTAAAGTTGAAGATGGGCGATGGCAGTATGTTTCTGGCGCCCATCGCTTTTATTTGCAAGAAGTGGAAGAAAATTGTTTTCGAACGAAACTGTCAAGCTGTGCTGTCAAGTCGTGTAATCAAAATATCTATTTTTCATTTTCTCTATTTTACTGAATTTATTTTAGTGTATTAGTAGTGTGATATAGCAGAATTTACGTAAAAAGATGTCTGACAACGATGATGATTACATGTGCGAAGAGGAAGAGGATTATGGCTTGGTACGTAACATATTTTTGGTTATGTTTGATGAAAAAAATTCTCCCGTATTTCTTATTTCTTCGCTACTTTACAGTTCACTCCTTGCATGTTTGCTTGTTTCTACTAAGAATGCAACAAGAATTCCGCTATAACCACTACCATATTCCTGTAAATCTGCTTTAAACCGCCGCACAAACATGGTGTCATACTCAAGTTCTTTTGTGGTAAATTGATTTTTGTTGACCGGGCTTTTTCTTTGTTTACTCTTATATAGTCGAGCAAAAATGGCTTATTTTTTTCTTTCAACTTGTGAATGTATTGTATAAAGTCACTTGGCATTTATTGACAATATAAGACATACCTAAGTTTTATTCCCACTGGCCATCACAATTATACATGATATAATAAATTAATATGCACTGTTTACGTAAATCCCAATTATTGTTATTATAAATACCGCCTTCTCTCCAGGAATACTCCGAAGACAGCAACTCCGAGCCCGATGTGGACTTGGAGAACCAGTACTACAACAGCAAGGCCCTGAAGGAGGACCAGCCTAAGAGTGCTCTAGTCAGCTTCCAGAAGGTTCTGGAACTCGAGGGAGGAGAGAAGGGCGAGTGGGGCTTCAAAGCTCTTAAGCAAATGATCAAAATTAATTTTAAGTTGGTAAGTGTAGATATGACACATATTTATCTTTAACATAAGGAGTTTTACATCTTCTCTTTTTGTATCATTTTCTTCTACTTCTATATGTCTTCTGAATGTATCCTTATCCTTTTATCATTTAAAAAAACTGTATGTACACAGCTATTTATATTAACCCTTTTGCTGCTGATTAACTAAACTGGACAATTAAGAACATAAGACTCACCTAGTGAGTTCTTGCCAATTTGCCATACTTTTTGTCTGAATATCAAAATTGTATTGCAGTAGCATGGATAATATAAAAATTGCACCTCTCTAAAACTATCCTACTTTAATCCATTAACTCAGCTAACTCAAGCTACTATCTACAAGATTAAAATTATTTTTTTTAATCTATTTTTTTGTCGAGGCTTCATCCACTTTAAGTGGCTATACCAGCGTCATAGGAGCTTTCAATTATAGGTCAGGTTACAAAGCTGGGTTTACTCTGAACCAATGTCAATTCTAAATACCACTCACTTTATTTTCAGGGTAACTTCACAGAAATGATGTCGAGGTACAAACAGCTGCTGACTTACATCAAGAGTGCCGTCACGAGGAACCACTCTGAGAAGTCCATCAACTCCATCCTGGATTATATTTCTACTTCTAGGAATGTAAGTGGTTTCGATTTTTTTTTACCATAGGACACATCTAATATTCAAATTGAAGAAATTAAGCAGTGTGGACTGTGGACAAACAATTTATTTTCAAATGCAGTGTATTTGTCATAAAACTTATTGCTACTTTGATATTTTGAAAAAAAAATATCCATTAGGGCTCCTTACAAAATGGTGGAGTGGAACAGTCAGTTCCACTCGTGTTCTTTCAAAAACTTCTTGACTGAGTAGTGTAAAATTCACTCACTATACATATCTCAATAGAAATAATGTCTATTTTCCTACAGTTTCGTACACTATTTGAGCTCGTGCGCACGAGCAACTTAGTTGCTCGGCGCTAGTATGGAAGTTGCCTGGAGTTGCGTCGCTACGTGCGCGCACTTCCATACTAGCCCATAACCCGTGATCAAAGTCGAAGAGCGACTTCGGGTTCTTAATAACTATTTACCGTCATCTCTTTCTCCCAGATGGAGCTTCTCCAAGACTTCTACGAGACAACTTTAGAGGCGCTGAAAGACGCAAAGAACGACCGACTCTGGTTCAAGACCAACACGAAGCTAGGCAAGTTGTACTACGATAGGGGAGACTTCAATAAACTCGCTAAGATATTGAAGCAGTTGCATCAGAGTTGTCAGGTATGTTTTATATAAAGTTTTTTATTATAA
Organism: Anarsia innoxiella; assembly: GCA_947563765.1. Classification (NCBI taxonomy): domain Eukaryota; kingdom Metazoa; phylum Arthropoda; class Insecta; order Lepidoptera; family Gelechiidae; genus Anarsia; species Anarsia innoxiella. The sequence goes on along the minus strand of OX387393.1, from coordinate 10,756,949 downwards.
TTCTTTAAAGTAGGTACCGAATTCAATCGGTCACACTAGAGAAGACTGGAGATGCTTATGCTCAGCAGTGGGCAGTTTTAGGCTGAAATGTTGATTATATTTCAGTTCTTCTTTCGACATTAATGACAATTATATCATTTTAGAATTTTCTGTCAAAATAACAAAACTTCCTTAGTCATACTCAGCAATTTTTTAATTCTAAATCTACTTCCAATATCTACCTTGAGGTAAGTTTCTTTAAATGGCAACTACCATTGTAGACTCTGCCAATTTCAATTAAAGTATACGGCTAGCTTAGAATTATATTATTAATCGTAAACCTACATAAAAATAAACATTTTCTAATGAAATCTCAGTGATATATATATCTCTTCTCTCTCAACTAATTTTTTGCCCCACAGACCGACGAAGGCGAAGACGACTTGAAGAAAGGCACTCAGCTACTAGAAATCTACGCGCTCGAAATACAAATGTACACAGCACAGAAGAACAATAAGAAACTAAAGGCTTTGTACGAACAGTCACTACATATTAAGTCTGCAATCCCTCATCCGCTAATTATGGGAGTTATTAGAGGTAAAGACATCTTCATATTCTTTAATTGTCGTTATTTTATGACTTTTGCTAGATAACATTAATTATTCTTTAGGGAAGGGGAAAAATACCAAATTATGAGTAGGATAACAAAAAAAAAAAACAAGTAACTATTGATCTCGTAACATTGTGGCTACACTTAAATGTATATTCGGATTACATGATACATAGGTGCTGATTTAAAATGGACTCACAAGAGTGAGTCGATATGCTATGTTGGTTGTAACACCTTGACTCACCATTGGTTTGGTTGTTTTTTGATGTAAAACGAATAGATAAAGATTTTTTTTCCTTAGTAATGTTTCCATACTCATTCATCTATCAGGTACTTACCGGTAATTATCAGACTTCATATAAGTACGTAATTCTCTCCTTAGAATGCGGCGGTAAAATGCACTTACGCGAGGGTGAGTTCGAAAAGGCCCATACAGACTTCTTCGAGGCGTTTAAGAATTACGATGAGTCTGGCAGTCCGCGGCGAACCACTTGTCTTAAGTATCTCGTTTTGGCGAATATGTGAGTATACTTACATTACACAGTGATAAATATCATAAATTATATTCAATTTATTTAAGTAAAATACATGTGTATGTGGTTTTAAGAGTCGGTCATTCATTACCTCGTAAGGCTGACTCACATGTGAGTCGGTAAGCAAAAGCGCCGCTTTTGCTTACTGTGTCATGAGTCCTTCACGCGTCTTACTTGTGTGCGACTAAAGTCTAACATTGTCTAGGCTGTAGTCTAGACTATTTAAGTCATTTTTAACGATCAGTTTTTCTAAACAAGTAGGTAAAACAAAAGAACACAAATAAAAACAAACTCGTAAGGCTTCGGCTCAACCCTAATTTTAATTTAAAAGTAAAGTGAGTATGGCAAAGCCAATCAACAAACATTTTTTCAGGTTAATGAAATCCGGAATAAACCCATTCGACTCTCAAGAAGCGAAACCTTATAAAAACGACCCGGAAATCCTAGCCATGACAAACCTAGTGATGGCTTACCAAAACAACGATATAAACGAATTCGAATCCATTTTAAAACATAACAGGAACAATATAATGGACGATCCTTTTATTAGAGAGCACATTGAAGACTTACTCAGGAACATAAGGACGCAAGTGCTGATTAAATTAATTGGGCCGTACACGAGGATTCATATACCGTTTATATCGAAGGAACTCAATATTGATGAGAAGGAAGTAGAAAATCTATTGGTTACCTGTATTTTGGATAAGTAAGTATTATTTTAATCAAAACTGGTACATAAGTCGAACGCTAACCTACTTTTTTCTAGAATCTAGAGTCTTGTACTTCGTTATTTCGTTAAAAGCTGTTAGCTAAAAACGATTTTAAAATATCACCTCAAAAGTTAGGTGTCCTTGTCTAACGTATTGTATTGTGTATTTATTAGAGGCAAAGAAACGCATCACTATAAGACTTTATAATATGGTTTTCGCGTATTAGCACTCAATCTCAATCAAAGCAATATATGTTAGTGACAAGCTTTTGTTTTTCATTTACTTATTACTTTACTGACATACATATCTATTAGTCTTAATTTATGAAATTAGAACTCGACGACTAGCTACAACACTATTCTGAGTGCTCTTTTAAACTTGCTCCAATATACTATGAGCTTTTTCAAATTTCAACCTTACCGTCTTTCCAGCACAATCAGCGGGCGTATAGACCAGGTGAACGCGGTCTTAGAACTGGAGTCGGGCGCGGGCGGCGCGGCGCGGTACCTGGCGCTGGACAAGTGGACGGCGCAGCTGCACGCCGTGCACGTCGTGCTCGCCAACCGGATGGCATAGCACTACGGCAGCGTGGCCGCGCACCACTCGCCCGTCAGGGAGACCGCCAGGAGGAACTTGTGAATTGTGTGAGGATTATTTACAAATTGGAAAGACTATAATAAGTATCTTGTGTTGCAAGTTAACATTTTCACTGCTGCTATATAACAGTGACAGAAAAAGCGTAATCATTTGTAAGTTGTAACCGTAAGCGTTGCATGCTCTTATAGAGGCTGGGTGTTCGGAGAGCAATCAAAGATGTTAGTACAATGACATTCCGGTTTATTCTGGCTCAAAATACAAAAGGACATCTTAATAAAACTACTTGCTACACTCACTACACTGTAACCAAGGGGGTGTGCGCTCGCAGAAGGTTCTCTAACCATTAGCAAAAAACGGATACTGTTATTTTTTTTGGTTACAAATGCAACAGTTTACAGCTCGCTAATGAGTACGCGGTTTAAAATTTTGCGTGGTGGACTCGCCTAGCGCGTCCACTCCGCTTATACTATCGTGAAGTCATAGTGTACACACATATAAATGAACATCAAAAGTTATATGACAGCAGCGTAAAGTTACTAAGCTAAGCAACATTGCACGGGAAAAGTTGCGTTGTATGGATTTTTGTAAGATGCCGTGCAATGAAGTGTCAGGTTTGCATATTGTACAGATTAAGGTATTTTATTCTAACAAAATGTTTTTTTTTTCAAATACATGAAATTATAATAACATTTGTAGTGTTGCAATAGTTCGACTCAACAACATGAATACCGAATCATATGAAATAAAAAAATATTCGGTCCTGGCAAACTTATTGAGCATTAATTGACGTGGAAAGAAAAATACATACACCATCTCACCATAGTAATAAGAACCATTTTTATTTGTGCGGAGTCAATAACAATGTTCAAGATTTTTGTCGTCACCTCTGCTAGTTAGAAATAATCCTTATACAATTAGATATATAACTCAATGTGAATACTGAGTGAGTTCTAGAAGTAAGTTCCCCGCTTGACTCTTAAAAGACATTAATCTGGTTTAACTAGAATATACGCTAAAATGTACCTATCTATGAAGTACGATTAAATACGAATTTGGTATCTCCCAGTGCAATTTGTTACTGAAATACACCCTTGTAACATATTCATATTTGTTTTATTTATACGGTAAGAATTGTCTCTTATAGAAAAAAAAAAGAAAGCTACATAACACGTTGGATGCTTGCTTGCAACTGGACACGCAAGGCGAGTTCATGCAATCATAATAAGCACAAAGTGAGTCGGCTCGGCACTCAACGTGTTAAATTATTCCATGAAAAGGAAATTCTCTATTCAAAAGGACGCGTCGTCGAAGCTGATTTAAAAAGGGTTAAGTTTTATAAAAGGTAATGAAACTTCAAAATAAAATATTAAAAATTTATTATACAAATTGTAGATTGAATGACTATAAATTGGACGGATAGGTATATCACAGGTTAGTTCCATACATTGCCAGTTAAATATTAAATTAAAGAGCTAAAATACTGCGTTAATGCCTTTAAAAGTATTAAAAAAAAAAAGTACAAAGTTGTTTTGAGGTCCACTTATGTATGCATTACAGTACAGCATTGTTACTATCTCTGATTTATCCTCGATATTGTTTGCTAGAATGAGACATCACTGTTTTTACGTTATCTCCATAGCAAAGGATACATGATTAAGGAATGTTTCTTTTATAGTTTCTTCTACAAAGTTTTCAGATCTGATTATAAGTCTTTTGTGTACAAGATAAAATATAATGGCACAAGTTTTGAAAATGTGATTTAATCAAAATGAATCGTTGTATGTAGGTACCAATTGATAGTATGATATGATATGTCTGTCTACCAATCAGTGTTAATAAAGAACACATTTTTCAATAAAAAAAAAGTAAAATTAATTTAACCTAAGTAATTACTTAAACATAACTTATTATACATTTTAACATATTATTCGTTTCGTTATTTTCTCATAAATTAGTGTGATTATATTTATTTAAACTTGACCATAAAACACGCAAAGTTTCTCTTGATTATACAGGGTGTTAGGAAAAGTATCAGACGGTCGAGTCCTAGCCGAGAGTTGAATCATCTTTGCGTTAGAGCGCGCGATTAATAATAAAATTCATAATTAAGAATGAGTTCAAAAAAAATTTTTTTTTTCGTGGAATGTTTCTACATCACTAACACTATACCTGGTTATAAGGAAAGTGATAGATACTTTTCCTAACATCCTGTATAAAAATATCGAACTTATTGCACAAAGCAGTTTGTTTACGCATTCTGTTACACTATTTCGATTTCTCGTTTTAATCCTTACATTTATGATTTAAAATTGCTTGCAACTTTATTGGGTTGATTCATGCCTAAGGGCCATTTGCAAAAAAGGTATTTTAAAGCAATTTTAATACTAATGAACCGATTGAGCTTTTATATTTATTGACCACGAAGATTCGTGCAATTTTTATATGGACCCTATTTCGTTCCCTATGGACCCGGTTGATGTCTTTACCTATTTACCCCTAATGTGCCGGTTTATCATGCAGCCAAGGTCGGAATATAGGTAGAGTGCTAGGGTAATGCGTGGGCGCACGTTCTGCGTCGTCTTCGTCCGCGCCTCGTAACGGGTACGTACCGAGTAGGATCGGTAGCTGGAGTTTCACTTCTTTCTCCATGCTTTTTGGCTCGATTATGAACTGTGGAGAGATTGATTAGAATATTGAATAGGGATATAATAGGAATTTTTGTTTAACATCGATTCAGTAACATTAATTGTCAGGATTTTTGTTTTGTTTAAAAAATATGCACTTATGCAATACAGTGACATCTATGTTGATTACCTATGTAGAATAAGATTGAGTCGATTTAAGAATCCCCTCCTGCTTTTTTGATGATCGTTTTTAGTTTGAAATCGGTTAAAAGACACTCAATTATTCGATCCTAGTTTAAAACACGAAGTGTGTTTGGATCGTAGCAAATGGCGGAAAGTGTTCTATCTACCCCGACAGGAAAGAGTCGAGACAGATATGTACTTAATTATATTTAATTGATATAAGAACTCACAAAGACATCATAATGCACATTGATGAGATGGCACCCGCGTAGGTTAGTGGGCGGTAGCGGCGGCACGTAGAGTCTCTCGGCGCGCCACGTGTCTGCGCCGCCGCCGCGCGTCTTGCCGTGACGCAGCGACGACAGCTCGCGCACCTCGCGCGCTGCTACCTTACCGTGCGCTGAGTATTGGATTGTCTGGAGAGATATTTGCAGATAAGTAAAAGGCTAATAAGAGCGGTTATGCATTAGGTATATCCGATCCGTTAAAATGACCTTACAAATACTTACCTAGTTCTTTCTCGGCTCGATACAGATTCATCTCGGATCGGTCGGATCTCGGATAAGAATCGGATGTAGTACGTAACTGCTCTAACTATCGATTTGGACGAGCGATATAAAAATGACTATACCCTTACGACGCCCGCGTAAAAATCAATTTTATCGTAAAATTGATACATCCTAAAAACTAATGGGTCTCATAGACACCCCGTTATATTTTCTCCGAGTTAGCCTAGTTTATCTCGACTCACTTTCGTAGGTGCTGTTGATGAACTACACAGGTGAATCAAATACTTTGTTAGTTAGGTACCTACCTTCTTAGCGTTTTCCGCCCAAAACTTTGAAAAGCTAGTTGAGCCGACTCATGGGTTGATGATTCCCTTTCATTTCGAAGAAACAACAATAAGAAATACCTAAGTTAAGTAAATAGATACTTCACCTCAGTAAGCGCCGCCCTAGTCGCCTTGATAGTAGTATTAGAGTTATTGACAAGCTGTGCGGTGATGACGATGGTCTCCCCCGGTACGTACGCGCCGCGATCCAACGACACGCGACACGACACCGTGCCGCCGCCGACGCAGCCTAAACCTAGCTTGTGTTCTACACTGCATTCGAATTGTTCCTGTAAATAAATACTTAGGTGTTTAATGATGGTTGAAAATTGAGTTCAATTCAGATATTGAAAGAAAAATAGGCATGAGTTTCGCTTCCGCATCATAATCATTATTTCAGCCTATAGCTGCCCACTGCTGAGTATAAACCTCTCCAATGACCCAGCGCGACCGGTTCATTGCCACCTGTATCCAACGAGAATTCGCTTTCATTAGGTCGTTTTTTTGTAGTTGAGTTTCGCTTAGATCAGGTAAGATAGAAAATGTCGTTTATATTTCTATGAGAAGTTGCCTTGGCTCTCTCCCTTTTCCTGTTTCGCGCAACTGCAAATCCTATGGCAATATCTAAAAGATTTACTAGCGAATCTTTGTACAGTCATAAAATGATAACAAAATTATATCAAACAATATACGATCGCGTGATTACTAAGTTTTCTACATGTTTCAAAAGTTGCAATACAAGTTTTTCTATTTCAAATAAGTACCTACTTACAAATAGAACTAATATGTACTTAGTAAGTAAATACGTAGGTAAGTTGTGTAATCAGATTCCAAGCGAAGTGTCAACTTACTGAGAATATTGTTTGAAACACAATAAGCTAATGAGACCTTGTTTAGTGTTTAATAAAGCTGAGTTAATATTGGTTTTGATGAAATAGTTTTAAGTAGCTGGATGGCACGGACTGCTATTTAGATAGATGTAATTCTTCCTAAGTTTTGAAGCTTAGGTACTTCTACTTTAACTATTTTGAACTGTACCTAATTACTTAAGTAAAATATACCTAGTCAGTCTAGTAAATAAAGCCTTAGTAACATATGTTTAGTAGGTAGTGAGTACCAACCTACCTATTTCAATAGGTACACCTAATTAGACAGGGAAGTGATCTCTGTCTTTTGTCTACCCCAATGGTAAAGAGACGTGACAGATATGTTAAGCGTAAATCTAGAACAATATCTAGCTCATACCTAATATCTACCTACTTAAAGTTAAGTATTAAAAAGTATATTTCGAATTAAAAATCAAAATTCTAAACTCAAAATTAGTAAAATCAACTCACAGCCAAAATCGGCGGTTCCAAATTCAAATCTATCGGATTCATCACAATGAATACTTGTTGGTTTTTATGTGTCAGTCCATTTGGTTCCCTCAGCGCCGCTTTACAGAAGTATTGCACCCAGCCGTGGGTCCCTAGGAAGGTGGACGGTAGACCCATTGGGAGGCCAAGTTTAAATGGAAAGCTGTGGATGCCGGGTGAGAGGACCGATGTACCGTGACCTGTGGAGCATTGTTCGAGTTTAAAAAGTTGTTTTACTACTATAGTAGATTAGCAGCCAGTTTCACAGCTTTCATTTTACGAAAGAGAGCCATGTAATTTTTTCGTTACTTTTTACGAATTCGTAAATTTGCGGCGCAACATTGTTTCTGTAAATAATTGTTTTTTGATGACAATTAACTGAATTAGTAGCTAGTTTGGAGTAGCTAGTTTTGGAGTAGCTAGTTTTTTTTTAATTACATTCAAAGTTGTTGCCGATAAAGTTAATCATTTGTTAATAACAAAAAAATACAGTTATTGTTATCTTCTTATGAATTAAAACAGAAGCTACTTTACAAGCAAAAAGTATGCAATAAATAAAAATATTTAATGTAACATCTCACCAGGTTCCCCTAGCAGTCTCATCCTGAAATCTATATAATTCTCTTTGTCAAAGAGTCGCTCGTGCCGCCCGGACCCAACTCTCACTACTCCTTCACCTACTACATGGAAATGTAGCCCTGGAAATGACAAACGGAGATTTAAATGGTGAATAAGATGATATTTATCATACTTAAGCCTTAAGATAATTAATGTTTTTATGTTTAGTTATATTAATATATTATTTCTTAATGTACTTTACAATAAAAATAGCAGAGACCTTTCTATGCATAAGAAATAACAAATTGTTCTCTCAACTTAGATACTGGATCTTTTCAGTCTAACTTAATTTCAAAACCTTGGAGAAACTAATTAGATACATACATGTCTGTCACAATCACGACTCTTTCCCAATGAGGTAGACAGATGACTTCCCTCCACATGCTACGATCCATACACACTAAATTCAAATTCAAATAATCAAGCAAGACATATTATAAACAAATAGGTAAGCTAAAAATATCTTTTTCTGTAACAACATAGCTACTGCTTCTTATTTATAGTATGATGAAGTCTAAAAAAGTTGAAAATCAAGCAACTCAATCACAATTATCTAGTTATCCAAGTAGGTTAGCTTAGAATAAATTATGTCTAAGAATAGTCTTTAATCAGTATGCTCAGTGAAGCACTACAACTGAATACAATGTATGGAATATTTATGGTAATTGCTGGTGCAACAAACTACTTTAATCCAATATGGTCATGGCATTAGTTGGCTTGTGCTTAATTTGATTTTCATGCATTAGTTGTGTTGAGTGGATTAGTTTCTATTGTGGTTTTTGATCTTTGGATTGTTGTAATTAAGTTGAGAATGTAGTATACACAAATATGGAAGATTGAAATAAAACAGAGGAATTGTAGTTTTAGTTATGACTATTCAATCCAATCAAAAAGGCAATCTCTTCTACTGTGCTGACAATGTTCAGAACACTTTCACGATGTTGTTTCCAAGCTTTATGAGTAGGTAACTTTACAAGAAAAAGAAGCAAACTAATTAAAAACATTATTACTAATTAGTATTGAACACAATTCACTATTAACTTGGTCTCAGGTGAAAAAGGTCTATCCCCATCCCAATGGGAAAGGACCATGACAGATATGCACATAGCTTTGTTAGGTTGGTAGTGAAAAGTCAGGCAGTAAATATTATTTACCTAAGACAGGAGTATCATCTTGAAGTTCCATCAACACTTTCCCCGACAGGAACTGACCAGGAAAGTACAACAATGAAGTGTTGTCAAACACTATGAGGAACTTCAGCAGCTTCCGCGGCATTGTAGCTGTTGCCGGACCTTCGTAGTTGAAATAAAACAATACCACAAATGTAAGAATTTAGAGATTGTCAGGTTCCAATGACAGACTTAAAAATCAATTTATTTCTCAGCTTAAGTCGTGAAAGTTAATTAAAATACATTATAAATACTTTACTTAACACGATTATGTAATTAATATTTATATAAACTGCACCAAGTAAGTAAAACTCAGCATAAGTAACTGAGAGATATCTTGATGGTCAAGTACAAAATTAATGCTTTATCTCATGGGAGATTTTGAATGAACCTTGCTTTTACGAAAGGCCCGCCCACGATGACTTTATCCTCAAAACTTCTCACACCGTAGGTTGGACAAAGTTGAGAAATATGCTAACGAAGGCCATCAACTACGACGAGTATGTCTTACCTTGATTACGTACTCAATAAAATAAGACACAAATATAAGAACTAGTTGAACTAAATCATAGATATGATGTCACACTTAAAATTCATATGCACATCTCACATTTATTAATAACAAAAGGAAAAAAGCGGAAAACAAAGTTCACTTCCATGGATAGAACTTGCGAAACTTTTGACATTAAGTTTTTTTGACAGAGCAGAGAAGACATTTAAGTATAGTTGCGTTCAAGTTGGTGAATATATTTGGAAAAAAGTAATTTAAATTATTGCTACTATTTTCTACAAATCATATAATGTTTTTGAAAATATTATATCTATGACGATATTAATTTGGACGAGTTTATTTTACAGGATATCACCAAGACAATTTTATAATAATTTTGTAATTTTCTTTATTTTGATCCGATGTAATAACCGCTGCCTACACAGTGTGTGATTGGTGCATAGGAAGTAAGCTCAATATCAATAACCAATCAAACATGTTCTTTTGAAAATGTCAACTCAAAGCTCGGTTATGATTGGTCTGCAATTCATCGTTAAATGAAAAGGGTGTGCTTGCGGCAGATGGTTATTGTTTAGGTTTTGTTTATTTCAATAAAACAGTATTCAAAATTGTCCAAGGATTTATGTGTTTATTCGTAAATAAGGATAAATAAATAAGCTACCAAAATGCCGAGTGAAATGATAACACTGCAGCTCGGCCAATGCGGCAACCAGAGTGAGTACGAAACAATGAATTTGTTCGGTTATTTTAAAAATATTTCCCAGTGTTTACCACCTATATTTTACGTTTTAGTTGGTTTTGAGTTCTGGAAGCAGTTGTGCATAGAACATGGGATATCGCCGGAGGGTATTCTTGAGGAGTTCGCGTCAGCAGGCTCGGATAGGAAGGATGTATTCTTTTACCAAGCTGATGATGATCACTATATTCCTAGAGCCGTGCTCCTTGACTTGGAACCTCGTGTTATACACACTATTATGAACTCACCGTACGCTAAGGTAAGAGTTGAACCAGAATTTCAATAGTCACACAAGAACTATCCAAAAACATCTTTTCAAACTAACCTAAATCACTTAACTTAATTCACTTGAGCTAATAAAACATTCTAGTCAAGCATGAATCAATGTTTTCTTTTAGTTATCTTTTTATTTGTTTGTTAGCTGCCATGTCCCGGTGATGAATACACCCAAAAATAAAACTGTTCAGCATTTTTTGTTTTTGATAGAAATTAAAGACATTTTAAGCATTCAATGTAATTATCGAAAATTCAGTGTTTTTCCATGACTTGATTGATTTCAGCTATACAATCCAGAAAACGTATACTTATCTAAGCACGGTGGAGGTGCGGGTAACAATTGGGCATCAGGGTACGCACAAGGAGAGAAGCTGAATGAGGAGGTGTTTGATATCATCAACAGAGAAGCTGATGGCAGTGATAATTTAGAGGTGGGTCTTTGTCATACATTGGTCAATCAAATTGTGTATTCTTAATTTGATAGGATGTTTCATCTCAGTTGCAGAAACGAAAATTTTACTTTATTAAAAGTCTATTTTTGTCCCATTTCTGACAAAAGCAGTGTTAACTATAGGTTTAATGGACAGTTGGTTTTAATAAGCTTTTCGGAAACCGGGGGTTTTAGAGTAGTTTTAAAAAACAATGAACTTTATTCTAAAACAAGTAACTTCTGGAATACACTCAGGGGAAACTTGTGGGATTGGGAGTATCTAAATGGTAGTAAACAATAACAGCATTTACCATTTACTGCTTTAATTATCTTCAAAGCCTTTTTCATTTTTTTTTTTAAATTTAAATTTAAAAAAAAATTTAATAGTTTATTTATTTCCTCTCTTGTTCTTAGGGCTTCGTCCTCTGCCACTCAATTGCTGGTGGTACAGGGTCAGGAATGGGCTCATATATCCTAGAACACCTTTCTGACAGGTTCCCAAAGAAACTGGTACAGACTTACAGTGTCTTCCCTAACTTGGATGAAATCAGGTACGTGATCTTTTTGTTTTAGGAACTTTTTGTACTTAAGTGAAGGTAGCAAAAAGATTTTATTGTGACAGAATAATATTATGAAGATAAGGGATGCAAAATGAAATGAGTATGATGCAGAACTTATGATTTAAACAGATTTGTGATATTCTCTTTGATATGTTTCCTAAAAAAGTAATACAAGTAGATTAACCATCATTATATGTATAAAGGACATAGGTTTTTTTATTATTAGCCTATTTCGTCCCACTGCCGAGCGAAAGCATCTCCCATGCTGTACCTAAAGATGAGCTTCAGATTGTTGTCCAAAAGAACAGATTGATATAGTTTTCAAATAGCCAATATTTTTTTAAACTGTCTTTTACTCTTTATTCCAGTGATGTAGTAGTCCAACCGTACAACTCACTGCTAACTCTAAAGCGACTCACAGAAAGTGCCGACTGCGTGATGGTATTAGATAATACTGCTCTTAACCGGATTGCCAGTGACCGACTGCATATACAGAATCCTTCATTTGCACAGATTAATACCCTCGTGTCTACTATTATGAGTGCTAGTACAGCTACGTTAAGGTAAGTTGATTTTTTAAAATAGTGTTAAGACTACAGGATGTTAGGAAAAGTATCACTTTCCTTTTAACCAGGTATAGTGTTAGTGATGTAGAACACATTCCACATAAAAAAAAATTTTTGAACTCATTTTTAATTAAGAATTTCATTATTAATCACGCGATTCGCGCGCTCTTACGCAAAAGAGAGAGAGCGAGCGCGCCGCGCGCCCGACCTACTTACTCGCCTAGAGTTGAATGACCTATGAGTTAGAGCGCGCTATGAATAATGAAATTCTTGATTAAAAATGAGTTAATTTTTTTTTTACGTGTAATGTGTTCTACATCACTAACACTATACCTGGTTAAAAGGAAAGTGATACTTTTCCTAACACCCTGTATACTAAACATAGTATAGTATAAGACTAAACATAGACTATACATACATCTTTATATGGGCCTATAGCTGCCCACTGCTGAGCATTGGCCTCTCCAAAATGGCTCTCAAACGCGACCGGTTCATTGCCGTATCCAACGAGACCCCGCGACTTTCACTAGATCGTCGTTGCATCTGGCAGGTGGCAGTCCCACACTGTGTTTGGTAGTGTGCGGTCTCCACTCCAGAATTTTCCCCTTGGCCGTCCGATCTTCGCGCTATATGGCCTGCCCACATAGTATATCTATAGATGTTATTGTTGATAGCTCTTTTCGATGCTTTCTTGGTCGAACAAGACCATCATAATAAAGGAAAGAAAGACTTATGTCTATTGCTGATAGTGCATCTGTACTTGGTTCAAACGAGAACATATCAAAACAAAAGAAGTATGTACTTATTATAATTTCTATCCATATACCACAGGTACCCATCATACATGAACAACGACCTGATCAGCTTAGTAGCGCCGCTGATACCAACACCGCGGCTGCACTTCCTCATGACTGGGTACACGCCGCTCACTGCCGACCACGAACTTAATACTGTGAGTTTAGTTTCTTTGAAATTATATAGAACTAGAGCCTACCCGCGTCTTTGTACCTACGCATTTATCGTGATATCTTAGAAAAAACTCACAATAACTTAAAATAACATAGCCATACCATTAAAATAACATATATATGAGTCATATACTGGTGTATAAACTACAATATTGCCAATCACCAATATCTATTCAGTAGTTTTTGCGTGAAAGAGCAACAAACATCCATCAGCACAAAAATTGACATTTATAATATTAGTAGGACTAGCGGCTGGCTGCGAGTGAGTGATTTCGTTTGCGCGTAGTTTGAGAAGTTATCGGCCAACATTGGCCAAACATTAATGCACGTACTAGAGGCTGCCCGCGACTTCGTACGGATTTATCGTCATATCTAGGAAAACTTACGAAATATCTTAAAATATAGACTACCTATTTGTTATTCTGATAGCGTACAGCTACAATGCAAAGTTTAATTAAAATCTGTTCAGTAGTTTTTGCGTGAAAGAGTGACGAACATCTTCATCCCATGCATTGGCATAAACAATGGACGTCTTATGAAAGATCACCTCCTTTGTATTTCTCAGGCACCAAAGATCCGTAAGACCACAGTATTGGATGTGATGCAGCGACTATTGCAGCCGAAGAACATGATGGTGTCACTCAGTCCCGACCGTGCTAATCAACACTGCTACATCTCTATTCTTAATATTATACAGGTACTTATAATATGAAATACTACGGAATTTTTCATTGTCATAATGTTAATAGACTTGACTATCTGTTACACTGTAGACATGCTTTTGTTCAGCAATGGACGTCCGCAAGCTGATAGGATGCTGATGATGACTATTTGCTAATGTTCAAACTTCTTTTTATTCCGAAATGGCAGTCTTATCTATCATATACTTAACTCAATAGATCGTTCTCCCACATCGAGAAACGATATCGAGCAATTTAAACAGAGAACGACTTCGACTTTTCGTTTCGTAACAGTATTTATCTGAGTTGGACATTTTGCGACTTTTTTGTGACATTTTGAGATTGGACATTTTGCGAAGGAAATTGTAGTGTTTGTGAAATGGCTATTCTTATCGTAATAATATCTTTCTCAGGGCGAAGTAGACCCATCCCAAGTACACAAATCTCTACAACGTATCCGCGAGCGTAAACTAGCGTCGTTCATCCCGTGGGGTCCGGCCTCCATACAAGTTGCGTTGTCTCGACGCTCACCATACGTACACGCTTCGCACAAGGTGTCTGGGTTACTGCTCGCTAACCACACTAATATATCTTCGGTGAGTACTAAATAAGACTTCTTTTGCAGCATAAGTGGCACAAAGATGGGTGGGATCTCATACTTTGACTCGACTCAAAGCATGAGTCAATTTACGGTTTATGGGGAGCCATGTTGGCCAATGACATTAAAGACAAGGTAAAGATACTCGCTTGCTATAGGAGCAAGCTGTATTAAATGCTGTGTCTATTAGCTATTCAAAATAATTAACTATATTTATATAATCCGATTGTTTAGCCCCGCCATATTGGTATTTAGACGCCATATTGTAAACATATGCCGCTATATTTAAAACAGTAAGGCTAAGGACTCACGAAGCAATCTCTCACAAAACCCGCGCCCGACGCAGTTGCGGGCCTGCATCCTCGGTAGAATACAGATATCTATGTAAAAAATTAAAGTACATTTCACGTCCGCGTAATAAAGAGTTTGGTCCTTAGCCTAATACAATAAATCCCAGCTAATGCCCTACTTACCTCCAGCTATTCGACCGCTGCCTCCAACAATTCGACAAGCTTCGTAAACGCGAGGCTTTCCTCGAAGTGTTCCGGAAAGAGCCGATGTTCAAGGAGTCGCTGGAGGAGTTCGACGAGTCCCGCAGCGTGGTGGACGATCTCGTGCAGGAGTACCAGGCGGCTGCTACTCCTGATTATGTGCATTGGAATCCAGGTGGGTGGGTTATTTATGTGTGATGTCACTTCTCATACATACCTACCACACTTTTTTCCCACCGGGGAGGGGGTAGGCAAAGATAGTTCTAGGGTAGGCGGAGACCACTTCCACTCATCAATACGCTACTAATAGGTGTAGATTCTAGGAACTTCAAATTTTGCAGTGTGAAAGTGACTTGAAAGAAAACATCTAATGTCTCTTTCTTGCTATTGCTGTCTCTGTCTACAGGCCGCTAGTGAGAAGGACAGCGAATTTAATTGATTTATTTTTTATCGCGAGAAGTTCGCATTACAGTTGACTTTAAAAATGTTAACAGTCGTAATTTAAAAACAATGACTGAAAAAAACATATTTCTAGAATTCTCTGACCCATTTCAAACTAATTTTTTCTTTTTTTGTTTCCAGAAAGCAGCCAAATATAACATACGATGGTCTGAAGAGATTCAGAGCAACAATAACAAGTTTGTACAGACAAAGTGTTGGACTTCAAATGATGTTAGCGGAGGATGTGTTACTCAGATATAAGTTAATGTTAGCCAGTGCCATTGTTATATAAATAATAATCTCCTTGTTGGTATGGGTCGGAGTGATGGCCTAAGGACCAGTGGCCACTGTGCAATGAGCTAGATATCATGTTGCATTGCAAGGGCCAGTGGGTCTTTTAAGACTGGTGGCCTACCGAAAGTCACAGTGTTATGTAAAACCTAACTAATCTCATTTTTTATAACTCTTAATAAGCCTCCTTTACATTAGTTAATTTTTGGTCACTATTATTTAATTATCTATTCAGTTGTTTTTGTAAGTTCGTAGTCAAAATTCCTATTTTTCATTTTCAAAATGCTAAAATAATTATGAATTTAGATTTCAAAATTTTGTGACAGGTACGTAAAATAATACAATAAAGATAAGTTGCTTGTTTCAATTGTGTGTTTGTGAAGTGTTGTGAACTTATTTATGGTAGGACTAGTTTGAAAATCAGTTCGACATTTTCGACCTTATTAGTTTTATCATTGAAAAAATCATTAAATCACGAGCACTATAAAATAACCCTAGTAGTACATATGATAACTTTAGACCACTAATTGTGTAACTAGTCGAATAAATAACTAATGTAAAGAGGCGTCTTGCCACCTTGCTCTCTAAGAGTGAAATAAAACATTTTGCTTATTACCAAGTATTTATTTCCGTATATCGCTAACTTTTCAACAGTCCCTTACTCTATCATACTCCAGTGCGAAACACGAGTGCACAGACAATTTAAACAAGCGAGAAGATTTTAGAAAGGAGTTTTAACAGCTTTGCTGTGGCTTTCTTTGTTTTAAATTTTCATACTGGCAACTCATGGTGTTGCCAATTACTGAACAAAAAATAAAGATCAAAGCATTACATTTGGTTAATTACAGGATTTATTATAAGATTTCAGATAAGAAAATAGTTGGAGTCTGCTTTGGTCTTTATTCTTTGTTTTACATAACAGTTCAGTATGATGCAGCCTAAATAACTTTAGAATCAAAAGTATTTTAATTTTAAAGCTGCATTTAAACAATGTTTTAGACTGTGGCGCACTAGAGCCCTACAAATCCATTGCCTTACTTTAAGATCACGTTTTTATCCGACACTAATATTTATGGCAATATGTACAGGGATCCATCAATCTCAAATTGCCTTTGGAATTGAATCAATTTTAGTACAAAATTTAAACCATGATACTTTTGAACGACGTTCTTTTTTATGAACAACTACGAAAGTATGTTTAAGAACAGTGAAGATTAGCTCAAGAACATGGCTTTTTGACTCGCGTACCAAAACTACAGGTTTGCCGTAGCGCAGTCGATCTGATTCGAACAATGTCGGTTTGCCGCGAAATGGATACACATGGCTAGCAGTTAATTAACTCACTGTCATATTTTGTGACATATCTTAAATATGCTTTAAATGTACATTGAAATTCATTCAATCCAAAGGATTTAACTCTAATTTTACGATAAATCCATGATTGTTTATTATATCTGCTAATGACCGCTATAAAGGCTGACACATCAAAATTATATAGGGCAATGTACAGCATTGTTACATGATACTATAGACATTTATATGTTGGAAAAATATGTAATGGAATTCCTAATTTCATTAATCAAAAGGCGTGAGATATGGCAAGTGAATCTAACACTTAAAGCCTTGTCCAGAGGGAATCAATTTGGGTAAAGATGTACATGTTTATATTTATTTGAAATTAAACATAGTTTTAAGGTAATCAATTACAAAGAAATGCAGTTATCAAACAATCTAGTACAGATGTAGCTATTATAGTAACATCTGTTTCGAAATAAATCACTGTTTTCAAAAAAGAATACCCAAAAGATATAAATGTACCGAGACACAAATTTAAAATTCTGGACAAGATCTTAGGCATTGAATCGGCTACGACATACATTCAACAAGTGTTACCAAAACTGTAACATTACAACATATTCAATCACACATACTCCCAACACATACTATACCTAATTTTATACATAAATATAACAGTTACTTCTTATAAAAGTTTCGTTAAATTTTCAACATAGACACTAGGTATTGATAAATCACAAATTTACAACAAGTGCGTTTGATGGGTACTTGAATGTGATGAGAAACTAAACTAACACAATGAATATACTAAAATGGTGCGAGTTTTAAAAATATAAGCTTTGCGTTGTCGTGCGCGAAGCAAAATTAAAACATGGAATCAATATGGGACTTAAATACGAAAATGGTTATCTCAAACTTTGCACTACGGCTTTCTACTTGATTTTTAAAATTCAATGATGGATGTTGAAATGTTAAGTAAGAAACTATGTTTAAATTCGAAATGATGACTCATAACAGTGCTTTTATCTGCAAATATGAAAACTGCAGTTTACAAACAAAACAACAAAGCCAAAGTATAAAAATTGAGATTACCATTTACTCCCTTTTATCGCGGGCAGAGAGCCAGGGAGGTCGCGAGAGGCTAGGAGGTCTGCGTGGAGGGCTGCGTCGGCGTCCCGCTGAACTTCGGCTGGATGATCGACGTCTTGCGCATGGGCACAGTCTCGGGAGTGGGGATGGCGTCGCCGGTTGGGATCTTAGAGGTCACTGCAGGCGTTTTGAAAGGCGCCGCGAGATTGCCCGGCCTTTGTTTCGCCATGTTGTAGTCGCCGGAATCGAAGAATTTTTGCTGTGAAAATAGGTAAGTTTATGACTACTAGAGTCTCGATCTTTAAGGATGCCTGCGTATACACCATACATCGGTATGTACTAGTTTACACGTGTCCGGAGCGTCATATCCATCCTTGCAGCTACACATACTCTTTCTATGTAGGTACCCCATGTACGCGGGCAGTGTTTCCCATCTACGCGAACCAGTGTATGTGCTATCCGTACACACCCACTAACCCTAATGAATTTCTATTAGCACTGCATGTTAAATTATTACCCTATTATTGTGATTAAATTCTGAAATGATCATTATAATAGAAGCCATTAGAATCATTTTCTTAATAGCAGATATCATATCACATTGACACAAATAATGTGCTTAACTACAAAATTGAACCTCAAGTAGAATGACATAAGATACTGTTTAGCTAAAGCCAGATTTATCATGTGGGTACTAAATAAATAGCTATTGAGATAAAGTTTAATTTATTCTATTTGGGAAGAAATTACTAGAACTTATAGAACATGATGCACTAATATATTCTGTCAAATCTTTTAATTAGAATTTATAGTCACAGATAACCATACAAATTGATGAGCAAAGAAGATTAAGGACTGGATATACTCTTATGTGAATAAACTGTCCCAATGCATTGATTTTAATTAATTACCATTCCTTTTTACAGACGTGATTGGTATAACTCTAAAAGTTAATATATTGTGTCAATATAAGATAAGCTACTTACTCCTTTAGCCAGCCTCTTTTGTAAGAAAGCCGAATGACCGCCAGGCCCTCTACCAAGCATTGCATTTGGGAACTTCGCTTTAAGCTTAGCTTCCTCAAGCTTCTCCAATTCCTTGGGCTGTAAATACAAAAACACTCTTTCAGATACTTAATGACTTGTAAATGTTATTGTCTCAAGTTGAAAATCAGGTAGGCTGCTGCAAAAATACATTAACCTACAGTGTAAGTACTTACATCCTTTGGAGGCTCGTTCTGGTCTGGTGAGTCACTCATTTTGATTTCCTGAAAATATAGCGGTATTCATAAAGCATGCTTTGTTTACCCTCTAAATTAGGACATTTCGGGTCATTGTCAACATGGTCACTTATTTTTATAAACAGCCGTTACTAATAATTCTAGACTTTTCAATAATACTAAGACATACTTACCTCGTTTTCAAAGAGATATAATGAAAAAGTAATGAAACAAACCAACAAAGAAAGGTAATTCAATAACGTTTCAACGTTTTTGTAAATGTTTACCTCGATGCCTGATTTTCAGAGATGCAGTACTGTATTGATGAACCAGTAAATGTAAACACTTTCAGAAGCAGTAGAATAGGTTTTCAATTTGAATGTAGCGAAATTGACACCAGAAAATTAAATTTTCAGAAACCGCAACGATTCTCTTCGTGCTATATTTTTTCGTGCACAATAAAATATGGCGTTTTAAAAATGTTGCCACTAGTCAAGTGTAAAAAATGACAAACTTTGCTATTGATTTCGAATTTAACCAAAATATATTTTGTGTAATCATAAGATAAGCTTTCATATTGAAAAACTTATATATTTACAAAAATGATGTTTCCTTTTTGCTACCAAATAAAACAATAGTTACGAAATAATATAAAGCTCATAGAATGAAAAGGTAGTATTTTTTAACAAACTGTAGGAAGACAGCGTACGTGGCAACATAATAACTCCCTATTGTTCGGATACACATGTTTGTCATAAAACTATAAGGAATTTCAAAAAATCTTTCTGGTCTGTTTCTATGTAGTTAAATTGAAAATCGTGGGAAATCACTTTTTAAACTTAGCTTCACAACAAATTAAATTTTTGATTTTCGTTTATTAAACTTTTAACTTTGTGATTCATAAGTTGGCAGAAAACAACCACATTCATTGTTTTATAAAAAAAAAATTGACGTTTGTTTTGTTGAGTTTTCTTTCACTCATTGTTTGTTGCATGTTTTTTTCGAATTTACCGGAATAGCGGAAAATAAATATTTATGATGGAAGTAGACTCAGAAAATACGGAAGAAAATATCGATGGCTGCATACAGAGCATTCATGTAAGGAATTTCTTTTGCCACGAAAACCTGGAGATAGATCTGAACAAAAATGTTAACTTGATCGTCGGTCGTAATGGAAGCGGGAAAAGTGCTATTTTAACTGCTTTGGTCGTGGGCCTGGGCGGGCGAGCCTCTGCTACCAACCGTGGAAGCAATTTACATTGTGAGTATGATACCCAACCTTCGAATTTGTATGATCGTGACACTTTCTCTGTAATATACTAACTTGACTCTCCGACCCTTTATTGACCTTACCTAAGTACTACGGTCTTTCCTTGCTGTTGCGTCAAGGCAATTCCTTTGCTCACTAGTACTTTTAATTCAATCTCAAAAAACTAAAGAATTAAATTTTTTGTTGACATTACATATCATTCCAGCTTTTATCAAAAATGGTTCGAATTCAGCGATGGTGGAGATTAAAATAAAGAACAGCAGTAATACGGCTTACAAACCTGATGTCTATGGAGATTATATCACTATAGTAAGGAACATTAATGCTTCAGGAGGCTCCAGTTACAAAGTGAAGTCTGCTTCAGGTATGAATTCGAGAATATGTTAATTTACTTTTAATTTGAAACTACTAAGAGTGAGGAATTTGCCCAGCAGTGGAACAATGATGGCTAGATAAGATAAATAATTATCAGTGTGTAAGAGCATTGAAATCTATTTTCACAACTTTGCTATATTATTTATACATCTTCTTGACTGGTCTCTATTCCTTTACATCATGCAGGATCATGATAGAAAAGCTTATGCTATCTAGAATTTCATAAAGTTTCACTATTAGATCTAGATGTCCTGGCCATACTTATCTAGTGTTTTCAGGCAGCTGCCGTAAGATTTAATCTTTGTTACTGTTTAAAATTTGTTCAAAAGTTTATTTATTTATTATTTTATTTATAGCCCTTTATTCAGATAATAAAATTTTTAACATTAATTTTAAAACTTAATCTACGGTAGCGGTTTCTTTATCTGTGTGCCTCTTGGCGAAGGCCTCCCCCAAACTCTTCCACTCTGCCCTTTGGCATGCCACTCTAGGCCATGTCCTGCCAGCTGTTTGGACTATCTCTTCCTCCCATCTTCTGTAGGGTCTACCTTTTTTCCTCTTCAACCCTCTGGGGTACCAGGTTGTGATGGTTTTAGTCCATTTATCTGGCCCTCTCAAAACATGTCCAGCCCACATCCATTTCAGTTTCTTGGTTTTGTAAGTACGTCAGTCACCCTTGTCCAAAAGTTTGTTACCATTCAAATTTAAAATTTGTTCTACAGGTGAAGTAAAATCAACAAAATTCGAAGAGGTGAACGCAATAGTACTAGCCCATGACATTCAAGTAGACAACCCTATATCAGTATTAAACCAAGACGATGCAAGGAGTTTTCATGCTTCAGACCCTAAGACCAAGTACACTTTGTATAGAAAAGCTACAAACCTTGACCAAACTGAAACTAACTATAAATGTGCTATTGAGAACTGTGCTAAAGCCAATAACATTTGGAAGAGGAAGTGGGAGGTATGTGGTTTGAATTTATATCTTATTCATAGTAATGTAAGGATTATATCGAAGATTAGTAATTGTTTATTTATGAGAATTTTCACATTATATTTTAAGCTAAGTTCTGAATTCAATCTTACCATTAAGCAGCATAGGGTTGCCTAGCCTTTTCCTGAGTGAAGTGGCTGTTCTAAATTCTTGATCTATAGAAAATTCAAAACCCTACAGCAGATTCTTACAGTAGGTAGATTTTTTAATATAGGTTGTTGTCCACAAAATATGATCAATGCCATTCTAGCATTCTAAAAGAGTTTATATGCCTAACAGTTTTTTTTTTTAAGCTTATGCTATACATGAAACATGTTTTAATATTTCAAGAGCTTATTGGTATAGCTCTTTAAGATATCTTTTTTTTTCTTTTTTTATTATCTTGTTTTTTCTTTTTTTTTAGGATAACTCTAGGAATAGAGCCTTTGAAAGTTTTTTTAACTTTTATATTTTTTATTACATTATCTCTTACCTTCTTTCACTCTAGGCATGCATAGAACTAGAAAAAGAATACAAGAAATGGAAAGCAAGCCACGAACAGATGCAATCGCGCGACGAGATTGAAGCTCACAAAGAGGCTCTACAAAACGAGTACTATTGGAGTGAGATCACTGAAATGGAGAAGGAGGCTTCCACTGTGCAGGCGCAGTATGAGAAGCAGAAAGCCAGGATTGATAAACTGGTGGAGAAACTTTCAAAAATGGAACAGCATTTTGGTAGTAATAGTAGCACTTTGGAGTAAGTTGGTTTTGTCATTTGTTTCTTATTTCAAGAGGCGACTGATGAGTGTGGATGAAGCGAAAGGGGTGTGTTTGGATCGTAGCAAGTGGAATGAAGTGGTCTCTGCCTACCTCAATGGGAGAGAGGCATGACGGATATGTATGTATGTATGTACAATTCAACATAAAAACGTGAGCAGAATTCTTGTATACAGATTGTATCTTAGCTTGAAGCTAAAAACAAAGCCTACTTAAGACTTGTGTGGAACCAAGAAAAGCTGGCGTAACGACCTAAGCACATTTAGGGAAGATTGTATTACTTTCTCACATAGGAGTAAATTTCGTTGAGCATTTGCTCGAACTCATCTGAATGGATAAGCGCCAACTTAGACCACTGTGACGTCAACTGGTTTCCATCGAGGCGAATGACATGATTGGTGGAAAGCAACCACTGACAGGAATCTTTGGAGAAGCATGAGAGAGGCTTTTGTGCACCAGTGGGATGAAATAGGCTAAAAAAAATATCGAGTTTTACGTTATATTACAATTTATCATCTATTATTTATTTTAGCAAACTAAAAACCGAATTGCAAGACAAGCGTTCTGAAAAAACGACTTTAGAGCAAGAGCTCCGCGGCCTAGATTCGGAAGTACGCGAGCTTCAAACCACTTGGCGTAGCGCTCAATCTACGATCAATAAACATAATGATCTATTGAATCGCGAGCGCAGAAAGGTTGCTGATTTGGAGCGCGAGATTCAAAGTATTGAGTGAGTATATTTACTTTTACAAAAAAAAATTACACTGTTCCTAAAATTATCTTTAAAACTCGTTTTGTAATAAAGGGGTTGGGGTTCAAAATTGACATTCATTAGGTATGTTCAATCTACTTCAAACTCATGAAATAAACTGTTTATAGAAATTTTTACATCAGCCCAATTTTTACTGGCACTCTTGCCGCTCCCCTTTAGGGCTACAGCGCCCACGAAGAGGCGTTATCGCCCACTTTGGGAACCGCTATAAACCTTTAAAGCTAGAGAGTAAATAATAATAACATTGAAACTTCCACGGAACAGGGAGTATATGTATCTTCTTTTTGTTTTCCATGGAAACGTCTCATATACTGACTTTCTTCCTCCCCCCTTCCCCCAGTTCAGGCACAGCGGCTTCCCGGCGCGCAGAACTAGAGTCGCGCGTAGCCGCAGCTAGAGAATCAGCCGCGGCCGCACTCGCCCGGTACAACACCGCTAAGAACGACGTTATGCAAGCGCGCGCCAACGCTACGCACAAACAAGGAGAGGCGGACCAAGCGGCAGCTAGAGCGCAGAGGGAGAGGGATAGCATACGTGAGTGTGTCTCTGTTCGATATTCTTGTGGTATAATTTCAGGATGAAGTTAAGATATAAAATAATTATAGTTATACATCTGAAGGACTGAAATGAGGCCAAACATTGTAAGGAGCCGTTGTGGTATAGGTTCGATTCGTCCATAGGTACTAGTCAGTAGTACTGCTAGCTTAGCATACACTCCGTGACAAGACGTTGTCATGGGTTTTTCACGCTTACGTCTCTTTCCATAGTTTTAAATGTGATAAGGCCAGCATGACGTGAGATAATTGTCGCGGCACGCATGCTAAGCCTCCTGGTTACCTACTTAATTCACTTCGAGTTTGCATTAGTACAACTACACACTGTATTGTTTTATGCGGTCCCCGCTTTATAAACTCAAAATTTAACATGAATTGTACTTCATCGACGTTACGTGTAAATTTGCACTTTCATGATGCATGATATAAACACGTGAAACTGTTGATGAATGAAATTAGGTTCATGTAACTGATTTCGTAATGTAAATCCGGCTTTAATAACACATGTTTACCCAGGTCAACTAAAACAGCAACTCCGCGAGCTAGAATCCCGCGGTAACGACTCTCTAGCGGTGTACGGCAACAACATGGTGGAATTAGTGAAGAGAGTGAAGCAGGCGGTCACACGTGGGGAGTTCTCTGCGCCGCCTAGGGGACCTGTTGGTAAGTACACTAATGAAGAAATTCCAATCAAATCGTATTGGTGATCCATCCATCACGGTGGCCTAATGTCGTTATTAATAACGGCCTTATCACTTTTGTTTGAGTAGGCCCATGCTCCTGTAGTGGGGATGTTAAAATAATATGCAGTTTTTTTTATGGCTACTATCGTTGTGGATTCTGCCAAAGGCAGTTGAAGAAGATACTATACTAGTGTATGGTGGATCTGTCAAGCGTAATTGGAAAGTCTACTACATTTTTAGCTATTCTCGTACGAACAGAACTATAGGATTTGTTGCTTTCTTAAGGTCGCAAGGAATAATACTTCGGATTTTTAAACTCTTCTAACTTCATTTATTTTAGACATATTTATAACTATGCCCTTTCTCATCATCATCGTATAAGACTCTTGTCGGTGGAGCATTCGCCATTAATGCTCCGACTAAATAAGATATGACGCTCCCTTGAAATGCTCTTTCTAGTAAGTAAAATCTGTTTCACAGGTTCATATTTAAAAGTGAAAGAGAAGAAATGGGGCGGTGCGTTAGAACATATCATCGGGGGTTCATTACAATCATTCTGCGTCAACAGCCCTGAAGATTCGAGGAAACTTTTCGAGATTATGGGACAGGTAAGTAATCAAAAATATATTTATGTCGCTGTTACGATATTGTCTCTTCCTAAAGGCCTGTAACAACAAGGACAGAGTATACAGCATACATACCTACATATCTGAAACGCGGGTCACGCCTCTCTCCCATCGCGGTATGCAGAAACTACTTCCCTCCACTTGCTACGATGTAAACACACTTCCTTCGCTTTATCCACATTTAGCATTCGCCTCATACAGGCACGTTAGTTTAGGGAATGGGGATGATGACTACATTCAAAAATTAAAAAAATAATTAGTCCGTCTTTTAGGCTATTAAAAAATATTTGAAACACATTTTTTACCTGATCAAATACCTAAATAAATACAAAGATACAGAGCATCAAAGTTACGGAGTGGCCCCCCCACTCCTTGGTTAAAATCGTACTGAGGCGTGACGTCACGAGCAACTTCAACCCAGTGATCTTTGTCATTTTTAGTTTAAGAGAAAAAAGAAAAAATACGTGTCGAATATTTTAAAATAATCTATGTGATGGACTAAAAAAAATATTTAGTCATCATGCCCATTCCTACGCTACGCCATAATAATGCTCAAATAGAAATGGCTACATAACATACTGTTGTTTTTACACTAAGTTAGCTGAGCAGGTATTTGGAGAGATCGAAGGAAACTTCCACTTATTATTTCTCTGATTGCTTATGTATGGAAATCTGAAATAAACAGTAAACAACGCTCAAGAAAGAACTTCTCTTTCAAAGGTCTACGGTAGCGGCGGCAAACCGGCAGTAACATGCAGCAAGTTCTTAAACAAAATGCACGATGTTCGCCGCAACAAGGTTAAAGCGCCGGGGTTCTTGTGCGCTTTGGACGCTGTCGACGTCACTGACACCGTTGTCGGGAACTTTCTCATTGATAATGTGGGGTTGGAAAGTATATTGCTGGTGCCGGATCATGGTGAGTTCGTTTATTAAACGGTTTTATTTAGCTCACCCCGTTTGTTTTATTCTTGGGTCAAATTTAGTAATTCAAATTTCACCCTCTTCCTGTCAACCGATTAATCTGAAATTTTGTATACACTTTGGATTTTGGTGACAATACAATTATGTTTATTCATTATCATTATAAATTCAAGATGGCCGCTGCTACAAAATGGCGGATAATTTAGGTTTTATTAATCCCATCAATATGGGTATCAAATGAAAGGGCTCAACAAGCAGAATACAATATACTATAAAATATTGAAATCCAAGATGGCGGCCGCTACAAAATGGCGGATAACGTAGGTTTTATCAATCCCATCAATATGGGTATCAAATGAAAGTGCTCAACCAGTTGAATTCAATGTACTATATAAAATTAAAATCCAAGATGGCGGCCTCTACAAAATGGCGGATAACTTAGGTTTTATCAATCCCATCAACATGGGTATCAAATGAAAGGTCTCAACAAGTAGAATATAATTTACTATGCAAAATTGAAATATACTTAGGTGCGAAACTGTTTGAAGAAGGTCAAGCCTACGTGGCTCTTAGTAGAGTAAGATCTTTGCAGGGACTACGTACCTATAGAGGAGTTGGACTGCAATAAACTAACGGGCAAGAAACCTTGCAATAATGAAGCACTAAATGAATTAAACAGAATGCAAAATAAAAACTAAAAACTAGAAAATAAAAATAGGTAAAAAAACTTTTTAAGTTAAACGGTTTTATGTTAAACATACATTGCAATGTTTAAGATAAATGTACTAAAAACCAAAAAATAATAAAATAGATACAGTCGTGGGAATTATAAACATATGCATAGACTAGACTAAAATAAAACCGTGGGGGCATGTCAATTGTCTACAAATTATCGACTTAATGTGCGATAGAAGAATCGTTTAATTCGTCGTTAGGCAGTTGGCCCGCAGACGGTGAGGAAATTAAGTACTTACTATTTTCTTGCTCATGGAAATTCCAATAGTTATACACTCCATGTAAATAAAAGAGATGTTTCAACTAGTTTATCGTTGGACATTCACACTGCTGGCTGGCGAAGAATCGTTCCACTGCTCGTAGTTTGTCTTTAATCGACAAAACATATGATAAAAGTACTACTCGCTCAACACTATGAAACCCTAAAACTCGCTTATAATCGAGCTTGCTAGCTTGTTTCCACATTCTAGCCCTACTTATCACACGTCCATCGTTGTCGGTTGAACAACTGCCTAATTATAGTGTAACATTACAAAAAAAAAAACATTTTAATCAACGATTGTAGACAATTGACCTGCCCCACGGTTTTATTTTAGTCTAGTCTATGCATATGTTTATAATTCCCACGACTGTATCTATTTTATTATTTTTTGGTTTTTAGTACATTTATCTTAAACATTGCAATGTATGTTTAACAAAAAACCGTTTAACTTAAAAAGTTTTTTTACCTATTTTTTTATTCTAGAAATCCCATAAATGTCAATGTTTGTGTCGATAGATGGATGGATGTTGAAGATGTTTGTTACCCTTTCACGCAAAAACTACTGAATAGATTTTGCTAAAATTGCAATATTTTAGCTTATAACACAAAACACATAAGAATATACATTTACATACGCTATATTATTAATTTAATACATATGTATATGGTATCCACTTAATGGGATAAAAAGATTGTATCAAATTTCACTTTGTATATTTTAAAATTACAACCGATCGAAAAAAAACTTAAATCTCCTCCGCCATTTACCTCGTTGCTAGGATACGCCTTAATTCTCCAACCACAAACTAAAAAGTACCACAAACCCAAAAGTACTTCCGTTCCTACATGTATAAAACGTGTTATATAATAATAATAATAATAATTCTTTATTTCCAAAAAGCTATTACATAGTTGTGGACGGGTCATCCCAGTAAGTACATAGTACTTGTGTCGGGAGATCCCGCTCTTCCCTTATCATTATGTAATTGAGTGATAGAAAAAGTTTATTACACGGTAATACCTACAATTAATTAATGTACCTATTAATACAGTTTAGGTTTACAATTTAAGATATTTTGACAATTTTAATTTTATTTTATTTCTAATGTAAGTAAGTAAGATGATCGTATTGCATGTTATGTTTTTGCTTGTTTTTGAAGTGTGTAATGTGTGTGTGTGATGTGTTTTGAGGTTACTATAGTAGTAGATTGCCTATCTAAATCTTGTTAGCAGACCTTCAGTTTCTTCATAGGATAGGGATTTCAACCACTTTTTTACGGTATTTTTACAACAATAACTTTGCATCGGATAGATGTTAAGTATTCTATTTACTTTATTATAAATGTAGGCGGACTGACAAGTGTGTTGACGTTGAGCGAATTTCGTACGTGCTAACACAGCGGGGGCTACTATATCTTTTCGCCTTTTGTTTAGTTTAGTCTGATCATATGGCAGTGATTTATGAGTTTTTAGTATTAGGTTCATGATGTAAAGTTGTCTAACAGAAAGGAGGCCGCTACTTTTATACAGTAGGTCAGTGGGAAATAAGTAAGGTTTAGAGTTCATAACTTTAATTAGGCTTCTTTGAGCGCGCTCAATATAAAGAAAGTCAGTTTTATTTGAGCCACCCCATACGGAGATGCAGTAGGTGATAATTGATTCTGCCAGGGCAACGTAGACTTTTGTTAATAATATGTTATCCATAACGTGCCGTAATGAATTAAAGATCCATATGAGTTTTCGGACTCTGGTCATAATGAGCTCAATGTGGGAATGCCAGCTCAGTCTAGCATCAACCATCAGACCAAGATATTTGGTGTTGTTTACCTTTTGGATGGAAGGGCAGGTACAGAGTTGATTATCTAAGTTAGTACAGCTATGAATCTTAACGCAGAATGCAGTTTCTGGTTGTGATGAGAGGTAAGGGCTAAAGCAAATATAGTTCGTTTTTTGGACATTCAAGGTCAGAAGGTTTTCATTTAGCCATTTCGCTACCTTTGCTAAATCTCTCTCCGCCCTGCTCTTTACTTCCAACCAAGAGCATCCTGAGAAAACAATAGCAGTATCATCTGCGTATGAGAACAGACTACCATCAATATTCTGTAGATTACATAGCTCGTTTATGTATATTAGGAAAAGGGTCGGGCCAAGCACACTGCCTTGAGGAACTCCAAAAGTGATAAAACCCTCCTCACTGGTGTAATCGCCTATCTTTACTCTTTGGGTTCTATTTTGAAGATAGCTACGGAAAAGGGACAGAGCAGTACCTCGAATTCCGATATTTTCCAGCCTATTTACAAGTATGGGAACAGAAACAGTGTCAAAGGCCTTTTTAAGATCAAGAAAGACCGTTATGCATTTGTTTCCCGAGTCCACTTCCCTAGTGATCACTGAAGTGAGGTCTTGTATAGCATCTTGTGTTGAGTATCCTCTCCTAAACCCATATTGGTTGTTAGATAGTATTTCGTATTGGTTTAAGTAGTTTACAAGACGGTTGTTAATAAGTCTTTCTACAACCTTTGAAATGGAGTTTAATACTGATATAGGTCGGTAGTTATTAACATCTGCTCTGTCCCCAGACTTGTATACGGGTGTTATTATAGAGTGCTTTAGCGCCTTAGGGAAGATTCCTGTTTCAAAACAAAGATTGGTTAAGTCACATATAAGTGGAACTAGGACATTCTTAGATCGTTTTAGGAAGTGGGTGGGGATTCCATCCCAACCAGGAGCACTGGTTGAATCAAGGCCCATAAGGATGCTTTCTACTTCCATCGGATCGGTGCAGAGGAGTACAAAAGAAGAAGGGTGAGTGACGTTGTTTACAACACGAGAGGTGAGACTACTTGCTCTAGCAATAATGTCCTCTGCTAGGTTTTGACCAATATTTACAAAAAATGTGTTTACAGCATTTATGGAAGAAATAGGTGTCGTTGAAGTTTTTAAGAGTTCTAAGTTTGAAGTTTTAGCCGGTTTGTAGTTTATAGTATCATTAATAGACGTCCAGAGAGCTTTTGGGTTTTTTAGAGAAGTATTAATTTTGTTTTTGTTGTAAGTTCTTTTGAGTATTTTGATTTGATTGCTGCAGAAATTTCTGAAACGTTTAAAGGTAATTCGTAATATTTCGTTATGTGGGTTCTGTCTCGATTTTAATTGCATATGATTTCTAAGTCTGATGCACTTTAAGATACCGGGGGTTATCCATGGTTTCAAAATTCTTTTATTTGAGCTGATACTGATTGTTTTAGAATTAGAGTTTAATACAGATTTAATCTTATCTACCAGTGCATTTGCAAAGGTGTCAGGGTCATTATAAATGTTAAAGTGTGTCACATCAGTGGTCATAAGTGCTTTATATGCGTTTTCATATTTAATAATTGTTTTTTGTTTGCAGTCTGAATCTATTTTATGGTTGTGTTTCAAATTTAGTAGAACAAGTTCATGGTCTGTGATTGTAGTGTTGATAACAGCAACAAATGCAGATATCTTACTGTCGATTTTTAAAATAACATGATCTAAGCAACTGTCTTTTCTTGTAGGTAGTATATGACCTGGCTGTAAGCCATGTGTTGAGAGTGCATTTAGATAATTCAGTCTGTTCCGTTTTTCATGAGCTTGTTCGTTTGATGAAGCAATCAAATCAATGTTGATGTCACCAAGAATCAAGATGTTAGTTTTTATTGGGAAGGTGGCCAGGTAAGCAGTAAGAGAGTTTATAAAGTTTTCAGCGTTTGTGTGAGAGGGAGACCTATATATGCCAAGTATAGTATAATTGGGGATTGTGATTTGTAAACAAGTCGCATCAGATAGGCATAATTCAGTGAACTTAGTCCGGTATTTCTTTAGGATATAAATTGATACGCCATCATTTTGGTTTAATAGTTTGCTTGTACAAAATTTATTGTAATCGGATATGCAAGGGATTGGTTTGTTAGGATCTAGTCTGCACTCCGTGAGTATAAGCATGTCTACTTTGTACGGTAGTTGTGAGAGAGTAATTTCAAGATCGTCCATGTTCTTATAGATACTTCTTATGTTTTGTGTGATGATTGTCAGATCTTTATCGTTCTGAAAGTAGTTCCTAGAAGTACTTAAATCCTGAATTTCACATTTGGTTGAATAAGCAGTTTGCATCGAGTCCAATTCATGTAGTGTATTTAGACTATCCATAGTTTAAGGTAATAGTCGAACGTGCGTTATGGCAATAGAATCTTAGGTATATGGGCAGTGGGAGGATTTTGTCAGGAGTGTGATTGTTATGTAACTGTAGTGCGGAGTAGCAGACAATGCTGGTTGAATGAGAGTGCATGAGTGGGTAAGTGTTATATTTTGAAGTTTGGCAAGCTGTATGTGGTTGTGTGGGTAATGCGATCTTTTTAGTAATGGAATTTACATCAATAAGCAGATTAATTGTGTGAGTAGTTGTTAGTATAACTAGGCTAATTTCTGGGTTCTTACAGCTATTTAGTCATACTATTGAGCGCATTTGTGTTACACACAATGTAACAGAAGCAACGTGCAACATGCATCGTGTAACATGCAATGAGTCACACGCAACGCTGACCGACGGCCCACGTCACACGCAACGTGGCTCAGCGTTGCGTGTGACATGCATGTCTGTTTCTTTAAATTTCTCTATGTAGCAAATATCATAACATAATGCATTACATACGTGAGACCAATCTATCGCTAGCTATACAACATCGTCATTTGTTCCCCCCAGAATCGGCAGTCCGTCTCGCCGACACGGTAGAGAACGTGCCAGAGAACTGCAGTAAGATAGTGACGTTAGACTCGTCGGAGTACTACCCCGCGCCGTCGTACCGCAGCTACGGCGGCGCTAACAGACCCGCGCGGTATCTGCACGCTAGTACTGGGGAGAGGAAGAGGTATGTCCATCTTACTGCCTGCGATATACCTGTATACCTGTGTAACTGTTTATAAGAATTGTAAAACTTTATTTGAAAAGAGCAACCTCACAGAGTTTCTTACTAGGTTCTTCTCTGGGGGAAACTGCACCTTGCGAATCTAGCGCTAGCTTTAAAGAAAATACCTATATAATAATGTAACGGTTGCAAGAGCATTTTTTGTGCCTATAAAATAAATATATTTTTGACTTTGACTTTGATATTGGGTTCTATTTTTTTGTATTTATACGAGTATCTCTTGTTGTGTGTTCTCTTTGGTGTGCCTACAATAAAGCAAGGTCCAGTAATACGCCTTGCCGCATTAATAATTTCAAAGCAGTTCAGTTAAATCCAAACAACATAAAATAGGACCTCTCCGTCCTATTTATATTATAATTAATGTCAATGATTGTATCTACGGATGGCTGTTAGGATATTTGTTACTCTCATAACAGATCTTTAACGTGAAAGCTACTGAACAGATTTTGATGAAACTTGGTATTATTGTAATTAAGTGTTTCTCACGCACGTGTACATTGGACTTGCCTAATGTCTTTTCTCATACATTTTTGAAGCGACGCACACGCAGCTTTACCTCAAACTTATAAAACTGCAACAAAAAACAGTTTCTTCTCAATCTGAACATTCTCTCCGCCAACAGACAAGTACTATCAGAAATTCAAGAATTGGAAGCCAAACTAGCATCTCTAGAAAACCAAGCGGAGCAGTTAAACGCCAGCGCCCGCGCAGCTCGCGAGTCGGAGCGCGAGTCAGCGAGACAGCTGCAGGCGCTCATGGCCAATAAACACGACGCGGATGAGGCGGTGCGAGCCGCTGAAGCTGCCTTGGATACTAACCACGCGCCGCATCATGCTGTCTTGGTGAGTGCGGGAAAAAGTTTAGAATCTAAATTTTTAATCGAAACTGAAATTTTTAATGAAATTTTAATGAAATTTTTAACCGAAATTTTTAATCTAAACTTTAGATTAAAAATTTCGGGCTGTATGAGGCGACTGATGAGTGTGGATGAAGCGAAAGAGGTGTGTTTGGATCTTAGCAAGTGGAAGGAAGTGGTCTCTGCCTACCCCAATGGGAGAGAGGCGTGATGGATATGTATGTATGTAAAAATTTCCATATTACCGCATATTCGCACCTTTTAAACTCTAAAAGAAATACTTAATAATAATAATAATATCTTTATTTCAGACAACATAGATCCATATTGTGTTAGTAAAGTAAACTTAGAAACTATGTTAATACTTATATACTACACAAGATTTTGTTATATTAATTAAATGCCTCATAATTGGAGCATACTCCCTCTCAGATAACGTCCTCAGGAGGCCATTGAGACCGCCACGAATTCTGTCGACTTAGGGCACTTAGGGCACGTTTTCCCAGTTATAGATAAAATTTATTCCCAGTGATATTTTATAGCTGTCACTGTCTAAAACGTTATGTTTTATGAAATAGATAAAGGTTTATCCGCTGTCATTGTTTATCGACATTGTTCTCTTTAGAATAAAGTTCAAAATCAGTTAACATAACAAATGAGCATCGAAGCGAATACATGCCAATGTTGTGGCAATTGATTTTGAATTTTATTCTAATGAGAACAATGATGATAATAATATGACAATCAAAAATGCTTTGCGCTGCGGTTTATTAGGTGTGCGCCGGCCCTAAGTGGTGAGAAGACTCTTGTCGGTAGATCATTCGCCATTTAGACCCATCTTCTACTAAAGCTTTTGACTTCTTGTAACATTTATACAGGGTGTAACAGAAAGGGGATAAAGCCGAAACACAGCGACAGTCCCCATGAAACTGAACAACTTTCCCCAAGGAACATGTATCGTAACTAGAAAATTTTTTTTGCATCGCCCATACTTACTCGATCAGCTGATCAGACATTTTGTATGGGGAGGTGAAATTTTTTTTTTTTCGAGTTATGACCCATGTTTCTTGGGGAAAGTTGTTCAGTTTCATGAGGACTATCACTTGTTTCGGCTTTATACCCCCTTTCTGTTACACCTGTATAGCGACTAAACTTTACATAAACATTCTCAAACCCAGGTCGACGAATTAAACATATCAAAAGACAAGCTTCAAACTCTAAAACTTCAAGTGGAGCAGTTCGCGGCTAAAGAACAGCAATACAAAGAGAAGGTTGATGAATATGATGTGAAGATGAAGGAGGTTAAGAACAAGCTGCATAAAGCCACTGCTGCTTGTAGGAATCTTAGTGTGAGTATGAAAATAAATTACCTAACCTTTTTATTAAAAAAAAAACCAACTGCGTTACGATACGAACGTTACGAACTGCGTGACGTATGTGTGCAATAAAGAATATTTGTATTGTATTGTGTTCTTACAATACAAATATTCTTAAGTTAGAACACAAAGATATAAGGTACAGACACAAACAAGAATATAAGAAGCTACAGGGGACCTTATTGCTAGGTAGCAATATCTTAAAGGCAACCTTAGGGTAAGAAATGGCGAGAAATAGGTAATAATGGTTGTGGGTTGTGCAAACAAAAAATACAGAATACATACATAACTACAGAAAATGTCGATCGTTGGAAAGACGCAAACGGCAAATTTCGACTTCGTGTAGCGATATCTGAATCTGTGTCGGCACCATGACGTTTGTTTTGTCAGTCGTGGTTGAAATCAAAATAAAACTACCATAAAGAATTTAATTACAAAATCGAATTCTGATGAACGAATAATCTAATAATTAATAAATATGGAAATTGGAACTCGTTTGTATTCGGAAATGCGATGATTGCAGATGCGCATTCTTTATCGCCTTTTTTGCATCATCATTGTCATTAATAAAAAAAAAGGAAATTAGTAAATAAGAAGTAAGTAAAATAGTAAAATTTAAAATTATCATTATTATAGGAGGAAATAGACCAAGAACAACTGAAGCTAGACCAGGGCGTGTCAGAGAAGATGACGTGCCAACAGAAGTTGAAAGAAGATAAGCAAAAGATGGCGCAAGTCGAGGCTATTCTAGAAGAGAAGTTCTCAGTTATCAAGACAAAAATTGATGAAGCTCTGACTCTTTGTCCCAGGATTGACAACCCTAGGTGAGGAACTTTTGTATGTTATTAGCTTTTGCGGCTTCACTCTTATATCGCTGAAAGCTGTCCGTGACTTCGCATTTATTGCTATATCTTGAATTTATATAATATCCTAAAATATATACCTAGTTATTCTGATGTGCAAGCTACAGTATTGGAAAGTTTCATTAAAATCAGTTCTGTGGTTTTGCGTTAAAGTGTTAAAACACACACATTCATACGAGTAGGTTCATCCATTCATCGGTACACACATTGACATTTATATAATGCGAGGAACTAAACGATTTATTTACTTAAAAAAATAAAAAGAAACTAAAAAGTTCTAGGCCAGAAAAGCTACCCTTTTAGTCCTGTCTTCAAGACTCATTTTTCATTCATGTTGTGTGATTAAAAACATTTTGAAACAGAGACAAGTCCATGGTAATGAGCGAGCTAAAGAAGACGGAGTTGAAACTGAGTTCGATCCGTAGCGACGGGTTGACTAAAGCGCAAGTAGCGGAACGACTGTTGGATGTGGAACGCAAGTATCGACGGAACCACGCTACTTTGAGGAATTTAAGGACGCTGATTGAAGATGTAAGTACTCTCTTTGTCACCAGCTAGCTTAGCATGGCACTCCGTGACAAGACGTTGTCATGCGTTTGTCACGCTTACGTTTCTTTCTATAGTTTTAAATGTGATAAGGACAGCATACGTGAGATAATTGTCGCGGCACGCCGTGCTAAGCCCCCCGGTATAGTCTTTACTGTTATTTGCGGGGTTTGGGGGTCACGCACCGGCCGACGCCGTGTGGTGCGGCCTCCGACAAGGTGGGCTGACGATTTGGTTAGTCGCTGGAAGCCTTTGGATGTGGGCAGCGCAAGACCGTTCGTTGTGGAGATCCTTGGGGGAGGCTTTTGTCCAGCAGTGGACGTCCATTAGCTGACATGATGATGATGATGGTCTTTTCATCATCATTTCCGTATCCCAATCACTACACTTTTTTTCCTGGAGCCGATTTTTTTGACGCCATATAATAAAATGTGGGGGTAGTCTAGGTGTATACTCTGGCATTATGTTTCATTTCTGGGCAGTGAGTTTTTTTTCTGGGTCCAGAAATGCTAGGTAGAGTTGCATTTGCGCTTAATAAACTCTGAAATAATTTCATTTTCAAGCTTCATTGTTGTGAAACTTTTTTGAGGCATTATACTGTATCTGATTTAGAGGTGTGATATGTATGTTTGTCCTTAGATAAAAGCTACGTCGGAGAAACATTTGAAGATCTGCCACCGAGTGCAAACAGACATCGCTAGGCGTGTGCAGATCTCGTTCCAAGCTATGCTGTCCTTGCGAGGGTATTCTGTATGTATTTTATTAATATGTACCTATGTTAAATTATTTCGCATTTTGAACACAAGAAAATTGTTTTACTTAAAATGGGTAATGTACACCATTTGACGTAATTTTTTAATTTAAAACTACTACCGTAAATATACCGTAACAAACCGTAAATACTTTGTAATTAGCGGTGTTAGTGCTACGCGGCAATATCTTCTAGACAACCTCAACTTTGAAATCAACAACGCGTCGAAAATATGTGTACACCTTGCTGAAATGCGCTTCTGCTGTTTTCGCCTATTCAGTACCGTGACGAGTACGTACGAGTCGCATGACGTCACAAAGCTGATAGGCAAAAACGGGAGAAGCGCATTCCAGCGAGGTGCATTGATATTTTTGACGGGTTGTACCTACCTACCATTGTTCCTCTACACAGGGTAGCATGGAAATCGACAACGCGCGCGGTCAGCTGGAGATAAAGTGTACGGGGCGCGAGTCCAGCGCCAAGCGACACGCCGCCACCACCTCCTCGCTGTCGGGCGGCGAGCGCTCATACTCCACCGTCGCCTTCATCATGGCGCTCTGGGACTGCGTCGAACTGCCCTTCTACTTTATGGACGAGTTTGATGTGTTTATGGTAAGGCCGGGATCCGGTGATCGTGACGCACAACGCTGCGGTACGCGGCATATCGCAGCGTCACGACATAGTATTTCGCCGCCGGCGCTTACTACGACGGAACAAGATAACACTATCGACGTTTTCCGACACCGCATAACGCAGCGTTGTGCGTCGTGATCATCAGACCAAAGCTGCTCGCGACTGAGTACGCATTTAACCTACATCATCATGCCTGCTCGTGGATGTCCACTTCTGGACAGAAGCCTCCCTCAAGGATCTCCACTACGACCTGTTTGGCTGCCTGCAACCAACGGCTTCCCGCGACTTTCACCAGGTCGTTCATAGTAACAAATCCTTCCGCTCCGATTCTGATCCAGTGGACGCGTAACCTTATTTTTTTTCTCATTGCCAGGACGACGTGAACCGTAAGATAGTGCTGCGTCTTCTAATCGACCACGCGACTAAGAACACGACCCGACAGTTCGTGTTCCTCACGCCACAGGACGCCTCCGTCACCGCCGCACCGCAGATCAGTATTCATAGGTTTGTTACGTACTGTAACGCTTCTTTCCCAATGAGGTAGGCAGAGACCACTTCCCATGGGTTATTTATCATGATGTTTAAATCATCATCCTATTCAAGAGCTAAAACTCTTGTAGGTGGAGCATTCGCCATTTAGGCCTATCTTCTGCCAGTGTTTTGACTTCTTGCGAGTCCAAACAGCATATGCGTGTACTTCGAGTCGCCAGTAGGAACGCTAACAATTTATCTCTTTCCTTACAATAAGACCCAGAACACACGGTGAAACGCAACTGCAACGCAATTCAAAAGTAACTAGCAGTTTCAGTTGCGTTTCACCGTGTGTTCTGGGCCTTAGGCGTAGATCTTTTTTGCATCGCCGTAGAGCAGTCAATAAAGTACTATATGGAATTGATTTTATAAGATAGTTTTTTGTTTCAGGATGCCAGATCCGCGCCCGTGAACGAAGGCTTTTTTTTTAAATTTCTTTTTAGTATTCAGGGCTTGGCCCCATTTTAATGAATAAGCATTAATCCAGTGAGATTATAATTTTACGTTGATTTTTAATTTTTAATGCCATTTTTACCTCAAGTACAAATTGTGATTTTTGAATCTTTTTAATAAAGAATTATGA
The DNA here is from genome assembly GCA_947563765.1 of Anarsia innoxiella. NCBI lineage: Eukaryota > Metazoa > Arthropoda > Insecta > Lepidoptera > Gelechiidae > Anarsia > Anarsia innoxiella. The sequence continues at coordinate 10,718,555 of OX387393.1, read as the reverse complement.
TTAAGAAACTGATATATTTTTCATCAACACCATTTATTTAATACTATCGACGTACATGACATTTCAAATTATACAAAATGTGATCGGTATTATGTTGAATTAATTTTTATTGCACAGGTGACGTTTATGGCTGAACAGCTTGAGATCCTATGCTCTACTTGAATTACAATTGACAAAAAATATTCAATATTTCAGGACAATTCCTTAACCAAATCAACCGTCTAAAACTGATACCAGTAAATAGGACTTGGGAATTAACAATAAAGTCAAATAGGTAAAACTACCTACGGTCAATAAGGGATATAAAAAAATTGCGACCGACACTTAAATACGTGATTGTTAAGAAATAACTTCTACTATGGGTCCTTAAATCTTAAAATAAATTATTTGCATTGTTGAAAATATAATTAATTCACGTTTTAAGAATTGGTCCCTTTTCTACATATATTCAATATAGCCCATAGAAACCCAGTGTCAATTTTAGACAGCAAATTGGTTACACTCGTATTTATACACATTAAATGATGCTCTACTAAAACTAATCTTATACTAAATTCAAATAAATTGATATAAAAATAACTTAAGTCTACAAGCACACTATTTACTGCTACAATATAGTTTAAATTACTCTGAAATACAGTAACAAATCTAAAGTCTTATTTTTAAGGCGAGTTTTCACCTTAGGAGATAAGCGTAATCGTTCGACTTACATCTACTTTCATTTACTAAAAAAAATACCCGGTTTGTATGTGAATTCGATAGGTAAACGTACACTGATCAAATTGTTACTCGTGTTTAATGTACTTATAATTACAACAGTTTTTTTTATCGTATTTAAGCGTAACTTGCATATTTTCTGGGCTTATTTACAGATTAGTTTAAGGGTTGATATTAAAACGGACGAACTATAACCAAGCTATAAGTTTTCATAATGTATATTGATAAAACATACCAAAAGATATTTCAGTCCTTGATAAAGTTGATATAAATGACAATTAATAATTGGTCGCGAAATATCTAACATACGACGTAATACCAAAGTGTTCACATCGAAGCGCACGTGCGGTCTCTACGGCACCACTTTTCTATGTGACCAAGTACTAGAAGTTAAATAAAATGTACCAAAAATGAGATTTATGCTATGGTTACCGCACATACATTTTAATTTCAAACAATAAACAAAGTATAAGTAATGCAATTTCTTATAAACTGGGACGAATTAATCAACACAAGCTTATAAAAATAGCCCAAGAAACTTAGATCTATTATAACAAGATAAACACATTCATTCTTCTTATGCGACTGATTTATAATTACACGTAAACTACAGATAAATTTTAACTGACAGATAAAAGCCAGGCTGAAATGGGATTGGGCCGGCCACGTCTGCCGCATGCCAGAAGACTTATGGGCTAAAACAGCTACCCAATGGCTACCAACTGCCAAACGGCGTCGCGGCAGACCACGGAAAAGGTGGCGGGACGACCTGGACACCTTCTTAAGTAGCTGGGCGGAGGAGGCTCGAGACAGAAAGTCATGGCGGATGAGCAGTGTCCAGCAGTAGGACATAAATGGCAAAATTAGATAAGATTAGATAAATCTATGTCTATTCCATAAAACATGGCATTTTATATAGAGACAGGTATAAAATATCTGTCAGAATTTTATCTATAGATGATAAAACAGCCCCTAAATCAATTATACGTAAATTTTAGCAAAATGGTTTGGTACTTTAGTACAGTATTTATACAAGTGAAATTAAAGTAGTGACAATAATACAATGAACATATGTCAGTGAGTTATTTAATACTCGTAACGTAAATAAGTGAATGTGCATAAGGTATGCCGAAATTAAGAAAAAGATTAGTATACAAAGTCTGTATCTGGCTTTGTTAAATGTTCGGGTTTTCTATGGCCCATAACAGGCCACTTACACCAATCGAACAAAAAGATCATTTTTCATAAAAAATTAAGTAATAAACGTCATATGCGGCTAGGAAGAATATCATTGAAAACTATAATGCAATTTTTTTAAATGAAAAGACAACTTAGACAAATAATAAAGTGCATATTGCCCACATTGGCTGAATAGCATAAAATAATGTAGCTTTTGGTTAAGATTTCATAGTAAACACGCCAATGTGTTTAAGTTCCGACTCATTGCCGATCAAGCAGTCTTTGGTTAAAAAACGTATTATTTTGAGAAGATTTAGTTAAATTTAAATAATTTGTTCTATAAGTAAAGTAATTTTTATAAATTTTAAATACCATTAGAATTTATTTTGACTCGCAAAGTCTTGTAGGCAATCAGTCTCGTAAACGATATTACGTTTTTAATTATGAAGAAGTTATCAAATAATAATTTATATTACAATTATTTTTTTTTATTAAAAAATATTTACAAGAGAAAAATTCAGTGTTAGAATTTAGAATTAATGTGCTAGTTATTTAAAAAAAAATATATAAATGGGGTGTTTAAAACGCGAAGTGATGGGGAACTAGAAATACGTTGATTGAAAATGATTGTAATGCATTTTATCTTTATATACAAGATATGATGTGTGATATACAATACATATTACATATGATAATGATAAATTGTTAAATTTATAAAGTGAAATCCATACAGAGTAGAATTTTGACTGTTGCAATCCTACAAGAGAGGTCACTTCAGGTACTATTATGAAACGGCAATTCTTAAATGGGCACCAACCCCGGATAATCCCAGCCAAATGTGAAATCTGACGAAAAATTACCAGTTTTTCATTTCTAAAGCTGCGTCTACGCTACACGAACCGAGCACGAGCGCGCTTCGAAAATTTCGTTCGCGCTTGGTTGCTTTCCGCCAGTTGTCGGTTTTTTGAGGAACGCATAGGGATTTGAGGAAAAAGGTTGTAGGTCCAAGCTTGACACCGCAAACGACGAACCAGCTAGCTTAGCATACACTCCGTGACAAGACGTTGTCATGGGTTTGTCACGCTTACGCCTCTGTCTATAGTTTTCAATGTGATAAGGACAGCATGACGTGATATAATTGTCGCGGCACGTATGCTAAGCCTCCAGAATGAATCGGCTCGTGCTTGATTCGTGTAGCGTAGACGCAGCTTAATAACTTCAGTTCTCGCAAAACTACAACGTTTAAAATTCCGCCCTACACAAACTAGCAACTACTTAAACTGAATAGATATGTAGGGAGATTGGAATGTTTAAGCAGTTACCTTATATTCAAAGTTCAAACTGGATATATCGACAGTTGCACGATAAATCCACTATTTGTATGGGGGGTTGACTAAACAGGCGCGAGTGGATCGAGCGATTTGTCAAATCCTTAAAAGTTTTGAATACCAATTAGCTGCAATACGGATTTTCTTTCTTATTAAGCACCGACTATATGGGAGTTGTAATACATGCATTTTTTTTCAATGTTCAGTCTACCTCAAATGCATGCCACAAAATAGTCCAGTTCAGGGACAGTCACAATTGCATAAGATTTGCTAATCAAATAAGTGTGCGGCTGCGGTCACATCTACGTAACGTACCGCGCCGAACGTTCAATACGCTCGCAATGTGTTTCAAGTCGCCTATGACACATTAGCTGAAATTTTGCGCATACATTTACTCCAGCTGCTGAACGTTCGGCGCGGTACGTTACGCAGATGTGTCGCGACACTAAACGTAAATTTTTTATAAGACTGTAGATACGTCGTGATGAAATATAGCGGTATATTTTGCTTTCCGCATTTCATAGTACATATTTGTATATTTAGGAATATGTTTTTAATTTGTTGCTAATATGAAGAACAGTTTTTTATTGATTAATATCGATTCTGACAGCAATAAAAGTATACAAATTGTAATTAAAACCGCTTTTTACCCGACTGCGCCAGAGGGACGGTTATGTTTTAGGTTAGGTAAGTCAAATGTCGTATTGCCACGACGTTATGCAAGTTCCACTCAAATAGCAAAAGTAAAATTATTTACTACTTTTTCAGATCTAACTGTATATCTGTCAGAATCCACATTAAAGAAGCAAATGTTTTCTTTATAATTTGAACCAACACGACAGGCCAAGGAGTGTGGCTTCCATGCAGCCGTCAAAAAAATCTAAGTAAATTCTGCAGTAATAATTTTGTAATAAAATTTAAAGTACCAAGGTAGTTCTAAAGCTCCGTACTAACATACGGTATTACTCGATAGTTTTATGCTGTCTACACACCAAAGCCGCCGGCATGCCGCCGGGAAAGGTTTGCGGCTTTACGTCATATGAATGGCAGCTGTCAAAAAAGCCAGCGGCATTGGTGTGTAGATACCATTACTCGAAGTCGAGTAAACCTATAGAGTAACATGTGGGTTCGAAACTTTTCTGGATGTTTTAGTAACATGCAATCAGCCTATTAATCGTTTTAGTGTATTAATAAGCTACACACAAACCATTTTAGATTCAGTTGTTAGTGAAAGCTCTGAGAGCCCCGAAATTGTACGGCAGCAACGAAAAAGTATAGAATGGTACAATACTTCTCCTTTTTTCTTAAATAGAAGTCGCGGCTTGAAAGAAAACATTTGCTGTTCTTCGATAAAAATAATTGATCTAAAATACTAAACAGTCTTTAAGTTTTCCACTCGCGTTACGCATATTGCTTACTCACTTGCACCAGTATACAATATGCTATGTTAGAAAGGGACAACAAGTTTTGGATGGACTAACAATTCAAGTTTTTTTTAAAATACATAGTTGTATACATAGTAGCCATTTGTTTAAATGATACATAATATAAATCTACAGATCTTGGAAAATGATAACTAATTTCAAGTTTTTATATCATTCATTTGTTTTTTATAGTTGCTAATATAAAAATATTGCAACATCAAAATAAACAAATGACAACTACAAATTCAAGACCTAGACGATAGGCGGCGCAATGCACCACAGTCAATATTAGATATCCATTTAGGAATACTTCGGCTAAACCGAAACTGTACACATTCACTTCTAACTTCGATCCATAGGATCTCTAGTCTGTTAGATAAATATCTATAAACAAAAAAGTCCATACCACAGAACAATAAACACTAGACACGCAATGTATCATTCCACTTCAGCTTGTAAGAACACTTGGCATTCTACGGGCACTCGCGTTGAGGGAGTCTTTGTCGTACTGGAGGCCGGACTTTTTTGGTCTGATGACGGCGGCGTCAAAGGGTATATGTGTTCGTGGTCTTGTGACGTCGATGCTGTTTCTTGAGTGTCTCTTTGTGATTCTAAGTCTGAAAGTTCTTGGTATACTTTGTCCTGTTGGGAAAGAAAGAAATTTTATAAAAGGCTAAAAGAGTCATACACATAATTTGGTTCAAAATTGTCTTGCCTGTTCCAGATGATTAAGGACATTGGAGCATCTAATCCTCAAAATGTTTATGCAGGTTAAAACTACATCGGGCACAGATTATGCGGATATAAATTAAGTTCAGAAATTAGCATCCAATGTCCTTAACTTTCAGGAACAGGAGACATTTTTTGTTTTCTGTGTCTGTATGACCCAAAAGCTAAATTGTGTATATCATTCAAGAGAGAGAGAGAGAAGAGAACTAGCACCTAGATTTATGTCAGTTTTGCGTTGTATGAGATTGGTACTATGGTCAACTTTGTAGAGCTTAAGACCAGAACACACGAGGAAATGCAACTGCAACGCAACTGAAACGAAACGTTTCAAACTAATTGCGACGTGTGTGGTTTTCTAAAAAAGTCTATAGCAGAAACTTCGATGCAACTCAAAAGTAATTAGCAGTTTCAGTTGCGTTGCAGTTGCGTTTCATCGTGTGTTCTGGGATTTAAGGCCGTGTTAAGAACAAACTGACTGTAAGCCGCCGAATGGGAGCAGGCTTACTGTGAGCCCCAAGGTAAACGTGAATGTAATCGGAATTTTTCGTTCACACTATGCTGACAATACAAATATAGCTTGCAGTAGTAAATCAGCGTCCGCGGAGCGTAGTGACGTACTATATTAATCAGTAGCCGAATGTCAGCGTCTGCGCATATCGTAATAACTACATCATAACGTATTGTCGGTTATATGTGAACGAATAAGGGAATATGTATGGAAATACAATAAACTGCTTAACGATCGCTTTCTTTCGGCGGGTTAGACCCAGAACACACGGTGAAACGCAAATGCAACGCAATGAAACTGCTAGTTACTTTTGAGTTGCATCGCAGTTTCTGCTATAGACTTCCTTAGAAAACCACACACGACGCAACTGAAACGAAACGTTTCAAACTAGTTGCGTCATGTGTGTTTTGGCGCTTACAGCCAGTTTGGTTTGAATACGGCCTAAGATCCATAAAAAAATCGATACTTACAAACATATCAAGGGTAACATTATGCGCCTGTATACGATGGCTCTCATCGGCGTTGAGATCGGGACAGATGTGCGCGACTCCGTTATGTCTCTGCACGAACTCTCCGTCGCCGCGTACTACTGACACCGCCGGCCCTTCAGAGCGGATGGCCGCCACGAAGGGGATCAGCCAGCGGTAGCACGGTTCTAAGGCTTCCCAGCTGTAGCCTGGAGAATTCGTTTGTTTTAGGACAGTACGTAAATCATTTCGTAAATTCTATTAAGATTATAAATAAGTGCCAATGGATGGATGTTTGTTACTCTTTCACACGAAAACTACTGAACAGATTTTTGATGAAACTTACTAATATTGTAGATTATAAATCAGAATAATACATTGGCTATATAATTTAAAGATATTGTGTATTTTTTTCAATATAGGACGATAAATGCGTAAGAAGTCTCCGGCAGCCTCTGTACGTATTGCTTTATGTTAGCTACACTTAAAGAGTACGACAAGAGTACACTTAAAACCTTTTAACATTTTCTGTAAAAAAAGAAAAATCCAACTTACCAGACACCCTTAACGCCAACTCCTTGCTGAACGCATGCGCCATCGCGGCCGCAGCCACAGCACTATACGAGAACATATTCACATCCACATGTAACACTGCCAAGTCCACTAACTGTCCACACACAACAAACTCTAGAGACGAGTACTGGGGAAACACAAACGTATACCCTCTAAGGGCATTGACCCCCGGCTCACTTTCCCCCAACAACCTCCTCTTAGCACTCCTCCCTTCACTTGCCAACTGCATATACACATTCAACCAACTGTTTATGGTAATAGGGGTGATATTCCAAGATAAAATCTTCAGTATAAGTAATTCTTCTAGTAATATTTCTTCGGTGGTGCATGCCCCGTCGGTGACGTAAGCGAATTCAGTTATCTTAGGTGGGTATACTTCTTCTACTTTTGCTGCGATGAATAAACACGTTATACCTGTGAAATGATTGTTGCTTTAGTTTTCGGAAAGAGTGGAAACCTAGAAAAGTAAGGACACTGCTGTATGAGGCACTGCTAGACAAAAATGCCAGTACTGTTATTTGAGTAGGTTGACAAAGAACTAGGTTTTCAGGCAGTACTTCATCCTTCCAGAGACCATAGAAGAGAAAAAAAGGTCAATACGAAACTGATTCTCCACGTTTAGTCTCAAATGCCTACGCGTAAACGGATCAGAGAACGAATGCCTAAAATTTTCATCTAGTTCCCGTGGATAACCTAACCCGGCAAAATTCAATTGTCCTCGCCTACCCGTGTTTTACTGCACTAATACTACAACGGGAAAAGTTAGGATAGTAAAGGTATTCTAGACTTACCTATAAGTTGCAACCTAGTCTTCTGTACGTCAACTGTGTTGCTGAGATACCTGTCCAAGTAGTCTACTGTCAGGTGGAACGTTTCTCTATGTAGTTTGTGAACCTCGCATACCTGGGGAAGGACACCATCTTTTTACATACATACGTACAGATGAAAAATATAAGAAGAAATATGTGCGTTATTTTTTAAATAAATTTATTTATTTCAGGCATCTAAGGCCAATATTGATACATAAAATACAATACAATTAAAATATATGAATATTATAAATAGAATACAAAATAAAAACTTAAAAACGAAATCACGATGGTGTCACGTTACGTCGCGGCAAGCTACCTCTGTTAAGTTAAAGTTAATTCTTGAGTTATGCTGTTAAGTTAAAATTGAATGTCATATTATGTTCATTTTTAGAAATGAGCTTTGACTCTGCCCTAGTATAAATTGACCCTTGCATACTGCAGTCATGGTGATTGAGGAGAGAGGCTTTTACTCGGTAGTGGGACACAAATGGCTAGGATAGATTAGATTAGACGTACATACATATATGTCACCCCTTTTACCTATAGGGGGTGGCAGAGACCACTCCCCTCCACTTGCCACGATCACTTCTTTCATCCACATTCATCATTTTATTGAAATTTAAATTCACCAAGTCAAGAGTATTCTAAACCGACGGGAATGTATGAGGCGACTGATGAGTGTGGATCGTAGCAAGTGGAAGGAAGTGGTCTCTGCCTACCCAATGGGGGAGAGGCGTGAAGGATACGTATGTATGTTAAATGCACTTTAAGGTTTGTAGGGATGTTTTATTTCATTGTAAAAACGTCAATATTATATCATTGAGTCATAATTGCAACGCGACTTTCGTAAGGTGACCTTACCAATTTGAGGAGTATTCACAAAAATGCGCATTTATTATCATCCGCGTAAAGATAAACAGTCTTTGGTCGTTACAGTTTGATTCGGCGACGTGTTTTGTGGTACAATTTAGTTTAAAAATGTGCATATTAAGATGATATCTTTCGAGTCCTAACAAAACAAAATCTTGGCTTTGCCATATCAAGTAAGTAGGTATCCTGCAAGTTTTTCTAGTACGACTATAAGTGCGCTCTAGTTTAGTTATGCATTATAGCTATAGTTTTTGACTTTTGCATGGAACAGCTGATTTGGTATAGATTTAATCCGGGATTACATAGCAACAATCTCTAAATTTTATATCTCATTAAAACAAAAAAATTGTCACATAACTATTCGATCAAGCCTCTTTAAGTAAAGGTCAATTTACACAACCCACATCCACTTTTAGACCCGAGAGGCCCCGTACAAAACGACGGGCCTCCACGGGCATAAAAAAAACTCTCGTCACTTAATGACGCAAAAAAGTTCAATTGTAAGTATTCTGATGATCCTTTCATGATTCAATTATCTGCGCTAGATTGTAGACTTTTGTAAGAGAACTAGTTCTAATTCCGTACGCAAATGGTCAATTAGGTTTAGAGCGTTGAGAAAACAAATGACAATTTATTCACTCTAAATATTTATGTATCATTTTATAAGAATTGTAAAACTTTATTTGAAAAGAGTTTCTTGCTAGATTCTTCTCTGGGGAAAACTGCTGCCTTGCGAACCTAGCGTTAGCTTTAAAACTTTTTTTGCGTCAACGTTTTCAAGCCCATGTAATTGCCTATGAAATAAATGATTTATGAATTTGACTCATCTAAAATTCTGGCGAAGCACGAAGGAGGCTGATTGAACCAAGAATTCTAGGCAATGGCTTCCAGTATGGTTGTACTCCAATATGCTTGAAGTTTTTTTTTTTTATCGGGCTATATAGAAGACTATATACTAGGTTGTAATTTCAACGCAAACAATATGTCGTATAGTGCACTGAGTAATTTTAGTCATCTAATTATTTCGTCAAATCTACATCTCCAATCAGTCAATAGGTACTTAATTCCCGGCCACATTAAAGATATCACTAACACTTAAAGCAGTGATAAAATTGAAATACTTTGTAATCTGTTTACATTAAACTCGATAACATTTGTGCAATTCGGGTCGTCCGTGAACCTTAGCGATGCATTATCGCTTTTTTAATTCATAAGTGAACGGAAATATGTTACTAACGATATTAACGTAAGTACCTATAGTTTTGGTATTTTGAGATGTCCAGCAGCAGCGGCTAGGACAAGGTGAACCGACAATGTTGCTTGAAAGTATCGGTTTTTAATAATAGCATAAAACTGGTGATTGTAGTAATTCAAGAGTCATTTGTTTTAGCTACCTATGAGGTGATAATTCCTTCGATTGAAGATACATAATCGTCAGACACTGGCGTTGTGTTTTCGGGCCCCTATACATACAAAGCTACGATTCTCATTTATTTAACCGATTGTCAACTGTTTTTTTAAGCGCAGAGATAAAGAGAATCTTTTCTTCGCTACACGCTGCGATAGTATATCCATCTTTTTTAATTTCAGTAACCATTCTGACAGCTAGCTTCAGGCTTTATGATAAAAAACGAAAAGCTCTCTTTCTCTACAATATTATTACAATAATGATTTAAAGTGATATCTTTTTCGCGCACCTCCCCGCTATCTATCCAAGATTCAAATATTTCAAAAACAGATAACTATCAACTTCAAAGAAAAAAAAAACATGCTATCAATAGAAAAAAGGAATGCATTTAATTAGAAATAGTTCCGCGAAATGTCCGTTAGAATGGCGTTACGATTATGAAAAAAGTTGAACGGCCGTGTCGGTTGTTCGCGCGGAGGGTTGTCCTAGAAACGGTTGGGTGTTCATAGGTCAAGTTAGGGTTAGGAAATGTTATGTCTAGGTATGCTAGATTTTTATAGGAATTATAGATTTCATTTAGAATAGAGTAAGGATAGAGGCCTTTGCCCAGCAGTGGGACACAAATTGCTAGATATCTAATCTAGCCAACCAAAAATTCAATACGGGAAGTATTGTAGATAGTAATTAAAATAAAAACTTAATCATTTTTTTGTTAATCTTTCTGTTTATTTTATAGATTTACAATAAACGGAAGTATTGAATTTTTGGTTTCATGACATTAACCATTATAACTTAGAATTCGTTAAAACCAAGCCGATTGCTTTCATAAGAAGAGCTCCATTTTTTAACGAACGATATTAGTAAATTAGCTCACTGGAATAACTTCAACACTGTTGCAATGTAAGCTAAAGTTCTCAATCAGAAAGGGAAAAGGGCGATAGCTTGCTTTATTCATAAAGATATTCTTTTAAAGTTCTCAATTTGAATTACAAAACTGTTGTCGAAACAAGTTGCCCGCGGTGTTACCCTATCTATTTTTTATAACGGACAACCCCGCGTCTGAATAAATTAATGCAGGTCCCTTACAGTTATAGGCTGGACAGTAGAATCATTTAAATTTAAACATATTTTTATTGAATATCTTTTTATCAAATTTATCTTAATTTCTGGACAATAATTTATAGTAACAATTAACTTGTATTTCAGTTATTTACGTCCAATGGTCATTTATTTATTCATCTACTGGCTGTCCGCGACTTCGGACGCATTTATCGTCATATCATGAAAAAAAAAACATGATATCTCAAAATAATATAGCCTAAGTGTTATTCTGATATATAAGATACACTATTGTAAAGTTTTATCAAAATCTATTCAGTAGTTTTTGCGTGAAAGAGTAACAAACATCCATCAATCGGCACAAACATTGACATTTATAATGAGTAGGTATGTATAATTGGTATGTATATCTATGTTATTTATGTATTCTGTATTATTTGCACAACCCGCAACCATTATTACCTATTTCTCGCTATTTCTTACCCTAAGGTTGCCTGGAAGATATTGCTACCTAGCGATAAGGCCGCCTGTTGCTTCTTATATTCTTGTTTGTGTCTGTACCTTATATCTTTTTGTGCAATAAAGAATATTTGTATTGTATTGAGTAGGATGCTTTATCAAAATGATTGAAATGCGATTTAGCTACAGAATCGCCAGACTTCAAGCTGAATAAAAACTCTACAATTAGGAACTTTTTTAAACTCTGTCTCTATACAATTCGAGCGCGGCTTTCAACTTTTTACTTGAGCAAACACAGTTACGAAATTATATACCTATTTTCATGAGTTTGTGAATAGAATAACGATTTAACCATCTGTTATTTCTTATCTTATCTAGCCATCGCAATCCCACTGTTGGGCAAAGGCCTCTCCTCTTCTTCCATGATTCCCTTTGGGCCGCCTCTACCCAGGATAGGGATAGGATAACTTTCTTGATTGGGAAAAAAGTTGGTTGATTGATAAGCTAGGCAACATTTAAGGCAAAGTATGGGTACCCAGCAGTGGCGATCGTAACGCACTGACGCATATGTAAATGTGTTAAGATGGGTCGCAGCTACGTATGTTCGTCGTGGTTGCAAGGTCTCAGTCCACAAACTTTTGGCAACCGTTGTTCCATAATTTTAATAATATGAAACAGTTAGAAATAGGGCTTTTTCTTGTCTTTAGGGATTAGTAGTGCTAAGCGTTACTTAGCATAGAAAGGTAGGTAGTCCAAGTAGCAGATAGGCCTTAATAGTTAGGTATCCATTTAATATCGTTTCTTCATGTTTTTGATGGTAAGTACGATGTCACTAGCTAGAGATTTAATACAGCATAAGCCTTTACAACCTTTTCCGCAACTAGTGGCTGATGACTTAATTTATTTTTTCGTGTTTTTTTGCGGAAACATATTTTTTTAAATACTTCCAAATGTTATAATTAAAATTAAATACATAAACCGATAAAATCAATCCATTATTTATCGTAAAACCGTAAATAAAACACAATAGACTTTGATGTAATTGGCGAACACGCTGGTTCGGGATAGGTCAATGTACTTGCAAAAAAGAGGTCATTGCCCCTTAAGTTACGTCACTTTCATAAAATGCCATGTGTAAAAGGATTTTTACTCAATATTTGTTTTTACAGGAATCCCACTGCTGGGCAAAATATTGATAGAGAATTACATGCTTTAACATGACATGTGATCGAAAATTTTAAGTCAAAATTTGTAATTAATTATCCATTAAGTAATTATAGATAGAACCTTATTCTTCTGCTTATTAGCAACAAATAAATCAATTAGATGTTTAATGCGTTGGTTTTAAAGACATAATCTGCAACTGATTTACAAGCTTGTATAGTTGTACATTCGTATTGGAATTGCTTTTCGGTGTATTGGTATAGTCATCCCAAAAGAAAACGATGCTTCAATATAACGTAGACTACCTACCAAAAGAATCACAACCCAAAGGTTCCTCTGTCGTGATTATGTATGTATGTAAATTGTCGATAGCACGTATTAGTCTTGTAATAGAACAGTCTAGACATAGCTTATTAATAAGCACTTACCTTGTCTCTACCTACTGGATGGGGCCGCATGAAAATAGAGTATGGATTCACGTAAATGAATAATAATTATGAGTAGGTAGATAGAATACAAAATAAGTTATCATTAAGGTACAAAAATATATTCAATGCCTTTCTATAGGATGTAGGCAGACTACGAGATTTGTCTTCTCTATTTGAAATTTAATTATAGGTATATCTAATAAATAAATTTAAGTAGGTACTTAATGAAAGGTTAAATTTTGAAGATAACTGGCCAACAGTCCTATCCAAATTAGTTGTTTCTACTTAATTATTATAGTACATATTTTTCAGTCAAAAAAAGACTAATCACCTAAAATCAAAAGTTTAAACAAGCTAAGTTTGAAGACATTGTGCAATGCGACAACTGATAGCTTATATCAGGTGCTGAAAAACCACCTGTCGAAAGCCCAGACAGAAAACAGTTATCCTTTTCCGACACACCATTTTTAAACTACAAAAAAAAAGAGATAGCAAAAAAGTCACGAACCTCATTTAACCAGTCGAATAGTATCGCCCGCATCCTCGGTTGCAAACTGGGGTGATTGTCAAACATATTTGGGGTTTTCTTCATGCAGGATCGTGCGTCACTCTCGCACATTGTACGCCATACGTCCGCGGGGTCGGCCCAGGACAGGCCCGGGAGAGGACATTTGCGTTTAGCTTGAGATGGGCATAGCAGCTTGCTGTTGAAAAAAGGTTGATTATCTTTTTGGTTGTGGTCTTTTTGGTGAGATTCCGAATCAGTACGGTAATAGGTGAATAATTGCTGCAAAAAGAGCCATTTCATTACAATAAAAGTACCTAATCAAAGCACTTAGCTCACAATCCAGTCCACATAATAGCCAGAGCTTAGAGACTGGTTTTCAGAACTATTATTCAAAAGCTAACCAATTCATTAGTTAGAGAGTAAGGCCTTTGCTAAGTAGTAGGAGAGACAAATCTAACAGTACCTATAGTTTCATTCTATATTTACGAATTTTTCAAATATATTTTAAATATACTATTTTCAGTCAAAAGAGGCAATAATTACAGCAATTATAACCAAGGTTTAGCTAGTAACTGTGAATAGATAGCAGAATATTAATAGTACTAAACTAGGTACCTTATGCTGCCAATGTTTTCCTTCCTACAAATTATAAAAAATGTCACACTATGCAAGCACTCACAGAAGTTAAACCATTCATAAATTAGATACTAAAATACAAATCTACAGTGTGTTTATTAAACTGTGTTTTTTATGGGGAGGCAGAGTTGTTAAAGGATCAATATTCAAATTGATAAGATCCAGGAAGTCACTAAGAAGTCACTAATCACTAAGTCATCAAAAGCTGATGACTTTAAGCAAGTTCTATTTTTAAGACTTACTATTTTACTACTTATACTGAAGAAAAGTTAAGTGCCATGGCACTTAACTTGTCTTGAAAATGGCACTGTGCCATTTCTAAGACTACCTACCTAACTTTGCCAGTAATAGGGAAAAGTTTCTCTGAATGTTAAACCAGGAAGTAATATCTAACTTCACAAAAAGTGGTCTTTAAAGTATTTTTTTTAAGGGGGACTTTCAAATATGGATACTATAAAAAATACATCCTATATAGTGCTACTGGAATATGCTTGGACAACATACTATTTGGAAATACCCGTGCAAAGTTCATTCATTCATAAATCTATGAGAATAGATGAGGCAAGCAGTTAGTATAGTATTTTATCAAACTGCTTACTTTCCAAAGGTGATGTAGTTAGACTATTACATAATGATGTCAATGACCTGGTTGTAATGGGTAAGTTAATATTATTTAAGTATTTATTAGTCAAAAGATTTGGACTTTAATTTGACATAGACTGGATTGTTAATAAGAACTTAAATACAAAAAATTAATGTTAAAAATAGTCACTATTTAGTTACATATAATCTTATACATAATTCATGAATATAATACAGACAACTAATACATTTAAATTGATGGTCAATATAATATGAGTGCTAATGTCCTCTCTTCATAAGATGAAGAAATAGGTTCAAAATAAAAGTCTGTCTAGGTCACTTTAAGTACATCTGAACATGCAAGTACTAAGATATCTAAGATACCTTCTTAATGACCTATATTTTTAAAGATACAGGGAAAGTAGAGGCCTAAACTTCGTCTCACTTTAATCATGAACCAATCTTATATGTGAAAATTTTCAAAAAAAAAACCTAGTTTATGCTATTGTCTTATTTCTAATCCGTCTTATAAGACATAGACTATATCATTACTCTATCTATATCACTATTCTGTACTATATTATAGATTTAGAATAGTGACTCAAATGTGACCAGTCTATCACTATTGCCTTGCCTTGACTGTCAATGACATAAACTATACCATTACCTAAATATGTTAAGACATACTTCATGATCATGACTCTGAACTTACAAACCTAAAGTAAGAACTTAGGGAGCCTTTATCTGAAAAACAAATGACAAACAGTAAATAAGCACTTACCTCTTATTAGTGTGTGGGGTGCACTCGCCTCTGGATACATTTTCCAAAGGACTGAGCACATAGTTAGGGAGCTCAGGCAAACTCGGAGGACTCAAGAAACTGTCAGGATTATAATCCAAGTCTGTACAGATACTCCTTGGAGGTTCTATGGTGTCATACTGAGTACTCTCCTCATCAGAAGAACAAGAAGATTCAACCACTATATTGTGAGCTGGCTGGTCATGTAACTCCTCTTCCAATCGTGGTGATATTTTCACCGGTGGCATATTCTCAACCTCCTAAAAAGGATTTACATTAGTAGACAAGTAAAGCTAAGTTTTAAGGTGAAAACAAATGAATGAATACCCACATCGTCAGTGGAAGACCTCTTCCGCTTCAAGTTCATACGTCTCTCAGTGGAATCATCAGAGGAGCTGCAAACAAGTGTCATTGACAGTAAGTAAACAAAGTTCACCAAGGTCAGAACAGCAGGTTCAATACAACACTACTCAGTACATACCCATTTTGTGCCATTGTAGGTGGACTAAATCAGCTGGCACTACCTCTCCACTGCCTAAAACATAATGCTCATTCAATATATGCAATGATTTCTTACCTAAATGTACACTTATTTAGACAAAACGGCATAAAATTACCGCATGTCATGTTCTAGTCGCAAATAGGGTTATGTCACTTGACGACCGCAATTGAGGGCAAATTTCCAAAATTATTTTAAAACCTAGGCAATCTAAATTCATTCTAGACAATAAAGTTAAGCCTGGAGCCTATAAATAGTTAGAATTCTGGCCTGAAACCGTGCTACGAAGCGGATGTTCCGACAGCGTGCCCCCCTGCCGTGGGTTGGCGGGTCAATTTTTTTCAGGGGGCTTTTTGAGGTGGTAATTCATGATAAATATCTATATTGTGGTTCTATTTCTTCACTAGCATAGTCAGTTAGTCTATTCAATGCATGAAACTGCAAAAATAAAGCCATCAGCTGCTAGAAAAAATGCCACGAATCCGCCAGAATCGCGCGCGAAATCTGTCGTCAGCGCCATTTCTACACGTCGCAGGCTTGGCGTTTGGGCCTGCATCCTCTTTAGGAAATTGATAAAAATAGCGCAAACGTGATACAATACTGATAACACATCCGTATTTTCTCAAAATATAGCCCAAGAAACCAATAATAAATGCTAAAAGACGACGAAACCGTTGACAGCATAATTGGCTTGGCTTATCGCCCACCATAGATTTCTAACCTAATTAAGACTAAATACTAGAAATATCCTTACAACAACGTTATTGAAATTATCCTGCATATCATCAAGATAATAAGCAAAGTAATAGAACATACCTTGTCATTCACAATTATATCCAAAATCCACGAAACAAAATTTCCTTGTGCACTATATATGAGGATGCAATTTGAACACAAATACACAATCTTACAAGCTATTTTTTACGGATATTGATGCTTAAGGTGTAAATATAAATAAAAAAGTTACACTTATGGTAATTTATCTAAATTTACATATTCCTTTTCAGGATTTCACGGCTCAGTAATGCCCGGCTTTCCGCGCGAAAATGTCGCGGTAAATCTATGAACTCCCGAGGAAGACTAATTGCTAACTTCACTATTGTTTCTTCTGAAAACAGACGTCATCGGTGCAATACGTTCTGTGTCACGCAAATGTTTTTGCTGTATTTCCTAAATAACATGTTGTGAAAAAGAAAAATGTTTCATGAAAATAACAAAATTGTATTGAAATTTTTATTAAAACATATTTTCATATTACTTGGAAGTTATTTGCATTAAATTATCGTCATAAAATCTTTCGGATTCCTTTAAACTAACATTTTAATAATTAAAATTAATCCAAAAAAATAAGTAAATCGCATTTTTTATGTTATAAATACATTTAATTAAAATGTGCTAGTTTAAAAAAGTTATTACAAAATAGTTTTGTAAAATGAAACGGTTTCTGAAAAGCAACGCTTGGCTTCTGATTGGTTGATTTTGGTGGCTTGGCAACTGAATTGCATTGATCATTGTGGTAGCACTGTATAACTAACTTCATTTCATATTACAGCTGGGCGCCAGCTGATGCTGATAGAAAATTCAGCGAAGAAAAGTCAATAAAAGGGTGCGATATTTCAGTCAATAACGTGGCAAACGTTTATTTTTATCAATATTATGTGAATAATAGGTGAATTTTGTTTAAATACATTGCGAAAATGGCTGTTCAAAACATAGCTGTGAAACTTTGCGGGGTTCTTCAATCACAATCTGATGAAGGTACGTATGCAATCAACCTTTACAATATGAATGAGAAATTCATCAAAAACCTTTCTTCATTCGCTATAACTATTACTTACAGAGGTTACGGCTCGGGAATGGCGTCTTCTAGGCCAAGAGCAGGACGGTTCACAACTATTTTCTTGGATTTCAACTAAAAACGACAAAGACGTTCTCAACGTCGGAATTTACACAAATAAGAGCAAAACTCTGTCTATCCTGCACACATTTGACGAGCAGCTCAATATAATACAGGCATCAGTCAATTCGACGCATAGTTTACTAGTTTATGTAGTGAAAGAGCTGGCTTCTGAGGATGCAGATACAAAAGATGCCAAATACTGCCCATATTTGATATGTTTACTGCCCGACAAGGAAAACAGTCCAATGGCAGTGGAAGAAGGTTCTACCAACCAGATAATGCTGCAGTATGTGTATGGTAAAAGTAATAAGTACAGTCCCGGCATCAGAAACGATAGGTTTCTGTTATTCAAGCATTTGGAGTGTAAGTATTAGATTACTAATACTTATTTTTTCTTATCTATAGTATTTGTTTTTGTTAGATTATACTTTAATTATGTTTTATCAATTTTCTTTATAAACACCTAACTTCAAGGGCTTGTAAACAGCTTCTTAATACTTACACATTATTTAAATTGTTTTTAAATTATTTGGCTTAGTTACGAACTTTTTTCATAATACAGCTTACAACATATTGTTACAATAAATTACAAAAAATGCATGAAACAGTAGGTTTTCAAGAAGCAGACATAAAGGACATTAATAATTAGTAATTTAATAAATAATATGAATTTTGTTTTTCAGACATAAAAATATTCCGGTCGCCAATGTTCCTGAACGAATGTGATGACGGCTCTGAGAAATGGGGGTTTGATGGCATTTATACAGAACCAGAAACCATTGTTAAGGTCTTCTCTTGGGCCCAGTGGGACTGTGTTAATCAGGTAAGTCTTTTAACTTTAATCCTCAGCTGGGTCAAATACTTTTCCTAGACCACATATAAATTCTATACCTATTTATCATGTTGAAGCTATATTGAGGTAAATATTTTAATCTATCTTCTGCAGTTAAACTCTGTTTTAAAAAGAGCAACCCTACAGAGTTTCTTGCTAGATTCTTCTCGCAACTTGCACCCTTGCAATCTAACATTAACTTAAATAAAATAATGTGTATTGGGTAATGTAATGTGATTTGATTTGATATGATATATCTCTACAGCGATGTATTTGTTTTCTATCTGAAATTCTGTCTCACTCAAACAGCATGTTATGATTTTAAAAAATCGAAGAAGGCAAGTTAGTTTTTTATTCCTAAACCTAATCAATCAATTAATTTACACAATCCTACTGATTACCAGGTGCTCTACTACATCCACTACCGTGAACCAGCCAAGAGCTTCGCAGAAGGCGAGGAAGTGAAGTCCCCTTCGGAAGTAACGCCTACGCTCTCCGCGCTGCAGTTCCACGCTGATCTGCCTCATGAGACTGTTGTATGTTATTTTTAATAGCCTATTTTGTCCCACTGGCTAAAGTCTTTCCCATTCATTATTAGCTCTTTTAACGTCCCCACTACAGGGGCACGAACCTACTCTCATACAAAAATGATTAGGCCCTAATCAACGGCGGATCCAGGGGGGGGTCATGGGAGTCATGACATTACCCCCCCCCTGAGCTGGTTCCAGGACTTAGGTGAACCACTTATTGAACATAATTATTTTATTTATACATTGCAAAGACGCCTCTTACAGACGCGTCCGATAATTTGTGAGCACCTAAACAGTACGGGCCGAAACATATTTCCGCGTTGTGACGCCGCAACGCAAGAATCGGCAGTGGCGGCAGAGGTCACGAGGAACTGGCTACCTACCATACGACAATAAAGCGCTCTTTTTAGCAATTTCACAACGCCGTAACGCAAACTTCAAGTTCAAAAAAGTGCCGCCTGCGCACCACTGCTGCCACTGCCGATTTAAACAAACTAAAGCCACTGGCCCGGCGGCCTTATTTGCTCGAAAATGCACGAAAATTAGGCCGCCGGCCGCAGGCCGGCGATATTGCTGTTTCCACCCTTCGCAGTTGCGATTTCGGCCTTAACGTATAGCAAGACGTATCTTCAATCGGAATCGGAACGACTAAACTTCAACTCATTCTTGTTCTAAGTTGAAAAAATTATATTTCTTTATATGTGAATGTGACCCCCTCCTGGCGCCAAAGCTGGATCCGCCCTTGGCCCTAATCCACCATGTTAGCCCAATGTGGCCCATTAATTAATGTTGATTTATAAAGCTGAATTTAAAACTCTGATAATAAATGAAACAATAAGCACAGTGCAAATTAAACTAAGTCATATTTTAAAGCTATTAGACGCTATATTTAGAGACCTCTTCTTATACGTAATAAAGTATCTCGCTTTCTTATTAAAACTTAGTTATAAGTAAACAAGAAACTATGTACATGTTTTTTCGATAGAAATAGTGTTTACTCATTAGAATGTGGACAATTTACGTCTATTTAATGAACTGGTTGGACCACATATCATTTATCGCAAAATAATAAAGTAATGATGCAAAACAATACTTAGACCACCTTAGACAATGATAGTTATTAATTTATTAGTTAAGTTATTGAATGTTGATTATTGAACTAATTATGTTATGATCATTAGTGGTAATTAGTTTTTACATTAGGAAGGTTTAGCACATAATGCATTTGGTATTTTGGTAGATATGTGGGACAATAAGCGCCAAAACACACGGTGAAACGCAATTTAACTCAAAAGTAACTAGCAGGTTTAGTTGCGTTTCACCGTGTGTTCTGGGTCTAACTGGCTAAGTGCTAAAAGTGTGCACAACAACAATTTATCTTTGTATAAAGGGAAATTATAGAGTATTGAACGATGATCACATTTCTAGAAAGCATTTCTTCGCCTCGCAAATTGGAGGAACGAACTCGTTGGGCGATTAGTTTTTCTTACGTTTGTATCGCTGATGAATGTTTAGATCGTAGTAAGTGGAGGGAAGTGATGTCTGCCTACCCCAATGGGAGAGAGGCGTGACGGATATGTATGTGTGTATCGCAGATAATGTAAAAAGTTGCCGTTCGGTACTCTCACTACGCTAGCATAAGCGTTTTTTTTTTAATAATTTTTACTTTGTGACGAATTCAAGTGTAAATTTAATGTTACCTACGAATAAATTATTTTTGAATGTTGAATAAAATTCAAATTTCAAATTCCCAGCTAAACATCCCGCTAAGCCTGCCTCACGTACCCGGCAGCGCGACAGGTTCCGCTTGCGGCGCGTACGAAGACGACCCAGTGCCTCTGAGAGTACACGACTGCTCTCTCGATCTGCAGATACTCTGCGACCAACGCGGCGTGCTCTGTATCTGCCATCATTATCTCTATAAGGTATTGTATAATAAATATATTATGACGGTTATCTGATCCTCGATCATCTTTTGTTTATTGTCATCTATCATATATATAAAAATGAATCGCAAAATGTGTTGGTAAGCGCATAACTCAACAACGCCTGGACCAACTCGTCTAATTCTTTTTTTTAAATGTTCGTTGAAGTCCAAGGATGGTTCTTACGGCGAGAAAAAAATATAATAATTGCCGGGAAAGCCCTAAAACAGACCTTTTCTTTTTCCCATACAAATGTTTTCCTACTAAAATGTAGAGTCAATTTGAACTTTATTCCTACACAATAAAGTTCATTCTAAGGCGGGACAAAGTTCGCCGGGACAGCTAGTTCCTTATATTGAACTTGACTCTTGTTAGTGGAGCATCCGTATTTTATATATATCTTCTGCTAATGCTTTGACTTGATGACTTCTTCATACGAGATGACGTTAACTTTTTTCTCAAGAAACTATCGTGTCGCATCAAGTGCCACATCATGTTACCTCTTCTATTTCCATTTCGATATGCTATCTTTTATTCATCACTATATTTAGAGCAATAAGTATACCTAAGACCGTCGTCACTCTTGTCGGTGGAGTCTACGGCACTCTGCTCTATTCTCTGCCGACCATTTGTATTATTTACTAGCTGTCCCGGCGAACTTTGTCCCGCCTTAGAATGAACTTTATTGTGTAGGAATAAAGTTCAAATTGACTCAAAAAGAAAAGGTCTGTTTTAGGGCTTTCCCGGCAATTATTCGATTTTTTCTCACCGTAAAAACCATCCTTGGACTTCAATGAACATTTAAAAAAAAAACAGCCAAATCGGTCAAGCCGTTTTCATGTTATGTCGTGACAACGGAAAACGGGTTTCATTTTTATATACTGATCTATGTAAGCCCTCCTATGATCTATGTAAGCTCCTCTTTTATTTGATCTATGTAAGCCCTCCATGGTCTCCCTCTGTTTCGTTAACTTTCTACTTGTTTTTTACAAAGTCGTCATGTCTTTCATTATCGTCCTTTAGCCTAACTAAAATAAATCAATAGGCCAATACTACTTGCTTTTCACAGCCTTTAGACGATTCAACAACATCCCTGGTACTTGAAGACAGTGCAGACTTGAAGGACTCGGGTGTCAACTTCGCGTATTCAATCACGTTGCTACAACACGGATTGGTGGTGCATAGTGTCGTGCCGGATTTGCCGTGGGCTTTAGCTAAGTCGCTGAGACCTTCTTATACTTTGTATGCTGGTGAGTGTTGGATTTATTTATGTTTGGGCTATGTGCGTCTTAAGCATGCTATATATTTTGGAGCATTATAATAAGAAAAAGAAAGAGAAACAAATATTATTTGTTTCTATTTCATGATGTTTCTCAAGGCATCTCTGTTTACCCCAATGGGAAAGAAGCGTGATCTACGGATGTTTATTTGTTTAGATTTCTTATAATTCGTATTCGTACGGATTTCGACCAATCCCATTGTGCCTGTCTAAAATGTATCTGTGCATAGTTTTATTGCATAAATTAATGAAAATCACCGTACAGTGATGGCGATATCAAGTACCGAGTAAAGATATTTTTATCATAAATTGATTATACACATTTTATTCCAGCACAGCATAAATTAGGTAGAGCAAGATAATGAGAAATCCACCAACAAGATGATAGCTTTTAATATTCTGATATTGATTTCTATGTTACATAGGTACTGTGTAAAAAAGAGTTGCCTTACAATACACAAAACGTTGTCTGTAGTTTATAACATCTCTAAGTACTGTGCATTACAGAATTACCTTATAAACACAAAAAACCTTAATCCACAGAAAACCACCTCCTAGTTAACATACCAATGTTATACACACATCTGATTGACATCTGCCTCTACCACGAACCATGCTGCCACATCGTACTCCCTACGGATGCCCACGATCGCAGCCCCACCCTAGCCCCACTGCTGGGTTGGGGACCCCACGCTATGGTAGACTTGAACACCCTGGATGTGGTGACCATGAATGTGGCGGAGAAAGACCTGGCGACAACGTTTAAGAGTGACACCGTAATTGAGAATAAACTGGCGATCTTGCATTATTTGATCATGCATGATGGGAATTTGGAGTTGGCTGAAGAGGTAAGGGTACTGTTTTTTTTACAGCATTTTGCTGCTATGTTATGTGACGCATGATCAACGCAAGTGATCCTTGTTCTGCAACGAGTTTTATGTATAACTTTAACTCAAATTGTCTTTATTTCGTATTCAAAAAAAAATTCAAAAATTATTTATTCGTAGGTAACATTAAATTTACACTTGAATTCGTCACAAAGTAAAAATTATAAAATAAAAAACATACTTAATAAATAGGCAAATACTTACATAGTACTTGAAATATTTCGATGTTTTTTTTACAAAACCTAACGTTAGATTCGCAAGATTATAATGTAACTACAGGCTGCCCGCGACTTCGTTCGCATTTATCGTCATATCTGGGAAAACTCACACTTTATCTTAAATAATATAGTCTATATGGTACCCTGATGTGCAAGCTACAATATTGCCAAGTTTCATTAGAGTTACATTACAGTATTAAATTACAATTACAGTTACAGTAGTTTTTTGCGTGAAAGAGTAACAAACATTCATCCATCGGCACAACATTATAAATGATTTATTTATTTATTTATTTATTTATTTATTTATTTATTTATTTATTTATTTATTTATTTATTTATTTATTTATTTATTTATTTATTAGGGAGCGCCAGTGAATACTACATTACAAATCAGCTTAAAATACTAACACAATACAGATTGGTCAATGCATATTCTGTTGAAGGCAACCACAACATGCGTTTAGGGAGAAACAGTAATAGGTACTTATTCATTAAATATTATAACCTTCTCCTGATATATGTATTTTGCACTAGACATACATCAAGAGAAAAATACACAGGTACTTAATACAATTATACTAAATTCCAAGGTACAAATACAATAAATAAAAACGCAACTACATAGGTATCTAGGCACAGAAAAGCTAACAACATTGTTTTAAGAATTTCTGATAAAATTTAACACTTTTTGTTTGAAGGATTAAAAATATTAAAATAACCTTTCTCACTTCCAGCTAATTTCCTGGCTATGCGTCTCCCAATCAGGCGGTTGTCAGAACGTCTGTCGCGCTATGCAAGAGTACCTCGTATGTGCCACATACAGTGTAACTAAGCGGTCTCTACCTGCCGCCGCAGCCTCGCTTATGCGGATGTTGCCGTACACTATGTGCGATAAGTTGGCTGATGTTAAGGTATATGAAGTGTTCTTTTTTAGCTGGGATATAGTTTTATTAAGCTGGAAAATAGGTTTATTAAGTTGGGAAATAGGTGTATTAAGTTGGGAAATAGGTTTATTAAGTTGGGAAATAGTTTTATTAAGTTGGGAAATACTAGCTTATTTATAGGAAATAGATTTATTAAGCAGGGAAATAGTCTATTCATAGGCAATAGCTTTGTTAAGCTGGGAAATAGCTTATTTATAGAAAATAGCTTTGTTAACCTGCGAAATACTTCCCTAACATTTTAAAATTTTCGTGGTATACATGTTTATTTATATATTTATTATGTTATTACTATCGTGTCCAGTTGCCTAACTAATCGAAAATGAGAGAACGTAAGATTCGGTTGTTCAACATGATCGCCTTAGTTTCGACAGCAATAGACAATTCAGGTAGAAACCGACTGGTCCTACTTAGGCGACGTACTATGGAATTTGCTCTAGGTTTAGAAATAACATGATTAGAAGTCATGTTAAGTGTCTAGCTTTTTTTTTCTAGCTTAAGCAACTATAGCAAATTAATTCGGTAATATTTCCTCTACTTAGGTCCGCGACTTCTGCGTCTCCGTAAGCCAAGAGCAACTATGGAACAGTAGCGCAGTGGTCCTAGGTGTGAGACAACGCGTTTGTCAGTTTGCTGAGGACGTATGGACGCGGCTGTGGACTGCTCTCAACGCGACCAAGCCAGCGAGACTCACGCATCAACATGTGCTTGATAAGCTTAGAGTGTCGTTGCATTGCTATCAGGTTGGTGGTAAAGTTTGGGTTAGTTTGTGAATATGTTATCTTTACCGGTTATCCCTTGTTTCATATAATAACGTTTCGTATAATATTGTTTGGTCGAATTTTAATTTTTATAAAATTGTTTGTTCTAATCATTTGATTAGCCTAATGGGCATGATGACAAAAAAATTTTTTTAGTCCATCACATAGATTATTTTAAAATATTCGACACATATTTTTTCTTTTTTTTTTCTTAAACTAAAAATGACAAAGATACACTGGGTTGAAGTTGCTCGTGACGTCACGCCTCAGTACGATTTTAACCGAGGAGTGACGTCAATACCCCCCACTCCGTAACTTTGATGCTCTGTATCTTTGTATTTATTTATGTATTTGATCAGGTAAAAAATGTGCTTCAAATATTTTTTAGTAGCCTAAAAGACGGACTTATTTTTTTTTTAAAGAAATAGGTAGGTGTTGACGGTACATACCGTCACGTATCCTTTTAATCTATCTTTTAAGGCAATATACCTCTAAATGGTCCACCTGTACCTAATGAGCCCCCATGTTCCCCCGCAGCCTGAAGCGCTGTCCCGCTGTAGTACGCCGATGTCGCCGAGCGCCGCGCCGCCGCCGCTGTCGGCGCCACAACGACGCTCCTCGCTGCAAGGCGGCTCCGATCTGCTGCCGTTCTTTGAACTCGACGTCTGCACTGCCAGTAAACAGGAGCATGTTATTGCTGCGGTGAGCAATTTACTATTTTGTTCTTTATGCCGAGTCAGTAGTTGCATGTATGAGGTGACTGATGAATGTGGTTGAGATGAAAGAAGTGTGTTTGGATCGTAGCAAGTGGGGAGAGGTTTCTGACTACCCCAATGGGAGAGAGGCGTGATGAAGATATGTGTGTTATTTCGATTTGTAATTCTTGTTAAATTATGTACTTCCAGCAAAATTCACGGCTAATATTTTAAGCAATTTCATTGACTGTGTGTTAATTAAATTAGTTCTACTCGTATTAAGTATGTCGTGATGGTGCATTTTCCTCCACCACTTTAAGTAATGCTCGAAATTTGTCGGGAGTTATTCTCTCGTTACGTACCTACGTGAATTGAAAGCCGGTGGATGACCGTATTAGGATCAATACAACATTTTCGATACAACTCTCTTCTCTTTTACTAACACCCCGAAAGAATAAAGACAAAGCGGAGTAGAAAGAAGACAACTTTTACTCCTTCATAAGCCAGTTACTAACACTCCCGACACATTAGAACCTGCGCGAAGTGAGCGTGCACCTGATGCGCGAGAGCAGCGGGTCGGGCGCGCAGAGCGGCGTGCACGCGCTGGCCACGCGCTGGGCGGCCGCGCAGCTCGACGCGTCGCGCGCACTCTGCCGTGCACTATGCCGCGCGCTGGCCGCCGCGCCCGCGCACAACCAGCAGCGCGGGTTCACCTTCATGTATGACTTTATATCGACACGCTGGAAAACTTTTGAGTTGCGCTGTTCTTTGTGCTAGATTTTCTTGTTTTGCGTTGTTCCGTTCTTTTCTTTTGCGTTTGGTTTTTGAAGGGTAATTGAGAGTTTGTCATAACTTGAGACGTGTACTGTTGTGTGCACTAATGGAAGGGGTCTCCAGTTAACTCTTACGGTTCATATCATCAGAGACGTGGCGGATCGCTCATGTGTGTGTTTAACCGGCGCCGGTGGTGTTGTCGTTTTTGATTTTCAAATCATTTCATTCATTTGTTTTTTTTTTGTGTTTTCATTTGTTTTTTGCTAACTATTGATTTCGAATATTTAGATCATTCATTGGTTCTTATTTGTTTAATGTTTTTTTTCATTGGTTTTGGTTGTTTTTCATAGGGATCTATTTATTAGAATTGTTTTTTGTTTCTGATTTTAATCGTACATATTCATTGGTTCGGTCAGTCATTTAATGGCACCAAATTCAAAAGTCATTTTTGTTTAAGCTTTGTTTGTGTTTTGTTTTATAACATTTAACCCTCGGGTGAGCAGTGACATTTGAGGAGCTGATTCTGTTTACAAATACAAGCAAATTTAACACCTTATGGTGCGAAGTTTCAGTAACTTTCTTCAGTTTTCAATGAAACAATACAAAATTAACAGAATCAGACAAAAATGCCACTGGACACCCTAACATCGCCAAATCTTTAATAATCTTTCCCTCTTTCAGTGACGAAATGGACCCAACCCACGCATTCATCCTATTCAAAGTACTAGAACAGTACTACTTAGCAGCAGATTCGATTGCGTTCCCATTCCCGCAAGGTTTCAGCTCATTCTTTACGTACCTCGGGTACCGCGCGTTACCGTTCCATAGCTTCGTGCAGCGCGTACATCGGAACGTGTTGGAATTGCAGATCGATGTCGTCAAGCAGATAATTATTTGTGAGTACTGAGTACAGCGCCATCTAGTGGTAGTGATTGGTAGTTGTGTGCGTTTCGATGAACACAAGGATTTTTGTTAACTAAATATTGTTGATGTCTTTAAGTGTTATTGAGGCCTTATTTAAATTTACAATAATAGAAGAATACTTATCTAAATAATTTTGAGATCGTCCCACAGGGTTTTCCATAGACGCAGAAATACGCTATTTTTTAAAACAGTCATGCTAAAATTATTATTATGAGATCGAACAGATAAGAAATGTGTCCTTTTTTCCTTCATCGTTATAACCTATTTTTTAAAATATCGCAGCAAAGCCAGACGACAACAAAACGACAGTAAACAACAAGCTGCGTCTCATCCAGCTAGTGGGCGAGGGCCGCGCCCGCCGCGCGCTGGCTGCCTGGCCGCACCGCGCCGCGCTCGTGCTGCGCGCACGCCACCACGCGCACACGCTGCTCAGCGGCGCTGCGCACTCGCACACTGCGCATCATGATCATAGTAAACATCGGCCCGTGAGGGATACCGGTGAGTACATATTTAGATGACGTTAGAAAGGTCCCACCAACTTTTTCAAGTTTCATGTACCCATCAAAACTGGAGTCTGCTAATTTAAAATTGCCTCAGTTGTGCGTCGGCAGAGTGTCAATGGCAGTTTTTGCTACATTTGGTATTCTGCTAAACAATGGATTGATTGCGACCAAATGTAGCAAAAAATGTTGACACTGCCGCCACACAAGTGAGAATATTTTAAATTAGTAGACTTGGGCCCTTGGCTGTACGTTTTTCAGTGTACCTACTAAACACTATGCGCTCGCAACTAACTACCAGAACATAAAATCATTACAACGCCATCTATTGTGGTGTTTCGGTATCTAGTAGAACTTATTGGTTGAATTTAGAACAAAATCCTTTCCCACTAAAATACATTCTCATCACATCTTTTTCACCAGGTATTGCCGCCCTACCATCCGGCGAACGTCTCTCCCCACTAGATACCTTCCTCGACCTCCTCACAGCTAAAGCAAGCCTCAACGAGTTGGATTTCAACCTCATTATTGAAGCTACTTTAGCGTCCGTACAAGATGGCGCTGCGTAAACTATTTATTTTACTAGAATTTATTACCACCGTTTTTATTAAGTTTTGCTTGTTGTTTTAAATGCTTTTTTATTTATTTTTAAGTTATTGAGTAGAAGATTGTTTTTTAAATTGAAAAGCCAAATAGGTACATACAATCTAGTTAACGGTAACGTCGATTTGCCGCTATTGCCGTCTGCGTCTAAGTGCTGTGAGGGAGACAGAAAATGCAAGAAAGGGCTAGTCTGTCACCTGTTACATGAATAGGCTCTGGTCAACCTAAAAGAGATGAGCGTTAAGTTTTCGATTTTCGACAATTACAAAAAAAGATAGTTCGACTTTAGTTCGTTTCGTTTTACGTTTCGGCTATGGACAAGACGTCAAACTAAACGAACTAACGTCGGACTATCTTTAAACTCGTTTTATAATAAGGGGAATAGATCTAGAGCCAGCTTTTATTTTGAGATATGTTATTTTACTACCTTTTTGAATTATAACCTTTTTTTTTGAATTGTTATTTTTAGGCAAAATCATGGCTCTTGTTTTGCCAGTAGTTCAAAGATACCTATTTTTATGTATTTTTCAGCTATGCCAAAATCAAACCCAATATACTAAGTTAAGTAGGACATTTTATGATCTCTAGTAAGTACAATTTTGATGTTGTAGTCATACTTAATCCACTTTTAATGTGATAGTATTAATGTAAGCACAAACCTTTGATATTGGCCAACATTCCATTTTTACGTGCAATTTGTAGTGCAATATTATTTAAGGACTTTTCGACTATTAATAAACAATAAATTATTATACTGCGTTTATTTATTTACAAAATATAACCGTTATTTTCTTGTAACAAGTATTTGTACTAGTTTTTATTGCTGGTAAATTTAGGCAGTGACAATTTGGTGTTTCATTCTACACATCAAAAAATAACTTAAATCCAATTGTAACGAAACAGTACACAATCTTCGTTCATAAAGAACACAAACAATAGCAGCTACTAATAAATATTAGTTATAAAACGGATTATACGTAACCCAATGTGCCCTTTGCTGATTCTTATCACTTTTGTGCGATGTAAACAGTGATTTATAAACTTCACTTGTCTGAGGATCTTTGGCTACACTGTAGTCCTTCTTTGTCTTCTTATAAGATGGATCATCAGCTAATTCTGTAGGTATAGCTCTTTTTGATGACCCGAAATGACCTCTAGCAACCTTATTTGGATTGAACTTTGGTAACGAAAGAGGTATTGTATCCATTTCTTTCTTAACTTGACTAGTGCCAGGTTGGGGATCATCTTTTACATCCTGTGAAGTTATTGTAGACGTTGCTGGGGTTTTGGGTGTTGCCGGTTCTTCTTTTATTTCGGTTTTTTCTGCTTTAGGTTTTTTCGAGGTCTTTCTACTGGCAACACGGACGGCCATCTTTTCTTGGAGTAGAGTAATGTCTTCTTCAGTTCCGTTTAGGACTATTACGTCGTTGTCTGTGTAGGGTTGTTGGCACTGTGAAGGAAAACCCTGATTAAATTAACTGATTACATGGTCTACATTCTTTTATCATATGTTTGTTTATATCCTAATCCTATTAATATTATAAATGTCAATGTTTGCGCCAATGGATGGATGGATGGACGTTTGTTACTTCATCATGTAAAACCACTGAACAGATTTTAAAACTTGGCAAAATTGTAGCTTATACATCAGAATAACACATAGGCTATATAATTTTAAGATAGCATGTTTTTTCAAGATATGACGAAAAATGCGTACGAAGTCGCGGGCAGCCTCTAGTGATACATAAATATAAATACATTGTACACAAATTAAGAGAAAATTCTCTAAGACAATCAAGAAACTACAACTAATGTACCTACCTACTGTTAATTCCATCTAAGTGTGTATTTTGTTGTCAGTGCAGATTGAATAAATATGTTTTCTTTCTTTCTTAAACATTTTCATAAACCTAATTAAATAAACAAGTTCTTACCATATGACACAAGCTCCCCTTAACCTCCTTCATGGCCCTCTCAGCAAGCACACAGCCACAGCTCCAGAGGAACACAAACCGAAATTTACCGGACATCTCAATGCCACTGATGGGACAGATGTACGGGGAGCTTCCATCACCAACCGTACCCTCTGTGTGCTCAGTGTCTATGTACGCTGGGTTCTTTGTTAGGTTTAGATCTTTAATGTCCTGGGGAGAGAAATTAAAGTTAAAGAAATGAGTTTGTAAAATAAAAGACGTGAATGGATCGTAGCAAGTGGAGGGAAATGGTCCCTGTCTATGCCAATGGGAGAGAGGGATGCTCTCCTATGTATGTATGTAGAAATAGGTTATGATTATGACACTTAAGATATTTGACCTTATTAATTGAGTTAGGTTTTATGCTTTTTGTTTCTTTTATAATGAAAAGAGGCAAGACCTCTGCAAGTGTCTAAAATAGATAGAAGAGTAATGTTACCTTAAGATTTTTAATGTGTTTGATCGATTCAGGTTTCGTTTCCTTGTCAAGGAGTGCCTCCAGTACAGAACTCTTGCTGTACAATCGGCCAAGTCCGCATGCCACCACAGGGGGCTGCAACGGCTGTTGCGACAACGCACAATTTCTCCATTTGAAAGACCTCTCAGCATCCTTGTCTTTCTGTAAAAAATCCAAAAATTATCGCTAGAACTTTGCATGAATCATGACGAAATCAATGAAGTACACATTGATGAAAGTTTACATACCTGTTCGGGCTTTTTTTTCATGCGAACGAGTTCATCCCGACGCGGGATAGTACCACCATCACAACCCATGTTAATTGGAACAAAACTCTGTACGATTCAACTGTAAATTAAGGAAATAATAATTTATTGTGCAAGCAAACCAAGGAATACTATACTCCCCTGAGCAAACAATCACCATCAAACATCATCAAACCAAATCAATCAACAGGTTTTTTTTTAAAGTTATGTGTGTCATCAATTAATCAATACCATGGCCACAAGTTTTGTTCTGCCGAATTTTGAACCCATATCTAATTACGATTAAAATAGGAGTTTTAATGAAAATAACAAATAAGAATCATCAATACTAATACATAGCTGTATGAATGTGGTATCAATACCAATCAATACACTTTTCTCTAACCATCTATTCATGTGCTGAGTTTGGCTGAAAAGTCTCCGTCGTTGGGCCATCAAATTTTAAAAAAAAGTTCTGGTGCGTGCAGTGTCTAAACTGTCAAACAATATAACCTCAAAAAGTTTGTTTATTGGTGGTGCTCGTACGTTTGTTTCCTCGTTATTTTAATGTATTTTATGAAGAAACAACATTAGAATTGAACCAAAATGACTAAAATGGAAACGGAGAGGGTGCCTGAAAATGGATCCGACTGTGAATCAAACTCTCAGGACAGTTTAGACAACAATTCAGACTCGGGCAATGCTATCAATAAAAAGAAGACTCATAAACGTGGAATTATTTACTTATCTACAATTCCACCTTACATGAACGTCGCTAAAATACGCGAGACATTCAGTCAGTTTGGTGATGTTGGTCGTATTTATTTACAACCAAGTGCGAGTAAGTATTTGAGGTTAGAAAGTAAAACAAGCCTGTGCTTGAGTTGATTTTGACTTTATACAATCACTTCTAATATAGGTATCTTCTAATACAATCCACCAATTTCAGAACCAGGAGAAAAACGCAAACGCGTTCCTAACCAATTCACAGAAGGTTGGGTTGAGTTCAAGAAGAAGAAAATAGCGAAACAAGTAGCTGCTAACTTAAACAACACCAAAATTGGCACCAGAAAGCGGTCTCGGTACTATGATATGATTTGGAACATAAAATACATACCAAGGTTCAAATGGATACATTTGAGCGAGAGGTTAGCTTATGAGAAGGCTGCAATGAAACAGAGACTCCGCGCTGAGATCTCACAGGCTAAGAAGGAAGCACATTACTTACAGAGCAATGTTGAGAAAAGTAAAAAGATTAGGAAGAAAAAAAATGCTGAAGTTAATGAATAAACTGTTTATTAGAATTATTTTTGGGTTTATTTTCTGCTTACACTGCTTACTAACCTAAAGTTTTATTAATGGTAGAAAGGTTTTTAATGGTTTCAAAAACATTAAAATTGAAAGTTGCTAAAGAAAGACAAACTAATATGTTTCTGTAGTTTATTTTAAGAATTAAAAATGCTTTAAGTAACTATAAGTTCAGAACAAAAAGCTATAGAAATAAAATAATCCTAAAAACTTAATATTTCTGTATAAACATTTCTACTTTAGCTTGTACTTTATGTAAATTGAAAAGGTGCAATAATTAATCTTAAGTACAGTGATTAATTGAAAGGATGATGGGTGGAAGTGGCACAAATGGAAAATGCACCTTCAAATTATCAAATGAAAGGCCATATCTTAATGTATAACCCGGCCAAATATTTTCCAAATCAGATCCATCCACTTGTTTTAGCTAGTCAGGGAAAAAACTGGCGATAGCTCAGTTTTATTTTGCTAGATTATACATCAGAGCATGGGCTTTTATTTAATATATACCAGGTTGCAGCTGCCTTTGCACCACCTTACAAAGATATTCAAAAACGAATGCAAAGTCAGAAATCCATAGACCAGGAAAAACTTCTTCTAACTTCAAATAAAAGTGAAAATAATTTAATGCCCATTTACTTAAGTACGTTTATTTTCTGTAGGTACTTATTTTTATATCTACTTTGGTCTTCAGCCTCGTAGCAACAGCCTGGCTGGCCACCCATCATCCTTACGTTTTGGAATATTTGTGTGTAAATTATGTTGTTTAGTACCTACGTTACGACTACTAGGCTATCATAACATTTAGAACTAAACTTTATTTAGTAGCAAAAACTGCTTTTCCACTGATGATTTCCTCAAGGCGCATCCTCTGTTTGGAGTTCAAAGGATCTTTACTCAGTTGGTTTACATATCTTGGTGGGGGTATTTTATGGGAGAGGATCCCTTGGGAGAACTCCCGATGGACCCTGACGCCGTCCAGAGCGTTCGGCTGCAGTTTCTCGAAGCAGAACAACTCGCGCATGTATTGTTTACGTTGCGCGATCTTCGCGAAGTGGTAGCGGTGGCGGCAGACTACGCGGCTGGGAAATAATATTGTGGATACATCAGTTTGGAGATACTATAGCAAATATGAACAAACCGACAAATGGATTAAAAATACAAAGACACTTTTGTACTTGACTGTCTTGTAAGTGGACGTGAAGGTAAGTTTTCACTAGGAAAATGTGTAGGACAGTACCTACCTACCACGTCGGCGATCTAAAGGAGGTATAACTGATTATGATAATACCTAGCTATTTAAGAGTAAGACTAAGTAAAGAGAAAATAGAAGCTATATTAACTGGATATCAGACAAAAGCATTGCTTGAACTTTGAAAATAAAAGTTATAATAATTTTACCTAAGATCTAGAACATAGTAATAAAGGTAGTTAGTACTTACTAGGCCAAAGTACATTTGGTGTAACTGGGATGTATGCTGACATCAGATCTAGCCAGTTCAGGGAAATCAGGGTACAGAGGTACTCTCCTCTTCTTCTTCTCTGGCTGTTCTTCTGTATCTTTATTTTTATCGTCCGTTTTATTTTTATCCATTTTGATTTGAAAGTTATGAATTAGTTAAAATAAATATGTAATGCTACTTGATGGTCAATCTATCAAAAATCCAAATATTGACGACACGACACAAGCTGTTGTCATGGTGATGTATTAAGGTGCGAGTACACTATCGACAATTAATTTAGCATTTATCAATCAATCAATTGATCATTTAGCTGATCAATGTACCTACATTCTACCAGACAAGTGATAGCTTATAAATAAAGGATCATAATGCAGGTAAAATGTTAAAAGACAAAACCCAATCTAATAATTAGATTAACAGTTTATTAGAGCAATATTAAATAAAACTACTCTGTGAGGTCCAACCCTCAAACCTGTTACAAATTAATGATTACAATATTGCCTTCTGTGGAATTTTCTATTACAGTTTATTTACATATCACCCTATTATGCACTTTATTGGCAACATTTATGTAACGAAATTGTATTTTTAAATTAAAATCAAATACTTTTATGGCAGTGCAAAAAGAATCAACAAACATAAAACGGTCACACATGAATTGCCGAATCATTAACAAACAAGAATAAATCACTTAAGTTTAATTGTGCTGACGTAAGCAATACGGTGCATAATAGAGTTATGATTCAGCACGTTCAAGAGGCAGATACAGCGGCTACTCGGCTCCTGCACACACAGTCATTGAATTGATTCACTAGCACCGAACACAACAGGGTTTTGTTTGGATTCGTACTGTAGCACTCCAAAACCTGAAAATATGGGCAATGAGGTAAGTTACTGGAAAAAGTTGTTATAGAAGTTCAATACACGTTTAAAATAAAGGTTACAATTGTAAACAATGGTATCAACTTTTTGAATAATGTACCAGCAATACAGGGTGTTAGGAAAAGTATCACTTTCTTTTTAACCAGGTATAGTGTTAGTACTCTTAACGTAAAGGTTATTCAACTCTCGGTGAGTAAGTAGGTTGGGAGCGCTTGTCGCCCTTAGAGAGAGAGAGAGCGAGCCCTCGACGTACTTCTTACGCACCGAGAGTTGATTGACCTTTGCATTAGAGCACTAACACTATACGACGCGAATCGCGCGATTAATAATGAAATCTATATATATAAAAATGAAACCCGTTTTCCGTTGTCACGGCATCACGCCTGAACGGCTGGACCGATTTCGCTAATTCTTTTTTTGTTCTGTTCGTTATTATCAGGAGAAGGTTCTTACGGTGAGAAAAATTCGAATAATTGCCGGGAAAGCCTTAAAACAGACCTTTTCTTTTTCCCATACAAATGTTTTCTTACTAAAATGTAGAGTCAATTTGAACTTTATTCCTACACAATAAAGTTCATTCTAAGGCGGGACGAAGTTCGCCGGGACAGCTAGTTCTTAATAAAATGAGTTAAAAAAAATAAATTTTTTTCGTGTAATGTATTCTACATCACTAACACTATACCTGGTTAAAAGGAAAGTGATACTTTTCCTAGCACTCTGTATATTAAATAAGTAGGCAAGTGAATTTTAACTTGCATCATTATTTTAACCAATAGCTGCCCAACTGCTGAGCATAGGCCTCTCCTATACCTCTCTAATCTAACCTGTGAATTTACTTATTAATTATTAATCAACAATATCTGATGCAACTATTTAAGCTTTTGATTTTTTTAGTTATAGACTGGACATTGTGGAAGATGAAAAGATTTTTGGGTCATTGAGTCACAGAACTAGATAAAAAAGCTTCTGGAACTAACCTTTGCTTTTTCTTCTTCACATGGTGGCAACTTAGTATCAAGCTGGTATGAATCAACTACTTTAAATAACTCATTTGCCTCTTTCAGTGTTTTCTGGTATTCTATATCCATGTCTTTGTTGATAGCTTCATGTTGTTTTTTTAAGTTTTCAATACGTTGAGCCCAGTATTTTTCTTCAGAAGCTCTTTCATTCTTTTTTTGTTCCGATTCAAAATAGTCCGTGTTTATGTATTGTACGGGTGGCGCCACTGGTTCAACTGGTTGCTCAGCTTGCTGTAATATACATAACATAGGTTTTTAAAAGTATTTTTTTGGTTATTTTTAAATTATATTGTATGAAATTGCACCTTAACTCTTTTATCAAATGCCTATCTAATTAGCACCTACTTAGGAGGTACTATAATATTGACCAAATCTGTTAAATAATCATACATAAATGATGACATCATAAAAGCAATGACTAAGACTGAAAAAAGCAGTGAATGCTAGTTGATTAGGTACAAATTAGTATCTTGTTAACCCTTTCAATGCTATGCCTATTTTCATTTTCATTACTGTGTAGCGCGATCTCCGAGCGGAGCAGATACCGCCCGGCGCCCATACATTTGCAACGAACGATTTTGTTAGGACGCGAATGCGCGTCTTTGCGCCGCTCAGGTCTGTTTCGAGCGTTTGGATGGTTTCATGCGTTATTTTAAGTAACCAAGCTTTTTATTGTGTGTATGTACAAAAGAAATTGATTCTTTTGTTTTGGAGTGCAATAGTCGGTCCTTCTGTAGGTCTATTGTTTCTAGATAAGCTGTTATCGTCCCAGTATTGTTTATGAGGAGCCGACAAAACTAACATGCAATATTAAAAAAAAAATCAAAAGAATAGGGCCGACTTAACGCAATTGTTTCAGTGTCAGGTATCTGACAAAATAACGTGGTATTTATTCCTCAAAAACGTAGTATTTAATTCATAAAATATACTTAGTCATAAAAACTATATTACGTATTATATTACATTAAATAAAAATGACCATTAAATATATTATTCATATAATAATTAAGTTATTGGTCACAAAATGTTGCTGCGTAAACCCATTTATAAAAGCAGCAAAGCAAAACAAATCCGTACCCCATAAACAATAAAACCGCAAACACAATGGCTTTGTTGTATTTACGACTGTATAGTTCTGAAACAGTAAACTTGCAGGTAGTGAGCGGCGCAATGACGCGCAGGGGCGGCACGTTATTTTACCTCAAAATAATTGAAATATATAAGTTTTTTCGATACTAAAATTAAGTAAATATTAACTTATATTAAATGTTTTTATTTTTTTTGGGAATTATTAGGTTTTTCTAAGAAATAACTCAAATCAAAGTTCAACGTGCTTTTGATGACACTAAAATAAGTCATACTTAATATTTAGTAATATTGCCATAATATGGCAGGTCTTAATTACAAGATTTCGCAAAATCATTGAAAAATAAAGTCTTTATTCGTGACTTTTTCAATTTTTTGTTATGACGCGTATAGCCGTCATGCGCCTCTGAGCATTGCAAGTTCAAGACGCACGGACGCGTCATGCGCCCTTCAGTAAGTGTCTGCGATGACGCACATACGCGTCCCGTAGCACTGAAAGGGTTAAAGGTGTAATCAAAACCTTATGGTAAGTAGCCTAGCCATAACAATAAAATAAAACACCAAGCACATTGTGCATAAATAAAGATCTGAGTGACTAATCAAATGTTTCTAAAGACTTTTTCATACATCTTTCAGTGTGAAATTGGTAACTGAAGTCACCTTTACACCCAAAAAACTAGGCAAAATAACCTATGGCGACAGCTCATAGAAATACTTCTTGACGTTAAGGATATTGTTGTCCAAGCTTGTGCTGCTCGTAAAACAGTATCCTTGTTTGATTTAGGACAAAACAGTTTACTATTTTGTTTTAGAAACACTTGACATTGATCTAAAATTATGTAATGCAGATAAGTATATTTACTCTGGCGGTGAGCTGAGCCTGTATCCGGTCTAACGCTTCCTGGGAGACCTGGATAGCGTTTTCATTATCAACACTCAGTTTTCTCGTGCTTTGAGAACTTCCCATATTTATAAAAATGTGTTTTCCAAATAAATTTATCGGCAAATCACGTCAAAAAGACATTTTTCTCTTGGATGACTGACAGGAGGAGAATACAAAACCATTGACAAAATTTCTTTTTTTTTAAATGTTTTATTTTTGTAATGGCAACAATATGAGGTTATCATAGTACTGCAACTCACCACAAGAGAGCGCTTTGAAGTAGTATTGCTATTGGACAATAGATGGCGCTAAGATAAAATTTATGTCCGAGAAGAAAATTAAATCATGATGTGACGACAACGACCGTTTAATTTAAATTCAACGATGATGTAATGAAATAATCACCTGTTAAAGCAATGTAAATTTATCTATCGCAAATGAGAACATTCAATTATTATACCAAAATTGCTCAAATTCAACGATATTTATGTTTTCACGTAAGGTAGGTAGAGTCTTCATTGAGAAACACTAAAGTCTGAGATAGAACTAGAATAATGCATATCAATATCTGCCTATTTCAAACATAGGTATGGTACCTACTCAAAATCTATAGGTAATAATATGTTTTTACGAGGTATCAATACTACCAAAATCGTAACATAAAATGTGCGGCCGGCGGCGGGGCTGGGTGACCACAATGGTTTAGCACAAGTTAACATAACCGGTCGGACCGGCCCGGCGGGCTCCTTCGCGCTATCTTTCCAGCCGCCATACTTTCTTTCGGCCCGGCATTTTGCAATCCAGGTTGAATTTCTTTATTTTCTTTCTCGACGCGCGAAATTAATGTTTAATGTTGGTTCTCGCGGGTACATTCACAGATTACAAGTTGATAACAACTCTAAAGATTTTCTTTATTACTTGAATAAAGCCAAAAAAATATGTTAAGTAGTAAGTAACTCTTACCTCAATGAGCGCCTTAGTTTTAAGTTTAAACAAAATCAATTTCTAATGGTATCTACACACCAAAGCCGCCGGCTTTTTTGACAGCTGCTATTCGTATGACGTAAAGCCACCGGCCTAGCGCGGCGGCATGCCGGCGGCTTTGGTGTGTAGATAGCATAAACTTGACACAATAAAATCCGAACTGCCCAGTAGGTATGTTTAAAATCTGAAATTTATTTTAACCAAAATACAGATTAAACAATGACATTTTCCCTTAGGTTAACATCCATGTAGTTCATAATTACGAGGTACACAGCCATGTAATAGAATTAATCCAAATAACCTTCGGGCATGGGTCTGTTTCATTAGGGATGTCATGTTTGGAGAACTTGGGATGGGAATATTCTGTCGTGATTTTATGTAGACTCGGAATTATAAACATGACACGTGAAGATTGTGACTATTTGAACTGCTTTGGCTGAATTAACGTTTTATAAAGTAAGTAGGTAACGGTATCAGAAGAAATTATGTATGAATTGAAATATACCTATACTTCATAATACCTGTAGATAGGTACTACTTCATAATTTAACGAGAGAGTAATTGATAGAAGAGAAACTGATAGACATTTAAAAAAAATTAATAGGTA
Source organism: Anarsia innoxiella (assembly GCA_947563765.1). Taxonomy (NCBI): domain Eukaryota; kingdom Metazoa; phylum Arthropoda; class Insecta; order Lepidoptera; family Gelechiidae; genus Anarsia; species Anarsia innoxiella. The sequence continues at coordinate 10,678,727 of OX387393.1, read as the reverse complement.
TAGGTACCTAAGATGAATGTTAAAATAATTAGGTATAAGTAGTACCTACAAAATAACTAAGCACAAAAAACTATTAAGTAGCTACAAAAAAAATACGAGCTACGAATCATCTATTACCAAAATGGTAAATAAATTGCGGTTGTTAAGTTTAGGTAAGAGCAATGGCGACCCTGACTCCCCATACGACACACGAGTGCATTTAATTGCAATTTATACGACTTGCAATTGCAATTTCCCAGGATAAGTGGATGTGAACATTTTAACTCGTACATAAGATGATTCTCTAACCGGTATTACAATGTCGAGCTCATTAATAATAATTACGGTTTATGACTTCATTACGAATAGAAAACCTCTCATTGATGAGTTTCTATATTAATAAAGTGGAATCGATTAAGTACCTATTCATTTGGTCGCAGTAAGAACAAGTATGACGTAGACATCTACTTAGTACTATGTGGTTTTAAAGACAACCCATAGATATTCTCAACTATTTCGTAGTATGTAGAATTACGAAAACAAATGTCATCCAATTTCTCATCGTCAAAATAGAAGTAGCATCACGGAATAATAATAGTAAACGAACACTATTTATAGTAAGTACTTTTAGTTTCTTTATTTGTACATTGTTGCCAAATATCCCATTCAAAGATTAGACGGTTCTAAAAACGAAAAAAATAAGTGATAAGATAACAAAACCTCTTTAACCGTTTTAGCATTCAAATCTCTTCGAGTTAAACTTCCCTTAATTCTAAAAAGTCAATTCAACATAAGAACCAACGGTCGATCACCTTCCTAAGAATCCACAATGTATTTTCTGTTATTATAATTCGAAGCTAAATAACAATTGATTTTCTACCTGCCCGATTGTCAGGTCATCTTCTCACCCTTAAAGGTTCTGTTAAAACATCCAGCTGTTTTAAACTGAAGTACTTATTTACAATCGTATTTCTAAACTTTAGAGTATATTTTAGATCGGTGTTGTAAGAAAAATAAGGTTTTATTTGTCCAAAAATAGCTAGTCATCGGTATCACTGAGGCTCCGCTCTTAGGCACAGGTGCTCTTTGAATAAAAAAAGGAAGAGATAAAATACCCGACCCAATCTTGGCAATTAATGGATTATGTATAAAATAAGATGAGTGTGAGTAAATGGCTCCATATAGATTGTAACGTCTATGGTACAGTGGTTGTCAACTGTTAACGTAACAAGTTTTTGTTCGGTAAAACGTATCTCAATAAACCGTCATGTCGTAGCAAGTGCCCTATCATCTTTCCTCTTCTATTTTCTACAGTTCTTAACAGCGCTTCTCGTTGACCATGTTTAACACTTCCTCGTTACTCTTCCTCTCTGTCCAGCTTATCTTCTCCATCCTCCTCCAGCACCACATTTCAAAAGCTTCCAGTCTTTGGATAGGCCTAGATGGCGAACACTCCACCGACAAGAGTCTACCTCTTAAATTAAATGATGATGAAAACGTATCTATTGTATTACGTTGTTGATACGCCAAATTGATAAAGAATTTGAAAATTCTATGTAAAAAAAGACACTGATCACAAATTCATTATACTTCAATATATATATCCAAATACAACTCCAATCAATCTACATATCAATTAATATATCCTAAACATATAAAGGAGATTTCTTGGGAAACCACTTTGTCAGATCTTTATTAATGTTTCATGTTTTGGTTGAGAAATCTGTACCTAAGTCTTCTTAATTAGGTATTAAAAATTATCAGGAAGATTTAGTCTAGACAGTTTTTATCTAGATTGCAAGAAGGTGAGCTTTTTAAATTAATAGTGTTTTGGCAGCAGGTTTCATCCTTATCTAATCGGTAGACAGTTATGACCAGACTTTAGCCTCTATCCACCGTTTTTGGCACATGCTTTTCTGCGAATTTTATCTTTATTGTTCATTCATTTGTTTGTTGTTTAAATAATAACGGTTATACCTAAATGGGGATTAAAGTTAGGAATTTACATTTATTAAATCTCAGTCACTTACGATTTTAGGCACATGCAGTTGATCAACACGGATTGTCGTATATTATCAAGTAGCAGGCAGTTCCATGAAAAAAAAAAATCGTTTGTGCTTGCTATTGTATAAGAGGGTTTAATAGGTACATAGAAAATTATAGACTTTGTTATAGATTATGAATCAGGCTTAAATCTGCTTACTTATAAAACGTGAAATATTTATAGATTTTACACAAGTTTGAGATGGTCTGTCAGGCTATCTGGCATCAACCCCATCAGTCTTGCTTGAGTGGATTTATGGTCAGAAACAAGGGGATGAGCCACACCTACCATTTATCAACCACCACATAGCTTCTGTGCTTTTTTCGTCATTTGAATATTTTAAGAAGATGCCCCTTTTTGGAATCTTGGATTGGAACTTCTGGGTACAATCAAATGCTACTACAAAATAGAACAATTTAAAAAGGCTTTATATAGAAATAACTTTATTATCTACCTATGTGTTGTGTGTTATTCAGTTTTGTCTGTAAGTTATTGTTTTTTTTCGAAGAAATAGCTATCCTAGACCTATTTGTTGAGTCAAACCTTAACTTATTCTAGAGGTGTAGCAATTTCCATCAATGTAGAGTTACTTAGTAGTACGAAAATGTATTAAGAGCGCTAAAGATCTATGAAAATATCTGGTATGATATTTTAAAAGTCGATTTTTTGGTAGATGTTTAAATGGGTAGGTACGGCATAATTTACATTGCAAATAATTAAATGAACAAGCTAAACATTTACAGCAATTTAACAATTCCGACACTAATTCCAGCCTAAACTTTTAAACGACGTGTAGCTAAATGCAAATGACTTCGTATGCTAAAGTTAGTGCTGCGAAGTTGGTAACAAATGGACAGCAGTTTACTTGATGCCAACTTCGTGACTGTTACTTTGTGAAGACTAGATTGAGTTGTTGGAGGTTCACACTTGACTAATACTTTTGCATTAGTTATAGAACGTGTTGGTAAGTTGCTTTTAGGTATCGTGGCTTAATTTTAATACAAGCATATATATACGTAACGCATATAAAACTCTCCATAACCTTGTAAATAAGTAATAAAAGTAAGGCAATTTTCCAAGAAAATCACTAAAAGGGTTGTTTACTTCACAAGAGACTCAACAAGTTATGAAAAAATCACAACATTTAATTAACTTTTGGCTTCCGAAAACAGCCACGTTTCTTGAATAATTTTTGGCATAAATCCCCTAAAGGTGAGTCCAAAGGCCAGCCTAAGGGTTTGTCAGTGTTGCCAGTACAAATAATGAGCCAGGGCGCGGTAGACTAATGAAATAATTCGTAATTTTCACCGCCGCGCCTCGCCTGGCCTTAATTATGGGAATTCCAAGTTGCGGTCGCAAGAGGTTGGCTTTGCGGTTCGCCGTAAGATAGCTTTTGACTTAATCCTTAGTTTTTGAGATAAAGGTCTTAATTAATTAATGCGGGGTTTTAGTGCGAGAGTGTTTCAGTGGTATTTCAGCAGGTATACGTATGTATAACTGTGTGGTGCTACGAATATTTAATTAGGCGAGTGCCGTTATGATATGATAGTTAACAAAATAAAACATTCATTGGTGAAAATACCTCTGATTTATAAAGATAGGATGATCAAGAAATCTAATCCCAATTTGTGTCCAAAAAGCAAATATTTTAGGTGGCTAGTGGCTGAACCATCGTCCCTACAGGTTGTTTGGAAAACTCCAATCAGTCTGTTAATTGAATCGGTATCCGAGATTGATTTATTTGATTATATTTAACGTCAAACAGCATGACAGCAATTGCGGTGCAATCACTTAAGGCCCTGTATGTACTTATTTATTAGATATTAATCTTATTCCAAAGTTTAATGTAGGTATGTGAACTATTTTAATTTCTACTTGTGTCTGTACACAAAAGAGACTTATTTTTGTAATAAGTTTAACTTTTATTTATGTTAATGTGTTCTTATTTTGTCAAGGCGATTTGTTTTATTAACCCTTTGTAAAGTATTTGGTATCAAGCGACAAAATAAAAACTTTCTCAATTATTTCCTTCACGGAGAAGCGCAAAATTAACTTTATTTTCCGTTCGTTAGCGTGTTTTGCAATCTTATTTGCGGTTCTGAAACAACTTTTCTTGGGGGTTTAAAAGGGGAATTTATTTTGCAAGTTGTACATTTAAGTTTGTTGTTTAAGCGTATATTTTCAAAGGGCAAACCTGTAATGAGTTATCAGTTTATCTAGTTTGTGTTATCTAATTAATGGTATGTAGCTTCAGTGTAAGGTCATAGGTATTTTGAGTTAATCATCTTGACAGTGTAATTTAGTAAAGAAAATTTAATTTAAGGAACAAGTAACTTAAACCCCTCTTATTACAAAAATAGTTTTAAAGATAGTTCGACGTTAGTTCGTTTAGTTTGACGTTTTATCCATAGCCGAAACGTTAAACTAAACGAACTAACGTCGAACTATCTTTAAAACTCGTTTTGTATAAGGGAGTAATAGTATATTATACGAATACTTTTAATCTACAAGAGAGCTCTGGGAGCCTAGTACCAGCCGTCAATTTTCTTTTATAATTTTCTTCATGTAAGTTATGTTCCCTTGGTAATATTTGGCTGTAACTTTATTCGGTTTATATGCTGAGATAGCATCGAATTGGTTTTCAGTATGAAAAGCTAATTTTATGTGAAAGTTCAATGTAACGTGAGCGAAATTAAAGTGAACATTTATTCTGAAGATTTCATATTTACTGCCAGTCACTGGAAGGTTTTTCTAATAATTTAAGATTATATCGAAGGTTTTTTCTTATATCTTAAGATTGTTTTGAACCATCTATGATGACAGTATGACACGAATTTTTACGAAGAAAATTGTTTTTATAATATGACTCAACTCAACTCAACTAAGTATATTTCTATAATAATCAAATAACCGACGCAATCGATCAATCCATCAAACTACAATGAAAACACAGAATGGAGAGTCATGAATAAAATAATGGAATCGAGTGGGATTTGAGGATGAGTCAAGGAAATTGCACAAGTATTTGCACAATAGAAGAGGTTTTGAGTAGGTTCAGTCGGACAAAGGCCTGAGGTACCTACACTACAGCTAAGTATACCTCACAGTCTATTACTCAGTAGTATATTATTATTCATCGGCCAAAGTCTGATAAATTACAATACTCTTATTTGTGTCTCGGGAGAGTTTCAATGAGAGTGTCAATGTCATTTTTTGACACATTTGGTCGCAATCATTGTAAGCCATATTGTTTCGCAGAATACCGAATGTGTCAAAAATGCTATTGACAATCTGCCGACACACAACTATTTCAAATTAGCAGACTTGGGAGCCAGTCTATTATTTATTCTATTATTTAGTTATGACCCTTTAGAACAGTCTGGTTACTTGATCAGATTGGTCCCGCGTACAAAACGTATGTAATGCTTTATTATCTCTGCTCTTTTCATAATGAGTTTCGTAAGTATGTTGCGTTCATGAAATCCCTGACTGTCTGTCCTCCAATATTCGGAAACCTTCTGAATTCAAATTTCAAATTTTAGAATTTAATACTTATCAACAGACTTCCGAAATTCACAAATACCTAATCCTTAAGTCAAAGGGCAATTATGTAAATTGAAAACTTAATTCTTACCATTTCAAAATAAAGTCAAAAGTCAAAGTCAAAAATATATTTATTTCATAGGCACAAAAAATGCTCTTGAAACCGTTATATTATTATATTATATAGGTATTTTTTTAAAGCTAGCGCTAGATTCGCAAGGTGCAGTTTCCCCCAGAGAAGAACCTAGCAAGAAACTCTGTCAGGTTGCTCTTTTCAAATCAAGTTTTAATAAAACTTACATATCGTCTTTATTTGAGCAAATACATTTACTTTTATATCTTTTACTACTAGTAAAACGAATACCGATAAATTTATATTATCGCTTCTTGCATATTTAATAAAAGGAAACATATTTATTAAACATAATGGTCAATGATTACAATAAGTTCCCGGCTTAGAGTAGTTCCCGGATTGTAAAAGGGGAGGTTATTCGCGTGGCTGTTACGTTTTATCGTTCCATTTGCGCTAGTATCGAATAGGACATTTTATAGTGTGCATTAAGAGTGCTCTGATTTATCTGCCACTGCAATAGAAAGTGCAGGCGCGGATTTAGGCAGTGCACTTTTTTATTTAATTTAATTTGTCGGGTACTTTGCTTCGTGGGGACGCGTTGGAAGACATATTATTCCTGTAAATATGTATTTTATTCTATGTTTGTATTGTTTTTTTAAATTTTAATATTTTTTTACGCCGCCGAATTCATAGATAATCGAGAAAGGTATTGCTTTTTCGCGGAGTAGTGATTTAGTAAATAAATACCTATAACTTTAATTGTAATTTTGTCTGTTATAGACATAAACATATTCACTATTCCATATACATACATATATGTAGAGTTTCTTCTTTTATTTTAAAAGTCATCATGTCAGCTTATGAACGTCCACTGCTGGACAAAAGCCTCCCCCAAGGATCTCCACAACGACCGGTCTTGCGCTGCCCACATATAACGGTTTCCAGCGACTTTGGATTTTGAAAGTGGCAAGGATTAATCAAAGACATAGCGAAAATGTTATTCAAACAAACGATAAAACTTTAACCCCCTTATTACAAAACGCGTTTTAAATATAGTTAGGACTAACCTAATTTTTTACGTTTTCTCTATTTTGACGTTACGTCATTTATCTGAGTTAGTTCAAGAACTGTACATAAAACTCGTTTTGTAACAAGTAAGTTATGTCTCGTCATGTAACGGGCAAGTCTTTAGTCTGGTTTAGAATTAATTTTTGACCTGAAAAAGCCAAAATCACTCCAAATACAACCCTATGAAGTCCCATTATTCAGCTATCTACGAATTTATAGCACACAATACCTATCCGTAGTTTATTTTATGTTTATGACAAGCACCTTTACGATTACCCCACAACATATACCGAGTAACACAATACCTCCCGTATAATACGAATATGAAATTGAATAGCTTTTGCGCGAATTTTGTAAATTCTATTTGTAGGGTATTATTTTAAGTGGTTCTGAAGTAAAATTACATGAAGTTATATGAAATTAAATTGTTTATTATCAGACGTATAAGGGGCCAAGTCTGCTAATTACTAATTGCAACTATAGAATCGCGATAGAAAAGCGAAAGAACATCAGTTGCAAAGACCATTTTGGTATTCTACTAACGGTTTAAGCATCTGCGATTCTACCGAAGTGCGTTCGGCCTGCCTTTGAACTACTTTTCTATCTCATTTCAGTCGCAGTTCATAAGTTGGCAAATCGGTATTCTCATTGCTATTTGACGTTATTTGACAGATGTGTCAAACGCAGTTCAGTAGAAATTGGACTCAGTTCATATAAGAATTAAAATTCTATACAATTCAATATAGTATACTCATAGTTTCGGTTGACTTCAGACACTAAATATATCCTACTTCCTACAAATATTATTAATGTCAATATTTATGCCGATGGAAGGATGTTTGTTACTCTTTCACGCAAAAACTACTCAACAGATTTTGATGAAACTTGCTAATATTGTAGCTTATACATCAGAATAACATAAAATCTATATTCTTTTAAGATAAGTTTTTTTTATAAGTTTTTCCAGATATGACAATAAATGCGTTCGTCGCGGGTAGCCTCTAGTTCTTTTCATAATAGCCATTGATTATTTAGGACGTTTATAACCAATAAAAACTAAATTAAAACACATTTGTTATTAAACCATCTACTGCAATTTCATATAACACTTAATTTGTTTTGAATCAATCCTTTCCTTAGTTTTGGTTTTGAAAAAAGAACGATCGGCGCAGGCGAGGATAATACCAACTTATGTTTTGCTGTTGATAAATTCCACTTAGCTTCTCACTCCTTATATTTTGAAGGATATAAGGGGTAAAGGTAAGAGATACGATGGCAAATAATAACTTGGTATAAAAGGCAACAAGCAGACGGGCGGGAACGGGGTGTAGTGGGAGGGGAGACAGGAATGCGGTCCGAGATACCCCATGGCTATATGAGCATCGCACTCGACGCTTTTATACCGATGTTCTTTAACTAGGGACTTCGGATATAAATGGAAAGAAAACAGCGGGAAATTGATAGTTGAAATAAAAAAGAGTTAGTTTTACGGTTTTATAGATTCGACATAAATGAAACTCGACTAAAGCAAAGCTTCGTCATTCTATAATTAAATAGAAATTGTCTTAAATAAGTAGGTATGTATATCTATATCTGAAAACAAAATTATAAAATAAGCTAAGGAAAAAGAAAATTTAATTTGAGTTCAATGGTGTCTACACACCAAAGCCGCCGGCATGCCGCCGTTGTAGGCCGGCGGCTTAACACTCATGCTGGCGGCTTTACGTCATACGAATGGCAGCTGTCAGAAGCCGCCAGACTAGTCCGGCGGGTTATGCCTCCGGGTCAGCGGCTTTGGTGTGTAGATACTATAAGAACCAAAGAACTTAATAAACTTTGAACCATATAAAACTTTGCCTTAAAAAAGTCTCAAGTCCTCAATATCAGTGGTACCCCATCTCCCATATAAACTGAAGGTAGAAAGAAAGCCTGGCTAACCACTGGACTGTTTTTGGTGGCCATTTGTGGCCCAAACCAGGGTCGGTGACCTCGCACACAATCGGGGGACCAATCATTTCTACCATGTATGTATTTGTACTGAGAAAAATGTTTTTGTGAAAAAGTGTTGAGGCGAATTATCACGCGTTTAAAAAAATGAGGAGCGAACTGGAAAAATAATAGTGTCGTTTTACAGTTTGTCAATGAGTAAAAATATAAGTCACATTATTTGCTTCATATTTTAATTCGTATTATTTAAATATGTACCTACTCAATATTATTAAATGAATCCAAACCAAAGTTTGGACCGTAGCAATTGGATAGAAGTGGTCTCTCGCAGAGACTCTGCCTACCACGATTGGAAAGAGGCGTGACGTACCTATATGTACCTATACATGTATATATATGTATATATATTCTAGCTTATGTAGTCCCACTGCTGGGCAAAAGCCTCCCCCATGCTTCTCCACACATTTCTGTTGGTGGCGGTTTCCCACCAATCTTCCTGAATACCTATTTATTTATTGATTAAAAAATATATTTAAAAGAACTTTAATATCTTAAAGTACTTAACTGAATGGCAACTGAAAAATAACGTAACTGCGTTAATCGTAACTGTACTAAAGAGACTCAAAAGCTAGTTAATATAATCTAGTGAAGCTAAAAGCCGACTCATGAATACTAATGTATATTTTCAGGAATTTATTTCCGTTCGTGACTCGCCGCATCTTGGACTAAAGGGACGGTTTTAGGGTTTATTTTACTTTTATTTTATTGAGCCGTCAGTGTCCTACTGCTTGGCAACGGCCTTTCTCTTCTTTCTACACGGTTCTCCACTCTTTACTCTAGAAATTCTCTAGAAACTCTAGAAAGAATGCTATTTATATTAAGATCACTGGCTTAAATAGCATATGAGAAAAAACTAAATTTCCAAGTAGGTGGCTATGTTAGTTAACAACGTGGTCTACATTAGTGATTTCTATTTACTCATTGGCAAATAATTGTTATTCATTCAAAATTGAGATAATCTAAATTTTATCTATATAGGTACTTCTGAGTCCCACACTGTCGGTAAGTTAGCGAGTGTCACGTTTGTGAAATATCTAGGATTTAAGGACCCCCTAACACGATCTTCGACAAACTTTACATTTGCTGCTATATATCTCACGCGTCTTAATATATTTCATACAGATGGTGTCAATTGGTATGTATTTTGTAAATTGTAATTCATTAGCTAACGATTTTATGGTTAGTGGTCTCTGGCGAACCCAATGGGATAAGAAACGAGACAGATATGTATGTATGTAAAGATTTATATAAATTCTATGATTAAAAGCTGCTTTGTTGTAAAAATTCGGTTTTACTTGAGTAAAGGTAACAAGAAATTAATTATGCTACCTACACACCAAAGCCGCCGGCATGCCGCCGGGCTAGGCAGGCGGCTTTACGTCATACGAATGGCAGCTGTCAAAAAAGCCGGCGGCTTTGGTGTGTAGATACCATAAGATATCAATTACACAAACTACATATAACTGAAATATTCGAATATTCAACTCCCGCGCAGTTGCATATAAAAGACATCAACGAGGTCTGAGCATACGTTCTGATTTACTTGCTCATACTTAGGGTGCTAAGAAATGTAATGGTATCTACACACCAAAGCCGCCGGCTTTTTTGACAGCTGCCATTTGTATGACGTAAAGCCGACGGTCTAGCCCGGCGGCATGCCGGCGGCTTTCGTGTGTAGGTATACAGCATAAGTAGGTAAGTAAGAAAAAAGAAACTCATAATTTATGGACATTTGTTGTAGGTACCATAAACATTTTACTAATCTTTTTGTTAAGTTAATAGTTACAACTATAAAATCCAAAGTACAATGATATTTATTCCGGGAAAACTTTGAATAAAATACTTTTACGAAATTAAAAACATGCTTCATTAAGATCTACACACATCCGGGCCGTGTCAGGGACGTGTCAGGGAAAAAATATCATTCCATACATTTTCTATGGATTCGTTCACACACGTTGTCATGACGACGTATTTTTTTCCCTCCTGATGGGCCACGGTCCGGACATGTCCCAGGTACGGCCCCGATCTGTGTAGATAGACCTTTAGAGATAGGTACTTGTTTGTTCAAATATTTTCATTCTATTGTACATCTTCCACCAAAAGGATAAATAATAAAATAAATTACCAAAATAACTTCCTTTCTGTGGAAGAATATGCAAATAGAATGATTACCAAAATTGAAAAATGAAAAGTTTCCTTTATTTTTCCTTCTCCATTATTGTAGGCATGTAAAGTTCGAATATTTTTCTAACTTCTAGAAGCCTTTAAAACATCACCCTGTGTTCACCAGACCTACAGACTAGTGTTGTCAAAGCACTCACGAGTGTTTGCGAGTCCAATTGGAGAGGGCCCTCTAACTGGACAGAATGAAGATGCACGTCATACACAAACTACATCTATTCAAGTTTAGATAAAAACATTTGATAGACGGTTGTTAAAGTTTCATTATTTGATTCATTATAAATCGAAAAAAGAGGGTTTTTTCTGGTGACACTTCGTCTATTTATTGTGACAGTAAAACAAGACCAACAAGCTTATATGTTAGACATACATTAGGTATACTCTTATAATTTTTTACTCTACTATTTCTTACAAGTGATATTATACCTTGTTCTCTTTTGTCGAAGAATTTCCACGGATTTTTATCGTGAGCTCCAGTGGTAAAACATTTTCAATGAAGCTATTCACACTTGTCCCGTTGTGAAACCGACCTATTAAATTCACAATAGGATACTTCTTCCATGCTATGCCTTAACAATAACAACAGATAGTAAACATAAAATATTTATAGTAGGTTTTATTATCTAGGTGTTCTTTACTGTTCCATCATCCATATTAATAAAGAATGGGTATCGAGAGTGCAGTAGCTATTAAATACCTGTTGGCCCAAGTCTGCTAGTTTACATCGCAGTTGTATGTCGGCAGAGTGTTAATGAGAGTGTCAATGTCATTTTTTGATACATTTGGTCGCAATCAGTGTACAGACAGACCAACTTATATCCGTGAACTGAACGGCGGCGCTAGCAGTAATACAAAATTGTATTTCTACCAATCGTAGCAGTTCTGGAATTTGACATTTCCGTGGTAGTGGCCGTAGTTCCAATAACGGCCGTTTCACGGATAACTTGGTAGCTCTGTTTAACAGAACACCAAATGTGTCAAAAAATGCCATTGACACTCTGCCGACACACAACTGAGGCTATTTTAATTCAGCAGACTTGGGCCCCAGGTATCGAAAGTGCAGTAGCTAGTAAACCAGTTATAGAAATACGCTACTAATTAAACTCGCTAAAGGCGTCACTGAGCGACAGAATCTTTTAGTAATTAGAAATGCAAAACAATATACATTGTTTTACAAGGTTGTATCGAGTTTTCGAATTGAATTCCCGTAGCAACTTGCACGCTAACTCTTCGGGAACTCACCAAGAACTCGACGTTAACTCGTTGAAATCCAGTTGAAATGTTGTCGCGTCATCTAATTGGGAATACGAGAGTGGGTTGAAGACTTACTCACGTATTTAAGAATAATTGGATTGATTGAAAAAGCAGAAAATGGCGTTAAAATTGAAATTGAGTTCAGAAAATCTAACTTTCATCGGAGATAAAAGGATCAAAGATCAATTATTCTGTAAAGCTCATTTTTAAAACACATTTACTTCGGAGAACACTTGAAAAATTCTCTATAAAAGCTGTCGATTTTGTTCGAAAATTTCTACTACGAAGCTAGACTATAACTTTTTATGAGTTCACGCGAAGTCGCGGACCTAATATCAAATTATCTTGAAATTGCTCTGTCTGGATACGGCGAAAAGAAAAACGAAAACTGCATTCTATTTTCAAGTATCATTACTGCCAACGTAATAGCAGCTGACTGTAATAGGTGAGTTTGTTTTATGATGTTGGCATAACAATGCGGAATAAATAGTGTAGTCTTTTGTTTGGTTCAAAATCAGGCGGTACCATCGGCCCTCACTCGGTTGTCGCATTCCATTCGTTACTCGAGCGTCGAGACACGGCTGGATCTCGCCAGTCATCAATTAAGAGGCATGAGACGGCGGCGAGCCGGTTTGCCCACATCTTTCACTCACACTAATACAGATAAATGTGTTATTAAACTAGGGAAAAGGGTGAACGATTGGAAAGTCGGCGGAGTGCAATTCAAACGAAGGAGTTTGATTAAAGGCCCGTTAATAAAACCTTATTGCTAGTTAGGCTGTTGAGGTTTTAATGTTTTTGACCTTTTTACTTTAATTCAGATAAAAGCAATGATTTTTTATAGTTATAGATATGTTATATGCGCGCACATTTTGAAGACTGTAAATAGACCTATTTAAGACAACTTGTAGCTAGTCTCAGTTAGTCTGAAGACATTTGGAGTATGTTTGAAGTGCTGTCATTAAGTCATTGTAATCATTGTTCGGCACAGATTTAAAACGCCAATCACTATAAAGGTAACATATCTATACCTATAAAAAATCATTGTATAAAAGTGTGCTTTTCAATGATGGAGAGCCTAGTTGGATACCTATTCAAGTGGTTGAGTATAGGCTTAGAAGTGGAGGATGAAAAAAGAGGCCTTTGCATTGAAAAAAGAACAAATAAAATACCTTAACTATTGCAGTGATGCCTTTAAAAAATAAAACGTAAAACAGTTGACGGTACTCGTATATTCTCATTTCAAAATTGGACTCAAGTTCAGTCATTAGCAAAGAAAGATTAACATAAGCACTAGCGAGAGCACTAGAAATTTCCCTACGGCCGCCTACTCTATCCGCGGAGTATAAGCACCAATTTGCGTAGAACATTTTGTAGGAATCCCAATAGTTTACTTGAGTCCTAGGTTCTAATCATGGCTATACATATTCAGTCTCTAGTAATACATTGTGGGTTACACATTAAGTAGATTTAGTGTAACGATTTAGTTGGGTCTCTTAGAGTTATTTATTGTCGTCGAGTTTACGTCCGTACTCGAGGTGAATGTAGATTTTAGTACAAAGTATAGAAATATATTAAAGATTTGCCTGAAGTTTAAAGGACTTTACTTTGATTAATAAATTCGTATTTATTACGTTTTACTGCCAAGTCTTAGCGCATTTCAGCCGCCAGCAGTTGGGCGTTTTACCTATATAAGATCTTCCGTTTCAATTGTTAAACGCTGTTTTCTTTTTCCATTCAACATGGTAAAGTAACTAAAGTCTAATATCTGCACAGATCCGGGTCGTGTCCGGGATGTGTCAGGGAAAAATATAATTCCATACATTTTCTATGGATTCGTTCACACACGTGTAGATAGGCCTTTGATGTATTGTATTGTATAATAAGTTTATGTATCACCAAAGAAACGTACCATTGATTTACGAATCGCATTCGTGCACATAATTGCCAGGAAATCGGCAATACAAAAAAGTATTTTTGTAAAAAATTGCATCCGGTCGGTCTTGAGATGGTTTACATAAAAAGAAGGTCATTTGCAATCCTTAATTTTCTGAATCCAATCCTACCAGGGTTTTTAATGTTTTTTTTTGTATTTCAAGAGTTGTTTTTGAAGTAACTGTGTCGATAAAGTCGCTTTACAAAATACAAGTAATTTAGCAAAATAGAAGCTAAATATTTAAATAAAAGCCATAAAAAAGTAGTTACAGTAAATAAGTATGAATGTGACATTCTATTTATTGTAGAAAATTAGTCTTATCATTTTACTATCATACGATTTTCCACAGCGAGAATTATATTCGTTTCTTTCTAACGCATTGATGCTTACCGTGATTAACAGAGATGAAAATAGTTTTCGAAGTGTCTAATCTGTATATAGGTATTCGTATTTATATTTTCTTAAATAGAATCTATGATGGTGATTGTTTAATTGGCTGCATTAAGCATTGCTACAACTACTAATTGCTACGCAATAATATTTAGAAATATCTCAGTAAAAAGCCTAATTTGTTTTACCGCTTCCTTTTAAATACGACATTTTAATGACATGGTTCTATCAAAACGGTTTATTTTAGCCATTAGTGGCTGCATGCGTAATAACGTCATATCTTGGAAAATTTACATAATATCTTCAATTTTTATAGCCTATATATTATTTCGATGTGCAAGCTGCAATATTGTAAAGTTTCATTAAAATCTGTTCAGTGGTTTTTGCGTGAAAGAGTAACAAACATCCTCATATCCATTGAAACATAAGTCGCGGGCGACTATGACTAAATATCTAGTAAAGCCTGCTTTCGAACGACTGACTCATTACTTAAAGATGTGTAATAGGTAAAAGAAGTAGAATCTAGAAATAAATTCAAAAATATAAGTCAGGATACATGCGTGACCTGAGACCCAGTCTGCATATTTACAATATTTACGGATGTATGTCAATGGCATGTATGTCAATGGCATTTTTGACGACACACATTGACACATTTGATCGTAATCATTTTAAACCATTGTTTTGCGGAATACCAAATGTGTCAAAAATGTCATTGACACTCTGCCGACACGCAACTGAGGCTATTTTAAATGAGCAAAGTTGGGCCCCTGGATTTCTAAACATACATCTTGTGCCATTTAGAGACGCCTTCTTTTTTAAACTCAGTCTTTAAACGTAAAAGGTAATTCTCTCCCTTTTCCCCTGGTATCCCTACCTACTTATAAAAGACTTATCCAGTGATTGTTGCTGTAGCTATCATGAACAATCCTATTTACCCTGTTCGGATCCGAGTCCGGTAAGCTCTTTTGTTTGAGTCAGGGTTGCCAATAAAAATATTGGAATTTTTTTATTTTAATTTTATAAACTTCTAATATATTACGTTTATAAACATAGTTTGTCGTATCCATGGAAGATGTACCTACCTACTATTGCATTGCACTGTTCGTTATCAGCCCATATATGTCCCCACCGAGGGGCACGAGACAACTCCCATACAGAGAGTGATTAGGCCGTAATCCACCACGCTGTTAACACAGTTTAATCGAAAATATATTTTTTAATTATTGTGAGGATGGAATTTTATTTTTATGTGGTATTAAAGTATTCAGTTTATTAAGTTTTACAAGAGGTAAAGCATATATATTGTTTTTTTTTTGTAGATTTACACATATTGTATTATATTTGAAATAACTAAGTGTTTTGCGAGGTTCCAAAAGAAATGTAATTTAGTGTATTGATATTACGTGAAAATGAAAATTTTTTTTTTTACAAAAGGTATAAAATAAATATATCTTGAAGAGGTCTATTGTAAATTTACAAATATTGTATTTTTTGAAGTAACTAAGTGTTTGCGGGGTTCCAAAAGAAATGTAATTTAGTGTAGGTATTGATCTTTCGTGAAAATGAAAATGAAAATTTATTTCATGTGATATCAATCCCATTCTACGGGAACTACAGGATTCTACAGGAAAGAACCTATTTTCAAGAAATATAAAAATACCAAGAAAAGAAATTTTATTTTTAAAAAGAACCATCCTTAGTTCGCGAGGTCATGATGAAGATCGTTAAGTTTCTATTCTGTAGACCGAGGATATTACTAGTTCCATAATACTAGTAACAATAATACTTGTCTACTCTTCATTGGATTCTTGCCGTTCATACACAATCATTGTGGACGAGACTCTATCTCGCTACAGCAAATAAGGAAGTGTTCAGATTGGTTGCAAATAGGAAAAATGTAGTATAATAGGATGCTGTAAGGTGCGTGCTTATTAGCAAACTGAAACTGATGCATGCACTATAACCATGACTGTAAGACCTAGAACACACGGTGAAACGCAACTGCAACGCAACTGAAACTGCATGCACTATAACCATGACTGTAAGACCTAGAACACACGGTGAAACGCAACTGCAACGCAACTGAAACTGCTAGTTACTTTTGAGTTGCATCTAAGTTTCTGCTACCTATAGACTCCTTTAGAAAACCACAAACGACGCAACTGAACCGAAACGTTTCAAACTAGTTGCGTTGCAGTTGCGTTTCACCGTGTGTTTTGGCGCTAACCATAGGGTTGTTCGCGAACCATTAGCGAACAACGTACACACTGGTTACAGTGCATGTAACGCAGTTACGGTTACAGCTCGCCAATGAGTAGGTACGTGCCTGAAATCGCTCAAACTGAATTGCTTATATTGTAAGCGTTAGTTATTTTAATCGTTATAAAAGGTAATAATAAAATAATTAAAAGTTTACAAGTACTAAAAGTAACGTACTTCGATCAGTAGGTAATATTATTGAGCTGTCATTAAATAAAAATGGCCGCCGACCAACGAAGAAAGACTGCAAGTTTATTTCTATACTCAGACTTGTTAACTTTAAGACTCCGGAAAGTGTACGTAAAGCACGATTGTTTTTTGAACAACTGTCTCGATCTGTCTTAAGTTTGTTAATAAAGAAAGAGACTACAATATGTCAAAATTTTGTAAACAATAGGTACTTACAAAAATAGGTCGTTTACGAAAAAATACTAATTTTCTGACATTTATTTTCATTAAACATTTCGTTGTTGTATTTTGTTTTCGTTGTTTATAAACCATTTTCGCAGTTTGACGCTCAATATGAAATCATGTTTAAAAATTGGCGTTTTCCGGTTGCGGTTCAACTGCGAATATATAAAGGCCCTATAATGCTGCCAGCTTGTTGGGTACTTTGCCTCGTGGGGACGCGTTGGAAGATATGGGTGTTTCTTCGATTTGGGATTCTTTAGTTGATTCCACTGGTAAAATTTAAATATTAATTTATTTTTAAATTGAGAATAAAATTACAAATTAGAGAGGTCAATAAACAAATATTTTGAATAGGCACTCATTTCTTATGTATGGATCCAAAGATATTTGATGTTAAAAATTTACGCCCAGGGGAATCAATAATAATGCAATATAAAGTATAAAAAAGTTTCAATTTTGTTAAATAAAATTAAAAACAGTTAACGTACCTTCGAATTTAGGCTTTAAAATGTTATTGGGTATTAATACAAGTTGCTGTGAAGTTGCTAATTCAAAATCTTTAAATAGGTGACCGAGCTTTGAAACGTCCTCCCTTAATGTGGAAAACTGTTTTTTTAATAATATCAAACATTATTACACATAACGCTATTTTTAGAAATCAATATAAACCGTTATTTAAGCAAACTGTATGATTTTATTAGTATGGTCTGGTCATTAAACCAGTGGAATCAAGCCAGTGGAAGCAAGAAATATCGGTTTTTTGTCGTTTTACATAAATTGGATTTAACTAGCGTAATGATGTTTCCAGGCTAGATAATGGGCACCCATGCGCTTATTCATAGCTATATCAAGCTAGTCTTGTAGTACAAAATTAATAAGAAAACATGAACATAGTAATCAATGATCGTACAGAACAAAGCCAGGGGAATCAGATACTTATCTTTGTATTTCGTGAATGGTACAACTTCACGCATAATCTACCCCCTCAATACATAAAATGCATCTCACAGTTCGCGTGAAAATAGGCAGCGCCTATCCAAATGGCTCGACTAGGGTCGTATGCGCGATTTAGTGACGTGCCAAGGTAATCACACTTTAGTGCCGGACAAAATTAAAATGACTCGAGAAATTCAGTTAATTGTAAAATACGTGTAAAATTTATTATGATGCGTAATAATTAACTATTTATATTTATATAATAAAATAAAAACATGTATGAATCTTTAAGTATATATGATAAAAAGATTTTTAAGGTTTTCTGAATAAATCGAGAGAGCGGACACGTCAGTGGAATCAATTTTTAGGGCTTTGAACTATTTTTTAAATACCTTTCGATTTGAATTTATGTATTATTTTTATTTTCCCAAGTAGATAACACCTTAATCTATAGTTTAAAACATATTTTATTGACTTTATAATTTGAAACGTAGGATTTAAGCCCCCGGACATCAAAATTCTCGATTCTGAAGATTCACCCATATATTTTTCCTGTAAATATTTAATTCTATGTTTGTGTTATTTATTTTAATATAATCTAATCTAATATATACTCAAGAAGGCCCTACATGATCTCCGAAAGTTACTATAAATATTTCTGTTCTCAAACTTGGTCTTATACAAAACTGAAGTCTAATCCCAAACAGCTCTGTGTATCGAAGTTTTGGCCATACCGGTTTGGTTGAGACCAGTTTTTGCAACATATTTCTTCCTGCGCCGATGCTGGAGTCCTGTTCTCACACTAAAAGTACATTGTACTACTTATAGTCGTATATGTAGCGTATTAAACCTTAAATTATACGAGATAAAGGTCTTCATTTAACAATGTTGCTTTAATAGGGCTACAACAGTTTTAGTAAGGTATCAGTGGAGTTTTTATTTATGTATAAGAAGTTAAAATCGATGTCGTAAATAAAAAGGTTTTGTTTTTATTTTTGTGTCATGTTTTAAGTCACTTCAAGTGCAGTTGATATCTATTTTGTTTACATTATCGTAAGTCGTACTATATGCTACCCTCTCATCTTCCTTTCTTCAGAATGAAGCTGTCGCTCGACAAATGGTTGTGACTATCTAAATAGTTAAAAGATTGGCCAAGAATAAGGATGATGACTACATTCAAAAGTTCAAAAAGTAATTAGTCCGTCTTTTAGGCTATTATAAAATATTTTAAACACATTTTTTACCTGATCAAATACATAAATAAATACAAAGATACAAAGCATCAAAGTTAAGGAGTGGGAGGTATTGACGTCACTCCTAGGTAAAATTCTTACTTAGACGTGACGTCACTAGCAACTTTAACCCAGTGTATCTTTGTCATTTTTAGTTTAAGACAAAAAGGAAAAAATACATGTCAAATATTTTATAAGTGATGGACTAAAAAAAAATTTTTGTCGTCATGCCTATTGCAAAAGAGAGCCGATGATCATCATTTGCTGATAATCAATTTATAATCAATTCAATTTAATACGAGACAGTAGCAACTGTGAATACATCAGGTATTCAGAAACTGCTTCTGTACTAACTGAGCCACCCACGATACAGAGCCCGCCAAAACTCAATACACCATTAGCGTTGGCTCGGCTTGTAATTGCCAGCAATTTGGCGGCCTGATTTCCGCCTACTGGGTGACAGTATAATCGGGAGAATTGGGTACATTCTTTTAGAGACTTTCATTAAATCGAATGCCAAAACCCTTTCGAATTATTTTTAAGAATATTTTTTTAAATTTAGCTTGCCATTTTGACACCCTTACCACCTAACTTCAATGCACGCTAGTTACGTAAGAGGCAATTAAGCAATAGCAACATAAGGTATCTGGGAATAGTTTTTATTGGCTTTTAGATCGCAAGAGTACCCTAAAACGACGGGCATGTATGAGGCGACTGATGAGTGTGGATGAAGCAAGAGGTGTGTTTGGATCGTAGCAAGTGGAAGAAAGTGGTCTCTGCCTACCCCAATGGGAGAGAGGCGTGACGGATATGTATGTAGATACAAAGTTCTTTTCTAGTGTGTTGCCATTCCTAGGTGGAAACTACACAGTTTTCATAGAAATCATTGGATGCAGGCTGCGGGATCTCGTTGGATTCAGTTGGCAATGAATCGATCGCGAAAGAGAGCGATTGAAGAGGCCTATGCTCAGAAGTGGTCAGCTAAAGGCTAAGATGATGATGATGATGAGGATGCTTAGAATTGGTAGCTGTAGAATTCCTCAATGTGGCGTTATTTCCAGTATTCAATAACCTTATATGATGATAAAAAGCCCCTATTTCTCCACTTATACCATCAGTACTTAAAGCAAATGTCACAAGTCACGAGACAGAGTCGTGAACTTTGTCTGTTCGTGACGAGGCGCTGTGATAGCGATGTTCAGAGGTATACTCGTACTTACATTGCGGATTGCACGTTGTGCCAGCTATGTATCGGGAAGAAAGGGCTTCGCGATTGGAGAAATTGTTAATGCGGAAAAGAATTTTAAACTCAAAAATGGAATTCGAAACAAAAGACAAGCTTTGACGGTGACATTATTTTGGTCAAAATCTGATCTTCACATTACACTTTTTCGATTCATTCTATGAAGTGTGCTTTTGCACCTTGGGCGTTCGCAGCATGTGTTTGAACGATACCTTTTTGTGACGTGGCGTGAAGACATCTTTTCCCAACATATTGGTCAAATGAAGAAGACTAAAAAAAAGCTGATTAAGGAATATTTCTTACAAAAAGTGTTTTAAACCAAGACATTTCACCGCGTAATATTTCCAGTAATTACTCTCCAAAACTCCAAAGACTCCAAACCATCGATACATAAAGTAACTACAAAAAAACAAGTGATATAACGTGATATTGAAGCAAAAAATACACGCGTCCGAATCTGCTCGGCGAACGTTGACTCCTCGATGGACCATTTAGCCATACAACTTTACTGTAGGTACATACGCCCAAACAAGTTTCGCGAGTGAGTCTCCATAGGGCATACGTTGACGATATTTTTGAGCGAAGCTTGTGGGGGTACTGTAGATTTTTCTAATAGTCTTATTTAGGAGGACTTGTTCTGTGGTAAAAGTGTTGAATGCAGGGGACCAGCATCATGGTACTACATTGACTTTGAAAAGATGATGTTATGATAAAAGACAAAGATGATTTCTTAATGAAACTGAGCAAGGTCTAATGTGCCAACTTCGATAATCCTCCATCTACTACTGTCATAGACTGAGAAAGTAGTCCTCTTTACTTTTTCCAATGAACACAGAAAATTTATCATCTTAACATCTTTTAGAGCTCCGCGGACATCGCTTTCAACCTTTTCATTGCTTGCACGAACCACTGATGTAAAACAAAACACTACTCACAAAAACAAAAAGATGACCTACAGCATAGCCATCGATTCATCTATCGGTTTTCCAATTTCATTTCCCACTTCAAACATCCTTTGACCCGATCTAACTACAGAAAGTCCGCTAGTGCCATCAAACGTCGTTTCTATTACAGTTCACTGGTGCAGTCTTTGAGGCTGCAAATAGGAAAGACTAGTTCATGGATTTACATAGAAATGCTTTTTAGAATGGTGCATGCCTTGATTCGATTAGACTTAATATGATACCAAACCTAGGGTGTGCAAAATGCAAATAAAAATTTGTATTTGAATGTATGTAGTGCTGCAAGGGACTATAGGCTTTTAGGCCTGAATTTTAGCCTATCGCGTCCTTTTTGAGACTAGACAAGCAAAATAGGTTTTTAAAGGCTTCGTCATTTTTAAAAGCCTACACCCTTTTTTAAAGTAGTAAGCTTAAAAAAGCCTATAGCCATTTTTAAGAAGTAGACATTAAAAAAGCCTAGGTCTACGCCTAGGCTTAGGCTTTTTTGTAGTCCCACTGTGGTCTTTATAATTTATTTGTTTGTAGTATGACGGACCATTTTTTCCGATTCGTTTTCTGTCTGTGTTTCGTTCATCCGTCCACCAGGGGCCGTATTCTTCTAATTACCAAATGAAAAATGGTGTCTCTCTAGAATGTGAATTGTATGAATTGACACATTTTGGTATTCTCTTAACAGATAAGTTGACAGTGGACAACGATCGGCCGTACATTTTATTACTTTACGCTATAATCGGTATTCTACTCCGCAATGTCACATGAGTGGCAGTTCCAAACGGTATTCTCTTCGCTATTTGACAGTAGACAAAACCCTCTAGAGACTACTAATCGACTATTAATCGTGGCACTTAAGAGAATACCAAATTTGTGACATATTGCTGTCGAATGTTTATCTGTTGGCTATAGTTTGGTCGCTTAACTTAATTTAGCGGAATTGCTACCCAGGCTTCAATTCAATTCCATTCAATTCAATAAAGATTTATTCATAGGTAACCCAAAATTACACTTGAATGCGTCAGAAATATAAAACTTTATTTGCTTTATCACATGAACCGTTATTTTAGCTAGAGCGTTGAAATTTTCACTTCTAACTAATACTACTGACTAATTTATAGTTAGTAGTACATACGTAGTTATTTTCAATATTTTTTTCACAGTAGTTAGGTATGTAGGGTCGACTTGGCTTTATAGCCTAATAGCCTAAATAACCTTATAGGCCTAAGAGCTTTATAGGCTTCGTAGTCTTATTTTATTATTAAGCCTATACAAACAAGGTTAGGCTTATTTTTAGGCCTTTAGGCTTTTAACCAAAAGGCTTGAATAGGCTTAACTCCAGGTAAGCCGCTGGAACTAAAAGGCTGAATAGGTTTTTAGCCTACTAGTCTAGTTATTTCTTAGGCTAGTCTTAAAAAAAGGCCTAAAAGCCTATAGTCCTTTGCAGCACTAAATGTATGTATGTGTTAGGTCTTTAGCATCAAAATCGGATTTGGTGATTTTTGCTTTGAGTTCGATATTAAGAAAGTACTTTTCATTTATGTAAAGACTGAGTAGTTAATACTCTTCCAACAAGTAATGATTTATTTCGACGATGAAATGTTTTTGTAAAGAAAGTTATAAGGGTAACTTACCTCTTCAGTTTTAGGATTTAAACAATGTATGATTTTCTGTAAAAGTTAGAGCCCGTTCACACTGCAACGCAACGCCCGTGTGTACTGGCTGTTATGTGTACTTTTGGTGACAAATTTCGTATCTTGAGTCATTCTTAAATCTTCTTATTTACTATAAACTTCTTACAAAAACCCTCAAAATTTTCAACCAATACCAAATTAAACTCATCCAATGGAAACCCTCTCTACCCACACGCACACGTAGCCCTCTCCCACACATGCGCACGAGTTTGGTCACGAACAAGCCCGAGATTACACTCAGATTGTCTTCTCTTGTCTAGTCTGCAAAGGCTATGCTGTATAATACATGCTGCTATTGTGTGCCGTGACTTGCACGGAGCTATGTTAACACCGTGGGGTTCCAATGGTTTTTGGTTTTGATGGCGATTGAAAGTTTATACGGTTTTGATTGTGACCTTTATGATTGCTGACGAAGGTTAAGGGTTTGACTACTTTGTCACCTATCTCTAACTTGATTTAAGTTTAGGGTTTGAAGTTTCGTCGGCATCCATCATTAAGAATGTACTAATTCCACGTAATACCTACATTATGTTTAAACCAAATTCGCGCTAAGCATAAGGCAGCTTTCAAAGCTTAAGTGTCCGTTTCCCCAGCTATAGATAAAATTTAACTGACAGATAAACCTATGTATATTTAATAAAACGTGACGTTTTAGACAAAGACAAGTATAAAATATCTGTCAGATACATTTTATCTATATTGGTGAAACCGGCCTCTAGGTCTAGATTGTTTTAGGTACCTATACAGGGTGTAACAGAAAGGGTATATAAAGCCGAAACACAGCGATAGTCCTCATGAAACTGAACAACTTTCCCCAAGGAACATGGGTCGTAACTCGAAAAAATTTTTTGGATCGCCCATACTTACTCGATCAGCTGTTCGGGCATTTTGTATGGGGAGGCGAAATTTTTTTTCGAGTTACGACCCATGTTCCTTAGGGAAAGTTGTTCAGTTTCATGAGGACTATCGCTGTGTTTCGGCTTTATATACCCTTTCTGTTACACCCTGTATATGAGGAATGTTCTCTCCTTTACATGATGTGTACGAGTATCAGAAAACTACATGTAAGTTAAATGTATATCATTTCGGTCTTAAGATTCGCTAGCTTCTAATTCCTGCATCGAAGAAGAAGAGTATTCCACAACGCACTGGCAATTGTTTATTTACATTTTCATATGTGTCATAAAATAATGGACTGAGCACACGTTTGTAGTATTGTAAGTCCATTTAAGGTAACAACTGCGGTGTCTCAGCTTAAAATGTGCGTGTTGCACGGGTATGTAGGTACTTGTCTTTTTGTATGACTTCGGTAAGGTAACCGAGAAATTTAGCATTCGAATTTTGTGCACGGTAATTAGACTGGCCCATATATGTACTTGGTTTTTGGGGAATGCACTCTGTAGATTGGTTTTTAAGTGACGGACGTATTCGTATAAGGCTCGGCTAAGTTCTTAAGCATTAGTAGAGGAAAGTCCGTACCATTTCATCACAAAAAGATGATCCAATATTTCATTTGTTTGCCGTCACCTAAGCGCCAAAACACACGGTGAAACGCAACTGCAACGCAACTGAAACTGCTAGTTACTTTTGAGTTGCATCGCAGTTTCTGCTATAGTTGCGTTGTGTGTGGTTTTCTAAGGAAGTTTATAGGAGAAACTGCGATGCAACTCAAAAGTAACTAGCAGTTTCAGTTGCGTTGCACTTGCGTTTCACCGTGTGTTCTGGATCTAATAGTTGGTATTTGAAAAGATTTCATTTCTATTTTAATCAAATGCAATTATTGTAAGAACATTTCTAATTTTAGTTAGGTTTTTTGAAAATAATAGATACTTACATACTTCAATTATATTTTTAACTGACTCCACGCTGGATAGCGATAGACAACCGCTGCAGCAGAAAAGACCCGGCGCGGGGATCACAGGTCCTCTCCCTCAGTATACCAGTTTCTAGTCTAGCTCTTTGGTAAACATTTTGGCTTCATGTTAAGTGACTATCCTGCCTTCATCCTATCACTTCTCTCTGTGTGGGGTCTGCAGGAAGAAATTTCTTTTATAAATATGCCGTACCTTTTGTATTACTTCTCTTTTTTTCTGTTTCTATGTACTATAATCTCACAATAAACTGTTAAATAAATAAAAAGATTTTCTATTGTTTCCGAGATTACTGGTATTTGAAAGGAATTGTCGGCTCTTACAGAGCTTAAGGAAAAATTGCGTCCAAAAGACGGCAAATAGCAACCCGTATTTACATCACTTTGGTCTTCTACGTACCCCCAAAATACTATGCTCTTACTACTATACCTAACTCGGGACTGCTCGTGATTTTCGATTTTGGTATGTTTTTTGTGGCTCCTCACACAATAGGTAGAGTATGTAATGCCAAGTTGCTATTTAAATCGCGAAAGGATAGTAGGCCAGTGGCTTTGCGTCTAGACATGGCCCGCTATTTTGTATTTCCACTTCATTACATGTGATCAAGTTTTTACGGTTGTAGGTGCAGATTAGGATCAGACAACCTGAAGTTGCAAAATTTGTCTTATTACTTTTTAGTTAGTTATGTTAACTTGAATGTTAAATTGATTAGTGATGAATGTTGAGGTAGCTGGTAGTGTATTTGAGAAGGAGCGAAGAAGGTTTGAATTGACTATATTGGCACGGTAAAAATATTACAATAGAGAACACAGTAGGTCGGTCGGATCCAAGTTTGTAAGTGATTAATTTAAAGTGTGAAATAGGAAGTACAACTTTCCATAGACAAAAATTATAGACAAACTAAACTTTATCTTTCTTGGTGTTGCCAACAATGAAAGCGCCTATTCTTATAAATATTTTCATATGGGCAGATCTTATGATATGAAAACATTATAGTGTTTAGTTGTAGTGTTTAGAGTATATAAATTGAAATGGTAGGAGAAGAGAGAAATAAGTAGATGACCTTTTATAGATCAACGGTTTACCAATCGTTTCTTTACAATTTGGTTAGAATTTTCGATTCTCCATTTCCTAACTTGACCAGACAATCTCACTACGAAAACAAGCTCGTGTATCCCCAAGTTGAAGGCAGCTTCATGTATTTTTGTTTCTCGCCGTCCCCCGCGGCAGAACGGACCTGTTGAGTCCGGAAACGAGACGAGTTTTTTTTAATGGCCCTCCGCGGGCGACTCGCTTTAAATACCCGCTGCAACGAGTTCCATCACAAGCAAGGTGTGTGAGATGCTTATTTGTACGTATTGTATAGTGTTGGTGAACATTATTGGTAACATTTAGGAAAGTAGGGATAGATAAGAAATTGATATATCGATGATTTTTGGCAGTGTTTGCCACGTTCGACTAGAATTTCGCGTACGCTTTTGATAGGTCTGTAAGGATCAGCCTGTGTTTTTCTTGGTTTGTCTGTCTCTTAACTTTTCATGATCAAACTATTGAACCGATTTGAATGAAATTTTGGACAAGGATAATCATCGCCGTTCAAATTGAAAGTTCCGAGTAACTATGTATGTAGGTAGGTATTCTAGTTTTAATTCCGGAACATAGTCAATTTGCAGCTTTAATGATCTTCACCTGTTTTCACCAAACTCGAAAATTATTCTGCAGCTAGTAAAAAATAATTATATCCCATAAACCTTAATGAAAATGAGGTCCTTCCGAAAGGGTCGCATATTCCAATGTTTAGAGGTAAGCCGCTAGATTCTTCTGCCTGTGAATACCAAGGGAATCCTCGTCCTAACTATCTAAAGCATAATTAACACATTCTTGGTTAATGAAAAAGTCCTTTAGAGATAATATTTAGCTCAAGTACTTGTTTCTTTATATAAAGTTAATTATATATTTATTGTTTATTGTAGTGACTATCCTGCCTTCATGCTATCACTTCTCTCTCAGTGGGGTCTACAGGAAGAAATTTCTTTTAGAAATATGTTGTACCTTTTGTATAACTTCTCTTTTTTTTCTGTCTCTATGTACTCTTACAATCTTACAATAAACTGTTAAATAAATGAATAAATAAAGTTTTATAACGAGAGTTTATTTCGAAAGAAATGCAAGTTACATACATAATCTATCATGCCTCTCTTCCACTTCCATCTACTTGCTACGGCCCAAAACACACTTCCTTCACTTCATTCACTTCATTCACATTCTTCAGTTACCTCATACAAGCACATCTGGGACCCAAGTCTGCTAATTTATCCAATATTCTTAGTTGTGTTTCATCAGAGTGTCAACGATTGTCTATGCCATTTTTTGACACATTTAGTCGCTGTCAGTGTAAGCACAAAATCAAATGAAATATCCTTCTTTTTGGTAAAAATCCTAAGGTTAACCTTCTGCGTTTACATCATTGCATAAATCATTTTCGCTAACAATTTTTTAAATAAAAGTTTCAATATACTTCAGTTTTAAATTCAAGTTATAACAGTACATTAATGTCTAGATTACTATCAGCACTAGCCTAATGGAGCTCATCGATCAAAAAGCTATGTTCGAGTGATGGATAGCATTTCGTATTAACCTTAATTAAGAACAATGTAAGAAGTCTTTTGTTTTTTTTAAAGGTGAATGTTTCAGGTCATCTATACTTAGGGCCCTTTTCACGACTTCCAGATAAAATTTAACTAACAGATAAACCTATGTCTATTTCATAAAACATGACGTTTTAGACAGAGACGGGTATACAATATCAAGAAAATATCTGTCCGTTAAATCGTTTCACATAAAATTTAACATGAGGTTTTACACAGTGGCAGGTATAAGATATCTATCATTTAAATTTTATCTATAAGTGGCGAAACGGGGCATTATTTTATTTTCAAGTGTAAAGACAAGGAATGTGTTACTTTAACTATCAAATTTTTATTTTCTTTAAAAAAACAATCATCAACATACGTAATCATCATCAACCTGATTGCAGTCCAGTGCTGGACCCTCTCCTATTGCACGCCACTGTGATCTATCTTCGGCTGCTTGTGTACAGCTCCCGCACGCCATCTTGCACAAATCGTCACTCCACCTTGCCTGAGACGTGCAGCGTGTTTGAACAAACCCTTTTCTAATTTTGGTGTGTCGGTTCCGTTATTATACGATGCTCTAGCGGCAATGCAATTTATATGAAACTTCGTACCACCTATTATAATTCCCACGTCGATGGTAATCAATCTATGTTCGAGGAGACTTTTTCCTTATAGGCTCGACATGCCGCTGGAGAAAACTCTCGAGACCCATTTTATTATGTTTTCCAATACATTAAATATTTAGCCATTGATTTTCGGTTGTATGGCCGTAATTGAATAGAAAACGTTTGACGTAGGTAGTTTTTCAACATGACACTTTGCGATCACAAGTTTCCTTCTATCAAAACAATAATTACAATTTCAGAAAACCTCTTGAAATTAAGCCTAAAGGAAGATGCCGATTACACTCGCTAAAAACCTCGGTAACTGTATAACCCAACTTTTTAAATGGCGCTTATTAACATCAGTATTTTCTTAATACTGTCAATGTTTTGGAATAAGAGTTATACAGCAGAATGCTTTTGGTTACAGGAAGTGAAATTGCTCAGGGGCCCAAGCCTACTAATTAATTATATTCTAAGTTCTGTGTCGGCAGAGTGTCAATGTCATTTTTGACACATTTCGTCGCAATCAGTGTAAGCCATTGTTTAGCAGATTACCAAATGTGTCAAAAATGCCATTGACACAACTGAGGCTACTTTAAATTAGCAGACTTTGGCCCCTGCAAATATCGAAGAAGATAAATGACAAAAATTCCGTACTAGTCACCGTTGTAACTTAACAAGCCTTCAACACAGACTTACAAAGAGCAAGTACACGTCAACCATCGTAGAACAAGGTACATACGTATCGCAGTATCTCAGTACATTAATTGACAGTAGAATCGTGGTGGATCACGAATTAATCGGGCGTTGAATTATTTATAGGCGGCGCGGGGGAGGGCGGGGGACGCAACAGGTCTGTATTGTGTCGGGATGCAAGGGATGAGGTTTAGGGTTGCCAGTGGAAGGATATTATTTTGAAATATTTCTAAAAGTATTGACTACCTACAGCTTTTTTTCAAAATACCAAGCAAACAATTGACTAAAAGGTTTCAGCACGGAACTAGCAGCTACGTGAAATTACCTTAACTAGAATTTCCACTCATGCGTTTGTTTCCAGCCTGGAAATATTTGTTTCCATTTTGGTTAATGTTCGTTTCCTTTCTCTGTGTGCAAAGTAGGTTTCCGTTGGCTCCTCAAGTTTTTATTTATCTGTCTTGTTAATCCAATAAATTATCTCAGCATTTTTAATTAGCTGTAGAACAAATTATGTTTTCTCTATCGAATTAAGCTTGGCAACTGTATATGCCAAAGATGTGCCACCCCTAAAAGACTCAGCAGGAGAGTAGCGGGGGGCGCGGGGGTGGAGGGAGCGCGGAAGGAATGCCGGCTCTTGTTCGTTTTGGGAGCGTCTGCGCAGGTAGGCGCGCCGGCCGCCCTGAGATGTGTTGCTAAGGCTATACTCGGGTTTTGTGCGCTTGGGCAATGTTGGTGAGGATTTCAATGCTTGATAAGAATATATCTGTTCGTAAATTAATATTAAATGAAAGGATGTATGTTTGGCTTTGGTCAGAGACAGCTCAGGATAGAAAATCATGGAGAAAGAGGAGAGAGGCTTCTGCCCAGCAGGACACTGACGGCTAGATAGAAAGAAATTAATAAACTTAGTAATTTTTTTACAAAAGGCTAGAGGAAGAAATGAAGAAGGGAGAAAATAGATGATTATGAAAGCTTTTACCAATTTCAGCACAATAAATCAATATTTCTGTTTTAATAACCAAATTAATTCATATAATAAACCCAAAAGATGAAACCTGATGATGTGGCTTGTAATACTCCATCGAATATAAAAATAATCTAACCACATCACAGCAGGGTATAGTCCCACGAAGCCCTCTGTTATTTTTTTATTCGTTCACTCGTTCGGAGGTCAGCCGAGTAGTAAAAGTAAAGTATTGAGTCAAAATAAAAGGCGACCGCTCATGGGAGCAGAATCCAGGTCATAAACGGGGTGACCACGAAAACTTTATAACTGGTATCATTTTTATGAGTAATTTCGTAATTGGATCTTTTTGGTTTCAAAACCAGGCCATTAAATTATGTAAAAAAAAAGAAATGTCAATAATCATGCATGTAATTTTTTTTTATTTGCAGTTTGGTGTTTTTAAAAAGTTTATTTAAGAATTGAAATTCGATGGCAAACAATTTGAAATCTGACAGCTGTCACTTAATTTTAGATTTAAATCGATTTGTTTTATACTTACCCGGCACAGGGGACACCGTGATCAAATCGATCCGTTGATAGCATTTATCGAGACTTAGTACTTACAAGTATTAACGAATCAGCAAGGAATTCTCACTACAATCGATATCATGAATAAATCCTTCCGCATTTGACAAACCTATCCAATTATTACAAAGCTATTTTAAACGAATTCATCTATAAATGGCCGTGCTATAAATACTTGCAACCAAATAAGCTTCAGAATCTAATTGAAATTGTTTTATGATTTGTTTGAACTCAGCTTAATTCCATTTCAATATTTACAATTGGCAACACTTCATTTGGTTATAACGATGATTAATGTCACACGGTAGGTAATTCATATCGGTAACATTGAATTACTGAAACCTATTTATTTAAAGGGAAACAAAGCTAGTAATAGCAGTGATACTTATTTTAAAAGAAAATGTTGCAGTACACCTTAGACATGATACGATGGCAAGTGGAAGCTACCTATCTACTTAACATTTTAATAACGTTTAGTACTTAGATGCAAAATACATATTAGAAGATAAATAAACAGAAATTAAGTTAGTGTAGATGGGTTTTTGACGGCTTATCTTTTGACTGGTGATTTTTGACCGTTACAAAAATTGTATGTATGAATGTTGCAAGTCCTGTATATTTCTAGAAGATGAAAATTCCTTTGTCCATTTGTATATTTACATGATTATTTACATCTTGTAATCTATCCAACTTACAAAGAGATCATAAAGCAACGTGATAGCTGCAGGCTTTAAACTAGTCGCTTTGTTTACTTTCCATTTGTTACATAGATCTATAACAATTAATTTCGTAAGGGTCTGAAGCTCAACTGCTTGAAGCAGTCCATGTACGGCCGCCCTAGGCTTTATTGTGTTTAAAGTGACGCCTAATTGGGCAGAACATTGCTGGAAGGAGGGGAAAGATGCTGGGTCACCAGACGGCACGAGACGATATTAAAAACATCATGGAAGGAAAAATAGGAGGAAAACGGTAGAGAGGGAGACCACGAAGGACTTACATTGATCAAATGATAGAGGGAATAGAAGTTTTGTCGTATCAGGTGCTAAAACGGACGGCGGAAAACAGCGCAGAGTGGCTTAGGGCTAAAACATAAATTCACGACACGACGCGACGCGACGTCGTCGATTTTCACGATGCGATGTCGTACGACGTCGTGTTACGTCGTGTCGCGAATTTATGTTTTAGCCCTTAGCCACTATGTTTTGGCCCTAAGATTCCACCGACAAGAGCGACGCTTTTAAAAAATACATGAATGATGCCAAATGTCTCAAGTCTGTATCCTAAGTAGTCTACCCCAAAACTAGCGGAGTCAATGAGGTAAATCGCTAAATCCGATTATAGGTTATTATGGGACTCGGACGCCATCTTATCTCGCTCAAAAGATTCTGTGTCCAGAAATAAATAACTAGAGGCTGCCTGCGACTTCGTTCGTACGCATTTATCGTCATATCTTGGAGAAAAATCATGACATCTTAAAGTAATATAGCCAATGTGTTATTCTGATGTGCAAGCTACAATATTGCCAAACATCAAAATATATTAAATAGTTTTTACGTGAAAGAGTAACAAACAGCTATCCACCCATCGGCACAAACATTGACATTATAATATTAGGATTATTTGTTTTTAAATGACACAGCAACCTTTCTACCTTATCGAAAATGCTTAGTAGGATTTGAATACTATTAATAGATACATTTTGGTTTTTTACTGAGTCAATTATAAATAAATTGCGTTTTTAAAGGTTTTTTTTTGTGGATTAGGTACCCAAAGCTTCTTATGCAAATGTAAGGAAAACATTTTTACATTTCTTCGTCATTAAGTCTTATTTGTGGCATACAAACAAATATTTGCCAGAAGAGATGATTTTTATTTTAAACGGCCTATTGAAAATGGAACAGTCTATTCTGCTCAAAGATTCTGCCTAATTATTTTTTCAAAGACCTATTTACTCGTAGAATAATAAGACGGGTTGAAATAAAAAAAGGTAGGTATTATTTCCAAACTTTTCCCCTTTTGAGGATTATTTTACTCGAAAAAATATTTTTTTGAAGTTAGACTTGTTTGTTTTACAAGTCTTTGTGAATTCTTCTGAATGTTTTCTTGGTTTCTGTTTTGAGAAATATGATCGAATTCGTTTATTTGTGTGTCGGATTCGATTATTAGAAGGAGGCGCCTGAGCAAGAACATTTTATAGTTACCTAGGTTTATGATGTTTTACATACTGTTAATATTTTGATAGTTTTCTTATAATTTTCTTATACCATGGTGCTGATCAGTTGTAACGGTCAAAACTTCTTAAAAGTTACCCAAAATAAAATTTTGACCGTTTTATCGTCACTATCATCCGTCAACCCTTTTCCTCTAAAAAATCGTGATACAAACCTTTTTTGTCTGGCTAACCACCATCTATCAATATCTCAACTTCATCAGTTCTCAACGGCCGTTTCTCTGGTCAGCGAAAAAAAAAGAACACAAAAAATACACGTAAAAAACTGGTCCCGCCCGCGTTCCGAAGCGGCGCAAAACTATTATAAAATGAACTCTGACTTTTGATTCCCCCTCTGGTTGAAGCTACTTCCTTCTACCCCGCTGTGGTCTGTTTTTAAGGTCTTTTAACAGTTGAAGATCAAGTGGGAGGGATCAACATGAATCAGGTTTTTAGTCACATATTTTTAAATCAAGGTTACCTTTTCGCGAGCCGTCGGCTATAGAGGCTAACGTAGTATGTATGTATAGTAGGTATGTATGTATTGTGTCTCGAGCAACGTCTGTATCTCAGGGATCGATATAATGATTGTATTTTATGATTATTATAGTTCGTAAATGTTACAGTGAATTTGTAATTAACTGGCGTTGGTGCCTATTTGTTGATATTGAGATCCCTATTCTTGAATTAACTAAGAGTCCCTTTAAATATATTAGACACTTGATTAGGTCGTTTGGTGCTAGAACGATTCAAAAGGTGTTAGGTCTTTAGTAAATTTTCATGTGCGTAGTCTTAATAATATACGTCTATATCTCTCCAATATTTCATTTATGATGCCCGGTTTACTTGCAACATGTCTTTACTTGCAGCAAAACAAACCATTTTATTTCTACATAATAAACTAGGAATACGTAAACTGATATCATTATAAAACTCAAATAAAACCCGATATTAAAAATACTTATATAAAAACATAAAAAGATTTCGAATGACAATAATTCTTTCACGCAAATAAAACCTTTGTCAAGTACACATTTACCACTTACGACTTGACTTTATTTATTTTAATGACACGAATATAATAACTATAAATCTACGAATAATAAAGTACCTTGGAGATATTCGGGGCATGAGAGAGAGGCGACCTTTGCGTTTTGTAAGATTATATCGGTCTGATCTCTAGTGATTGTTTCCTTTCATTTTAATGTCACTTTAAATGTGGAACTCTGAAATGGTATCCTATGATCACGATTTTGATAAAGAGAAAATGTGGATCGTCATTAAAGTAGATACTTAAATAATTGGTATAAAGGCAACTGAAAAAAAACCGAAGAAAACGATACGATTTTTAATACACGATTAACTTTAACAAGCGTATATACAACTGGTTGTAAAAGGTCTTGGTTTTTATTGTAACTAGCAAGCAATTCAGTAACAGTTAAATTGATAACCGTCCAGTATCAGTGACTTTATTGCCTAGGCCTCAAGTTATCTATTGCAGATAAACCTAGTGGCTAAAAGTTTCTTGTTTGGCAGGCTTTATGCCAAGTAATTACTCATTTTAATGGCGCGTTAAACAATGTATAGATTAGCGGGGATTACTTCGCTGCTTTCATACTAAACGGTGACAGAAAGGGTTAAATGTTGCAGTTTTGATAACTTCTAACCAATTAAAGTTAGTTAACTTAACCGCAACCATTATTACCTATTTCTCGTTATTTCTTACCCTAAGGTTGCCTGGAAGATATTGCTACCTAGCAATTAGGCCGCCTGTTGCTTCTTATATTCTTGTTTGTGTCTGTACATTATATCTTTTGTGCAATAAAGAATATTTGTTGTATTAACCAATTGTTAAACCAGAGACGTGCTACAAAACTTATTGGTGAAAAAAATTGAAACTACTGAACGAATTTTTAAGAAATACTTATAGTATAGTGTTTCTTTTAAAATGATTACATATAATATATGGATATAAGGAAATACTATTGGATATGATTTTTCAAAAGGTCATGTGTTACAATGACCACTGGTGGCAGAAGCCGTCTTATGTCAAAAGTGTCATATAAGTACTTACTTATTAAATTAATAAAATTACAGGTAAATAATACAGTGTTTTCTAATCTGTGATAATACTAACTATCATCGCTTATGCTATCTACACACCAAACCGCCGGCATGCCGCCGTGCTAGGCCGGTGGCTTTACGTCATACGAATGGCAGCTGTCAAAAAAGCCGGCGGCTTTGATGTGTAGA
Source organism: Anarsia innoxiella (assembly GCA_947563765.1). Taxonomy (NCBI): domain Eukaryota; kingdom Metazoa; phylum Arthropoda; class Insecta; order Lepidoptera; family Gelechiidae; genus Anarsia; species Anarsia innoxiella. The sequence continues at coordinate 10,643,717 of OX387393.1, read as the reverse complement.
TACCATTAATAATAGTTTTATTAAAGTACTCTATATGAAAACCTTAAGTTCAACCACACCTTTCCCCCATTTTTCGACATCACCGTTAGACGGAACTAGCCGCTTATAGTCTAGGTATTTCGCCCACATCTTATGATAATTTATAGGCTGCGAAATTGTGTTGAAATAGATAAAAAAATGGTTGAGATGCTCGTAGACTAATAGATTTTATAGTGTTTTTTTAATACTATTTATTATCTATTAATTCTTAATATTCTTAATTATAGTGAATTGAATAGATTTTTCTAATTTTTTATGTGTTTAAGTTTGCAAGTCTTGTTGCCTGTATAACCAAGATGAAAGCGAGAAAAAAAGTCCGTTAGGTAGGTAAGTGTAGTTTTCACTAGAACAGATGACAAAACTAAGGATCCACTACGATGTTTTTCTTAGTTTTTCGCAAGGAATTGCAAAGGTCTGTTTATTCATAAGGATTACCCAACTTACCCACCTTACTTCTTCCATTATTAAAAATGCCCAAAGGCTTTTCTTTGCTGTAAGCTCATTTATCACCTTTACCCAGTAAGAAAGGCCTCTAAATCTGTAGGTGGCCGGCACGTGCTGCATCAAAAGAGCGCGACCCTAGCGACGCAAATCGCTAATAGAGCTTAATCTTGAGACAATCGCTCCAGGTCATACCGGGTTTTGACACTATGGGGCATTGACCTTTTGATACCATTTTGTTTAAGTGTTAGGTACTTTTTTGTGTAGGCTTTGTGTTGAGCTGTTTTGAAAGGAACTGAGGTCATAGGTAGATTGTTCGTAGCTCTTTGATCGTGCTGAATATTTTTGTTTTGCAAAGCAGTCTTTTTGTCTCAACCGCTATCGCTGTAGGCTTTAGAGAAACCTATGTAAAGTTGTGGTCATCCTATGGCAAAAAATTACTGAAATTTGCATTTTCTGGAGGATGTAGATCCGAATAGCAAAAATTAGAAGAAAAAATATTCTGTTTTACACTATTTCATTAATCAATTACGGCTGTGATTAAGGTTAGGTACTCGTAGTTCGATAAAAATGTATGTAATCTTTTTTGAGTAGGTACATGAAATCTCCATTATTTTTTAAATTCCACTCCATTTACACAGCCCATAAACAGCATCAGCAGTCCACCAATCGCTACAAAACCTCGCAATCTCTAACAAGGATCGCTCTTTGTAAATTGTACAGAGTCCGTCGATAGTCTGCAATCCAACTTGTTATCTAGTTAAGTGAAAATTCAATTAGTCCAAGTAGGGAGTCGAGATAAGCGGGTAAAAGGCAGCTGTGTCTTCGAAGATGGGAGGAGATCGCGAGCCGAAGATATGGCCTTTGTCTAGTAGTTGGAGCTATTGGTAGTTGGCTATATGCCTTTAAGAGCAAATAATCGGAGGAAGTGAGTAGTAACACAGTATTAGTTAGTTTGATTAAAGTTTACGAAGAACAACAGAAAGTCACTGTTTTAATTAAATATGTATTTTTATTTATTAATTCAGACTTTTTTAAGCGTAGATTCTAAGCACCCTTGAGCACCTTTTTGATTACGTTTGCATTTAATCAATCGTATTAAGACGCTACAATTGTGATGAATGAAACCTTCAACCCCGCTCCATATTTTCGGAACGTCGTCAGTCAGACGCTAAAAATAGATTCGTAGTTATAATTTGTGTTCCAATTGTACAAATTATAGCAAGTATTCGCGAAGTCTCACTTGCTAGACTGCTAATCATTCTAGTAAATAACTGGCTAAGAGAAAATACAGACATATGCCTACGAACTATGTTTTTGACAGAAATATACACTGAAGGTCATGTGAAGAAAATGTTTTAGGTTTCAAGAAAATTTTTCTGAGCTTTTATGTTGGTATTTAATGCTATCTACACACCAAAGCCGCCGGCATGCCGCCGGGCTGGCCGGCGGCTTTATGTTATACGAATGGCACCTGACAAAAAAGCCGCCGGCTTTGGTGTGTAGATAGCATAACGGTTAAATTGAACCCTCTAAGGGTTTGACAGATACGAGTATAATTTGACTTAAGTATTTGATCAGTGTACCATGTGTCAAATTGCGGAAGGAATCATTAGTGTGTAAAGAAGTGATATAGAAAAGCATCAAGCAAGTGTAATCTTGAGGATAAATTATAAGTTTTTTATTTAAAAGATAGTACGTACAGAACACTATGTGCAAAAATAATAAGGTAGTAATAGCTAACATACTAGATCCTCTTCAATTTCCACGAAAGTAATGTCATCATATTTTTCAAAATTTCATCATAAATGACTGTCAATTTTTCGATCGTCAGTTTTTTGTCAATAAAATGATAATCAACATTGAATAGGTCATTGATCATCTCTAGAATGAGTCAAAGTCAACACTCGATATGTACTGAAGTTTTTCCAAGGAATTTTCTTTATAATGCTGATGTAATTAGGAAAATAAGCTTATTTACATTATTCATATGATAATATTTTTTAATGTGTGTTGTTGGAACAGCTACCCTTTTGACATTTGAGATGTGGAATTCAAACAAATGACTAATCATGATGAAATGTCAAATCGCGAACGCATCTCCTACATTTTCATAATTTACATATTACATCAACTCATAATTCGAAATAAAAATATTAATACAAAAGCTTAACTAATTAACAGATTAGCAACAATTAGTATTATTGATGCCAACCGGTATATTGTGGTCAACGTAATTTACTGAGTTTGAAAAGCTTTTAAGCTATATTGATAGGCTAATCAATATAAGAAACTTTAGAAGGAGCCGAACATTCGTAGATAGGTACCTAATTTACTCTTTTTTTTAATTCTCACGAGACGCTCATTTAAGTAGGAGAAAATAGGAGCCGGATATCGCCCCGTGCAATAGAAAGAAAAATCTAAGGAAGTTTATAAAATGAGATCTTTATAGGTAGGTACTCCTTTTGGCGGTTTATATGAATCCATCGCTTCAATCACCTTGCACGATAAGAGTTTACCGTAAGAAACGTCAATTTTTGAATTACTGAAAAATGTCTTTTTTCGAGTAGGTAGTAACTAAAGTGTCGTTCATCGCTGTGGGAATTGACCCTAAGTACCTTTAACTCGTACTTCTAAACTCCGGAAATACTCTAACTACCTACCTAAGTTACGTTATTTACCTAAGCAGGAATGGCATGAGTATGGCACAATCGTAAGATCTACACAAGCTTTTTTTTTTTTGCGGTGGCAGCCCTTTGTGACTAGACGTAAAATTTGTTAAGAATATTAATTTAAATAATTTTAATTAATTTACTTTGTATTTAGCGTATATAAGTTAATATTTAACATTATTAATTAACAACTGATAAAATTTTCAATGTAAAAAACCAATATTATTGCATATATCAATTGTTAACGGTTATCAGCTGAGTCAGCTGTTTTCTTTGTGTTGAAATTTTTGTATTTTATAGTGTTTTGTGTTACATCACTGTGTTATATGTGCATATTATAAATAAATACCATCAATTGGATTGTCAAATATCACTATCGAGTCATATTTGCAAGGTAAATTCCTTTGTTTTGATATAAAATAACCTCTAAACTTACCGGCTGTTTGCTCACTCCTTGTTTGTTTTAATTAACCTCGTAACGAGTTATTTTATCATCTCATAAGCTATGGCTCCTGTTACACGTACCATGTCCTCGCGTCAACTTGAGGAAAAACTACAATTTGCCTTGTTGGAGCTAAAAACATCCAAGGAACTGAGCGAGCAGCTGCTTAAGGAAAGAGAGGATAGCGAGAGGGAAGTCTTAGATAATTTAAACAAGTACGAACGGCTTAAGTGTGAGTGTGCTGATATGCATAAGCAATTACAACATTATGTTGAGAAATCAGAGAAACTTCAGCGACTAGTAGATGAGTCTGACCGGGATAGGAGTGAGTTTGAGGCTGCCCTCAGTCGCATTCATGTCCTGGAACTTAACCTTCGTGACGCACACAGACAAATCTCCGAATTGGAATGCTTTAAACTTGATTCTCAAGCGTCTCAGACTTTGACACTATTCGATGAGTTGGTTGGTTCTCCATCAACAATGAATACCACCTCACCTCACTCTAATATAAGCACTATAGATCTAACTGGTAACAATACACCTTGTCCTAAAATGTCCTTAAGTCTTAGTAAAAACAAATTGAAGAAATATGTTAAAGTTAATAGGTATATTAATAAAACTCAAAAATTAGTAAATAAAAACAAATCAATTTTCAAAAATGTCAGCCTAATTAAGGAACGCAATGATTTAATTAGTGAATTAACCAATTGTCAATGTGAATTAGAAAATTGTAGAATTAATAGTGAAAATGATAATAAATTGCTTACTTCCCAAATAGACAAATTATTAGAATCATTGCATCTTATGTCAATAAAATATGAAACTGCACAAAGAGAGATTCATTCTCACACTCAGGCGATGGATGAGTTATTAAAATCTTGTAAAGACAATCAGGAACGTTTTGAGTCTTTACAAAAATATATTTGCTGTAATTGTAATGACGGCCCATCTATACCAACTTCCCCTGTGTCTGACTGTGGGACTAGTCGATCTTTGTCAACTAAAGACCATGAAAATATTAGTTCCCTCTCACCAACTGTAAACAAAAATCAATGCACAAATTTAATTATTTATAGTGATGAAATAGGTAAAAATATGGGTTGCCACCTTAGCCAATATTATAATGATAATAATGTAATAAATAATTGTATGCCAGGAGCGGATTGTTCTCGGATTTTGGAGACAATTTTGTCATCAAAGTTTGAGAATAGTTCAGTACTGGTAATTTTAATAGGTAAACCTGGAAATGTAAACAGAGAGGACCTAGCGACATATGTTTCAAGATTAGACGCGATTACTAACATTAAAAAAATAATTTTGTTTACATTTCCATTTTGCAATAATGCTAGTTATGATAATAATAGTATAAGACATAATCAGAACATGATGCTACATAATTTGACATGTTATAATAATAAATTTCATTGTATAGATTTTAATTCGATTATTAAGAAATATTATTCAATTAGAGGAAGGTTCTATCTTAATCAATTCAATCGAAGACAGATAGCATTGTCGCTGTCCTATTACTTAAATTCTGCCAATCTATTGGTAAATTTGACGACTGCTTCTATTGACCAGAGAAACAGAAATGACATTATTTATATACACCCCTCCTGTAATTCTAGTCATAATTATTCTAGTCATACTCATTCTAGTCAACACCAACCATCCGCTCTTTTGGCGGATTTGACTGCTCCTATAGAGCATTTAAATTAAGTGACCAGACAACAGAGACAGTTGTCTCTCGCAAATCTGCTATAGACATGCCCATAATAAATACTAAATCTTTAAATACTAAGAAATATGATTATAATTTAAAATTTATTTCTCAAAATATTCAGGGCATGTTAAGTAAAATCCATGAGTTGGAACTTCTCTTGAGTTGTGACAAAATTGACATTATTTGTATTACTGAACACTGGCTCAACAACAACCAACTCATGTTTAGTTTTGACAATCACCATGTTTGCAGTTCGTTCATAAGAAATAGTGCGGTTAGAGACTCTGGAGGTTCTTTAATTATTATTAAAAATTCTTTAAAATACAAGGAACGCACTGATATTGTAAATCTATCGGTTGAACGTACCGTTGAGATAGCTTGTATAGAATTGGAGCGGCTTGTTGTAATAAGCGTATATAGAAATCCTAACGGTTCCTATGATATTTTTGAGGAAATTATGGAGACTGTTCTTCAAAAATTAAATAACACAAATAAGGGTATTATTGTCTGTGGAGACTTTAATATTGATCTTTTAGTGATGTCGACCCTTTCGAAAAAGATTTTAACATTCTTCAAATGTTACAATCTAATTAATCTTTTTTTTTGAACCTACTAGAATTACTGCTAGTTCGAAGACCTGTATTGATAATATATTTACCAACATAGAATCAACAAACTTGAGTGTAATAAATAAGTTAAGGTCTGATCATTGCGGGTTGAGGGCAGATTTTAACATTAATATTAATAAAACAATAAAAAATATTAAATACATCCCAGTCACTGAGGCTAGATTAAATAAATTTAATAATAACGTTACCACAAAAATCTCAAATCTTGAATTTTGTGATGATGCAAATTTGTTATACAATAGGGTATTTAATGCCACTAAAATAGAATATGATAATATTTTTAAACCAAAAATACTAAAGGTTAACGATTGTCTCAAATTTAATGATTGGGCAACGACAGGAATATTAATTAGTAGAAATAAACTATACAGCCTTTATGATGAAAAAACGGTGAATAATAGTGAGTCTTTCGTTGAATATGTGCGTAATTATTCTAAATTATTTAAACGTGTATGTAACGAGGCCAAATCTAGATTCATAAAAAATAAGATTGTAAATAGTAAGAATATTGCAAAGTCAACTTGGCAAGTTATTAACCACGAGACTGGAAGAGTCAAACCACGCAACCTCGATTTTAAATTGAATATTGATGGTAACTGTATCAGTACAGACGCCGAGGTTGCCGAAGCTTTTGTTAAATTCTTCTCCGACATTCCAGTCTCGACTACCAAGGACCTGGATTCTTCTCCCACGCTTGCTGAATCTTTGTTGAAGCAGAACGTGGCTGAGTCCAACCAAGTCTTTGCATTTCGTCATGTCAATGCATATTCAATAATAAAGGCCTTTAAATCGTTATCTATTAAAAAAACCGCTGATCTGCATGGCCTTTCCGTTACAATAGTTAACTCCATCATAGACTGCGTAGCACTCCATCTAGCTATGGTTTTTAATAAATGTATAGATGAGGGCATTTTTCCTGACCTAATGAAACACAGTAAAGTCATACCTTTGTTTAAAGCAGGCAGTAAGACTGACCCCACCAATTTTAGACCTATATCTATATTGCCAACCTTAAGTAAAATATTTGAAAAACTAATCTTAGATCAACTGCAATTTCACTTCTACTCCAATAAACTAATGCACCTGAAACAATTTGGTTTTACTAGGGGTCGCTCAACAACCGACGCAGGTGTTGATTTAATAAAGTGTATATTTGATGCCTGGGAGAAGTCGCACGACGCCTTGGGTGTCTTTTGCGATTTATCCAAGGCTTTCGATTGCGTTGATCATCGTACTATGGTCAGGAAACTTCATTATTACGGTGTAAAGGACAACGCACTCAGCCTATTAGAATCTTACTTACATGGACGTGTACAGAGGGTTGATGTAAACGGTAAAGTGTCGAGTGGATCCGCGGTTAGCATGGGTGTCCCACAGGGCTCAATTCTCGGTCCTTTTCTCTTCCTAATTTATATAAATGATCTGCCAAGTCTTGTAAATAACAGTCATGATATAGTATTGTTTGCTGATGATACTTCTTTACTTTTTAAAGTTAGACGACAACAGAATTTATATGACGACGTAAACAATGCTATCAATAAAGTAGTCGAGTGGTTTACTGCCAATAATCTAGTGCTCAATAAAAAGAAAACTAAATGTATTAAATTTACTTTGCCCAATGTTGGACAAGTAACTACAGATATTAAGATGAAGGGACAGAGTTTGTGTCTTGTGGAAACAACCATATTCCTTGGTATTACTCTGGATTCTAAATTACAATGGGGCCCCCATATTGACAAGTTAGCGGATAAGCTCAGTTCTGCAGCTTATGCAGTTAAAAAAATAAGAAACCTGACAGATGTTCAAACTGCCAGACTAGTTTACTTCAGCTACTTCCATAGTCTTATGTCCTACGGCATTCTGCTGTGGGGTCATGCCGCCGACTCTGAGCGCATCTTTGTCCTGCAGAAGCGAGCTATTCGATCGATTTATAAACTAGGTCCCAGGGAATCTCTTAGGGATGTTTTTAAAGATATTGACATATTAACACTAGCATCGCAATACATCTTCACTAATGTAATGTTTACACAAAAAAATATACATCAATTTAAACAACTAAGTGATATACATACTGTTAATACTAGAAATAGGGATAAATTATTGCCCCATGCTAGTCGACTAAACAAAGTAAATAAGTCGTTTGTAGGTCAATGTATACGCTTTTACAACAAGATCCCTACCAGTATACGCGAACTACCCCTTAATAAATTCAAGGTTATTGTTAAACAAAACCTTAGCAAAAAGGGATATTATAAAATTAACGATTATTTAGATGACTCAAATCCATGGGATTGACCTGCTCTTCTATCGAGCTTTCTTTATACGGCATAACTGTTCATACTTATACAATTGTGAATTTCTTACATTCCTTAAATTAAGTATATGAATGTTATTGTGTATTAAAAATGTTGCCTCTGCAGTATCTTGGTAGGTATGGTATCTGTAATAGCTAAGATTTTTTTATTAATAAGGCGAAACGTGTGACATGTCATGCTCGCTTACGCCGTTGCAGTGGTGGCGCTGTGTGTCGGGTCTCCTACTTCCCTAAAATATGTGGAAGGGGTTGATGGCTGGCACATGCGTTGAGACCTGTGTGAAGGTGCTGCTGTGATGGCCGGTCATGTCATGCGGATCCTATGAAACTAAGCCTTTCACTTCTCTGTTTCCCATTTATTACCTTACTTTTCCTGGATATTGCGGGGTCAAATTTTTATTTATGGATAGCTCTTTTGAAATATTAATTTTATTAGGTATATGTTTGTGTTTATGCCTGAGATTTGTAAAACTTAAATTGAAAAGAGCAACCCTACAGAGTTTCTTGCTAGGTTCTTCTCTGGGGAAAACTGCACTTTTGCGAATCTAGCATTAACTTTAAAAAATGACCCGTCCTAAGTGTTGTCAAAACCTACAGGATTAAATGATCATTTCATTTCATTTCAAGCAGTTATTTTAAGTTCCATCTCAAGTTAGTATAAAAATAAATAAACACGTTTCGCAAACGTTATTTTCTAGGAACGTAGTAACAGCTAATAGGCGAGTTCACCACAGAGCGAGCAACCTCGCGAGGCAGATGTTTGGCCGCTCAAGAAAGACCTTGCTGTCCTATTGAGTTGGGTAGTTTTTAGGGGCCTCTTTTAATTGGCTAAACGCTTGCTTCTCGAGGCTGCTCGCTCTGTGTGGACCCGCATATTTCCGCAAATACCGGTTAGATTAAACACTAACAAATTATTCAGATTAGAAGAAAATAAGAAATTATAATACCAAACAGGGGCTTTAAAATTTCTATGTTCTCGCCTAATTTATAATTTCAAGTTTAAATTAATGGCGGCCATTTTTAATTTATCGAAATGTATCGAACATGGAAATAGTGGGGCTGAACTGGATGTAACTTTGATTCAAAGTGAGCGAAAACAAAATAAAATGGTCTACTTTATATCTTTGGTGAAGAAAAGGGAAGAGAATTTATTTTTATATATTTTATATACGTTTTCAGCAACTTCATTATAACACAAACAATAAGTACTTACAATAAAATAAAACAATTACTTACAGGAAAAATATGTCTTCCAGTAATCTGAATTAAACTATACTTACTCGTAACAACGTAATGAATGTGATCAACTTTTCTGTACAATATAGAATGTATCTACATATCCACGTTAGATCGATATTTCAACCAGATAAACCGATTTTAATTAAGTTTTTTATTTCAATATCTATTTACTACTCATACATTTTGTATTAGATTTTAATTACAATGTTTAATTTTCTTTATTTTTTGTCGCTACTTAATTAAAGCAGGCTTTATGCTGCCAGCTTGTTGGGTACTTTACCTCGTGGGGACGCGTTGGAAGACATATTTTTCGTGTAAATATTTTATTCACTTGTACTCATTGTTTGTGTTGTAATATTAATAAAGATTACCCCTTAAAACCAAAACACACTGGATGCGTATGCGTTGCGTATGCGTAGACGAATGCGTAGACGAATGCGTAGACGTATGCGTAGACGTATGCGTAGACGTATGCGTAGACGTATGCGTACCTCTAAGTTGTAGTGTATTGAACTGTCACCGCTTGCGTAATGTTACATTACAACTCAGAGGTGCGCATACGTCTACGTATACGCAACGCATACGCACCCGGTGTGCGTAACGTTACGCAAGCGGTGACAGTTCCATACATTACAACTCAGAGGTACGCATACGTCTACGCATACGCATCCGGTGTGTTTTGGCCTTTAATTAAATACCTATTTGATAAACTTCTAGTTTCGCCAATAGCTATGGTATTCAACGGATAAAATTATACCGGTTAGACTAGGCTAGGAGTATCCGGTTTAATACAATAGGCTGTATCTTTGAACGTAGGCGGTGTCGCGAGGCAAACGTAGGTTAGGCGCTATGGAAGATTGGTATTTTGTTGGTTTTATTTCAAAGTTCTAATAAATGTCCAGTTATTTTAGTTATTATTATGCACCTATATATTGATTAGAGAGTTTATAAAAAGAAGAACACGCCGAAATCTTATTTTACCTACATACAACGTCATGCCATAACATAAGTTATGTTTAATTTCTAATCAAAACAAATCCTTAAGTTACAGCTTATTCTGATTTCTGGCAAAGACAGTGACAGCTCTATGAGTACAAATATATCAAGTTATCTGTGAAATGAATGGCGACGCTAGTAGTAATACAAAAAATGTATTTCTACCAATCGCAGCAGTTCTAGAATTTGACATTTCCGTATTAGTGGCTGTAGTTCCAATAACGGCCGTTTCACAGATAACTTGGTAGATCTGTATTTTTCTTTTGACTTTTCGCGTAATAAAGGGCCGTCCACGGACCGTCAATAGATTTAAAAAAACAATGAAACATACCTCCTCCATGCTATATCATAATGTATAGAGTCAAACACGAGTACAACTATACCCACCGCACCTACAGATATGTAAGTAGATATAAATGGATGAAACTGGTCTATGAGTCATCGACCCCACTCGAATTCGATTCAGTAATAAATTATACACATCTACACAACCTGCAATTTTTTACTTGAGACTTTATTTATATGAGTGTGCGTATAACCAAAGATTCAAAGTAACTTTTGTGGTTTATAAGTCTCTATAGTATAGCGATAGGTAGCCAGTAATTTAGTTTAAATACATAGAATATTCTAGAAGATTAATCTCTGTTTTAAGGATGCTTTTAAATTAAGTATTTGTTTAATGCATTCTAAAATTAATGTCTTTTTATTATAGCTAACTAACTTTTGCCTCTGGATTCGTTTAAGTGCTCTTTAAATTTAAATCTTCGTAATGTTCTTTATGAATAAAAGAAATTTGCTGGTTTTGCAGAAAGTGGTAAAAAACAAAGCAGTTTAGTAAAGCTATCCTAAAATAGACAAGTTATTGACTATCCTAATTTATATCAAAGAAAATAATCATGTAGCAGTAAGAAACTAGAGGTAATAAAAGCCAACTCACACTTGACCACTGGTTATACAATTCTGACCGCGAGTTCATAATGCGTGGGGGATCCACTCTTGCGCACGTGAGCGCGTGACGCTACGACTCCATATACATAAGTATACCTATTTACTTAACATAATTTTAGTTTGCTTAAACTAACTAGACACTAGACAGAAATAACTTGTCAGCCAGGTTTAGAATAGGCAGTTTTTAATGTGCTTTATACATATATCATGTTGTCTTTTTCTGTTTACGAAACAACGAAAGAGTCAGCTATAAGTTTTACGGAGTTAACTTAATTGCTTATTCTGCAACTTATGGTAAAACGAATTAAATTCCAAAGTTTATTTGAAATCATATCGCAAATATAGGATGACTTTAAATTAGTGAACGATAGAAAAGGATATGCAAGTACTCGTGATAACAAACAACTTTTACTATGGGGGCCAAGTTCGAAATCATAAAAAAAAAATTGTTCCCCCATACTATCAGCTGATGAATTTTGTATGGGGAGTTAAAAATTTTTTTAATGATTTCCACCTTGGTCCCATAGTAAAAGTTGTTTGATATAACAAGTACATGCATATCCTTTTCTATCGTTTACTGATTTAAAGTCACCTATATAATTCAATAAGTATTACTTAAAATCCAAACTCAATTCATTTCTCCTAAAGCTATTTTACAATTCCTACTCGATAGGAGATAGGCAATCTAAAATCTAGATTTCTAGGTACCCTGAGTCAGAGCTGCCTACGCACTAAGCTGCTATTGTATGCAGACAGTATTTGCTGAGTTCTAGAAAGTTGTCCGTTGTTTTATTGTTTTTAGAAACGGATAATTTGTGATTCAATTGCTAAATCGATTACTATCTGATTGTAATAGTAGTTCGATTACGTGGGAAAAGCTTTTTTAAGGTTATCAATACTTTTATCAGATGAAGACTTATCTGATAAAAGTATTGGTATCGATAAAAGGATTTAATTATTTTGGCGTTTAATGCTTTATACCACTAGATAGATCTGGTTTTTGCAATTATAATGGTATAAAAACATAGTTTCGGTAAAAACTGGACTTACTACTCTTTACCTCTGAGGTACAGAAATGCACTAGCGGTTGGGTCACTAGCGGTTTGACGTCAAGTCGCCGGCACGGGTCGGTCGCAAGTGTGTTAATTTCTTAATAGATGGATACTTTGAAGTAAAGAATTGGGATGAGCGTCACAGTGCTGAAGATGTTCCTTTTTTATGGAATGTACCTATACTGACTCTGAAATGCAAACAACAAGAAGAATCTGACAACAATTTACGAAAAGCTCATTAAAAAAAAAAAGATGTAAAATTACATAGACTTTTAGGCACTTTTCACCACTTAAAGAAAAAAAACTGACATATCAACCTAGGTATAGGTCGCGCCACGTAAAATGAACCCTAGCTGACAGCTGCGCATTAGATGATTTTTAACATTTGTTTTAAAATACCATCGCGCACAAAAGTGTCTTATTACAGTCATGGTTTTACGCACAAAGGAAAGAAAAATATTATTAGTGGTATTAGGAGGGTGGAATATAAATAAAAAAATACACAACTACCAATCAATATTGGATTTAGTGTAAAATGTGTAAAAATGTAAAAAAAATATTCGAAAATTAAAAAAAAAACATAATATTGTTCTTCCATTAAGTCTTCATGGGTGGCGCGAAAACCAGATGAGGACGCGGTTTTGATGCCAGTAGTGGCCATTTTATTATCATCGTTGTCGTCACTTTCATAACCTTTTGAATCAGAATCATCATCCCCTCCGTATAGTCTAGAAGTCAACATACGTAACCGCGTGCGAAAGACTCTTTCAAGAATGAAACTATAAATAGCCCTAGTGCCTTCGAGCGTAAGTGTACCCATGCGCGAACACTTGACTTTCAATTGTTTCTAAAGTTCTTTTTACGTGGCGCGACCTATACTTAAGTCTATTTTATAAAACACGACGTTTTAGACAGTGATAGGTATAAGATATCTGTCAGTTGAATATCTGTAAGTGAAAAAACGGTCCCTAAAAGTCTATGCCGAACTTCTCAAACTTGAAGTGTCGATACGAAACTTCTTGCAATGGAAGTAGGTATCATTAATATAAGGTCCTAGACCTAATGATGTTGTTTTCTATAAAACAATAGCACCGAATCGAGCTTGACCCCGTGGGAGGGGTCACACACAATGATTTCAGGTAATTCTTCCGGAACGTTATTCTGCACATTTATTGTTACTTTGTTTTAAGTATTATAACATCTTTACCTAAGATTTTTGTTTTGCTTAGCAGTGAAATTGGCTGATTGAAGACCTATGCACGACCAATTACATCATTGTGTCTAATAGGCATAAGACTGAATAGGACATTTTTAGGAGTCGGTTACCATTGAACTTGTTCTCTTGAACGAAAAGCAAATGGTATCATATTGATGGGATGTACCAAGGACTTCTCGCTCTACTCTGTGTTGTTCTGTCACTTCTAGTTCAAGTATTATACATACATATCCTTCACGCCTCTCTCCCATTGAGGTAGGCAGAGACCACTTCCTTAGATCCAAAACACTTCTTCAATATTATTATATGCTTACAAAATAATTAAATTTTCACTTTTCTTGGTCATTTTTCCAGCCAACATAGCTTAAAACTCAATACTCCAAATATTCGTATTCTCAAGCCATTACCCCCACCAAAGGTGTGGAATATGCCTTCATTAGTGGTCTTACCGGTGGCCGCTGAAGCAGATCCTCAGCAAGTGTACCGCGTCGTATTCGTAACGCCACGCGCGGCTCCCGTGACGTGATTCACACGATGGGGCACGTTTGAGTACAGTAGGGTAAAATTGGAGTATTATTTTTGGGTAACATTTTTGAGACATAGGTAACAACATTTTTAGGGGTTTTATCTCGATGAGGGCCAGGTTCTTATTAAAGGACATATTATATTTGGGTAATAGTTTTGAAAGGTCAAGTCAAGAGTAGGTAGCCTAAACCGACGTGCATGTATGAGGCGAGTGATGAGGATGAAGCGAAAGAAGTATATGAATCGCAGCAAAAGGGAAGTGGAAGATCATTGACATAATTATCGACGCCAAAACGGACTCTATATTTGTGAATAGCTTTATATCAAATACTTTACCAAGCCATCATAAGTAGATAGCAACGAGGTTAAAATCGCGATAGATTACAAATACAGAAATGTTGATCGAAATATGTATATGCCACTGACTGTACTACTCGCATAGTGATGTAATAAATGATAGTAGTGATAAATAGGGTTATCAAAACGCCCTGTTTACAATGTGGAAAAAAGTACGTAACTTGGTGAGTTTGAATGTTTTAGTAATAGTTTTTTTACCTGTAGGTAAAAAAGGAAGTTGTCCGAAGGTTGTCTGGAAGAGACCACTTTTAGTGATAAGGCCGCCTTTGCGCACAATGTTTTAGTTTTAAGTTTTAATTGTATTTCTTTGTGTGCAATAAATAATTTCTATCTATCTATCTATAGGCTTCTTAGATCTTTGCATTATACTTGTAATGTTATAGAACTACTATGGTATACTGGTATAGCTTCTAACTATGCTGCTATGACAAAATTTTGCTGAGATATTTGCTCTGTTTCTGCCTTTAAATTGGTGATAAAAAGTACCTACAAATTTGTAATAACAAGACAAAGTAACTATTTGGTAATCTGTGTCAAAATTATGTTATGGCGTTTTGTTTCCACACAACAACATTTAAAATTTCATCTAGGTATATCATATAACTACTAAGTAGTACTCTCAAGCTTAGCTACTGAATAATTGTTTATTTTTATCACTAACCTAATCAGCCTATTATTTTTAGAATTGTCCAGTCAAGTTAACCTAAACGTGAACAGATTTAGCGTTTGTTTTTTACAGGTATTCTTAGAAATGATCACTAGTTCAGTTTTTTAGTAGTTTCGGCGTCTTTGTGTAACGGATGGAGTGGCCTTGTCTTCTGTCTAGCACGATTGTGTTAGGTCAAATAATTCGATGGTTTTGGACGTTATTTTTATTTAAAAATAACTTTTCCTCGTGACTCGTATAATTCAGAATGCATCCAACAATAATTACCCTGAACATTTTGTAATTTATATGACAACGGCAGTTAGATATTCTGAAAATCTCAGTATTCTGAAAATTTTCAGTTTTTTTTTTATATTTTTGTCCAAAACGTCAGGTGAACCGACTAGACGTTCACGTTTTTCATATCAAACATCAAACTACAAACTTACAAAATCTCTCATAGCATTTATGTTCTTTATATCAAATTTAAATGCCTGCTTTATGTCAAGATTCAGCGACTGATGTGATTCGGCAAACACAAATCAAAAGGTCTTTGCCCTCGTAATTGCATTTCATAATCGACTGCAAACCTTGAAGGCATCAAATAACAAATATGACTTATAATAATGCAAGTACTGTTAGTCGAATTTCGTGCCTTATCCCAAATTCTTTAACCAGTTTCAGTGAACCCCTGAAATGTGGCTTTCTGTTCAGTATTGTGCAGTTGGGAGAGGTCAGCGTAAAATGGTAATTTTTATGTTTTGACGGTAGGCAACACATGACGTGCTTTAGCGAATCGAAATTCGTGTCGAATTCTACAACAAAACGGATAAATTACAGTCGCTTGTTACGAGTAGAAAAGTTTTGTGAACTCGAGCACAAACAAAAAGAAACTACTATGAAGGTCTATAAAAATAATCTACCTCCTTAACAATTGAAATAAATCGACTAATCTAGGAAGCATTTGACATATGAATTAATAGAAAGAGTAATTGCATCTTATGGTATCTACACACCAAAGCCACTGGCTTTTTTGACGTCTGCCATTCGTATGACGTAAAGCCGCCAGCCTAGCCAGGCGGCATGCTGGCGGCTTTGGTGTGTAGATAGCATTAAAGATAAATGACAAAGCTTTAATGAGAAAGCAATGCGAGATATAATGTAGTTAAGGTTCATTTTCCAATAATTCAAATACCCATAATCATCAGTAGTCCACGCATCTTTTGATACAAAGTCGTTGACTTAAAACAAGTACCCACTTACTTTTTTTATATTAAAATGATTTCATTTATCAAGTAGGCTCTTTGTGGTTTTCCTGCCTCATCGCATAAAGTCCGATGGGTGACGTCATCTGTACCTCTACTAAGTGTTTGGATCAGTCATAATGTGAACAGTTCCATATAAATTGTATTGCGACTAGCAAATCCGTCTATTTAGACTGACCGAAAAAAAAAGATAAGTAAAAACCTACCGTTGCATAGTTGGTGAAAACTATAGTCTTCTATGGTTAGGGTATTAGTATTGTGCGTGACTTGGTCCCTATTGAGGTGCACGGGTTCCTTTCGTCCCAATATTCGGTTTCTACGTCCTGGTAGATACGGAAATGATCCCTCCGTTATCGTATTAATACGTATAAGGAGTATAAAATAATACGTATGAGGAGATTGATGAATGTGGATGAAGGGTAATACATGTGTTTGGATCGTAGCAAGTGCAGAGAAGTTGTCTGCATACTCCGAAGGGAAAGCAAAAGAAGCGTGTTTGGATCGCGGTGGAAGTGGTTCCTGCTTATCACAATGAGAAATAGACGCGACAGATATTTATGTAATTTTGAGATCTTTGCCACCATTGTCAGAAGTAAAATGCCAATGACATATCTTAAGCCATTTGCCCATTTATAACATTTACCCCCTATGGTGGAGCTACTGATCATATCACGTCTTGACTCATAGCTCTAAGATGAAATCCCGGACCTGAAGGTACATTAGATACATAGTTCACAAATGATTGTTCTATTCAACCATTGTGCAGAGTTCATTGATCTTCAATTGCCAATCAATCTGAGATCGAGGAAATCGATTTGGTTTGATGCGATTTTGATAAATGTAGTTACGAGTATATTGGGTGTTAGAGTGGGGTTTTATGTCAAATTGGGTATTGTCATGAGAAAATATTAAACTTGAAGTATTGATGAAATTCTAGAAGTATTGAGAGCAGATGAGGGTTAAACATTCTGCCATATAGTTTGAAAGTATAGTATATATAAGGAGTGGCCCCATTTTTTTTCATATACAAATGAGTTTATGACAGCGTGCCAACGTTGGCGCAAGTTTCTCATAGTTTTCTTAGTACCTAGATGACCTGTCAAATGATAATAAATTCCATGCAAAAAGGTAGGTTCTGCGCCAGACCAGGCACGCAAATCCAGACGGTATGGCACCTTCTTATAATTCTATACTCAAACCGTGCCAAATAGTGCATCATTTTAAGTAACATTAACTTTTTAGATTTCAAAATTTGAAAAAGGAACGTTAACATTAACTGGTTATTAAAAAAAAGAAAAACGATACGTTCGAATTCAAAACTTTAAAAAAAGAACTTGCCAAAATTCAAGTCCATCTGCAGCTATCCAAAAAATGGAAAGCAGCATTTTTAATGCATTTGTCACTTAATTCCGATATTGGCCGAACTGGTTCCGAAGCTGCCTGGACACTATTATATTAGCATTCGATAATTGCCTTTATGCAGATAGCAATAAGGAGTAACCAGAAGTTTGGTGAAATCGTTGCAGGCGTGAGGCGGAAAGCCACAGTTAGGGTAAAGCAGTACTTTAAGTCTACAAGAAAACACGTTACCTACTGATGTTTTGGCCAGAACTTTAGATAGATGGATATATAGAAATTCTTTAATGCACACAAAGAAATATAGATAAAACTTAAAACTAAAACATTGTGCGCAAAGGCGGCCTTATCACTAAAAGTGATCTCTTCCAGACAACCTTTGGAGTAGGACAAGTTAAGGAAGACTGTAGAGTAGAGCAGGGCAATAAATAAATACTGTAATTTACTACTTATTAAATAAATGAACTGTCCAAATATAGATAATAATACAAAAAATATAAAAATATAAATATATATAAATAGTATACATATATATAAAATACACATAGAAACGAACACAACAAAAAAAATTACATAGAAAAATTTTAGTTTAATTTAAGCGTAAGTATCTTACCGATACCTGCACTATTGGCTATCAACATACTAAAAAAAAACTATGGTAAAAATAACCAACCATTTAAGATATTTTCCTTATTTGCCACAAGCGACGCTCATTTAGACTGTTCGTATCCAACTGTGAGCATATTTCTTTACCGAGCACTTCGATCTTTATAAAATCCAATCCCAATGTAACCTACTGAATTTCCTACACTATATCAGACTATCTTGCCCTCTTAGTACATTTGCATGCAGGCAGAACATGATTTACTATAATAGGGTTAACGTGTTTCTGAGGACAACGCTCGATATCGTGTACCTGGTATTATTACAACGGGATTTTGTAAATAAGTACCTAAATGCGAAACGATTAATATATTCAGGTTCTTGGAAAATGCTGTCGACGTAGGAGTCTCTGCGTGTTGGAATAATTGAGAACAGTTCAAAAATTTATAGAACTTCGTACGATATACACTATTACCTACATACAATATAACGATTTTAGAATCGTTATATTTTGGAAGGTATTCCCTAGCCTAGGGAATTTAATAGAAATGCATTGTGGGTAACTACACCTTTTTAAAGAGAAAATGGAGAATATGAATTGATAAATATTATGTAGGTAAATGAACCCAATTTTCTAATGTTAACAAACGAAACGCCAAGATTTAACAAGAAGAATAAAGTACCTACCTATCATGGGTACATACCCAGTAGATGATTTATCTATTACAAACCAAATTACTGTTAAATAAATACATAACATCTGTCACGCCTCTTTCTCGTTGGGGAAGGCCGAGACCACTTCCCTCCACTTGCTACAATCCAAACATACTTCTTCTCCATCTTCTTGTTAAATTATCCCTAAATGACGCTTTATCTCGTTATTCTGCTATTTCGGTATTCCAAGCGTAGGTATTAAAGAATGCATTTTGAGAAATGCATCAGAGCCTGGAGAAATTGCAGCCGCGCCCGCTGCTCACAGATACCACTGCATCGTATATTTGCATGCAGCTTGTTGCATAGAGTTGAACATGATCTTGTTGGTTATTTCTGCCTAAGATCGGATGTCTCTAAGATGATTTTTGGTTGTGAAGAGGTAAGAGCCTGTGTTTTCTTAATTCGATTTCCCAAGAGGTCCAAGGATGATATTTTTTTCAATGTTTCCAAGTAATCTAATACCTAACCATTATTTAGATGATAGATTTTTTTGTAAAACACACACACCAAGAATTTAGAGGATAATGTCATATAATATCTAGATCAAGCAATGACGAAAAAAATTACTCTTTTAAATATTTTGCTTGATAATGTTCTTATAAATCATTTGGCAATTTATTTAGAATGCTATTTTTACATGCCTATGCATATCACATCAGAAAAGGTACTTCGAGGTATAAAGATTTGTCTTATTTATTTTAATCATTTAATCTATGAGCAGCGTGCGGTTTCACGTTTCTGTGCATAATGAGAGTTCGACAGACGTGTTGTCAAGTGATCTTAAACACGGGAAACTAACCCGTGGACATGAACTATTCAATATATTCCATTCTGTTCCCTATTTATATTTACTAGAGGCTGCCCGCGATTACGTACGCATTTATCGTCATATCTAGGAAAACTTACACAATATATTAAAATAATATAGCCTATGAGTTATTCTAATGTGCAAGCTACAATATCGTAAAAGTTCATTCAAATCGGTTCAGTGGTTTTTGTGTACCTACTTACAGCAATTGAATCTGATGAACATTGCTTCCACAGTCTTGTAAGATCCAATTTAATTAATTAACTTAAACGAACACGACACGTAACAAGCCACTGATCAAGATTCCGTACTTTCATGTTGTTGGTTTTCTTGTAGTGGTATTTATATATGAAAGGGGTGTTTTAGCAAGTTGGTACCTATTTCAAATATTTAGTTTATGAAGGTGGAATTACAGTTTCAATTGGAATAGGACTTACGGTTTAGTCGTGCAAATGAATAGCGTCATAATAACTGCCACTGGCACATTCAATAAATAAACGTATCCGAATTAGATTTGTCACTAGTGGAAACTAGTCTTAATTGTCGTATTTATCTAAATATTGCAATTATTTTCGGTAAACCTTTGATCAATCAATGAAAACAAACTTTAATGGAATCAGTACGGCAAATAAAAACTTAATAGCCTAAACAGACGTCATTTAACCGAATTTCAAATTCAAATATCGAACTTAACTAGCTAACCAATTACAAAATTCCTGGGAACCGGAAACCGCGGAAATCGGGCGCCATTTTTTAGAATTCAAACTCGTTTCTGAATTCGAATTTGAAACGTTACGTGTGTTATTCGCGAAGACGGCTAGCATGGCGACCTTCTTGCCATGGTCGTTATAATCCAAGGGTCGTTGACCGGGCCAGCAATGCAGATGCGTTCATATGTAGCGCTACAACCTCCCACGTGAGAGGGGGGCAAGGGAGGAGAGGAAGCGGGTAGGTGGTGCTATTTCAAGGTCGCCGGTGGAATAGGCGAAAATTCGAAGTAATGCGTCGTCCAATCTGACAAGCCAGTTACAGTCACTGGCACTGGCACAGACTCACCTTTCGGTTACGGTTGGAATGAGAAAAAAATAGAGGTACGAGTATGTATATGTATTTATATAATACCAAATCTCGGTTATGAAAGCAAGGTGATCCTTTACGACGATTTTTCTAAAGCACTATATGTTATTTTATCAGAATTTGAAATTCAATATTGATTAGGCTCTTAGTCTTACGCACTATCCTAGAGGACTTTCGTCACAAAAACCTTTAGGTTGCATACAAAATAAATAATAACAATATCATGTTATCTAGATATAAATCGCTTCAGCTCATGTACCTTACCACACGTAGTTAAGAAGTCCGCCTACACAATGAGTTCTCGAAGTAAATCCGTGTCGAGTTGAGAACTTTTTGTCGGTTTGAATTGGGTGCTCGTTACGACGCACCTCGCACTACAACAGAATAACTAAGCCTCATTTAATAACCTTATACTATAAACATAAATGTACCTGTTTTGTTTAGGCTGTGGCACCTCTGGGGCGTGGTAAAAAAAATAGTGGTAGTCAAGAGTTTTGATACTTACTTTTAAATCGCTGGTAAAGTCTAAACATCTTCAACAAGCTAATCTATGATTCAATAATGTTCAATAAGCGAACCATTTGCATAACAGAACCCTAAAGTACTTTTAAAAAGTTGAAGAAATCTTATATTAAGAGTTAGAAGTTTAAAAAGTTGAAATTTGAAATCATAGATCGAATTTCGGAAGAAACAAAAGTAGAATACAAAATTTGAACCAAAATGAAATTGATCTATTACTTTTTTATTATGAGTTTTGTCGGCTTTAATTTCGAGATTTAGAGAGCGCTAATAAGCTGTTTTATTAACAGAAGGTTGTCAAAGAATTCATAAAAATTATCTCTTTTAATACAAGACGAGTTTTATATAGTCCTAGAACAAACTCAGATAAATTACGTTTCGGTTATAGAAAAAACGTCATAAAGTGGCACTAGTCCTAGATCTATATTGAAAAGCGCGTTTTGTACAACGAGGAAGGAATATAAAGAGTGGCCCCATTTCTTTTTTCATATACAAATGAGTTTATGACAGCGTGCCAAGGTTGGCGCAAGTTTTTCATAGTTTTCTTGGTAGATGACCTGTCGAACGACAAGAAATTCCTTACAAAATGGTAGCCAATTTGCGCCAGACCGGGCACGCAGATCCAGACAGGGGAATATGACAAATAATGTAACAGAACTAAACAACTAATGTATTATAAACCTAAGCCGCTAGGTACCTATTTATGAATGTAGGTAATTAGAAAATTATGTATTCTGTGTGTGTTCACATTTGACGGGTATGTACGTAATACCCAGAGAGATATGAACTTTGCTTATTGTTATACCTTTGAGAGTAGTTGATGTCATTTTAACTTTGCGACGCGCTGTTGGTTGATTCATCTCGTTTAAAATCACTGTCAAAACTACTCAACTGTGTGACGCGACTCAAGGCCTGTTTCACGAACAACAGATAAATTTATCTGACAGATGTTTTATACTCTGTCTAAAAGTGAACTTGTCTTTGTCTAAAACGTCTGTTTTATGAAATAGACATAGGTTTATCTGGCAGTTACATTTTATCTGTAAATGGCGAAACAAGCAATAAATAAAAATGATGACGTATGAAATGATGACGTTGATAAGCGTTCATGTAAAGTTGGATTCTACAGTGGAGTGGTTACGATTATGTTAATGCTTTGAAATGAGTTGAACTAAAGGAGTGTTTATTTAATTCGACCTCATAGATAAATAAGGAAGTTCCTAAAAATCTAGACTTGATCGGACCAGTCTGCAAATACTCAATACCCAAATTTCATTATTAACTATTCAGCTACTAATGCTATAGCTACTGATGAGCTATAGCTTACTGCATTCAGCATATTCAGCAAATAAATATTGCAAAGGAATGGATCATGTTACAGGGCATTAAAATTAAGTGTTTCGAAAACGCGTGTCATTATTAGTGGGACAATTCAACCACCAACTTGTTCCAATCAATCAAAAAACCTTATAACTACCAAATGCCTAGCAACTGCTCTCAATAGAATCTAAGGTCATTACCCCTAGGCTTCAAGTTACCTGTATGCTGTATGACAAGAGGGTCTTGTAAATCAATCAGACATCCTCGGGCCCCTCAGCCTGTTAAACTGATGATAGATTATGTTGCGACAAAAAACCTACCTGTGTTAGCGGTACTGCGGTTGCTGGCCGCGGATTATTCTGCTAATGGATACATGTAACAGCAATTTGGTTGCGAATTCTTTAGGATAGATAGGTAGTTGATAGAAAGGCTTAGAAACTTAATAGGTATGAATTCAAACCCTTTTTCCTTTTCGCGTATACCGTACATGGTAAAAATAATTGTAAACGAGAAAATATAATATGAAAATAGTTATGGCACGTGTGTTCGCGACAATGTCGGTAATGGGGATGATGACTACATTCAAAAATTCAAAAAATAATTAGTCCGTCTTTTAGGGTTTAAAAAAAAAATTGAAACACATTTTTTACCTGATCAAATACATAAATAAATACAAAGATACAGAGCATCAAAGTTACTGAGTGGGGGGTATCGAAGTCAATCCTAGGTTAAATCGTACTGAGGCGTGACGTCACGAGCAACTCCAACCCAGTGTATCTTTGTCAATTTTAAGTTTATGAGAAAAAAGAAAAAATACTTGTCGAATATTTAAAAATAATCTATGTGATGGACTAAAAAATTTTTTTAGTCATCATGTCCATTAGGGCTCACATACACCAATGGTCGGACAGCTAGCGTAAAGGCCAAAACACACCGGATGCGTATACGTTGCGTATGCGTAGACGTATTACACCTCTGAGTTGTAATGTATGGAACTGTCACCGCTTGCGTAACGTAGACGTACACGTCGTCGACGTGACGCGTAGGCCGGTGTCACATCGGGTTACACCGTAAATACGCGCGTGGCTACGCCGCCGCCGTGCTTACATCCGGTGTGTTTCAGCCTTTATTTGGCATAGGATATATTCACGTAAAAAGTTGATTACCGCGCGGATTGGCGTTAGTTCGTCTTTTCGAATAAGACATTTATATAGAATTATATGCGCCTTGGTCCCTACCATTGATGGGTACCTGTGATTAGGGCTTAGAGGGCTTAAGGCTATTTCAAAGTATGTCAATAATATACATTAACAATCATAATAAATTATAATTTAAAATGCTTGAAGATAGGTTTATTAGTCATATACATAAGTGTTTTTCTTATAAGGATCTTTATGACGGATTTACTATAAATAGATGCTTTTGACACGTCATTTTCTTGATTGGCCCTTAGTTGTTTGAATTACTTACTTTGTATGGTAATAAAATAAGAACCGGATTAAGTAGCTCGCTGGATTAAGTGTAAACGTATTCTGGGAAAGAAGATAAAGGTACCATTGAATTGCTGTACTAAATAATGTGCAGTTTTAAATGAAAACGCTTTCGTATAATCAGCACAAACCAGCTCCGCAATTCTGGTCACTTATTCTATCTACACAGTAAAGCCGCCGGCATGCCGTCGAGCTAGGCCGGTGGCTTTACGTCATACGAATGGCAGCTGTCAAAAAAGCCGGCGGCTTTGGTATGTAGATACCATTAGGCTAGTTAGACGAAGGGTGTTTAGTATGTAAGTAACTATTTAGTAATCTTTGTTTAATGATCAAGTATACCAGCCAACGCTCTGGTTGAAACAATTGAATTGAGATTCGGGCCCCGTGGACCAATTCTAGTCACTAAGGCTACATAGGCGAGAGCATTTAGTGATCAAGTGCTGATGAAGCCAATGATGGTTGAAAGTTTAAAACAATTAAATTGAGAATTGGCGCTCGTGGATCGTCCAGAGCAGCTAGCTCCATAGTTCCATAAGCCTAATCGGCATATCGTTTAAACTTCTATTAGGTAGGTATATTTCTATTTTGAGCCTATTGGAAGACAGTGTTCTTAAAAAAGTATTCTTTTTTAAAATTAGAGTAACAGACGACAATTGCCTTAATAGTAACATCCAAATAATTTTTTTAATGCACTGTTCATTAATACGAATATTTTAAAAGAAATAAACCATCTATCAAGTACAAATCTGACTGCGAAAGTATTTTCATTCCACGTATTTCCACAATCCAAAGTTTTTATACCAAAAATGGTTGGAAATTTTCCTGAATGGTTTGGCATCGCATTCCGTGGCAACTAGTGATTGTAACGCCTAGTTTGGAACTTTAATCTGTGCTATATTTAGGTAAAGTATTCAAATAGCTTTACACTTTAGAATGAGGAAAGATGTTATTTGAGTTCTTAGAAATCTACAATTTTTCCGCATGAGAGTTCATAGTTAGTCTACATGTTTCTATTTGTAGGAACTTTAAGGTTGATGCATTTATGGCTGAAACACACCGGACGCGTATGCGTAACGTAGACGTAAGCACGGCGTAGCCACGCGCGTAGTTACAGTGTAACCCGATGTGACACCGGGCTACGCGTCACGTCGACGTGTACGTCTACGTTACGCAAGCGCTGACAGTTCCATACATTACAACTCAGAGGTACGCATACGTCTACGCATAAAGGCATACGCATCCGGTGTGTTTTGGCCTAGTAGTGGCATAGTTACGAATTGTAGCCTTTTGAATTAAGTATAGTCTCTAGGACTCGTGGTTGAAGGCGCGGTAATATTTACGAACAAATGGCCAAAGTTCGGCTCAGTACCTACGACACTAGTATTAGGTAATCACCTATAGATACGTGTTTAAATAACCAGTTATTTTCAGTAGCGTGGGACGAACTGAAGTGTGTACACGTATAAAATTTCATTAAAAAATTGTGTTTTGAAAGCCTACCGATATAGTTGGGGCCGGCCGAACCCTAAACCGGTTGCCGGCGCCAAGACAGTCGCCATTACGAAATTTCGGCCATGTTTGTTTCGCCGTGCGAAACCGCAGCCAGACGAACCGGCATTCTACAACTAGTTTGAATTCTATATAGCTAACACCTACATCTTGTTAATACAACTGAATTAAAATTTTCAAGTTATTAGCATCACGTTTTGAAAAAAAAAAGTAATTGTTCGGGATATTTGGGAGGTTATAAATGTAGTAATTTGCCGGGAGGCTTGTGGGGTGATGGCGGTGTGGTGACGTCACCGGCGGGCGGGGGTCGCGGGGACCGGCGCGGCCGCAGCGTAGTGCGCGCCACAGTGCGACGCGTCGCGCATGCGCGCTCGCAGTTTCCTTGCGCGCCACCACTGTGCGCCCACTCAGTGAGTTTCCTTGCATCTTCGACATCGATCCCTACCTACGTCTCAAGGATCTTTCTACCCGGTAAGTCTTTTCCTTAATTTTCACTACAAATTATAAGTAGCTATAGATAATATTTTCTGGGAAAACTTAAAAGTAGGTAACTAAAAGAAAATTTTTGTAGTTATTAGTGCGTATTAAGTATAATATCTTAATTGTGTCTCGCCTTTTGAGTCAAAGTGAGTTATGTCCAGTTTTTTGGTGAGTTCTTTGTGCGCTCACATCCGGGTTCGTCGGAGGCTGTTCGCCCACCGCAGGCCTTGACCGCGGCGAACTCTATCTAGTCTCGCATTACCTACACATACACCGTACATTTACTCCGCTTAATTTGTATTAGAAAGTCTGCCGGTTTATAGCTAATCCAGTCTTCACACTTCTCTAACGCGTGTTTCAACGGAATTAAATTGTCCATGAAATGATTTTGTGGGTAGTTTAAGATTTAATTTAAAAAATGAGGCTAGGAGTTAATTGGGTTCACGAGCGCGTTGATGTCTAATGTATGGAGCGTGGGGGAACAGGATACCATTTTCTCGTAAAAAGGTAAAAAATCTTCTTAAAACTCGTTGTATTAATGTCTTCTTATGTATTTTATAGCGTATCAGGTTTTATTAAACCAAAAGACTTGAATAATTAATAACGAAATTTTAATTTGAATTAATTAAACATCACATTTCGAGCACGTGATTTTCTTGACAGGTTTTTATCTAAAGGTAGTTTATAGATAAGTATTTCTGAGATATGTAAAAGTCCAGAAGTGGGATTCTTGTATTCGTACTCATTGTTTTATTCATCATTGATTTGTTTTACGTAATAATAATTTAAAAAAAACTAATTCTGTAATATCCTTCGTAAAACTTATAAAGGAGGGTAGTCCTTTAAAAGGAACAGCCGAGAGGCCTTCGCGTGTTTTCGTCAAAAATTCCTATTTAATATTAAAGGCAGATTTCCATTTTTCGTAAAAAAATTAAATATTTCCCTTTGAACGCCGTCCCCGTGCAAATATTCCCCGTTTGCACACAGCCTTAGGTAAAGGGACCTTTGAAATAAAGATTCTCATACATAAGATTAATAATATTAGGGATCTACTTGTTGATCCAACGATTTATTTATTTATTTCGGAACTCACTTAAAATTAGAAGGCTTTTAAAAAAAAAGAACGTTGCGGCTTCGAAATTCAAAGTTTTAAACAAAAACCGTCATGTAATCCATAACGTCTACATATTTTTGTTCTCCCCACCTTTTTTGGGCAAGTTATAATGTCTACTTACTTTTGTTTAAATAGTTCTTCAAAAGGCTTTCAATTAAATTGTTTTATAGGTAAGTTGCTTTTCTAAGATTTTAACTACAAGACTGTACTAAGCCTTAATCACAATTTATATTTTTACAGTTACTATTTACTACAGTTTAAGTAACGTTTCAATAAAGGTACAAGCACCAATCTTGGACATTTCGACACATTTTAACTCACTATCAGGTTGAGTAACGGATAATGTTTGATACTTAACAAAATCAAGTTCTTACGATCTGTAATGGTCGAAAATGGGGACAGATACCTAATTGTTGTAATTGCTTGTACGTGAGGCCTTTTAGGCCTCGTAACGTACTTTTGGATGTTTCACAACTTATTAATTGAGTTTAATTTTTCGATTGGAGTGCTCGTTATTTCGTTGCCAATTATTTTGCAAAAGTTTTAATGTTTTAAGTCTTTTTTATAATTTTTAAAAATTATTATTTAGATGAAAGACGTTGTGAGTCATTTTAATTAAAAATTGCGTCTTTATTTTAAATTTTTACTTGTAATATAACTTGTTGTTTTATCTTTCTTGTACCGCAGTCTAAAATTATTTTTCTAAGTTATTTTTCCCGTAGGGGTAGACCAGAATAATCAACCCAGACACTTTTTTCGCTCTATAAATATTCATATCATAAGTCTATGATTAGATACTCATTCAGATAATGAACGTACTCTGTGATTGTAATGTTACTAGAAATTATATTACTCATTAATTGCACGGTAAAGATTCATTTATGGTTTATGCAATTCATTGCTTGAGTAAAATGTAATGCTGTCTACACACCAAAGCCGCCGGTATGCCGTCGCGCTAGGCCGGCGTTTTTCGTCATACGAATGGCAGCTGTCAAAAAAGCCGGCGGCTTTGGTGTGTAATGAAATGAAATGAAGAAACTGCGATGCAACTCAAAAGTAACTAGCAGTTTCATTTGCGTTGCAGTAGCGTTTCACCGTGTGTTTTGGGGCTAAGTATACGTAGGTATAATGTTGCAAAGTAGGTACTCAGTTATATTTGTAACTATTTGAGACAAGATTGGATTTATGATGAGTCATTAAGAATATTGCTAAGTGACTGGTAATTTGATACTTTAGATCAATATTACTTTGTGTAGATAATGGAATATAATATTAATGACATATAAAACAGATACGTATCAGAATATTAAACCTTTCAATAAAGTATTTAAATTATGTGACATCGGCTTTTCTGTTATCAAGCCTAGCAGAAGCGAAGCAAAAAGTAAAAAAAAAAATCTAAATTTTTAAAAATTTTGTGTTTGATCTCCAGTCGTTCAAAACATGTGAAATAAAACAATAAAATAAAAGCGTCTGAATAAGTCTACGGTGTTATTTTTTGTAATCTATATTACTAACAATTATCTGTGAATATATTTATGTAAATTCTGAACACCCTATTGTTTCGTGAAGTTAACATTCTTGGCACTGGCTATGTTCTATCCCAACTGCATAGAATTCAAATCTCTATTTACATAGTCACTGACCGTGAATACATGTGTGTATGTGTTATGTACATGTGTGTGTGTATGTAAAGTATCACGACCGTGTGAATCCGCCCGTCGGTGTATGTGCTTGGAAAAATCTAACAAATCTTGTGTAAGGTGACCATGATTTTTTGGCTACTCAGAAAAATAAAAAAAAAACTTAAAAGAAGCTTTAAAAAGAAAATTTTAGTTGAGTTTTCTATGTAATATTTAAGTATATTAAACTGCTTTAAATATATCTGTCTAAAAATAATGTAAATAATAAATTAAAGTGGATTTTTCGAGTTGGACGCAGTCTTGCAGTGACATATGTTCCAAGTGATATACTCCTAGTATTTCTCTTTATAGTGACAATATGGACACAAAATTGACAGTACAGTAATAAAAAAGAGTAATAACTCAAACGTCAAACTTGAAAGTCTTCTACTGCCCATAAATATAGTGGAAACAATGCATTTCTGGAATTCCAGGACTGAAGAGGCAGAAGTAAATGCTAGTGGTAATTATGAATGGTAGTTAATGCTCGTACGTTATGTAAGCGCGTAAACTTCGTAGTTGGTGAATTTCTGAGGAATTTAATAGTTGTGATGTGTTCACTGAGACTAAATGGCATACATCATTAACCGCGATTGTTCGCAGACGCGCGAATCTTATTATAGCGGCGCGATTCACCACGCCATGTCTTTAAACGTATTCATCGTTAGAAAACCCCAGTCTTTTGTTCTCAATCCTAACTGTACCTAAGAGTATGCTATTTATTTTCGACTACACTCAATTGGAAACGGTGAGAGGCCCTTTAGATCTCATATACTTCAGATGTTTTACGACTTCTAGTTTGCATTTGTTTCTTCGATCGTCTTTTGTTTTTAATTAAAAATAGTAAGCTCATATCATATTCAACTGAAAGAGAATTTATGAGTGATTTAAAATTTCTAAATTCAGATTTTAAAATCATGAATGACAATTCGCGAATCTTATTCGTAGATATTGTTTTGTTTTCGTGAAAAAAACGCCTCATTTCCGTGTCAATGCCATGCAGTGTCTAGCTAGCTGAACTTGTGTGAAATAAGTTATTCAATAAGGCCAGTGACCCTCTAGATAATAGAAGTTAATGTGTAAGAAGCGTCATGCGGTAATAAAATATATGATTTAAGGATAGTAGGTAATTACTGTGATTTTAATTAGTTTCAGTTATAATGTAATTTTTTGTGCATTTTCTGTCAATTTTATTTTCGCATTTCGTTTTGATACATAGATAAAAACTTTTTGTAAAATAATCTCATTTTTATTATAACTTTTTTAAATTGTCAAATGCTAAAGCCTTAAAGTTTTCTTGAACAAATAG
The DNA here is from genome assembly GCA_947563765.1 of Anarsia innoxiella. Classification (NCBI taxonomy): domain Eukaryota; kingdom Metazoa; phylum Arthropoda; class Insecta; order Lepidoptera; family Gelechiidae; genus Anarsia; species Anarsia innoxiella. The sequence goes on along the minus strand of OX387393.1, from coordinate 10,613,232 downwards.
TCACACTATCATATAACAACATTATTATGGCAACTAGCAGTTATTTCGGCGATTGTTCGTCTCGATTTCCATAGGCATAGACCGTGAATTTCTCGTGTGAACTGAACACTGGGCGCCGCCGACCGAGACATCCACATTTTGTTTTATTACTTACCAAATTAAATTACACACACTCTGGTTTTTAGTTTGAACAAAAAGTGGTCTTTTTTATTTGCACGAATTATACTTAGTTATACAGGGTGTAACAGAAAGGGTATATAAAGCCGAAACACAGCGATAGACCTCATGAAACTGAACAACTTTCACCAAGGAACATGGGTCGTAACTCAAAAAAAAAATTTCGCCTCCCCATACAAAATGCCCGATCAGCTGATCGAGTAAGTATGGGCGATCCAAAAATTTTTTTCGAGTTACGACCCATGTTCCTTGGGGTAAGTTGTTCAGTTTCATGAGGACTATCGCTGTGTTTCGGCTTTATATACCCTTTCTGTTACACCCTGTATACTTAGTATTAACTCATAAGACAACCTCAATCTTCTAGGTTGTCTTATGAGTTAATAAATTGCGTTACATTTTCATGTGAACTAAATGAATATATGGGCCCAAGTCTGCTAATGTACAACATTCGCAGTTGTGTGTCGGCAGAATGTCAATGCGACTGTCAATGTAATTTTTTGACACATTTGGTCGCCATTGTTTAGCAGCATAAGAAATGTGTAAAAAAATCTTATTGACACTCTGCCGACACACAACTAAGGCTATTTTAAATTAGCAGACTTGGGCCCCTGGACTATTTATTTAGCCAGGTTCTCAAGTCTTTCCCTGATAATTTTATTTAAAGAAAGACAATTTTATATTGCCTTTTTTATTATCCTTTTCGATATCGTTAATCATTCGATTACAGACCTTCAAAATCGTAGTCAATATTAAAATTTCCCATTCCTAAACGTTACACCCGTATAGTCACCCTAAGTCGGAGGCAATAAAGTGCATTAGAATTATAATCACGAACATACGACGAGGCTTGTTGTCCTATCTTGCAAACCATCGCTCTTTGGATTCACATCGCTTCATTCACCGCTTTTTAAGGTTATATTACATTTTTTTAGTCTATGCTATGACTAATAGGTTATGGCCATATTTTTACTGACTTTATTTTGTGGCGATGAAGATGTCTAGTTTAATTGGTTTACATTAGATTAAAAGAGTAATTACTTTTAAAGCTTTTTCTAAGATAAGTAATTTATCGTGAATAGATTTTATATGAAGAAAAAAAACTCCCATGAATTAAATAAAGAGTGTTGTAAAACATGCCTCATATGCGTTCAAAGTTTTGTTAGGCCCAGAACACACGATGAAACGCAACTGCAACGCAACTGAAACTGCTAGTTACTTTTGAGTTGCATCGAAGTTTCTGCTATAGACTTTAGAAGTCTATAAGTTTGTCAATAAAAAAATATTTAAATTGTAGACGAATAGTGAACCACAAAACTACAATCGACTAAAATTGTATCTTCTTTCATAAAACAGTATCATCTCCTTTCTACACTTAAGAAAATCATTTCTAGAGTATCTAATACAGAAGCATAACCACTTTAGTACATTTTCTATTGAAAGCTTTAAACTTAAATATATTTTGAAGCATTATAATGTCCTTCTCAGAATAAAGAAGGTTTTACTACCTTAACTTAAATTCAGTACCTGGACATAAAAAAATACTTTTGTTCTATGTGTTAAGTGTTCTCAACTTCGAAAGTACTTTTAAATACAAAGACTTAAGTATTATCATAAACAAAAGGTTGTTGGTAGGCTTTTGTTTTTTGTGGCTAGCGGTAAGAAGTTTTTTTTAATCCTTATTTTGTGTGTTTAAGAGCGTCTAAAAATCTATTCAAGCTTGTTCTATATGCAATGGTCCAATCTTAAACATTTTGAGCAGTTTATTCTGAACAGTTGAAATGAAAGAACTTTGAAAATTGTTGCATGCGAACATTTTCAAAGTTCTATATCAGACATTTCGCACCCTCAGAACGATAGGGGCTTAACTCAAAAAAGCTGACTTTTGGGAAATCGCAAAAAACAAAAAAATTTTTGGAAGTTTTAACTTTGATCAGAATTATTTTACTCTTATTGTTAAAAATCTAAATATTTTATGTTTTTATAGTGAAGTCCAGACATTTTTCTTTTGATAAATGCCAAAAAGTATATTATTAGCGTTATTTATATATTTTTTAATCTTTCAAAATTTTTTGAGAAAATATGAGTCCTTATTATTCCGAAAATCTTATTTTTAAAAAGACATTTTTTAAAATGAGCCTATTTAATTCTGAAAATTTTAAGAAAAAAGATCTTTATCTCTGATTGATTCTCTATAAAACTAAACCAACCATATAATTATGGAAAACTTTTTGTATTAAGCCTTTTCATATCTAATGGTGACTAAAAAAACGTTTAAATAATGTTATTAATGAAAGGACTTAATATTTTTTTAATTGAAATAAGTGATATAAAGTAACAGAAATGACTTTAAAACCAAAGGCTTTTCCTAAAATTAAATCAGACAAGCAACGTGTCGTCACTAAAGTACCTAATTAAAGCATGTTATTAACAAAGATAATGATTTTGTTATTAATAAACAAGACATACTCAGAATTATAATAAAATCATTATTTTGGTTATTATTAATTTAAGAAATCTGTTTCAACACAAAATAAAACAAGTACCTAAGTAGATAGATACCTAATTAAAAAACTCTTGAAAATACGCATACAGTAAACAGTAGACTATTTTAGGCAGAGATTCCTATCTGCGATCGTACTGTGTAGACAACTAGACATACTAGATTACTCTCATTTATTTAGAGTCGTAGGTACCTATATACTTAAAGCGTTTATACTTAAAGGTATTCGGTCATCTGTAGTAAATATAGATAACGAAATAAACGAGCAACCCAGCTTACATTCAAGTATGTAGTAGTACCTATACTTTTTGAGGTAGGAACTCGTTATTCTTTTGGAATATTGATTTTATTACCTTAATATCGAGATAACATTTAAAAAATCTGCTTATATCAAAATCAACACGCCTACCTATTGTTTATTAAAAGAAAAAGTTATATACCACAATCAGGTAACACGTAACACGTCGAAAATATTTGTAAAAAAATAGCATATTAGACAGGAATCAAACTAGTTTTAACAAAGTATTCCATGTCATTGTGCTTTCGTCGGGATACGTCAGTAGGCTAAGAAAATAAGCTTTGGTCTTAATTTCAACATCACACAACTTCTGCTTTTTATTTCTCTAGTAAAAGATGTCGTTTTGGCGACGATACCGTGGTCTTGACAGAATCGCTGGAGGAAATAAGACAAATGCTCAGAGACCTCAATAAAGTTTCTCAACATATTGTGGGTCTTCAAATGAACATGGACAAAACGAAGATCATGTTCAACGTCCGTTTAGCTCCCACTGTAATCACTGTTGAGAACTCTCTCTACTCTTGAAGTTGTAGTCCAATACATTTAACTAGAACAGGCAGTCCGATTAGGTAAATCCAACTTCGAGAGAGAGGTCAGTAAACGTATCCAACTCGATTGGGTAGCGTTCGGTAAATTGCTCTAAGTCTTCTCGTCAAAAATACCACAGTGCTCGAGGCAAAGGTATACAACCCATGTGTGTTACCAGTGATGACTTACGGCTCTGAGACGTGATGCTTCACTAAGGACAACACTTCTGCAAGTTCCAAGTCATCCAGCGAGCTATGGAGAGGGCTATGCATGTCATTTCTCTACGGGATCGAATCAGAAACGAGAAGATCCACAGAAGAACTTCAGATTGACCCTAGGATTAGCAATCTGAAATAGCAATGGGCGGGTCAAATAGCGCGAAGATCGCACGGCCGATAACACAAAAAGGTCTAGATTGGAGACCGCGTACTACTAATCGTAGCGTGGGATGGCTACCTGCCTGGTGAACCGACGACCTAGTGAAAACCAAGGGATCTCGTAGGATGCAAGTGGCAATAAACGAGGCCTATGCTCAGCAATGGGCAGCTTTAGGCTCAGATGGATGGAATAAAAGAACGTTAAGTTGCGATATTGCCTTAATCCCAATACGACTGGAATATAGTTTTGAATAGAAAATGATGACTTACGGCTCTGAGACATGGTACTTCACAAAGGGATTTTTCCACATGCTCAAAGTCGCTCAGCGAGCTATGGAGAGGGCTCTGATCGGCATTTCTCTACGGGATCGAGTCAGAAATGAGGAGATCCGTATAAGAACAAAAGTCGCCAGAATAGCCCGTAGGATTAGCAAGCTGAAGTGGCAGTGGGCGCACTTCAGCACATAGCGCGAAGATCGGACGGCCGATGGGGCAGAAAAGTTCTAGAGTGAAGAACACGCACTAACAAGGGAAGCTTGGGACGGCCGCCTGCCAGATAGGGCGATGAACTAGCTATAACTACGAACTCATTCGATGCAAGTGGTATTGAAACCATTCGCTTTGGAGAGAAATCGGAGAGGCCTATGCTCAGTTGTGGGCAGCTATAGACTGAGAAGAAGAATTTCTTTGACGCTTGCAAGATCGTTTCTTAGCATTCAAGCCTGTGAGATACTGAACGTTTATTAGAGTTAATGCTGGCGCAGTTCCCGGTGTTGCTACTTGCTACTACCGAGTTTGACGGGCTAGAGCTGTTACTGCTGCCGCTACTGCCACTACTCATTGAAAATGATTTGCATGCATTGTCGAGACGTGAACGAGGTCTTCTACTAAATCGGTAAATCAGCATCACTTTTGTCTGCGTTTACAGGAGACATGCGGTAGTTTTTTTGCTGGCCGAATTCTAATACTATATACGTCTTACCAAAAAAGATAGCTGTAACAGAGAAAAGGTCTAAATAGGAATCCAAATATGGCATGTATTATTCTAAAAAATAACCATTACTTAGTCATTGAATTGGCATAAGAATATATTAAGGTAGGTAGTTAATAAGTTATATTTGTTTAAATTAGATAAGTATTCATAAAGATCTTTGAGATGTTAAGTTTTTCTTCCCATCATCCCGTAAAAAGAAAAAGTTAGTTTTTAGTACCATCTACGTTTGCTGTAGATAGTAGAAAATATTATTCGTAAATTAGGGCGCATCGGCACCAGCAATTGTGACTCACGGTTGCGGTTTGAAGTTTGTTTACGGAGCCGCAGCTTTTGACACGGAAGGTGATTACCAACAGCTTTAGCGCGTTTTTATATCAAACGTCAAACAAACGCGCTGAAAACACAGGAGTGGAAGCGCCCTTTTAGTTATGATTGACTTAAGATTTCAATATTTGTATCACGCTTGACGCATATAGGTACACTTGTAGTTGTATTTAAATAATCACTCGACTGTTTGCCTATCTGAAAGTACCAAGTAACATCTTATTATTAATATCATGTTTCTACACCTAATAACAGTTTGTATTAAAGTATCTGAACATAATTACTTACCTTTAACTCTATTTGCTAATTTCTATACACTTATTCTAGTATTTTATCAGATTTTGTCTTTATTTTTACAATTCAATTCGAAATAATAAGGTAACAAATACAATAATCGAAATTAATTTTCGGTAATAAATAGTCCAATTACATTATAAGACCGCTTAACTACATTTTCATATGGTACTGAAAAGACTTAAATTGAGATAATAACTAACAATGGAACATCTTCAAAGTATTAAAGAAACACATTTCGGTTTATAACTTATACTTATAAATGTTTTTAATAAAGAAGAGACCCAATTTGATATACTACTACTTTGTGTTCATAGTGTTAGGTATGAAAAAGGCACATTCACTAATAAGTCCTAGTAATATTCACTCCATTCTGTACATTACAGACCTATCAGAAAAAGTGCCTGTTCTAAATTAAATAACGGAATATATTTACCGTTTCACTTTGATAACTATAAGGACTCATTCGTTTTTAAGCCCGTTCACCAATAATAGAACAACGTCCTTTCTGTATCAATTTGGACTTAAAACTGATTGCATCACTTTCGCACTGAACCGACAAGGCGCGAAGTCTCAGAGTAAAAGAGACGTAAATATTTTTTTGGCTGTTTTATCATTGATACGTCTTTCTTTTAATATTCATCGGATAGAGCATACTCGATTTAGTCTTTCTATGATCGTAACTCAGTTTCGCAAAATTTTGAGTTAAGCCCCTTTCGTTCTGAGGGTGCGATTTATCCAAAATACTATCGTTTTTTAATATTTTTCTAGATCGATTGACCTTAATTTTTTATCAGTGGCTGCCAACTTTTTTTTTCTCCATACTAGCTCGAATGTTGAGTGTAATTGATACCAAAAATTTTACTATACCAATTAGGTTGGTTGCTCTTTAATCAAAAGTGCAGTAGTGAGAAGGATTGTCTCTAAGAAATAACGACATGATTGCGTAAATAAAAACTATATCTATAACTTATATAACAAGATATAATATAATACAGTAAATAAAATATACATAAAAATACATGACAACAAAACTCTTGTTTTAAACAACAATAAAGAGCTATTCAGAATCGCGCCTTTAATCCTTTTCTCGTGTTTCGAATTTATAAAACGAACTGACAAATGTGTTGCTAAGGAATATATAAAATATATGCAAATGTAAGCATTAATAAATAACACCAAATGTGTAATCTGGATAGCCTTGGGTGTAGATGTGTTGTATCAGGTTTTCGAAAATCACTTAAGTTTCGTGTGACTTTTTGAATCGTTTTTTAAGTTAGAAAATTGAATAGATAGTCTTGATTTGCGGGTTTCATTTGTTGCAATTTGTGTTTTATTGATAGAGGTAGAAAAGTGATTTTTGAACCGAATTGTATTACCAACTTACGTAACTTATGGTGTCTCTACTAGGTAAGAATTGAGCGCGAAAGAATTCTTATTTTTATAATATTTATCTTTGTATTTTGTAAAAAGACGACTTGGTTATTACATCCTAAGGCCGTATAAAGTTAAAATTACCATAGAATCTAAAAAAAAAAACGATTATCAAGTAAACAAAGTTTTCCTACAATCAAATTGTCGAAACAATTGATGGGCAATTGTTTTAAATCCGTCGATAAATCGATTGATCGTCATTTATTTGTCCGAATGAGTTTATTTTGTATTTAGCATATTCAATGGACCTTAAAACAACCAAGAAAGGTTCACATTAGTTTGTAACGTAGGCGTAAGTACTATTGTTCTAAATGTGAGAAACTTAATAAGGCATAGAATATCGTATTAGGCTACCAAATTAAAAAATCGATCAATCTTAATACAAACGTCTTCGGTTATGGTCTTCTCAATTTGTTAATGTTGTAAGATTGATAGTTTAAATAAATGATTCTAAACTTAGTACTTACTCGTACATTTAATGGTTTCTCTATTAAAGAGTTTTCTAGGTCGATGAAAACGTGTGTTTTTTTTTGAGATACAAAACTTTTTAGTTAGATTTTTTTTTTATTATGGTTGCAAATAGACTAACAAAATCATTATTCTTCCTTTTGGCTTTGTCTTACTAAGAGTGCGTTTCATAAAATAGTTCCTATGCCGCCATGTTGGCAGCATTGAAAATTTGTACTGCCACATTACAATCATTGTGTTTCGCAGTACAAATTTTCATTTGATTTCATGTAGTTACAGAAAATTAATAAAAAAAAAAACAAACACATTGTTCAGCTGTCGTATTTCGTATCTTAATTATAAATCTAAGAGCTAAATAAGGTTTTCATTAGTGTAAGTAGGTATGAGTCTAATCAAATGCTCCTCTCAAGAGACGGGAGAAGGTTAAATAAATTGCCATTTGGAGTGGTCGCCATGGATTCCTATCGTGGATTTGACGAAAAAGATCTTAATTGATTTCTTTTGACGTTACGACTACATGTTGATACTCGTGTATGTTCAATTTAATCAATAATACCTACTTTAGGTTTTTTAGTTTGTAAATTGTTTAAGCGTAGCGGTACATGTCAGTAGATGGTAAAGTCATTATTATCCCAGCCCTTGAGTCAGATATAACTGTCAGATAGACATAGGCCTCCTCCAAAGCTCTCCACAAGGCGTGGAGATGGTAAAGTACATAGAAACCTTGTTTTTACACACCTAGTTAGTTTAACCGACAATCAAACCAGCTTTTTTTAGCTATGTCTACTTTTAAGTTAAAATGAGAAGAAAATCATCATATCTTGGCTATTTATCAATTTTCTCGGTTTTGACCGATATTAGCTTTTCTTTTGTTATTTACTCACTTCTTCGTTTACTTGTGGTAACATTTTCAACCAAACCGACCAAAATATACCTTCGTCAACACTCTAAAATTTCGAGAACTCACCACCCCTGTCCGTTTCGACCAATTAATTCCTCGGACCGGATCGCAGGTACATTTTCTTTTTACGCAGGTAACCGGTGCACTCAACCGAAGTCCACTTGACTCAACTCCCAAGTCAAAAGTCTTTTCCCCTCTGATACCTTAGTTTGTATGGAGAGAGGGAGGCAGGGTAGGTGTTCTTAAACCAGTCTTCAGTGTTGCTCAGCCACCTGTGAGGTTTACACGGTTCTTTTTGTGTGCCGATGATAAAAGTGCTTTGTTGTGTCGAGAAGTTGTCTTGCGACGTCTTCAAGGTAAACGCAGTGTTTTTTATTTTATTTTATGTCCTATACTGTCTTTTTGGTAGCCATTTTTTATCGATCGGTTTTTGTTTTTTCGATTTTTCTGTTTGAATAAATTGACCATATTTTTACTACTTAAAACTAATCGTTGATTCAAAAAATCTATCAGTCATTTAATTACATATTATCTCAAGATTTTGTGAGTAAGATTTGATAACCAATTTCATACTAAAAATGACAAAACATTCGATATAAAAATAGTCTAAATCTATCATCCAGATCTACTCAAATCTACAAGCATTAGACCCTCTACAGTACGGTCGGAAAAATAAATCGTGACGACTCACGTAGGGTTTGCAAAATAAGCATTTTCACGTCGCATGTGTCATCATAATGTATTCATTATTCAGAGCGGGGTTCAATTCATTCACCTGACGCACCTGCTTTGGTTTTTTCAAGTCTTTGTGTTAGTGACATCTTTTGATGGGAATGTGAGGTTTTTAAACCTAATTTTGAATGGTATCTGAAGTGGATGTATTTGTGCCGAATAACTTACACGTACTTTCTCATAATTTGTGCTAAGTTGTACGTACGTGTGTAATTAAATAATTAACTTAGCTACCTACTTTTATTCAGTGTTTAAATAAGAATAATAAGTGAAATGAAATAAAAATTGGTGAAAATCAAATGTTTTATTGTTTCTTTTAATTCTTAAAAAAAGTAGAAATCACAATACTCGATTAAATGACAAAACCTAACTGTACAAGTTAATATAGTACAAGATAATCAACAACGAAAAAATAGCACAATAAAAATTAAAATCAAAACCACAGACATAGCAAGAACTAGAACTGATTCATAATTAACTTGGTAACGCATAGTAATGATAATTACTGGTAATAATGATGTTACTAGTAGGTACTTTATCCCGGACGCAGTAGACCAAGTAACTAGAACTGCAGTCAATGAATTTATGAATCTATTTCTACTTACTCAATGAACTTGTGTTTGCTAATCGATTGTGCTGGATTTTTTATATTGAGTCTAGACTGTTGACTGGGTTGCTCAAACTTTTTAAAGTTACGTGGGGTTACGTTTGTTTGTCAAGACGATTTTTGTGAAAATGAGTCATTTTGTTATCAGTTTTGTGTCTAAATAGGTATTTACGAAGTCATTTATTAATTTATTGGAAAACCAACAGCTTCAATATACAAAATAGAAAATTATAAATTAACAAACGAGCCAATTACAGGTTTTCACAAATAGAAACATAATAAAGTATTGACAAAGCACTTATGCATTGAAAAAATAGCACATATTAGATTAGATAGATAGATTTAGAAAGGAAAATATATAAGTATGGTAGGACCTGAATAATAGTGGTCTTGTTATTTATTTAGGTTTGAACATGTTGCGGGTAATTGTAGAAAAAGTCAAAATATCAATAAAATACAATATTCAGTGCCTATTTCACCGTCTACAGATAAAATTTAACTGCCAGATAAACCTATGTCCATTTCATAAAACAGGACGTTTTAGACAGAGATAGGTATAAAATATCTGTCAGATAAATTTTATCTGTAAATGGTGAAACAGGCTAAGTTTGATTAATGCAAAACCACAGATAACCACCAAAAGCAACAGACTTGCTACTAATCCTAGACCAAAGAGATCGCAAATCGAATCTACTTTAAGGCAAATCTGTATAACCCCCCAGTCACACATCACACATTTTGAGAACCATTTCCAAGATTTACAAATTAAATTAGCGTTCGTTTTCCACGGATCCTCAAAAGGGGAATACAAATGGTATCGTTTGAATAAGACGTGGTTCGAGTATGAACCTGCAGGTGCACGCGCTAATCGAGGGAATTACGTTTCGCAGGGTAATGATGGCTTTAGATGATTTGATTTTGAACCGGGTTCGAAATGATGTCGGTTTTCAATTATTGCCTGTTTTGTTACCATCGATTTTGATATTTGGACCTAATCCCCCTTATTACAAAACGAGGTTTAAAGATAGTCCGATGTTAGTTCGTTTAGTTTGACCGCATGACGTTTTGTCCATAGCCGAAACGTCAAAAGAAACGAACTAACGTTGGACTATCTTTAAACCTCGTTTTGTAATAAGGTGGAATAAGTTATAATTATACGTTTGTGCTGTATTTCCTAAATATAAAAAGTATTGAGTCTTAAACTATAAAATTGTTGGTTAAAATATGTGTAAAAAGTCAAAATGTGTAAGTAATTACCGATTTTGAATAAAACATTTTTCATTTCCCTTTTCTGTTTGTAGTTTAAAATCAGATGTCAATGAAACTTATAATTGTTCAGATGACCTGATAAGAGACTTACCTTGTTAGGTATCGTAATTTGTAATGAAGTTATACCTTGACCATACCTTATTTGTATAAAAGTATAAAAACGACGTCATTCTTTACTTTGTTGACAGAAGGACTATTAATAGAACATTTATGTTTACCTATTTGCTAAAACATTAAATTAAAGAAAACGTATTTTCAAAAAGTGCAATGCGATGGCGTATGTGTCATGGTATCTACACATCAAAGCCTTTTTTGACAGCTGCCATTCGTATGACGAAAAGCCGCTAGCCTAGCCCGGCGACATGCCTGCGGCTTTGGTGTGTAGATAGCATAATGTGTAAATACTCTTTATGGAGTTGTCACATTATATTAAAGAAAACGTATTTTCATAAATGGAATTCGGTGGCGTGTGTGTACGAGTAAATTCTCTTTTTGGAGTTGCCAGTGAAAAAAAAACATTCTTATTTTTTCACTGGCAATTTTAAAATAATTTTTTCACTATGTGCGCACGAAATTAAATTTTATTCCCAGTATATAGAACCTAGGTCACGTGAATAGTGATAAGTGTAAACGGTTTGTCACAGTCTAGAAGATAGATCGGGGATACCAGCACTAAGGTCGACGTCGTTTAGGTAACTCCCGATTTTATGTGCCAATCGTGAAAACATGTCTTTGTTGCGGATACTTTAAAGGAAATTTTCTTTCTAAAGTACGTGTCAAGTTAAATCTTTGGTAAATGCTGGACAATCTTTAATAGAGCAAAGGCAATTTGGAGTATTGCAGAAGCATATACTAGGTACATAGTATAGACCAAATGTGGCACCACCGCACAAATGTGGTGTACCTCAATGTGTCTTTTTTATTTAGTGAGTTTTAAACTTTAAAATTAAGCACCATAAAATGCTATCTAACTTACTGGGGGGGGGGGGGGGGGGCTATCCATTGGTGATTGGATTGGTATGGCCTATACTATAGTACCTACGTAGCACTATTTGTTGTACTGCGGTATATGGTATAGGTGTACATTTTTGTATTGAGTATCATTTATTATGTCATATCTCAGTATCCATCATATTTCTTTCATATTTTTGAAATTCAATACCTACTCAATTGATTTATTTGCACCAAAATTCAACAATGACTACTGAGTGTGGATGAAGCAAAAGAGGTGTGTTTGGATCGTAGCAAGTGGAAGGAAGTGGTCTCTGCCTATCCCAATAGGAAAGAGGCGTGACGGCTATGTATGTATTCAACAATTTCCTGCATTTTTTCCATCGCAATGTTTTGCTCGAAATTCAACATTCGAAAGCGTAATTTGTTACAATTTTAAGCTTTAAATTCCTGTAGCGCGAGTTACTTTAAAGCGCACTGTAAAATGTCAAAGCAAATCGAATTTCAATGCTATTAAGGTTCTCTTTGTAGATTTTCCAATTACAAAGTAAATGGATCGTTAGCTAGTTTGTCATTGGAAGTCTCTCTTTAGCTATTTGTATTTAGAGAAACACAGCTGTAATATAGGGTGACTTTAAATAAGTGAACGATAGAAAAGAATATGCATGTACTTGTAAAAACAAACAACTATTACTATGGGACCAAGGTCGAAATCATAAAAAAGAAATTGTTCCCCCATAACTATCAGATCATACATTTTGTATGGGGAGTTCAGCATTTTTTGAATTATTCCGCCCTGGTCCCATAGTAAAAGTTATTTGTTATTAAGAGTATATGCATATCCTCTTTCTATCGTTCACTAATTTAAAGTCACCCTGTATAATTAGAAACTAAACTGTAGGCCTTGTGGAACTAAGCAAGTTTTCTAAATTATTCTAGGTTAGAATCAGAATTAAAAAACAAATGACTGTTTGCACTAATTGTTTATCTTAATTGTCACATGAAAAGCTGATTGCAAGACCATTTTCATATAATGAATACGTAAAAAGTAGCTTTAAAGTTGCATCAAAATTGTTGTTCTTTTTACGAATTTGAAAAAAAAAAATAGATGTGTAATCGGCTTTTAAGCATACATTAATTTTTTACCTTTAAAGTTGATGTTAATATAACGAATTTGAATTAAGAAAGATGTACATAACCGGCTTTAAGTGCTTACTTATAATTTCTTTTTCTTTTGTTTTTGTTTGGTACAATTTACATTATAATTGCCCCAATATCGTTAAAGGTATCATGGGTCCGGATAAATAAGAAAAAGTTTTCCAAACAGATCAAAGTTTCCGTAAACACTTCAAGTTTGGAAGGCAATGAATGAACAATTTTAATTGGCTACTTTTTAACTTGTTGAGTGAAAAACAATTTCACTTTTGGCTTTGATCTAGGGCGGGCCGAGTTTCGTATAAATTGAGTTATTTAATAACAACACTCCTTTGGTTCTTCGGAATATTTTCTTTAAAACTTTACTTATAAACACCGTCGTGTAATAGGTTATTTTATTTTTTAGATGGATTTATTTATGAGGCTTATTTTATCTTTACGCTATGCGTTCTTTTTTATATTTAAAAAGTATACCTGTCTTGAGTAACTTGAACTTTTCCGTGTTATTTACCTTTTTGCCGAAAGATAAGAGAAAAAATATACTTATTCATTTTTACGTTAATTTACGTCTGTATTTTAAAAACAGGTTGATAAAAAAGCTAAGTTAAAAAATAATGATTAAACATAAGTAGTATTTACTACAAGAAGCATAACTTTAAAAAAACAAACATTAATAAAGTATGCAAAATGAAAAGGTTTATTTTATCCATTTCAGTTAACAAGCCTTTAAATAGTATACCTAATCTAATCTAATTTAGCCATTTGTGTCCCACTGCTGGGCAAAGGCCTCTCTCCTCATCCGCCATGACTTTCTGTCTCGAGCTTCCTCCGCCCAGCTACTTAAGAAGGTGTCCAGCTCGTCCCGCCACCTTTTCCGCGGTCTGCCGCGACGCCGTTACACATAAATACACACACATCTACATAAATAAAATAAGAAAATGCGATACAAGGTATTAAATCCTGAGATATTTACAACGTGTTGGATATAGCAATAAATTTACTGACTGACACTAGAGTCGAATAAAAAATCCACGTCCCAGTGTGGTCAATTGAGGACTTGAGGCCCTGTAGTAAAAGTCAGGCTTCTATAGATACCTGTAAAATTTAACTTGACAACTAGCGTCCAAGACTTTGTATGTACATAAAGTGTTAAGTTAACTCGGTCGAATAATAATTATAAGATAACAAAGTTGGTACCAATTACAAGGAAGGCTGATTTGAAATCGCACCGTCGCGTCTTCTTCTAAATTTTGACTACGAAAGGGTTAGTTTTTATGTCTATGAAGTTTGCGTTTAATCTTACTTTTTAATACCGAAATAATTTTAAACTTTGGTATATTATTCCAAGTATTTCATTGAGGACTGATCATCGTCATTAATTGATGAATAAATTCTATCTATCTATCAGACTTCACAGGAAATTCCCTTTGGCTAGTCCAACTCAAGACAGACTAAGATTTAAACAGTCATCCATTCCTATATTTCAGACTTAATCTTCTAGTCTAGACGTTTTAATAAATACACCAGTTATCTCGCAGCTACGGGACCAGTTACGGCAATATTTTGAGGCCTCAAGGCTTCTTAATGCGGCCCTTGATTTGTCTAGGAGCCTTAGGCTATAGCAAAACTTGTTCGGTGTGTATTGAATAAGCCATTACAAGAGTTTCTACTGCAATCACTAGTTCCGTAAAAGGGAATGGCTGGCTACAAATGCTACAATTTATATCGCGGCACAGATGCTCGCCCCGAATCCGCCATCTTGAGCTATCCATGTGGTTTGCTTGCTGATTTACGTTCTTATTTCTTTTTTAAATGTATTGGCGAGTTAGGTTTTAGATTTGGTGTTGTTTCGGTGATGAAATTAGTCTTTAAGAAATCAATATGTAAAGGCTTCTCCTATATTTGACTGTATCTATGTGCTCCTTAACTTACCTATACCTAAACATAATAAACATATCGTACTTAGTTAATTACCTATGTTTTTCATTTGAAATACAAAACAATATTCTTATAATACTCAAAAGTCTTCTAGGCACTGACATAGTAACCAAACTTAGGTATAGATAACTTATTTCGATCAAATTCTACAATCACATTTAATTTATCTATAGTCCGTTGCCATACCATCTAACATATAAAAAATAGCCTACATTATTAGAACCCTAGGACAATCGCCAGCCGTTACGTCCTTCCATCGCTGTGATTGTGGAATCCATTTAAATTCGATGGCCGATCCTTTTAGTATTCACGAGGAGCCGGCAGTTGCTGTATAAAGGTGTTTTTTGTCGCTACTACTCGCCGGAATTGCCTTGTGGGGACGTGATGTGAACTTTGTATGATGAAGTGGAGCTTGATATGTTATTGTTCGGATGATTTTGAAGTTGAATGGAAGTCGCTTGTTACTGCGGTTTAGGTTTAAGATAGGTTTCGAATAGATGGCTATTTAAGTTGCTTAATCAAAAGGTAATAACGGAAATGTATTACTAATTTACTCGACTTACCATCTATATTTCAAAAGACTATGTAAAAATTGACTTTTTTAGAATACTTGCATCCCTTACTCTATATTTTAGAAATATTAAATACCTACACTAGGAAATCTTTCGTTTTATCAGATCGTGAGTCAAAATATTAGTCTCCTAAAGGCACAAACTTTTTATCAAGTCTAGCATCGCGCGCGACAGACATCGAAATAGAAATGATTCATACACTGAAAATGTAGATTCTAGTTCGTAATATTAATAAAAGGTTCGCAAAGCATGTTCTAGACTTATAGCGAACTTACAAAGGCATATAAACAATTGAAAACCCTAGCAGCCATTCCGGTTATACGTTCAACTTATCACACAACAAATCTTTAAACAAATGACCATGTGCCACTAAACAACGTCCGAAATATCAATAATGATAGTATCTAAATCTGTTACGGAAATCCGCAAGAACATAAGGATTTGTACACTATCAGACTGTTGCCTTGGCTGTAGGACTTGAGGAATTATGCACTATCAGTTGCATTGCCGCCGCGGCGGTTTAACATTCCAACAGGCATAGGTAATGTTATAATAAATAAAATGGGCGTTCCGACCGCGCTAGTGTACAACCGCTATAACGATGGCATCTAAAAAGAAATACCGCAGGAACTTAAAACTTAAACACTTGTACACTGAACTACTGTTACATTAAAATAGGCATACGTAGGTACCATAAAACGGGCATTTCAACCACTATTGTAAAACCGTTATTACGATGGCATCTAAAAAGGAAAACCTCAAAGAAGTATGACTTTAGGATATCCTGACATTTGCGGCGTCGCTCGGTCACGGTTGGCAGACACGATGTGACCTTCTGACTTCACGTGAGATGTAGATAGAGGAGGTGAGACTTGCCTGGATTGTATCTCTAGTCTCTAGATGTCTGAGGTATGTAGGTCTTCACTTAAGGCAGTATTCGGTCGCGACGGCTGTTTGGTGTCACTGAACTTTATTCATAATATTAGTTGGATAGAGAATTGTTTTATTCAATATTATGATAACACATTAACATAAAAGTTATTCATTAAATATTGTGTCAAGAATTTTCACTCATAGAAATACTAGCTAGTAGAGTTAACAAAAAACTTTACGAGTACAAAATCACGTGCCTCACCCAACCAAACACAATAACCAAAAGACAGTCTGCAAAAAAGTGACGCCTAAAAATCATCTATTCACAATAACTCATAAATACAACAATGAAGTATCTGTCCGTTTGTATAGGCTTTTGAACTTGGCACAATGGATTGTTCACAAATTCTTGGCAAGGACGCCAATTGGCTTGTAACAGGTAGATAGGCTTATAAGGGTGTTGAGGATTCCTATTTTGTAAAAATGTAGATTGAATAGAATTAGCCGTTGCGCGGGCAGTTTTGGAGCGATTTCAGATTTGTCATTTGGCGCCAATAATAATTCTTTATGTTTTCCTGTAAAGACTATTATTAGTATTGGATGGGTATTTGATTTACTGTTTATCTGCTTTATAAGTATTCGTTTAAAATCTGCTTTATAGTCGTTTAAAATTTTAGAGTCTATTATCATTTTTTTGACACGAAATTAATGCTACGAGTATGACAAAAGTCAAAATAAGTCCAAAAACGAAGATTAAGACCTCTCTAAAAAATATAGGCACTTCCATCAGTAAAACAAAACACGTTGAATAATAAAATAACCTTTTGTAATTTACCGTTGAAGGTATATGAAAATCTTTAACCATGAGGAAAATTCATCAGCGTATGGTTTGTGGGCCGCTATTTCCTTCACACTTTGCTGCCATGGCCATTTAACCACCATTTTCTTTAGACCTGTCCTCGGATTGGTATTTAAGGAAAAAAGTTTGGGTGGTAACATATGACAGGTGTCACAATATACTGGTTCAATGCTTCACATAGTGTATTAACCTAACTAAACATTTCCGCGAAGCCGTCTGACGAATATCTTAACCAATCTTTACACAACTCATTTGCACTTCAACCACTACGGTGGGCCGTCTATAAGCCACCGCTTTTGCCTAGAAACATTTTTTCTTACAGTTTTTTCTAACACTTTTTGTCACCTTTTTTAGTACCGTGATTGGCGAGACAGATCTTTTTTTTTAAGTTGTACTTTTTTGAGTGTGTTGAACCTAGCATTCGCACTTTGTATTTTATTCAAGTACCATTATTTGTTGATGAATAATTTTGCATATCAAATTGTGAAATCATTCGTCTGTTAGTGAATTATAGTTTGGTTAGTATTTTGGCAGATAAATGGCAAAATTATGTAGGTAGTAAGAAAACGTAAATCTAGTCGTAAAATGTAAGAAAAGCAAAACAAACGACAATCGTCACAAAGAAAAGTACCAAAGAGTTATGACAGGACATAAAATTGAAATGTAAATTATTGAGTGAGTACCCCTACTTTAGGAGTCTTAAAATAAAGAATAACAGTAAGTAATTGGTTTCTGTGTAAAAATAAAAATGAATGAGTGCTTTTGCGAGACTCTGTTGATTTATGAAAACGTTGCTCTTTTACAAACAGAATGAGAGGAAATTATTTTATGTTTAAACTCTCATGTTTATTTTTCTTTGTTTTTACTTCACAAAAATAATGATTAACGAAATAATTGTCGGCATTTCTTGAGCGTTGACCTGCTACATCATTACATTGAAACAAGGTTCATTACATTTGACAGTCAACGACATTACGTCATCTGTTATTTATTATGTACATAATTTTGTATAAATAATTTTGTCATAAAATAATTTTATTGTATCAGTAGATTATTATTAAATACCAATAATGTATGTAAAGTTTACATACTTGATTATTCAGGGTAAAAACAAAGTATTAAGTTCACTTATTCTCAAACAAAAGTACGAGTAGTCACTTAATTAGGTAATAGTTATAGATAAGAAAAAGGAATCTTCTTCCATTTTCATTCTCTTGCGGCTAATTTACTTTTTATACCAGATTTATATGGCCCACTTTTATAAAGTAACCATCTGAAAGGAAATGGGCTCATTAAAAGAGATCTTATTTGAATATCAATAAGACTTAAATTGGGTTCTTCCAATTCATTATTTTGAAAGACTTTCGCATTTTTTACTTATTTATTTAAGTGTGTATTTGCTTGGGATAGGTCTTGAGTTTCATAAAATAATTGTAATCTAAAATTAATAGACTTTTTTTTTCTACGTTTCAGGTGACATGGCGATATTACACTACATGGCAGAAAATTCAAGACACAAGATGAAGATCTATAGAAAATCTATGTGAAAATCAAGCTATTTTAATGCACGCGCTCTTAAATTTCATTAGATAGGTACTTTAATAACTAACTTGAGATCCCATGAGTATTAGCTTTCATAGAAATAGTGTTTCAAGTTAATTCATGCGAGTTCTGTTTACATCACTTTTGGTGCCTCTTCTATTTAAGGTATCTGTCATTGAACTATTGTTTTTGTTTTTTGACAAATGAACTTTGATTGTTTATTTAAAGAACATTTAAAAAAAAAAGAGTGTTAAAAACTCCTTTTATGTGATTCGCTGTTGCAATAATCACTATATTAATGTCGAATTTTCTTTATCAAACTTTATTACAACTATGTATATATGTAAAAGTATCTATTTTACCACGGCCATCGTTTAACACAGTTTTAAACGTATATTTTGAAAGTTCTAGAAACTTCTAACTTATCTTTTGTTTATTAGATCAGACCTTGTTGTCTTTGGTTTCCTTATTACCCTACAAAATTAAATATTTGATATTGTATTCCAAGTATTTTGTTACAGTTAGTAGGTACCTAATGTTGGAATAACTCTCGTATGAATTAATTCTAGTAAGCTCTTGTTAGTTGTTGCTATTTATTAATCATAACTTAATTAATCTTTGTTGGGGCTAGAGGCTAGATATTTTTTATTCTGGGGATTTTAACGCTCTAGAGCAGTTGGATCACAGAATTGATCATTTCCTCAGTGTAACATTTGATGTGCTTTGGCATTCGTGTGTGAACTGCCAAAATATTGATACTCACGGTTCGGATATGACAAACCGTGAGTGTAGTCCCTACAATACGATGAGCTTTAGTCAAAGTCAAAAATATATTTAATTCATAGGCATCATCATTATATAAAAAAAAAAAAAATTAAAGTTAAAATTCGCTAAAATTCGCAAGGTGCAGTTTCCCCCAGAGAAGAACCTAGCAAGAAACTCTGTGAGGTTGCTCTTTTCAAATAAAGTTTTACAATGTTTATGTCTAAGGGCCACGGTAATTTTCTTTTATAATTTTGTAGTATACTTGGATGCTATTTAGTTATTAATACATTTTTAATTTCCACATAAACCTCCAAAACCCTTCCAACAAACTTCGAAAAACATAGAAAAAGGAAGAAAGAAAAAGACAACAAGACTATCTACTCCGAAAATCCAACAAGAAAAGAAGACAACTATACACCATAAGCTCCGTGAAGAAAGAAGCAGTAGATTGGTTAATTATCTTTGGTTATCTAGCTGTATGAGTAAAGAGACGTCATAAAGCTAGGTTACCGGAGTTAAGTGCCATCTACGACGACATTACAAGAGCTGAGATAGTCCAAGAAGTCAAGATGTGCTACGAGTTTGCGCCGATTCCAAGATATGACACGAAGTTTCGCTGCTGATTTGTTTTTTTTTGTGTTTAATTTAGTTTGTAGGTTCTTTTTAAGTTTAGTTATAAGTTTGTAAGTAATATTATGAAAGTTTTAGTGTGTAAAATGTTGTTATAACAATGTCATCAAGTTTCAATGTAAAATTTTGTAAATATCACAGTTGTAATAAAATTCTTCCTAAATTAAACACAAAAAAAATTTAAAGTAGGAATTCATAAGTCTGTTTTCAGTGGGTACTTTTAGTTGTTTATGGTTAGTTTATTATCATGTGAGATTGTTTATGATACTTTTTGCTAATTTAAGTATTTTTCGAATTTTGTTACATAGTAAATAGTATTAAGAATCCATTAGTTGGGCCGTACTCATAAATGCGTTTTGTGGAGTTGGAAAAAGTTAATGCTTAAACGAAAGCAGCAAAAACTAATAGATTTATGAAAAAATACCTATATTAATTAAAGTTATTTTAAGCAGCTTTTGTAAGGAACTGGCTTTAAAAAATCTGGTTTAAACGCCCACTATGTCTGGGTCTAAAAGCTTACGCCCATGTACTTATGTATTAAATGATTTTCTTGTTTTATTTTCCCGTCTATCGAGATAATTATTTAAAAAAAATATAATTAAGGAAACAGCAGCATAAAGGTGCTACAAAACGTAACTTTAGGTAGAAATTTCCACTAGTTACCTATTTTTTTAGTTTGCTTTCATTATTAAGGACCAGGGCCCAACTCCAAATCAGTTGACACAATATTCGAATTTAGTCGCTTCGATGTTTAGATGCTCATATGTTGTGACAACTGATTTTGAATATTCTTCTAATGAGAACAATGTCTGTAATAATATGAAAATTCAAAATGCTCTGCGCTGTCCTCGTCAGATGTGCGCCGTCGCCGGCCCTTAGAGTGGGTACCTAAAATAATTGACTTTCATCGTGGTTCTAATTGAGTAGAATTGACCCAAATAAACCTCAAAGATATTAGTGGGAGACACATTAAAAAGAAAATCGCGTCTCCCATTAAGAAAATTAAAGTTTTCCAAACATCTATCTGGGTTAAATATATCTTGGCAGTATTTCCTTATTACGTACCTA
Source organism: Anarsia innoxiella (assembly GCA_947563765.1). Taxonomy (NCBI): domain Eukaryota; kingdom Metazoa; phylum Arthropoda; class Insecta; order Lepidoptera; family Gelechiidae; genus Anarsia; species Anarsia innoxiella. Next base: position 10,591,976 of record OX387393.1, on the reverse strand, counting down.
CTTCCCTCTGCACTAAGTCTAATTTAGTTTCTGTTTCATTCAGAACGAGTGTTGTTACTCTGAATTTATTACCGAAGTTCTTTATTGAGATTCACGTTGTTTCACTGTGGATGTTTATGTCTTTGATAGCAATAAGCTACTAGGTACTTAAAAGAAGGTACATAAATACGGCTACTTAACTTAAAAAGTATACTTACTAGGTACACACGATTAAGCCGTTACAGAAATCGGTAAAAGTGAGAACACAATTTCTTGCTTGTCCATACTAATTTGAACTAAAAGAATAAATAAATCCTCATCAGGACCGGACCGCCTCTGTCCAGCGTATTTCCCCGTTAAAGCGTTTCCTAACATCAACGCCTGATAAAAATATACCAGCAAAAAATCTTTCATGCCGCACTGAGATTAAACTTTAATAAGGCGTCGCAAAAGAGAAATCCCAATCTTAAGATTTTTAACGTTATAGATATTTTCCTTACCCGTAGAAATTACATTAACGAAAGGTAATTTCCTTACTGTATCTTCTTTCTTTCCTTAATTTATGAGAAAATGTAAAGTTCCGTAATTTCGAAGGATTATGCCTTTATATTTTCTTATTTTGCTTTATTTTTGTCATTAACACAATTTTACCTACTCTGCAAAATATTTCATTTATTTTGCCATCAATCTTTCTACTTACTTAATTTGTAGGTAAGGGAGTAAAGTATTTCACAGGTTTCAATTTCATAATGTTAAAAGTTTGTATTAAGAAGACTGATGAATGTGGAAGAAGCGAAATGTAAATACATCACTACTTAGTTTTTTGCTAATTGCACAATTAAACCCCTCTTAAGTACCTACATAAGAAGTATCTACTTTTTTTTTAAGCCTATATTGTCCCATTGCTGGGCAAAAGCCTCTCCCATGCTTCTCCACACATTTCTGTTGGTGGCGGCTTCCCACCAATTTTCCCTAAATATGTTCAGGTCGTATCTACTTATCGTGTAAAATGTCAGTTGACCGCGATGTTTCAATCGATACGTCAAACCAAATAGAGCTATGGGTGTGACAGCTTGTCGGGTGCGCTGCATATTAGCTCCTAATGGATATTGGATAGGTACTCGTATTTGGAAATAGGTCAGTAAGACAAAGGAAACAAATCATTAACAATATCGTCTTTTCCTTTATCCGTAAAATAATAGTTAAATGATTCTTCACAGTTCTACAAGAAAGAAGGTACCTATAAAGAAGTAAGTAAAGCAGGATTTTTATAAATAGAATAATAGGATTGTTTTGTTTTCCATTTTCAAATTCTGATTTTACCGAGATAATCACAGTACACATACATATCTGTCACGCCTCTCTCCCATTAGGGTAGGCAGAGACCACTTCCACTTGCTACGATCCAAACACACCTCTTTCGCTTCATCCACACTCATCAGTCGCCTAATACATGCCCGTCGACTTAGTATACTCTTGACTTGGCCTTTCTTGAGCAAGTCCCCGATTTGATCGAGGTACGTTCGTTTTGGTCTTCCCCTCCCAACATTACCATCTACTCTTGCCTTGTATATCTCTTTTGTTAATCTCCTTTCGCTCATTCTTAATAATCACAGCAAATAAGTCAAAACCGAGTTTTAAATTAACCCAACTACTTAGTATGAAAGTTATGACTTTGAAAGACTTTAATTTAAATATTTGGGTTATACAGTTGAATTTTGATAGTGACTTCAAACCAGAGAAATAACTACCTTGATAAGTACGTTATAAAACCCAGTTTATAGTCAAGTACCTGAGAGTAAAACCCATTTGCAAGATTGTAGTTTTATCCGAGATAAAATTCGAAGCGATAAAAAATCTTAAGTAATCCAGGATGTTTCTCATTGCTTTTACAGTCGTTCTAGCTTTTAATTAGTGTTATAAAACGATGGACTAACGATGTTGGTCCAACGGCCTTAGGGCTTAGCTTTGTATTCTGTTGAAGAGATACTTAATTTGAAACTCTGTTTGTATAAGCGCGTGAACTATTCAGGCTTTATGTAAATTGTTGCGATTTGTTTTGATATAAAGAAAATTTATTTGATTTCTTTGTTTGCTTTGGGGAGAGAATGATTACATAATTTTGATTAGATAATTCTTGTGTAGAATTTTAGGTACATATGAAAGATTTTATATTTACATTAATTAGTTACTATTCCTTCTTATTATTCCTTAATTAGTGACTTATTATTCCAATTGCCATTTGCAATAATAATAGCCTACCTATTAGCTAAGTAGAAGTTAATAACACTTATCAATAGAAATATAGTTGTACATCAAATAGTTTTTTTTAGTTTAATTGCATAGAAAACTCACGTTTATTCTAACAATAGAAACTAGTCAATCGTATTGCAAATGGGAAAATTTTCACGTGAAAAGTGCTTGTTACGAACAGTCGAGTACTAGGCAAGCAGAAATTGGAGGGGGCTCTTGGCGTAGCAGTGTGCTACGAAAATTGCATTTCCGAACACCCATCGAGATATAAACACATGTACAATAAATATACAGGTGTAACAAAGATGTACAACTCTAGATATGGTAGCCTAGTGATTTTAGACATTTAAGCTTATAATGTTTATGATTGAAAGTAAAAATCGAATTGTATCCTCCTATAAAAGGTATGGCATTCACCTCAATAAACGCCACTCATTAATTGACTTTGATATATTTTTTTACGCCAATAAATGCTTATACGACTTTATTTTGAAGATACTCATTTTAATGAATATCACTTTGGATAAGAGCGATTTATAATCATATTATATTAGAGATTCTTTACAATTCACCAGATTATAAAGGTCTATCTACACAGATCCGGGCCGTGCCCGGGACATGTCCGGGCCGTGGCCCGTCAGGAGGGAAAACAAATACGTCATCATGACAGCGTGTGTGAACGAATCCATAGAAAATGTATGGAATGATATTTTTTCCCTGACATGTCCCGGACACGTTGTCACGACAACGTATTATTTGCCCTCCTGACGGGCCACGGCCCGGACACGTCCCGGGCACGGCCCGGATCTGTGTAGATAGACTTTTAGCATAACATGTCACTCTATATCTTCGCAAACTAGAATACGAGTATTGTCTGCTTTCTAAAGCTTGAAAATGTGCGGGCGGATGTAACTGCAAACTTTGCTGTTATTTTGTTCCAGTTTCATACCAGAAATTACTCTAAAGCCAGGAATAGTTACACGGTATGCCATTGCATACCGTTATAATGATAAGTCAGATGTTCAGACATTTCATATCGCCCGAGGACGGCATGGCATAACTTTGATGTATTTTGCTTTGGCTTTGTTCAGAAATTTCATAAGCTTGCTTAATATTGTGAGGAGTCGCTTTAAGTCGGGTTTGGTTTACTAATCATTATTACCTTTACAAAGCAATATGCAAAACTACCTAGTTTTCCAAGTTCAGTACGATCCAGTATAATTCAAAAGTTGCGAAGGTTTTAAAAGGACAAGAAAATGTTTATAGTTAACAAAGTTGTGTAAATAAATTCAGTTTATCATTTATGTTTCAACTAACTTAAAAAAACAATACGTTAAGATGTATCTTTATCTATATGTGAATGAATAGATACTCTATTCTGTGACCTACTTACCTAAAAACGCCATTAACCATCACAAGATTTAGTACTTACCTCTCACCTGATACCACGATGAAGTTGTGACGTCACTGGAGCGTATTTCTAGGAAATAGCATCGGCTTCGTTGCACATTGCAGCGACGCGACGCGCCATGATTCATGCATGAGCTCCTCTCCTGTAAATAGCTGAAGGAAATGTCATTGCGAACAAATATTGGGTTTTCTTAAGGAGCCTTTTGACGTGTGCGAATGAATCCTATAAATGTCTAAAGTTTCTGCCCATAGATGTGAGATTTTTGGATGAATTTTTGATAATGTTTCACACAAAAGCTAAATTCGTATATTTCAATTTTACAATACTGTAGTTTATACTTCAGCATAATACCTAAATTATCAATTTTTCAAGAAATCGTTTAGTAGCCGAAGACGCCAAGGCAGGTAGATTTTGGTAAAAAATAAGGGTACATTATTACCCAAAACTTTTAATCACACAGAAAAACATATCTTATAAAAACAAACGCGTTAGTCACTACACAATGACTTTACAAATCCCTTGTCATCTTTCTGTTTGATCGCGTAAATCATTTGTCATTATCGTCCATCACGTGTATGTCAAAGGCGATGAAATCCCCCTTTCTTTCTTTAACCTTTTATCTAACATAACTCGATGAAGCGAAATAAAACGGCGGAATCAAAGTTTAGCTTTCCTTTGGGACCACAAATTGGTTTCTTTTTTAATCTTTTGGCAACAGATCATCTTATCTTATCAGTTATGTAAGAAGTATTTAACAAGAAGTTTAAAATCTTGTTTTTAGCCAGTTGCAGAAAGACCTTTAAGGTTTATCTATACAGATCCAGGTCGTGCCCGGGACGTGTCCGGGCCGTGGCCCGTCAGGAGGGAAAACAATACGTCGTCGTCATGACAACGTGTCCGGCCCAGATCTGTATAGACCTTTAAAGTAAAGTTCGTAAAGTCAATTGTAATTAGATTTAATGAGTCTGATTACTTTTCTGAACTTCTTTACGATTTTTATGTACCTATAATTAAACTAAAAAGGTACATTTTCTTTTATAATTTATTACTAACTTTTGATTAATTTTCTTTATTCATTTTAATAAATAATTTTTCGAAAAGAAATTGAGGCAAATGAAAATTTTTGAAAGCCCAATAAGTAGGTACTAAAAGTTCACTTTATTATGATACCCGTTAAATTTTGTTGAAACGCGAGATTTTCATGAAACGTTAATTGCGGGAGCCAGATATTAATTTCAACATTTTCATATTAACATAGATGTAAGTAATTATTTAGAATTAAGTAAAACATAATGTAGGTATCTTTAGTATGGTATCTACTTGAGTAGGTTAATTTTAAAGTTACCCACTTAAAGATTAATGACACATAATTTTCATGAAAAGTTCAGTAGATACAGAAAGGAGAGTTCAAAAGAAGTTTCATACGTTTCCGCGATTTTAATTTTACTTGTATTGTCTCGCCTAACTCATACCAAAAGTGTGTTTAGGTATCAAATTAAAACCTTAAGAGACATTGCAGACAAAGGCGCGTTTGCGGAGCGTACGCGTTTTTTTTCCGCTACCAAAACGCACCCATGCGTTTTGACAGATAGTCTAACAGCCTGAGAGCCCTATCTTCCTCACGTTCGGAAAGCTGAATATTCTTCTATGTGTATACCCAACATAGGTATGCTGTAATTAAATCTGAATTTCCTTAAATTCATACATTTTTAGATTTTTCAAAGTAATAACTAAGATCTAAGATCAACCTGCTTTTGACGCAAATAAAAATAGTCATACTTCTTAATATGGCTAGTCTTTATTACTAGTTTATGCAAAATCATTGAAAAAAACACAATATTTTGCTATGATGAGTATCATCGCTCTTTCCTGCTACAACTTCCGTTCCTATCTGTAATGTGTCAAAACGCGCGCGTTTTGGTAGCGGAAAAAAAAACGCGTAGGTACGCTCCGCAAACGCGCCTAGGTCTGCAATGTCTCCTAGGAACAATATAGTCGTAATATTTAAATTAGCTAAAATTGCCGAAGTTTCCAAGGTATAATAAATCAGTGAAGCCTTTACCTTTATCTCGGTATTGAGGAATAATATCCCATTTAACTTGAGTAATGGCTATCTACAACTTTTATTACAGTTTACTCTCGATGACAGATTGAAATTCTTTGGGATAAAGCGGATCAATGTCTGGTACATTGAATACGAAGTGTACTGAATCTTTACCAATTTAATTGCCTATGAAGTAAGTGCAAAAATTCGAATAATTACTATTTTAACGAATTCAGTAAGCGCAAAAACACACGGTGAAACGCAACTGCAATGCAACTGAAACTGCTAGTTACTTTTGAGTTGCATCGAAGTTTCTGCTATAGACTTCCTTAGAGAACCACACACGACGCAACTAGTTTGAAACGTTTCGTTTCAGTTACGTCTCAAAAGTAACTATTAGCAGTTTCAGTTGCATTTGCGTTTCACCGTGTGTTCTGGGTCTAACATTTAAGATGATGAAATGAATTTGTATTTAAGTTAAAGATTTAAGAACGCCTCTTTTATGAAATTATTGTTACTGAAAATAATTGTATTATATTCCATTAAATGAATTAGAATCAGTTTCAAAAGAATTCAAATCGTAAAGTTACGAAAAATATCTTGGCGTAACTTGTAAAATGTTGATTCATTGCCGGATTAGCTTTCCGTGTTTACTTTTGCGAAACAAAGAGATTTCACAAATGAATGCAAAAACGTTTTTTTCATTCGAAAACTCGGATGTAATTTTTCTGAAACGGATTTGACTATCGCAACAGCTTATCTAAATGGAAAATGGGTACTCTGCGTCTTATTAGAATGACAGCGTTTGGCGCACGCGTGAAAATAAAACGGCGATTGTCATTGCATACAAAACGTGACAAACACAACAACGTTGACATGTTCAACGCGTTCTACATTTGAATTTAGCTAGAATATTTTGTGTAGCTGGCTGAAAAGTATCTACTAGTTTATTCTTCGGGTATTGTGAGACGTATAATTATGAAAGCTTGTCAATCAGACATTTTATCAGGGGATGGACTCTTTTTCTATATAGGGTGTAACAAAAAGGGGCATAATACCGAAACACAGCGATAGTCCTCATGAAATTGAACAGCTTTCCCCAAGGAACATGGATCGTAATTAAGTACTATCGCTGTGTTTCGGCATTATACCCCCTTTTTGTTACACCTGTATAAAATTACACTCAGTTATGATTGATATTCAACTAGGTTTTCTGACAATGCTGTTACCTTTATTCTAGCATTGGAAGCTTTTAAGATAAAAGGCATAACCAACAGATGTTGGCCATTGCTTAATTAATTAGATTTTAATTGGATTATCTAATCAAAAGTGTTCAGATCTTATTTACCTAATTTGTTATAAATTACTTACCATAAACTGTTTAAAATGCTTGGTTATAAACCAAGCTTGCTTAATTTGCTTCAAGCATCAAGTTGTAAAGCAAGCAATTTAGTTCCAAGTCTAGTGAGTGCTTGAAACTTAATTTCGCTCCTGCCCGGATGTCACTATGTGTCTCTGCTATTACAGAACTGTTGGTAATTAATGTACAATCTACCGTGATTTACAAAAGCTCGCAATTTCAGTAAGAATTAGATTGCTGATCCGTCGGATTACAGTTGTATGTATTTTTTTTTTTTTTTTTTTTAGCCTATAGTGATTAGTGTGATTAGTTTTATTAGTGATTGGTGGGAAGCAGCTAATAACAGGAGTGTTTGGAGAGACATGGGAGAGGCTTTTGCCCAGCAGTGGGACGAAATAATTAAAATTAATTACTATAAAATAGTATATTTAATTACGTAAAAACTATTCAATTATTGACAATGGGTATTAAATAAAGTAACAGAAATTGTAGTTAATTTTGTGTATTGTACAGAGAAGTAGGAGAACGAGGTTTGACAAGCCCCTAGAGGAATCTATGTGCCTGTATGGGAATTGAAAATTGCCTTAAAATAGTAGTATTTTAAGTTTACTGAACAGTATAAGTAAGTAGATAAGGTTCTTATTCGTACATACCTAGATATCCTTTGGCTTTAGTTGTACGCGATGTTATCACGGTTTTTATAGGAAAGTAGTACCTAAAGTAAATGAGTATTTGTTAAAGTTCCGAATTCAAATAATTCTACGTATTTCCTTATCAAAACTTCTATTGTGTTATAAAACAGTTATATAGGTACTCTTAATATCGCACATATACGTCTAGATGCGGGCGCATTCTCACATCAAACATAAAACCTCCTTATCTAATGCTGTTTGGATAGAAAATACAATAAAATTACCCGTGTTTACCTCTTTGATGTTCATTCACTCGAATTGCAGTGCACTGCCGCGAAAGAATGAGATAGAACGTAAAACGAGTTAAAAACCTTTTTGTGAAGAGGAAAAAACGCCAATTTAGGTTTTGTTTAAGTAGACGTTTTTCCTTAGACGTTTTTCCTTCGCTGAAACTTAAGTTTATAGCTAGATGATTATATTTCATCAAGCTTTTTAGGTTAACAAGTTATTTATTTATTCTATATTGATATTGTTTTTCGCCCCCCCATACAAAATGTCCGATCAGCTGATCGAGTAAGAATGGGCGATCCAAAAATTTTTTTCCAGTTACGACCCATGTTCCTTGGGGAAAGTTGTTCAGTTTCATGGGGACTTTCGCTGTGTTTCGGCATTATACCCTCTTTCTGTTACACCCAGTATATTGATATTGTTTTAAAGTGTTAATAACAAGAGAATAGGATATTATCTTCAAGTTATAACCTTCTCTTCTTCGTCGTTACACTATTGACAGACTGATCGTGGTTGTCATTTCAGTTGTTAGTGGCTTGCCTAACGAAAAAGGGTACCTAAATCCTCTTGAAAAATATAATGTCAGTAACAATATCTTTTGATATTTATGTATGTAAGTAAATAAATTCGCTAATAAGAAAAGTTTTCGTACAAAAGTTCTGTACAACATTAATTTCTGTTACTAATTACTGAAGTATCTCAGAGGTGGCAGCGGTATTATCAAATTACTAAATTAACAAAGTTTTATCATTTCGAATGGAGTTGCTTTTGGACTACGAAATTATTTCGTAACGCAACTGCTTGAGTTCTGCGGGATTGTTAATTAAATGTGTTTTTCTAAGTCTTTGTTTAGTATTTAAATAATTACTTTTCCTGGCAATTCCACTCGTGTACTATCACTGTCAAAATCATTCAACTGTATTATATGTATAACCCAACTTTTTGTTGTAAACATGTCAGTGTCCTAATTTTCATTTTGACAGAAATGCATTGTATTTGGTCGGGTTATACTACTTAGGTAGGTACCTATATCCAAGATAATATAAATCTAGGATAATAGTATAGATATATACTATTTCCGTGGTTTTGAGAGTAACTTTAAACAACAAGGATTACCAGGAAAGACAGAAAATGTACAAGTATTTCAGAGGTCTTTTTTCCTTATTTCCACGCTTGGTAGATTGCCTTCAGTGAACATATTGTCAAATATGTTATCATTTACACAAATTACATCTTTCAAACAACAATTTGTAAAAAGAATATGGCTCCGCAGTGACAGTGAGTTCACTGCCGTGACCAGGATTCGAACCTGGGTTACTACGGCCACAACGTAGGGTCCTAACCACTAGACGATCACGGCTGCCGGAGCTGTGGTAGTTGAGGCGAATAATTCGAACTCTTTAGTCAAAGAAATTAAATGTAGAGCACTTTCACTTGTTTCATTGCGCGGGCGATGCTTTCGTAACTGTTACTGGTTGCTGCTGTGGCAAAACATGACGTTTACTGCCTAGGGGCATTATTCTTTTGCTAAGCCTGCGTTGCATCGAACGACTCTATTCAGTACCTAGTATGTTATATCGTCCAATAAATAGTTATTTTCTTCATGTTTGCGTATACATTATAAGTTAAACACTCTTGAAATAAAAACTTTTATTAATTTTTCTTCTAAGGGCGCTTACGCAGTTGCAGTTGCGGTTTGAAGTTTGATATAAAACTGTGAGATAACCGCTTGTCGCGGTTCTCGTTTTTCATGTCAAACGTCACAAACGTGTTAAAACTGCAGTTGCTACGCAGTTAATAATAAAATACATTTATATAGGTAGTTTCGTTAGTCCAGCATATTGTCCGGGGTCGAAAAACCTGTAAAAGAAAATAAATTATTTATTTCTATGTAAAAATCACGTGAAAAATTAAGTCAATATATCAGTTTCATGCAAAGTTTAAAAAGACTTACCTGAAAACAAAATCAGCGTTTCTGTATATGGCTGGCGGTAAGCTAATTTGTTTTTTTATATTGTATTCAATTGAATCTAAAAAAAAGGTACTAAGATTGGAAAATACAGCACGTTGGACTATGTAGGTAGGTATTTCGATTATTATACATTCAGTTTGAATTACTAAAGGCTATACCGGACCTACATTTGGACGGGGCTCCGCAAGCAGTGCGATTCCCAGTTTAAATAAAGCATGAAAGATGATTACTGAAAAATATTTTTTTTGTCGAAGTTTTAGCTCTTTGCAAAAAGTCTGTTTAATAAATAGGTCGGTTAACTGAACCTGAAATATCTCTTACAGAGAAATAATTGTTAAACTACGTAATTAACTGTGAAAAATATTAAACTTACTAATTGTCTGGAACATTGATATAATAAATAACGTCACGTATAATAAAATAACTTTAAAAATCATTATTTTAAATAGATTGACACCGCCTTTGTTAATTTAATTCTAAACCGAATGAATTGATATCGGGATATGTTTTCATTTGCCGATTAATAGGAACCGACATGGACATTGCAGTTTTGAAAACCAGACATGGTGCATGATTATGATAACCAAACTGAATCCGAGGATAAAATCTTTATAAACGAAACAAAGTAACTATAAATGTCGAAATATAATTTCATAAAACATAGGATAATGTATGGTTTTCATAAAACAGGGATCAAGGTCAGCCTGGCAATTCCAATACGGTAAATTCACTGTCAAAAGTGTCAAAACCATTCTTCTGTCAACTGTAAAGCCAAAGTTTTTCCCCCTTATTACAAAACGAGGTTTAAAGATAGTCCGACGACGTTAGTTCGTTTAGTTTGACGTTTTGTCCATAGCCGAAACGTCAAAAGAAACGTACTAACGTTGGATTATCTTTAAACTTCGTTTTGTAATAAGGGGGTCTAAATTCACGTCTATCAACTACATACATAATTTTCATAAATACAGGATTTATTTATTTATCCCGTACATGGATTATTGAAAGACGATGGTAGGTATAGTACAGGGTACAAAAAGATACAGCATTCTACATAACTATTTATAAAAAAATTTATAGACGCAGACCTCATAGACAGAGAAAGAGACAAATGCCAGCTTGAGGGCTGGATAGCCAGTATTTTTTTAAGTTAGAATTTAGGAACTTGTAGGTTCCTAAATTCTAACTTGTAAGGAATTTGTATTTAGTCGTGCAAGTGGCTGGTTGTTTTGTGTAAATCTTTATGCATGTCTGTGGCAGCCGAGGCGTAGTATAATCAGACTAAGATAGAGCAGTGTGGTTGTTAAGGAACCAAAATACAATACTTCTGTTGATTTATAGTAACAAAACTAAGGCTACTAAGTATGTATGAGTTACGTGATTCGTTTAGAGAGGGAGTGTCAATAAGTCAGACGGGAATTAGGTCATGTTCTGGGGGCTTAGCATGGCGAGCCGCGACAATTATCTCACGCATGCTGTCCTTATCACATTTAATACTATAGACAGAGACGTAAGCGTGACAAACGCACGACAATGTCTTGTCACAGAGTGCCATGCTAAGCCCCCTGGTTAAGTTTTGAGGGTGACATTCGCTCTATCTTGTCGTATGTCAAATCTGAATTCTTTCAGGGGTCCACGTCTGCTTATTTACAATAGTCTCAGTTGTGTGTCGGCAGTGTCAATGGCATTTTTGACACGTTTGGTCGCAATCAGTGTAAGCCATTGTTTAGCAGAATACCAAATGTGTCAAGAATGTCACTGACAACTGAGCCTATTCTAAATTCGCAGACTTGGGCCCCAGAAGGCCCGTAAGTATCATACTTAAGTAATAGTTTATCTTCGCCCTTAAAAGCGTACGTAGCACAGTTCCTAGTTCTTCGATTCTTTTACGATCATGTCTCCACTGAGGTAGAGCGTCAGCAAATTTAGTTTTACGGCGCGCAGTTTTACAGATTTTCGTACTTCCTCGTAATGGATCGGGCATATGTCTTGGATATTTGCTTTTTATTATACAAACTTTAGAATTTATATGATGTAAATTTGTTCAGAGTTAAGAATGAAAATTTCTAAGTACCTACTTATAGGTCAATGAAACGTACTAGCTTGGAAATACCATAAAACATTCTTTCCAGTCGATTATTTAACTGGTTTTAATAAAAAACGGCTTCCGTTTTGATTTTTATGTCCAGATTTTTATTTATATTGCTTTTTTTCTAGGGAACAATGCTTCAGCTAGCTGAGTATGAACTCCGTGACATGACGTTGTCATGGGTTTGTCACGCTTGTGTCTCTGTCCATAGTTTTAAATGTGATAAGGACAGCATGACTTGAGATAATTGTCGCGGCACGTATGCTAAGTCCCCTGAACTATTTGTAACTTCTGACGATAAAATTGAACCGTAGTTTTACAAAGCGGGTTACCTATAAACTAGGAATAAAAGAAACACTCCGCCGTGACAGTGAGTTCACTGCCGTGACCAGGATTCGAACCTGGGTTACTACGGCCACAACGTAGGGTCCTAACCACTAGACGATCACGGCTGTCGGAGCTGTGGTAGCTGCGACCAAATATCGAATGTCTTTCTGAAAACTGGAGCACCTTTCCATTTGTGACGGTTTGCGTAATGCAAGCGCAAGGTAGATAATAAAAAGTAAAAGAAATTGACACAGCGCGATAATCATACTGATAAAGCAAAAACATGGAAGTGTGAATATTGATTTTGGTAGTAAGATGATTTATTAAGAACCATTGCGTAAAATAAATTATCTGCAGCGGGGAAAAAGTTTAAACAAAACTGTTTTCAAAGTCACAAATTCTAATGCGTAAATGACCTAATTATAGTTGAATTGAATGTCATACGCCATACACCTTTGATTGATCGAATTGTGAAGAAACTTTGACAGGAACTGACGTGACTTGACGAGTTTGTTATTGTTCAGTGACGCCTCTAATGTTCTTATAATCACTTTTTGTGCGTGGAGAGGAAATGTGTAGAGTAATATTATGGAGCCTTAACTTAGGAAGAAGGGCTGCACGTCAAGGTGATTGTCATCGAGACAAGTAAATATCAATGAATGACATAGTTTTCAATGACTTGTGACTAGCAATAAAAAAATATAAAAATAAAAATCTATCAATGACTTGTAAGTTCTTTCTAATTTGAAGATAGACATATTAATATTGACAGCCTATATTTGTAGTAAATAATGTGAAAATGTCTGTTCTCTTTTACGATCAAACTAAATACCTACTTAATTTTATTCTTCAAGTATTTTTGAGAACCCAAAATAGTTGTATTAAAAACCTAATATTTTTACCACATAGATACTAAGTAATACTAACCTACATTCATAGATATCTGTCACACACATCTCTTCTTAACACGCTCACTGCGTTATGAGGTTGAATAAGCCACATGCGTGACTTCTCGCTGGTGCGGCCGTCAAAATCATGTTCTTTCACTCAGTGCGGGTGGCGACTATTATAACATTTCCTATTAGTACGACAAAGACAAATATACAGAATTACTTCTCTCACGAAATCTAATCCAATGACGTAGTTAATAAGATATGAGGCTGAATAGGACTCAAACGCACTGAATTGAAATTAATCCATTACAGTGCGGAGTGAGGTCGAATCTGTCTCAAGAAATGTAGGACTCATAGCCGCACGGAATGAGGCGCGGGTGGCGCCGGCGCCCGCGCCTCTTAGCTTAGTATTGTGACATGTATCGACGGGAATTATCAGCAAAATAAGCAGACTTATGATGACGGTCACGTTTGGTTGTATGGGATGAGGTATCTGTACGTTAGTATTATATTATCAGTGCTTACACTAAAATCCTTAAGTATCGCTAATTAAAATTATCGACTTTGTCGTTTTGTACATATTTCACACGATATGGTGTTGCTTTAAACTTTGTGCTTCAATTAAACCCTGGTCGTGGATTTTTCTTTACTTCTGACTGCTTATTCAAAGTTAGTGTTCAGCTGGTTTTTATGAAATTGTGTTTTTCAATTTCAAATTTTAATTACAATTGTTGATTCTTAAGTGATTTCTCAAATAGAACACTTTGTAATCTATATGCTAAATATTGGCATTCGCTTTGTCTCAAAAGGCCGAAATATTTTAAAGCGAAATCACGTTTACACTTTTGCGTGTTACTTTCTGCCCACTTTTGGCTGGTTTATGCATATTGCTACAGCATGTTGTGGTTTTTGGCTTGTTATACCTATTCGTAATTTAAACTTTTTGTTAAGAGTTTAAATTTCCGTTTACAATTCCAGATTCCAGATTAAGTAATGATAAATGATTTTTATCGAAACTGCAACTTTCTTTTATTCATCACTAGTCGAGACTCAAATTGTACTTTCATTCAGTGCGATGTGAGGCAGAACTGATGCCATATATATTTTTTTAATTATTTCAATATCAAAATATGATAACTTCCGGCGAAGCTATATTTATCTTGAACAACACTTCAAGATTGTAATAGTAAAGTTTCAAGCAAATATTGTCATTTTTGAGCTATATTTAAGGTGTTTTTTGGAAACAACATTTTGTGAGGCTGAAAAGGTCTCATACGCACTGAAAAGAAGTACAAACTTGTCTCGAAAAGACCTCATTCGCACTGGCTGAAAGTCTTTAAAAAATGGCTTAGCAGCTAGCGTGTTAACTAAGTAAGTAATCATTTTACTTAAGTAAGTAATCATTTTACTTATGTAAGTAATCATTTTACTTAAGTAAGTAATCATTTTACTAAAGTAAGTAATCATTTTACTTAAGTAAGTAATCATTTTACTAAAGTAAGTAATCATTTTACTTAAGTAAGTAATCATTTTACTTAAGTAAGTAATCATTTTACTTAAGTAAGTAATCATTTTACTTAAGTTAGTAGTAAAAATTTTCGTTAGCAAAACTAGTTGACAGTTCCGCAAGGGATGCAAACAAGCTACTCAGTTAAAGATACTTTTTGTCTACAAGTTTAACCCTTAGTATTAACAAACCTTCTCTTAAACCATACCCGCTATGGGTAGGGTTGAGGAGGAAACAGTTGCTCAGACGGGTACAGTGACTCACCATCGGTTTGTAAAGAAGGAAAAGAGATACATTCATCTCTTTTGCACTTTTCGGAAGCTTTTGGCATGCTCACGCGCAAGTGCAAAAGAGATGAACGTATCTCTTTTCCTTCTTTACAAACCGATGGTGAGTCACTGTACCCGACTGAGCAACTGTTTCCTCCTTAACCATATCCACTCGTCCCATGTTTGTCATGTACACCTCAGGGCCCAAGGTGACTGCAAACACAATTTTCCTGGATAATTGGAAATAAATCTCGAGGCTACATTTCGACGCCCCCCGCGAATAATCCGGTAATAGAAAAATCCAAATTTTACAGGAGAAGCAAAAAACCTATTTTTGTTAATAACTCAATAACAAAATAAGTCTCCATAGACATTTATACATCAAATTAAAGCTAATTTTTGTCGCTATCTGTTTATAATATTCACTTGTACTTATCTATAACAGCTTTTTAATAAATTAGCTTCAAAGATTTTACAATATTAAACTGAAGTTCCTCAGATCGGTAATGATGCTTTACGATATTATTCGTGTAAATTTTCATTTTTGCTTTCAACAATAATATTATATTACTTGATTATTCCATGATTTTTTATGTTTTATTAAATCCAGCAATACGCAAGTGCAGTGTTATTCGTCTCGATTAGATAGATTACATTTTTCAGCATTGCTTATTAGTATACTTTAATAAAAATATATGATTTGTATTATGGTATTGCTTTATTGTTATGTTGTCATAAGATTGTACTCTAAAAGTGTTATTTTGTTAAATATTACAAGACTTACATATTTTAATAAAAATAATAGTAATATACTTTAAATTTACAGCTAATTAAACTATAATACTAAAAATTAATTAACATCCATCAACAGAATCAGTCAAAAAGACCATCCTGCATAGCAACCGGGACAAACGAAGGTACCCATAACGCTAGCAATATTCCCCTGCTGTTAAGTTAAGCAATGCGTTGCACCAGGTACGATGCGAGTTGGCCATCTTCTCCATTAGTTATCAGGCGTTTGCCGAACTCACCCACGAATCCATTTACCTCTAATTAAATCCATTCACCATACTCCACAGACCTCCACCGCGAATGGCACAAAGGAATAGGTCTGCAGAAGGGGAACATACTTTGTTTGCTTGTTTTTGGGATGCCGTCGACTCCGCTATCGACCCGGCCGCACGCAAATGTGTGACAGGTGGGAAAAAGCAAATTTGATGACACATGTTGCTTCCTATACCAAGCAACGTGACCTTTCCATGGCCCGAGAGTTAACCCATCCGGCCTTTCTCCGTCTGTCTGGAACAGACCAGGGGGCTCGAGAATACACGACACTGAGATAGACTTCAAAGCCCGTCTGATGACTTCGTTGAGCAAATGGTGGCACGGAAACCGTCCAGCTGATTTCCTGCAACCCAGTCCGTGATACTCTTTGCTGTCTGCCTGTGCCCCACAAACACAAATATTTGGCTCTCAAACATCACATCCGAGGCTCAGAGTCACAGCTGTTCTTATAGATGAGTAATCTAAAGCAGAAGGGCATGGAGCCAAGCTCCTGATTCAGTAGATGCTGCTTTTAGACGCGCGACATCACCTCCAACAGCATCCTCAATCAACCACTCATTACACCACGGATCGTACCCACTGGCGTTGCACAGCTTTACTTTCACGATGCACGAAGTTGTGGCACATAGAAGTCCAGACGCTCAAGGCCTTTAGGAGATCACTAGATTGTCACCATGAAGTTTAAGTATGTTAGCAACTAATCTGTGTACCCTTTTGGAAGAAGTCAAGAACGTCCATACACCGGTGTCCGCCATTCGCTTAAAACCTCCTCCACCATAACGTATCGGCAACGACGACGCTTGCACCCAATGCGCTTCATCAAGACGTACGTTCAAAATATTGGTGGTTATTTTGAACGTACGACGTGATGTTGACTTCCACCTGGCATATTTTCTCAAGAAACAACTATGTTGGAGAAGTTCTCAAGGTGTAAGTCAATTTGGGGACTGAGAAACAACTGCGAAAAAGAGTGAGAGCCACATGAGCTGACAACTGCTGTAGATGTTGACGACCCCGGGTAAGCATCAATATTTTATGCTCCAAGGCAAAAATGCCCGCCAGTCCAAGGTTTTCACATCCTGCAGT
Source organism: Anarsia innoxiella (assembly GCA_947563765.1). Classification (NCBI taxonomy): domain Eukaryota; kingdom Metazoa; phylum Arthropoda; class Insecta; order Lepidoptera; family Gelechiidae; genus Anarsia; species Anarsia innoxiella. Next base: position 10,574,804 of record OX387393.1, on the reverse strand, counting down.
AATTTCTGGAAAAATGACAAGTACTGGTCGATTCCGTTTTCACACGAATACAACTCACACTTTGCGTCGTTGATAACGAAGCCCAACTCCAGCAATTTGGGTACCAATCTCTCATGGTCTCTGGCAAAAACCTCCGGGGGCTCACCGGTCGTGCCATCATCCAAATACGACAAATTGATCGGCGCCTCCAAAGAAGTTATTAAGTAATTGGTTTATAATTAAGCTGAACAATAGTCGCCCAAGAGGATCGCCCTGTTGTGCTCCAACGTGCTCTAGACGCAATTTTGTCTCAATTGTAATAAAGATAAGTGAGGGAGATGTAACATTGTGCAAGAAAAAGGCTTGATAAAGAAATTTTATCCTTCGCCTCGGTCAATGTTGACACTATTAAATGCGTTTTTAATAATTACATCCCAGTCATCCAACGTGTAAGTACGAGTAGCAACGACTAGTGGCCTTACATCACGCGGTGGTGTGCCAAAAAAACTGGCATAGGACAAAAAAGTCTACCATACAGCAGAACAACCAAGCTTTGCCACCAGCCGGCGTATTTGTAATAGGATATGATATTTATGATATGAAATTAAGATGATACAGAATAATATACATCGATTAACTATTAATACGGTTTGATTATTAAAATAAAAAAGCGTAGGTACTAACTACAACCATAAACAACCTGTATGCTCTTATTATAGTAATATTATATTACTCGCCAATACTTATAAAACTTTTACACGAATAATATCGTAATTAGCGTTTACCGTACAAGTCCCATTGAACTTTTTACTAGAAAAATATCGTTATGACTTTTACTGTCCTCAACTTTGTAGAGATGTTATAGTAACATACGATTATATTTTTATTCGTGTAAAAATCGTTATCATTGTTGGAATAGAATATACCCGTAAGTTTTTATATCTCCGTAAATAACAATAGGAAAAATCTGAAAAAAATTTACAAGGTGTAATACGGTCTCAGGATTCAGAAAAACGCATAACACGAAAAACTCCATAATAGCCTATTACCGGATTATTCTTGGGGGGCGTCGATTTGTAAAACCGAGTTACGAAACTCTGATATGGAAATTGCAGGACGAGCTACTTGGAAAATAAGTTACTTTAGACTTGCGTTTTTTTTATTAGCCTATTTCGTCCCAATGCTGGTTTCTCCACAGAGTGACATGACATATGCTGAGTGGAGTCCTTTTCCCAGTTCTATCTCTGTCCTGTATTTTCCTTGTTTCTTGTATAATTGTTTTTTTAATTATTTTTTAGCATAAGATGCTATTTTATGTTTTATTTGTTCTGTTTTATTTTAATTTTGTACTGTAACTGAACTGTGAATAAATGATTTACTTACTTACTTACTAGATGCCTGTCAGTTAAATACAAGTGTCAGTTACTTACGTAAGTGTATTAAGAATTTCTTTATTCTAATTTATTTATCTGTAGCAAGCTGTTAAAATCTACAATAAGATAAATCATCCGTTGCTTTTACTATTAAAGAAAAGATTATATAACTTATAAACATGGTCGTACTGTACCGTCTTGTTAGTCGATCGTGAGGGATCATTTCTTAGGGGCATGCCTTTTACGACTCTATCCCATCGGGACATTGATTAGGTGAAGTAAATTGTTGGAAAAATTGATAAATAAGGCCCTATTATATTGGATAAATGGCTTAGTTCACTTTTTAGAGGTTTTAGCATTTTACTTCTCCTCTGATAACTTCGAAATATGACTTACACGGAGAACAATCAAAAGAAACCCCCCTCCTACCATACACACACACACATAAATAATATATTTAATAATAAGTTTTAAAACATGCCCTCATATTTTCAATAAACAAACCACACCGCTATCGTCAAAGACTGATTTTACACGATTTTGTAAACAAGGGACGCAATTCTGATAACGTCTGCATACATTTATGCTTATGGGTTGTAGGCATGTACGGAGAACGTGACGAGAATAAAATATTTTCTCTATGTTTGCTACTTTCAGACTTTGATGAATAATCACTGTTTCTTTTTAACAACTCGGGCCCAAGTCTGCTAAATTACAATGTGTGTCAATGAGAGCGTCAATGTCATTTTTTGGCACATTTGGTCACAATCAGTGTAAGCCATTTTTTTGCAAAAGACCAAATGTGTCAAAATGCCGACGAAAAACTGAGCCTAATTAAATTAGCAGAAAACTCTTTGTGAGAATTTATTATTAGTAGACGTACTCAGAGTGTCCCTTCTGAAAATTTTCTTATCTATTCACGACTGAATCAGCAGTAAAAACTTTTCCTTGCAACGCAAACAAAACACAACGTCGAGTCTCTTTTGTTTTTCCTTGTTCAATTTTATTTTACTCAAAGACTATTTATCTATTGGACTAAGCAAAAATGTTTTGGAAATCGTTATCAAAAAGCAGCAATATTAAAACGATAATAATTATTCTCCTAAACTTCCGAAATTAGCATGACTATCTCGTGCGCTGTCACAATTTCTTTTACTTATTTTATTCGCTTGCGCTTGCATTACGCAAAGCGTCACAAATGGAAAGGTGCTCCAGTTTTAAGAAAGACATTCGATATTTGGTAGCAACTACCACAACTCCGACAGCCGTGATCGTCTAGTGGTTAGGACCCTACGTTGTGGCCGTAGTAACCCAGGTTCGAATCCTGGTCACGGCAGTGAACTCACTGTCACGGCGGAGTGCTACTTTTATTTGGAAGGAGCAGGGTGACCTACTTTACATTAAAATTAAATAGAGTTCTATATATACATCAAATATTTTGAACTTTTATCAACAGTAATCAGTAAGAGCCATAGCATACGGACATAACGCGCATATACCTACGCAATTCGAAAGCAACCTTGTAACATACCTAAGTCCACGGGGCAATCGTAAAACGCGCGGATTTATTATCAATGCAAGAATCAGCGCTCTGAATTTTGAATTTAGAATAAAAATTAGAAAACTCCATTTGCTATGGCTCTAAAGTAAACAACATAAAATACAAAAACAAAAGAAACACGAAGCCTACAAACCTTGAAGAAGCCATAACGGTTTTTCCAATTTGTGTCCTAGGCATTTCAATTTAGGTTTATTTAGAGGAGGCCCGAATGTTCTGGAAGGTTCGTATCTACAGATTGGGTACAGTAACGTCCTCTTATCCGGGTTTACGATGTGATCACTGTTAACCGGATTAAACTGGTTACGTGTGTCACATGTTGAGGAAGAGTTTTTCCGGTGAAATAAGTTTTAGGAAGATTTTGTTTGGGGGCGGTACTGGTGGTGAAAATCTTTTTCGTGTTTCTTGTATTCTTTTTAGAAGAAATATTATTTATTGAAATTGAAGGTTTTTTTTTTCATTATGTAAGTTAGAAGTTAGGTAAGCAATTTGATAAAAAGAGTTGAAAAACTTCGCATGACACGAATGAGTATTGGATATTACATTCTTAGCACTATTGAGCTCTCGTTCCTATAAATTAGATAGACCCAACTTAGCTGACTTGTGTTATATTATAGACACAATTGGCACTAATAAGTAAGTACCGTTTGCTGTCTACATACGAAAGCCGCCGGCTTTATTGACAGTTGCCATTCGTATGACGTAAAGCCGGCCGCTTTGGTGTGTAGATACCATTAGAGAACCTATCATCTCAGCACATATCAAACTAGTGTCTCCATAAAAAACTAGACCAGTAAAAAAGCGTAGATAGGTATGTAAGTCAGCAGAACATAAAATTTAATGGCAGCTATAAATGCTAGTTAAACGGAGTGTAAGTAAAGGCCATCAAACGCCGACTGATGTCATGACAGGAAGAAAACTATTGGAAAAGTCAGTGATACCTACTTATATACATACATACATATCCGTCACGCCTCTTTCGCATCGGGGTAGGCAGAAGAAAATTCCCTTTTCGTATCGGGTCTAGTTTTTATCAGACAGCTGTGAATAGCTTCATATAAAATGCTCTGACACTGTACGTATGTACATACCTATCTGTTACGTCTCTTTCCCATCGAGGTAAGCAGAGACCACTTCTCTCCAGTTTCTACGATCTATACATAATTCTTTCGCTTCATCCACATTCATCAATCTCCAGAGTGAGCAAGTGAATTTAGATTAAGAATGAATAATCTCGTTTGTGAAGTCTATCATATCAGCGTGTATACCTAAGTAAGATAGCTCTTAATTTTCCAATATAAGTCCTTAAAAGAGATCAATAAAGTAATAAGTCCTTTGTAAGCTGAATCAAAAAATATAAAGGTTTCAATTTTTATTTATTAAGATGAAACTGAAGCCATCAAAGGATTTGACTCTACAAAATGTATTGAAGCATCAACTTTGCAGAGTATGCGAAATATTTTTTAAAGAAGGTTTTATTGTGCAAAGACGAAAACTTTACTCTGAATTTAAATTTATTCTTGGCCTACCTAGAGGTTTGTGTGTGTTTAAAAGATCGCAGTGTAAGTATTCGTTAAATAAGTTAATTTAATTGAAGCTAATTTTTCAACAATTCTTGGACATACCTTTATCAAAAAAAGTCAACATTCTAAAATTACTAAAAAAACTAGGGTTGCAATAAGTAAGAGTATTACTAATTCATAGCATCGAACAAAATTATGTACTTAACTTTTCTTACAATATTTTCAATTTAAAAGCATGTATTTCGTGTGTTTTATAACTTAAGGTAGGCAACCCCTTTGATTTATCTAGGCACGTGTTTAGAGAAGGAACCTACATTCTAGTCTAAGTATTTAAGTATGTATGCTAACTGAATAAATCTCCCACTTTTCACCTCCTTAGAAACCGAGTATTTACTCGTAACACTTTGTGTACCTAGTACGTGCGGTAACAGGGAAAATACGTCACAGAGTGGTGAGTGCGTCACGAACTCACGATTCAAGTAGGTTTGTGGTTGCGGAGGCGGTGAGAGAGAGTTTGCGATGAGGATTTACTGTAAGGGTGAGGGCGTATAAAGAAGGAAAGCTTATTAGCGCTTACCGGCGCTTGTCAGCGCTAGTAACTCACGCGGCAACATTATAAACCCAGGAGCCCAAATCTGCTAATTTAAAATTTCCTCAATTGTGTGCAATGACACATTTTGCATTCTGCCAAACAATTGCTGACACTGATTGCGCCCAGATGTGTCAAAGTCAAAAATATATTTATTTCATAGGCACAAAAAATGCTCTTGAAACCGTTACATTATTATAAGTATAGGTATTTTTTTTAAAGCTAGCGCTAGATTCGCAAGGTGCAGTTTCCCCCAGAGAAGAACCTAGCAAGAAACTCTGTGAGGTTGCTCTTTTCAAATAATGTTTTACAATTCTTATAAACAGTTACACAGGTATAAAGGTACATATTTTCTATATTACAATTATTGTCCCTAAAAATTAATTTTGATCCTGCAGCATTCAAAGAAACCACAAGGTGTCAAAAATGACATTGACACTCTGCCGACACATAACTTAGAAAATTGTAATTTAGCAGACCGACAAGTCCGTATCGGAAAAACCGCTTCTTTATGTCCTTACCCTAATAAAGTAAAAGCATAACTAAACGGTAAGCTTTTGTTTATAAATAGAGAGTTAGGGGTGCCTTTCCAACAGAGATGTGCTATGCTACATTGCTATGGATGCGTTTAATACCCACCAATCATGTTCATTGAATATGAGGGCATCCCGAATATGACCGGTGGATATCAAACGCATCCATAGCAACGTAGCATTGCACATCTCTGGTGGAAAGGCACCCTTAGACTCGCTTTGTTTCTTATGACAATAACACTTGTCATCATTTTATTTACAGCTCGGTTAGCATGTGCGATGTTTGTATAGAACATAATTTCAATGAATGAATAAGTAGATTTGGTAGCGTTTTCTACTTTTACTTAAAATTGTATTACATAAGTTACTTTTTGCATAATAGATATTGGAAAAAAGTAAAGCTATCGGAGTTTTGGACTTTAATTTAGGATTTCTTTTGCGAATTACTGTAGTTGCTATTGGATACAATTGAAAATGGATTATTCTCTAATTAAACTCGAACTTAATTAAATAAACATTATGTTAAATAGGTTATATAATATTAATAAACCTTGACTTTAAACTAATAATACTTGGGTTTTCTTATTAGACGTGCTCTCTGAATACATAAAAGTCTACGAGCTACGCCGTAGACACTTTACTACGGCTTCATTTTTATAATCACGCTAGGAAAGGCCGCTTAGTTTTTTTATTAACTGATAAATAAAGCAATATATTAAATGTACATGGGGTTTATGACATTCCACTTCTGCAATTCGATTAAGTAATTATTATGGTCGTGAAAGTAAAAAAAAGGTTTTGTATTGAACCAAATCTCAAAGCTAAAAAAAAGGTTTCATACGATTGCTAAATATGAAATCTTTGTTAAAGTACCTAACAAGTAATTTTCTATAAATAAGAATGTTAAATAACAACCCAGCCAAACAAAAATTTCAATTCCATCCATTCTTTCTACGAAGATGATTTAGTGCTAAAATGAGAACTGTGATTAAAACTACTCATCAACCAACGTATGAATACGAAACGAAAAAAATAAAACACCGTATAGTTCCAACGAGCCAATCAAAACCCACAAAACTCGTGAGCTTTCATGAAAGGAGTTGAAAGGTTCTCGTTGTTGTTTTCAGCGTGAATTCGCTCCCTGTACTTCAGTATCGAATCAACCGTGGAGGGAGCCGCACGTCGCTTCTCCCTCAATATAAACAAACATTGTAAATATACTAAATAAAAAATAAATATATGAATAAATATGTAAATATATTCTTCTAAATGTTAACTTTGGAAATATTTAAACTTCTCGCTTGTGAAAAATCCTTCCGTGCTCAACAGGTGTCACTTTTATCAGTGTTCTAAATGTCTAGTTTGTTGTTGTACATTTTAATGGCATTATTGTATTAAAGACTTTTTAGTCGTTTATTCTGAAATCCATATTTCAATTAAGGCAGTAATATTCGAATGCAAAGAAAAATCCCATCGAATTTGAAAATTCGAACAGTAACAAAAGAACAACGAAAACAACGATTGGAAAACTAATTAGTATTATAATCAGCCAGCAATAAAACTATTTGATATGTGACTGATATGCCATTTTATGAGGTCGAATTTTAATCACGCCCGCAGCTTAACCGTTTTAATTAAAAAAGTAATTTAAACCAGACGTGTAATTGAGAGTGGGAAGTTTCGTTTTAAATAGCGTTTTCATGAGACTCTTAAAACATTATTGTGATGGTTGTCCTAGTTGTTGGAATAAGCGGATTGTATACTGAAGGCTTGGTTTAACTCTATGGTGAGTATTCTATGAAAGATTTTGAACTATCTACATTATTTTTCTGAAATTCTTTAATCCTATAAATATTATAAATGTCAATATTATTTAGGGCTCTCATACACCAATGGTCGGACAGCTAGCGTAATTTGCATCCTATAAATATTATAAATGTTAATGTTTCTGCCGATGGATGGATGGTTGTTACTTCATCACGTAAAAACTACTGAACAGATTTTAATAAAACTTTACAATAACTTAGCTTGGACATCAGAATAACACAAAGGCTATATTATTTTACGATATCATGATATTTTTTCAAAGATATGACAATAAATGCGTACGAAGTCGCGGTCAGCCTCTAGTATATTAGATAATATTAGGTCTTTACCTATGAAATTGCCGTTTTGTATGAAAAAATTCAAACGATTTTTTTTCATATAATTTTTATTTGTATCTATTAAGTGAAGTAATTATCTACCCATACAATCAATGCATCTTTGCCAACGCAGTGGCAGTTTATTAATGCCCTTCTTAAAGAAATCAGCTGGACGAGAGGCAACAAATTCTTCAAAGGCGTTTTGAACTGCCTCTTGGTTATTGAACTTCCACGATCGCCTTCAATTCGTCTGCATCGACCAAAGTCTTCGGACGACCGCGGGGTTAATTTTTCAGGTCGAAATTTCCAGAACGGAAGCGAGCAAACCAATAACTAGTGGTTCGTTGGTTTGTAGTGTTAGCTCCGTACACGTCGTTGATGTTGCGAGCCGCTTGTGCCGCGTTGCTGCCACGACGGAACTCATATTCCATAATTACTCGAATTTTTAACGTATCCATGTTGACGAAAATGATTGAAATGCAATGAAAATGTAACACTAACCAATAAACAAATGACTGTTTTTGGAAAAAGAATTCCATATTTTTAAAATGAAATTAATTTGAAATTAGAATTCTTAGCTAAACAAAAAATATTTTTAATTGAAATGGCCAGTACTGTAAAACGGCAATTTCATAGGTAAAGACCTATTATATTCTATAATTATGTAATTTTTCATTACGCTTTTTGCATACTAAAATTCAAAATAAGGAATTATTTTGATTAAATACTATACTACTACTTTTTTATTTTATTTGAAGCTGTTGGTTTTCCAATAAATAAATACCGCGGAGGCAATTTTAACTAGGTACTAATACATTAGAGCACAAACGCGTTATTACAAAACGAGTTAAGAAATATAAGAAATTATTTTGATTAAATACCACGGAGGCAATTTTAATTACTAATACAACACAAAACAACAAACGCCGTTATTACAAAACGAGTTTTAAATACGGAACATGGGTCGTAACTCAAAAAAAAATTTTGGTTCGCCCGTACTTACTCGATCAGCTGATTGGACATTTTGTATGGAGAGGCGAAATTGTTTTTTCGAGTTACGACCCATGTTCCTTGGAGAAAGTTGTTCAGTTTCAGTAGGACTATCGTTGTGTTTCGGCTTTATATCCCCATTATGTTACACCCTGTATAAGTACTTAGTTTTAGCACTATTGCTATTTTTGAAGTATTGTCTATAGCCGAAACGACATTTATCTGAGTTAGTACTAGAGCTCTAGATAAAATTAGTTTTGTGATAACGGGGTTAGAGTCTAAAAAAAATGTAAGTATGAAAAATAATGAAAGCAAAGTCCATAGATAAAAGCAGCTTTCATTTAGTACACATGAAAGCGAAATTTAGCTTAAGCCGACTTAGGAAAACCAACCACAATCGCTCAGGAGAAATTTTAAAGTCGGCTTTAGACTTTATGAAGTATTTTTGTCTTTTGTTTGAAGATAATGACGTTTATTTGTAACAAGCCAATTAGTATGGACAACTGGCACCGACGTACAAACCAGCAAAGACCGACTAGGATTTAGCGCCAAAACACACGGTGAAACGCAACTGAAAGGCAACTGAACCTGCCAGTTACTTTTGAGTTGCATCGCAGTTTCTGCTATAGACTTCCTTAGAAAACCACACACGACGCAACTAGTTTGAAACGTTTCGTTTCAGTTGCGATGCAACTCAAAAGTAACTAGCAGTTTCAGTTGCGTTGCATTTGCGTTTCACCGTGTGTTCTGGGTCTTAGCCAAATAATCATAATTTATTAAGATTTTATGAAATAGTTATAGTAACACACAAACTTGTAATTTTTATTGCGATATTTTCTCAAATGTCCATTTCAAATTTTACAATTGTTATTTCAATAGAATGTTGAGGCAGCTGGTAGTGTAGTTGAGAAGGAGCGAGGAGAAGAATAGAAAAACTGCACTTGGATATGGTTTGAATTGACTATATTGGCACGGTAGAAATATTACCTACAATAGAGAACACTGTAGGTCGTTCGAGTCCAAGTTGGTAAGTAATTAATTTGAACTATGAAACAGGAAGTACAACTTTCCATAGACAAACATTTTAGACAAACTAACTTTACCTTTGTTGGTGTTGCCAACATAGAATACCTACTCTCTTTTTTATTGGGTAGAGTTATTTATTATTATTACTAAAGTATACTTCAATAAATATACTTCAAGTGCTTCATTTTATGTTTTTAGAATGAGTTTTATGCGTGCCTTTGAATGTGAACACTTTTAATAACAAAACAAGATGGATCCTTCATTAAATATGAGCGAAGGCATTTATGACGTCATAGTTACTCACAGTCGTAGTAGTTTCTAGTATTCGGCGTAGCAGACTTCGTAGCCACTGTGCTACGAACTGTCGGTTTCTACTTGGGGTAATTTAGACGTAAGCGGAAGCCAGAATTATTTAAGAGTTTTGGTTCTATAACATTTGAAATAAGAACGTATAATTTCGTTCTATTTGTTATTTATTTGTCGGATCAGGATTTTTATTGAAAACTCTTTTTATATTATGACTAGTGGCTGCCCGCGACATCGTACGCATTTATCGTTATATCTTTGAAAAAACACAAAATATCTACAAATAATATAGCCTATGTCTTATTCTGATGTTCAAGCTAAATTATTGTAAAATTTCATTACAATCTGTTCAGTAGTTTTTACGTGATGAAGTAACAAACACCTATACATCCATCGGCACAAATATTGACATTTGTAATATTTAATAGGACATAGAACGCAAATAAAATGAAAAATCATTTAATGCTGTAGATTAGGTTTGACAACACTTAAAACGGGTCATTTTTTAAAGTTCACTTGTGTCGAAAAAGCGTCAACAATTTAATATAAAATTCTCTACTAATGCTGCTGAATACTACACATGACTAGTATAAGTCTTTTGCAAACTCTACGCACTCTCATCAGCTTGAATTCCAAAATGTCATATCTTTTGCTACTCTCGTGTGCAAACGGTTGTAAATTGAATCAACCCCTCCTTACATATCAATGTATTAACCAAAGGGTCACCGTACGAAATTTTTGCTAAATTCAATCGGCTTTCCCAATTTGTAATCTGGTTTCATTCAACCAAATGATTTGTCCCTAAATAAGATTGACGAAGTACTTGTGACGTCACGTCACGCACTTTCTTTCCAACTATTAATTGAGTGAAACTAACATGACTTTTCCAATTACGACAAGTCTCTATTTCTTATTGCTTTCTTGACATGTCAAAGTTTTTGATCACAGATGTGCGGGACTCTTCAACTATTACCAGACTATGCTGAGCTATGAAATCTTAACCTCGAAGTTTGATAGTCGGACAAAGTTAGGACTTAAAGTAGCAATGAAGATGTGTCAGAGATCTTGTTAAAATAGACACGTAACTAAGTTGCAAAAATGCGCGATTTTGTGCACAATTTACCGTCTTTGTGTTGTTGATAAATAAGCATAAAAGATAAAAGTTAGCGTAGTTAAAACTTATCCGAGTTTAATATATTGTTGTCTCTCCAAGTTGTTTTTAGATTTATTTCAGAGGGAAACTTTTCTGAAGATAGCGATATTATTTATCTTTGTTAGCAAAATAAATATTGCTTTGTAAGTGTTTGTATTGCCACTAACATAAATAAACGTAGGGGTGATATGAATCACGATGGAATGAAAGGTTCGATGTCCTTATTTTTTATTTAACAAACATCGTGCTGTCTTCTTCCGATTGTTGACTATGATAGTTTGAGTAATAGAAGTAATCTAATGAAACTTTATCATATTATGTACTAGGGGCTGCCCGCGACTTCGTACGAATTTATGGTCATATCTTGGAAAAAACTATGATATATCATATATATAGCCTATGTGCTATTCTGATATATTATAATCAACAGTATTGCTAAATTTCATCAAAATCTATCCCGTAGTTTTTGCGTGAAAGAGTAACTAAGATCCATCCATCGGCACAAACATTGACATTTATAATGTAAGAATAGGAAGTAGGATATGTAGATACCTATAGGACTGTACCTATTATTAAAGCATTCGAGTTTTCTAAAGTGTTTATAAGTTTGTAATGTTTATAAGAAGGTAAGAATTTTAGCATGTATTTCAATCACTTTATTGCGCTATTATACTTGATAGGATTACATTAAAGCGATGAATCTCACACTTGAGAAACAAGATTTAAAATCAATGAGCACAATTCGCCTAACTGCAGCCAAAAAAGATCTTATTAGCAGTTCAATAACATTATGTACTAAATTGAAAGATTTATTACTCTTTTAACTCATAAATAAACGCACACATTGCCTCAATGAGTTAAAAGATTTTTACATGACTTATCATAATGAAAGAATGAATCGTTGCCAGACAGATGCTTTTATTTATCGTTTATTACTTAAGTATTTATTTTTATTTTATTGCTTTTATTATTTGTACATTAATATAATTACATTAATAACTCGTCCTACAAGATTAAATTTTCATTTCATTTCAGTTTCATTTCATATAAATAAGGTGTTTTTCCATTTCTGTTTACAAGCGGTTGATTGTACCTGCGTGCTTGTATTTTATTTTACTAGTATGTCTTCGTGGAAATTTTTGTAATAAAGTCTTTTACACCAAACATCTTTATATCAGATTTTAATATTACCCCTTTTCTGAGTAAACCAACACAATTTGCCTACCAAAATCATAATTTCCCTACGTATAAGACGAGAAATTTCGTTATATGAATACCATATTCATACTTGGCATTATTTACATAATCTCCAAATTCTGACGAGTACACTCACTTATAATAATATTCAACACGGTTTAATATGTATCTACCAATAGGCATGACGGCAAAAAAATTTTTTTTAGTCCATCACATAGATTATTTTAAAATACTTAAACACGTATTTTTTCTTTTTTTTCTTAAACTAAAAATAACAAAGATACACTAGGTTAAAGTTGCTCGTGACGTCACGCCTAAGTAAGATTTTTACCTTGGAGTGACGTCAATACCCCCCACCCCGTAACTTTGATGCTCTGTATCTTTGTATTTATTTAATACTAGCTTTTGCCCGCGACTTCGTCCGAATAAGATTTTTTGTTTTCTCCCGGCTGTAAGTCCCCCTGCAACAATGTCCCACCTCAATTCAGTTTTCTGCCTACTTCCTACCCCCTAAGTACGATGACGTGATCATTTTGATCTTATATCCATTTTTAGGTAATTACCTTACTAAATTTCATCAAAATCCGTTCAGCCGTTTAGGCATGATAGAGCAAAACTCCCAGCAAAAACCATAAAAAAATCACTAACACAATTCAGTTTTCTGCCTACTTCCTACCCCCTAAGTACGATGACGTGATCATTTTGATCTTATATCCGTTTTTAGGTAACCATCTATTACCTTACTAAATTTCATCAAAATCCGTTCAGCCGTTTAGGCATGATAGAGCAAAACTCCCAGCAAAAACCATAAAAAAAGACACTAACTCAATTCAGTTTTCTGCCTACTTCCTACCCCCTAAGTACGATGACGTGATCATTTTGATCTTATATCCGTTTTTAGGTAACCATCTATTACCTTACTAAATTTCATCAAAATCCGTTCAGCCGTTTAGGCATGATAGAGCAAAACTCCCAGCAAAAACCATAAAAAAATCACTAACTCAATTCAGTTTTCTGCCTACTTCCTACCCCCTAAGTACGATGACGTGATCATTTTGATCTTATATCCGTTTTTAGATAACCATCTATTACCTTACTAAATTTCATCAAAATCCGTTCAGCCGTTTAGACGTGAAAGAGCAAAAGTCCCAACAAAAACGACTAAAAATCACTAACTCAATTTAGTTATCTGCCTACTGCCTTCCCCCTAAGAACGATGGCGTGATTATTTATAGCCTATGACCATTTCTAGGTTATCATCTATCACCATACCAAATTTCATCAAAATCCGTTCAGCCGTTTAGGCGTGAAAGAGTAACAGACAGACAAACAGAGTTACTTTCGCATTTATAATATTATAGTATGGATTAGTATGGATTTAGTATTAAGTGCCTAAATATAAAGTTTCATGGTTTTATCTTTGAATAATGACGATCTCCCATACTAACTTTCATCCCTTATTACACCCCCTTAAGGCGCTTTTTTTCTCAAAATAAAAAAATAAAACATAGCCTGCGACCTTTCCTAGGCTTTAGTCGAACTCTGTAATAACAGATTTTATGAAAATAAGTTCCGGAGTTAGGTGTGGAAGCGTAACTTTGATAGGACTTCCATACGAACTTTCATCCCTTATTTCACGTCTATACAGGTAGATATTTCCAAAAAGCTAGAACAAATATTTATTTATTTAGTACTAAGTGCCTAAATATAAAGTTTCATGGTTTTATCTTCGAATAATGACGATCTCCCATACTAACTTTGATCCCTTATTACCACCCCCTTAAGCCTTTTTTCGCGACAAAATATAGCCTATGTCCTTTCTCAAGGTCTAGACAACCTCTCTACCAAATTTCATTGAAATCGGTTCAGTAGTTTAGGCGTGAAAGCGTAACAGACAGACAGACAGACAGACAGACAGACAGACAGACAGACAGAGTTACTTTCGCATTTATAATATTAGTATGGATTCTATTTGATCTGGTAAAAAATGTGTTTCAAATATTTTTTAATAGCCTAAAAGACGGCTAATTATTTTTTGAAAAATAATTAGTAAATTAAAATAGTCCTTGTTGTTATTCTGATAGGTATGCAAACAATAACATTGCAAAGTTTCATTACAGTCTATTAATTGGTTTTTGCGTTAAAGGCCAAAACACACCGGATGCGTATGCGTAGACGTATGCGTATGCGTACCTCTGAGTTGTAATATGGAACTGTCAGCGCTTGCGTAACGTAGACGTATAACACGTCGGAAATATCTGCGGACCTCGCTGGAATGCGCTTTCCCCCGCGCTTCCCCCGTTTTCGCCTATCCAGTACCGTGACGAGTACGTACGAGTTGCATGACGTCATCAATATTTCCGACGTGTTATACACGTCGACGTGACGCGTAGCCCGGTGTCACACCGTAACTACGCGCGTGGCTACGCCTCGCCTTTTGTATTTTTAGTAGAATATCTCAGAAATTCGACGTTGACAATCTTGTCGACAACATTTATACATTTTGTCGCAGCCGACTGTAACTCACATTACAAGACTTGTCTTTTAGCGCTACATGCGAATGCGAAAACTTTCTGAATTTATGAATTTCATTACACGCTTCAGAGTATTGTTATGTTTGAGTTATAATGGATAAGAAGAGTGGGATAGATGCGTAGGTTTTTAATCAAAATCTTAAAAAAAAACATTTTTATATCTTTTTATTGAACGATTGTAAAATAAACTTAACACGTAACTAAATAAATAAATAAATAGAAACTCCATTTCACAGCCGAAATTAGTTTGCAGTCCACGTAACTTCAAAAGTCTAGTCATAAACACCAAAGCGAGAAATCAAGACGAACAATTTAATACGGTTCAATGATCAATGCCCAATATCACGGTCATACCTTCATTATTCTGGTCAAGGGGCAAAAACGAAAACCTTTACAGCCTGCAAGCGTTACCTTGAAACTCACACAGAAAGCGAGTCCATACCAATTAGAGTTCAAGTTATCTCTTGCGGGTAATACACACAAAGGATTCGTCTCTTATTTTAAGATTATAAGAAGAAAAATGGAAGTCAATAATGTGAGTAAGTGAAGCGAACTTATACGAGTCGTTTAATGACGTCAAGCGGAAAATACATAGCAAAACGTACTAGGGTATTGTTTGATGTGAATATATCTGTAGGCGTTATTTTTGGTGAACTAAGCACGTTTTATACTTTATTAACACTCATCGTAATGCTTCCAAAAACTTTCATAAATAAAATATCCTATTTCCAAGGAAAAAGTATCCACTTCCGTGGCCATCACAAACTATTTGGTTAAAGAGGGAATTGACAGCTGAATAGGCCAATAAAATAATAGCCAATCTTGGCCGAGAGTGGCGCCAATCTTAGGACAATAACGGTGTATGAAACAAATAGGTACTTAGTATGATTGAGTTCCAATAATATTGGGGTAAGTAAGATAAGTCATGGTGCCTTTTTAATACGAATTATTCAAAGCCAACCCAAGATGACACGCGAAGATCTTACCTTTCCTTTAATTTTATCTCAAGTTTTAATTTTCAAAGTGCAATAAACTTACAAAGGTACATAAGGTGCCTATTATTGATTTATAGAGCACTCTTATAACACCTTATTGCAATTGCATTAATAATTTTCCTCACGTTTACGAACGTGTATATGAACTGACATTCCGGATGCTTTCAGGGCCCGTATTCTCTTAATTACCAAATGAAAAATGGTGTCTCTCTAGAATGTGAATTGTATGAAATGACACATTTTGGTATTCTCTTAACAGATGACTTGACAGTGGACAGCGATCGGCCGTACATTTTCTTACTATACGCTTTATTTGGTATTCTACTCCGCAATGTCACATGAGTGGCAGTTCCAAACGGTATTCTCTTCGCTATTTGACAGTTGTTCTCTAATGGCATTTCGTTCGGTCGTCCGTCGTTCAGTCGTTCAGTCGTTCGGTCACCCAAACACTATTTCGGTGTTTTTTCGAAAATTAACGTGCAATTTATGCAAAAAATGCATGTAAATCTTATATAAATAAATATTCTGTATTTTAAAGTATGTCTAAGCTTATTCTAGGTGGAAAAAAATCTATCAATCGGTTGATCAATTTCTTCTAACAATAATTTTATTAAATATTGGCAACATCGACAACTAAATCATTCGCAAAGACAAATGAATGACAAAGCCCTCTAGAGACTACTGATCGACTACTAATCGACTATTTCGTGGCACATAAGAGAATACCAAATTTGTGACCTATTGCTGTAGAATATTTATCTGTTGGCTATAGTATGGTCGCTTAACTTAATTTAAGAGAATTGGTACCCAGGTGCGAGCTGAAGCACGCCGAATGAATTTGAAATGTTTCATCTATTTATTGGTTCCAGCTGTATCACGCGTATAAGCCTAGATCATAAATGGGAGGTTTTGAAAATTCTAAAAATTGAAACCCGCCTAAAGAAAACCTGAAGGCGGGATTGGCAGGTCTTGAGAATGAGAAACAAGAAATTCTCTGACTCTCTGACTGACAAGAATGTTTTTTTTACTTTTACATCAAACAATGAATTAGGCGGTTAATAGGTTATTTAATGAGACGCTTAATATTCGTAACAACAAGTTTCAGAAACAGTAATAATTTTTGATGTCCGTCAAACATAAAGCTGAGTTCTTTTTTTTCTAGCTGTAAGTGGGGTAAATATAGGTGAAGATTGTCATTCTTCTCAGTACTTAGGCAATTTGATCGCTATATAATGTAGCAACATATATTACGTTAAAACGTCAAGTTTCATGCTAACATAACTAATGCATCATAATCAAGAATATCATGTATAATTTACGTTCCATTCTACGCTCATTTGTAGTTGGGACTCAGACACAGGTGTTGCATCATCTAGCTGTCATCTAGAGCTACTATTCATATTATAGTGAAGTCTGTAACTTGACTACAATATAGCTATACGTACTATAATAGTAGCTAGCTGGTCTTGTACTGTCAACTTTGGTAGATGTAGAGTCAGGCAAAAAGAGTAGGAATGAAAAAATGGCAACATTGTAATGTCGTCCCGTTTTTCTCAAATTGTTTTATAAGGGACGACGCTACAGTGTTCCCACTTTTTTATTTATACGGTACACTTTTTTGGCAGACTGTGAGTGAGCATGTTTATGAAAGGCGTATGTTCATCAGTTGACGTCGTATGGCTGATGATGATGATTGTCAACAAAAGAATAACCACCCATATATTTTGAGTCTTTGTATCATGGCGGAACCATGTACCTAGACTTTTTCATTAATAATTACTTGAGAAAACTTTAATACCTACTTAGTTTTGAGCAGATTCAATATAAAGTTTTAATAAGTTCGCCCTTTACGCAATACTTTTATGAATATATAGATATACGTAATGAAGGACTACAAATATTTTTTGTAAAGTTTTAGGACAAAAAATAAATAAATATGAACACTGTTTCATAACATAAAATATTCGTGGCCACATTTCAAGTAAATAAAAACTTTCGAATGACGTTTAAAAAATTCAACAATAAAGGTCGAATAGAAGACGTTTGCTAAAAAAATTCGGACAAATTACTTTATGCGTTTACTTTTTCATAAAAATAACCTTTCGATCTCGTGAAATCAGTTTAAACTACAGAAATTGGCGCGTAAATTGGCAAAAAAGTTAAAAAAGCGCGCGATGTAATGAAGCACGTAGTCGGTTAAATTGCTCTTTTGAATAATTTTGGCAACGTAATAGCGCTTCTTCAGCGAAAATCGGTTCGAGAGATTTACGAAGGTTAAACGGGAATACATATAGCAAGGTTTAAAAAAATATGTTTCCAGATAAGTATCTAAGTAATCTTTATATTACAGAAATTGTTGCTCAACCTTGATGACTACAAGTTTAACCTAAAATTATATACCTAAATCTAACCATAATTATAATATTATTGTCGAAAAGTAGCACCACGGATGGTAAAGAAATAATGCAGTTGCTTAGATTTATTAAGTAAATAACTAGCAAATAAGTAACAATTCGAACGGTATCCGACTAATAAAAACACACTTACCCCGAAGAAAACAAAGAATCTTTTTATTAGTCTCCTTGGACGTAATTCGTCTTTCGCAAACGGCACTGATGGATGATATCTTTTTCCCGCCAAAACAATGACCTTGACGATAAAATTATCCTTTGTTTGGGCTACTTTGTGACTTTAATATGGGTGAATAGCTTGTAAATAAGGTTACTTTTAAATATAGGTTACTTTTTTGTAGAGAAAGCTGCCCGTTCCTTAGTTTTTAATTAAAAAAATGACGCACTTTACGCCTGAAAAAAAAAACAATAACACAACGACATACATTGCTATTCTTAGATGTGCAAACAATATTATTTCATGCATTTTGACATTTCCATAAGGTTGACTTTCAAAAGGTGGTTGATGAATATGCATGAAACTGAAGGGGGCATGTTTGGAATGCATCAGAAAGGGCGAGGAATGACCTATTCCTGTATATCTCAATTAATATTACCTTATAACCCTTGTTAGTGTTACAGAAGCTGTACAATGGCCACAGAGACGACAAACTTACATAATACCGTTGACAATAGAATGTACAGGTCAAGTGAGATTGTGGTGCTCTCTCGAAGCGTGAAGGTGGGACAAAAGCTTGGCACCCACAAAGATACTTCGGAGACAAAGACTTTATATGTAATATGGGGACTATGCCAATTTATATTTAGAGATTTTTTAGGAAAAAAATGTAGGTATTACCTACTCTAAACTTTTTATTGCAGTAGATAGTATTAGATAACCACTTACCTAATAGACTGTCAAGTCATATGAAGTTTAAAAAACACACTTTGTATTGTTTACATAAATTGAAAATTTAAATTCCATTAATACTTATTATACTTATTACAATGTATAAATAGGTAATAGGTGTAGTTATTTTATTTAGGTATCTATACTTTTACAAACTATTATTATTTAGGTATTTAAAGCGCGTAAATTATTTTTAAATTATATTATTAAAAGCCCTTACGCACCAGTGAAAATTCTATCTACAAGTTTTAATAGTACCTACCTATCGTTCCTAGTTTCGCAGAAATACAAAATGGCCGCTTGAAGTGTCTTTCACGTTACGATAGTCAGCAAATTAGGTATGAAAATTAATTATAGAAGATATTCACCGCGCTTCAAGAAACAAGGAACTTTGGGGATCTGACCGAATTTCGCGTTCCCATTGAAGCAATTATATTCTAAGATAAAATTAATTTCAAGTTCGTTTTTGGTTGAGTTCACTTATATTTTGAAAAGTTTAAAAGATATTTGGCTCGGGAACGACTTGAAATAATTTTAAAATGGGGGCCTTTCTGTATTTTGGAATAATATTTTTAAAACGGTAGATCAATTTCATGAACTTATGACAACACTAATTGGTACCTACAGTAGGTACTTACTTGCTTCGTGCTTGCTCCTTATTGTAGTTACACCTGTATAAGTAAATAAGAAACCAAAGACAAACATCTGTGTTTATCACAAACGAAATAAAACACGCAGACAAATATTTCTCTACGTAAACACACTAACCAATTGAACCTATGACCTAAATAAAAACACATGAAACTAAGTAAAGTACCAAAACAATAAGATTAATGTTTTTCTACGCAATATTTGAATAAAAATAAGCTTAAATTAATATTGTTTTGGACCTATTCCACTAGATAAAAGGTATCTAAAAAATAAACACGAAAAAATACAAACTCTTCTACATCGTAAATCACGTATTATCTAGTCAAATGTTTGTCGATAAAGGAAAACAATTTGTTTTCTCTTTGTTTTATCAACAACTGTTTCACAGAAAAATGCAGCAATCCAATAAATACAAGGATCTAAAGCTTTTTCGCATTCGAAAATAGGAACGCAACAAAATATAAAGGTTACAACACAACCAATAACTCGACACTCCATTTAAATAAACGTGCGTATCAATTGAGTCCCGATTTGGCTCTTGCAGGTTGAAGTTATTTTATTTCACCGGAAAAGCCAAGTTTGAGCGCAAACAAAGCCGTTAATGTACGTCATACATGTATTGAATTGGAAACAAATGGTAGTACATTTGACAACACAACTCTCCTTCTAATAATTGTTTAAAACAGTTTTTTTCCTTATTAAGATGTAGTTTTTTCAAGAGAGTTTGATCTAGCAGACTTAGGTACTCGGGATTTGGGCACGGTTGTGCGTGGTTATGGTTTGACGTTTGATATGAAACCGCGGGTCAGCGTCTTTTGCGTTTTTCAATAACTGCCTTCGTTAAGCCGCAACTTAAAATCCTGATCAAAAATATACATGCACTTAATCAGTTCTAATTCTCTTTACAATGGCCTGTATCGCGAAAGTTGGTTTTAAATGTTTCCATTTAAAAAAAAACGCGTTGCTTACTACTTACATTATCTCTACATCCTCTTAGGCTTCTAAGCACCATAAATACATATAAACAAGCGAAATAGGACGTCACACATTTCCCCGCGAACGTAGATAAGTTGGTTCCCGAGAGAACATTAATGTTAATTCGGCAAATAAACAGAGAACAGACCTTTCAGCTTTACATTTTATCACCCTAATGTACTCACCACTTGTGTGTCAAGTGAAACTTTGGCTTTGTGTTGGAAGAGACGTTTTCGTCACTGTCGTGGTTATATGTCATTTTTATGTTCTTTTAGACCCAGAACACATGGTGAAACGCAACTGAAACTGCTAGTTACTTTTGAGTTGCATCGAAGTTTCTGCTAGACTTCCTTAGAAAACCACACACAACGCAACTGAAACGAAACGTTTCAAACTAGTTATAGCAGAAACTTCGATGCAACTCAAAAGTTTCAGTTGCGTTTTACCGTGTGTTTTGGCGCTAAGGCTTGATTTGTTGAATAAAATGAGAAGTACAGTGCTACAAGTATCGTTTGACACGTGGCGGAAATCGGAACTAACGATGTCGTCTTGTAAATTGCATGTAAATTGTAGTATATCCCATTGTTTTCGTTGTTTGTGTATAATTAAATAAAGTTTTTAATTGTTGTATTGTCAAGTACAAGGTTTTTAAGGTATGTAATAGATGAGGTCATAATATTGTAAATAGTGCCTTTGCTTTTTAGAGGTGGTTCTAAGAAGAAATATCAGTTATTTGTTCACCACCCACGCCCTCCTGATAATGACACCCAAGTGGCAATAGATCTTTGTAGCACTGTAATGAGTTCAAAGATTTCGTTCTTGATTGCAGTAGCGAATATCCTAGTAGGTACAGCAAATGTTCTGTTAAATACAAGCATTTTCCAAGGAAAGGTCAGCGTTTCCTGCTCTCAAACAAGGGCGAGAGCGGATTCATGCTTTTCCGCTCTCCTTATAGACTCCCCCCACTTTAGGGAGTGATTAATACAACAAAGCAATAGCTACTATACTATTAAAACCCGAGTTCCGAATAAATATATAAAGAGTATATTCTATAAATTTTTGCCAGATCGTAAAAAACAGAGCAAAATAAGAAGTTCAATTTTCATAAATATAATACATATTTAAGACTTATGTATGAGTATTATATGAGTATTAGTCAACAATTTGACATTCAGTTTCCTCTTCAATATTTCATTTTTATGCAGTTCAAAATATACATAGTATGATATTATTTCCTAGTGAAAGTAGATACGTTGAAACACGTGATACATTTTCCACTAAGCTGACAAGATGGCTAAGGAAGATTGATGAATCTTTCGCTAAAGTTTGACTAACTTGGATGGAGCGGTATTACAGTAGACATATGCAGACTTTTAAGAAAATATCCGATCTCTATTTTTTTTTCAGTTTTGCTATAGACGTTCGATGATAAAAATATTACGTCGCAACGCTATGATGCCAGCATTTTTGTATTATTCGTAGATTACTGTACCAATTTAATTTTCCAAATTTTTTCCTTGTTTTGACTTTAATAAGAGAAACAAAACACTATACAACTCTGAAATCTGAAAAAATTACGATCATTTTAGCCGTTTGAAGTGTTTTGTTCCTTATACCAATTAGCTCAGGATTAATTTCAGTTTAATCAGTTGGATGTTTAATACAATTTTCCAGTTGAATACATAATAAACGTGAGCATTAATTTGGTAACATCGAATTTGTGTTCACTTCCCACTAATGAATTTGCTGAATAAAATTATTCAGAATTTCATTATATTCCGGCGTAGAAGAGGCGTCGATAGACGAGAACTACACATATGTTTAAGTATATTAAATATGCAGTGAATTACTCGTTAGGGTGTTTTCATTCTGGCGTTTTATACGAGCGTATACTCTCGTTTATTTAAGCGCGTGTACGTGCGTCTTTTGGTCCTACCAGCCACAATTTGATTAGAAATAACTGATTTAAAAATCATTTTCCGTGTTACACGAAACCAGTGTAAGTAAAACATCAGAAAATATTACCTTTGACGTAAAGATCGTGTATTTTACTCGACTGTTAAATATAGAATCGTTATCCACAACATCGAAAGATGAAAAACCAATAATTGATGGAATATTGTTTTTCTTTTTAATGTTCATAAGAAGGTACATTTTCTGCCTTTCTAATCACCCCAAGGGAAATAGCAGACGAAGAAACCAAAAAAGTTGAAATAACTTTATTGGCAAAGTGTTTCTCGGACCAATATTTGTCGAGAACTCGGGCCAATAACTCCAAATTAAGTTTTATTTGTATAAGGGAATTGCTTTGTTATTTGTCGTTAGTCACTTGAGGTTTACTTGCAAAATGTCGATTTTAATCAGACATAATCACCGACAACTTCATTCTTACAATCACTATGATAATCACTCACTACTGTTTAACCCAACTTTTTAAACCTAACAACAATACAATTTAATACGCTTGGTATTGATTTATATTTCATCGGGTCATACAGTGGTTTCAAAAGACGATTTATTTACGAGTACGCACACAGTCTGTTAATGTAGATAAGTGACCCCCTAAGCTACTTTTTAAAATAGCCACATTATAATACTGTATGGATGACATTACAAATATTTGTCATCGGTACAGTATAATGTGGCCAATTTAAAAAGTCATGCAGGTGTCACTTATTCACATTGACAGACCATTCTTTAAACGTCATGAGAAGCCTATTACCGCATAGAAATTAAAATGGAAATGTTGTGTGTACTATTCTTTAAATATTATATAAGCTGAAACAAGCCTGTTAGGTACATTTGTCAAATTAGCAACAAGCTAACACAAAACTAAGGTAGCTATCATAAATCATTAGTGCCGCAATGCGACTAGTCTTGATGAGCTATAGATCCATTTGTTTTCATAAACAAAGGCCTTTCTTGTGTTCATTTGGCGTTTTGGTTTTACTAGTCTCTCAGTTTCGCTCTCTTGTTGCAGAAAAGATTGTTATAATATAACGAATTTACGTAGGTACTTTGTAAAAAAAACAGAAAATATAAATGAAAAACTCCTAAGCCATATGGTTTTTTGTGCAACTGGCTATCAATCAACTTTTTTTAAAGGGGAAGGAAGAATACTGTTTGGGGAGACATTCCAAACAGTATTCTTTCTTACTCTTTGGATTGATTTCTTACTCCCTAAATACCTAATTTCCGGGTAAATAAATAAAAAACACGATATAAGGCTGATTCCACCGTTTCGTTCAGATTTGCCATCCAGACCAAAAACTCATATGATTTTAACAGTTAGCTAAAATGTTTAAATTGAAAAAGTTCACGTATAAGTAAAGCTAAAAGACGCATCTTTCATTTAATCGCTAAATTAATTAAATAAAAAAAACCCTGAACAAAAACATGTCAAAATCTCATTACACTCCTCATCCAGATACCCACCCTGAGTTTTCTGAGATACTTTAGTACACTTTCCTACGGTAAATGTTCAGGTTTTTTGTACCTGAATATCAAGTTACACTATTACAAGTAATAATTAATAAA
This sequence comes from Anarsia innoxiella, assembly GCA_947563765.1. Classification (NCBI taxonomy): domain Eukaryota; kingdom Metazoa; phylum Arthropoda; class Insecta; order Lepidoptera; family Gelechiidae; genus Anarsia; species Anarsia innoxiella. The sequence continues at coordinate 10,550,441 of OX387393.1, read as the reverse complement.
TAAACATTAATAAGTCATAGCGCAATATATAAAGAATCGCACTTAAAATTTTGTCAAACGAAAACCTTCATTCTCTTCCACGAAAATTGCAATCAACATTATAATGTGTTCCCAACCCTCTTTCTACTTTTGCCCACGCCCACGTCTCCCGCGCCCCTCTGTCTGCCTAAACAATTTACCGAGAAAGACCACGCGCAGCCACACTAAAAAATATTTCCGATTTAAGTTCTGAAAATCACTTTTGTCACAGGTTCGTACACATTACATTCCATTGCATTTCTAAGTAAGCTCATGATCAAATTAATTTTATTTTAGATAAAATTATAGCTTGTATGTGGGTGTTTTCATATTATACCTATTAAGGTCATTGCACTTTTAGTTTCGAAATAAATCGAAAAATTCTTCCAAAATTTCATTCCTTTCCAATTCATTACATTCCATTCCCTCCAATTTTTTGGCGGAGGGGAATGAAAGGTTTTGGAAGTTAATGAAATAGTTTTACGGGTAGTAAAGTAGTAATATAAAACACTAATTAAGATCATGTTTTCGGTATTAACTGACGTTTTTTGTAAAAATAACATTATTAATAAAACGTTACCTACCATAATGAGTATTGTCGTGCCTAAATTTTTATATTAAGCAACTACATACTTTTTCAACTTATGTTATTCAAAAAATACCAACCTATCTAGGTACCTATTTACTTAACGAAATTCAGATTGGAATGTTAATGGTTGGCCTTATTGTTATTTTTTATTCTCTTACAGACCGCAAATTAATATGAAAAAAATTTCCGACAGTACATTTTGCTTAGATTTTGACACGAGTATTTTTTAGAGTTTATGTGTGTGCGGATCTCGAGTACGTGATAGATAAGACAAGTCAGCGAGCGTGAAAATATTCCTGCATCGATATGGTTCCGCTGCATCAGCAATCACGTAGCCTATCACGGCCGCACATATCATCGCACGACCAGCGTCTTAGTATATAAGCGTAGCTTCAAGTCATTACTATTGTCCAGTTGCCTAGAGTCATATCACTATGTAACCTTAAATATAATTTCTGCAACAACGCTGTGCCATCTTATTGTCACCTATTTTCTGCCGGGCCGCCGCAGTGGTGACCGCCGCCGATTGAACACGCAACTTCGCTACTTTGAAGATGGATCTCAAGACAATGCAAGCACCTCATCGAGGCAATCTAGTTTCTGCTTTCCATCAGCGGGTCTCACCGACTCTGGATCAAGAAGTGATTCACTATGTACGTAGTTTCGGCCAAGTACAAGACCAGCATCTGGACCCGGCGCTGCAACAACTAGCTACTTTAACGATTAATTCAACTTTGTTTTTATGATTGACGACGACTCGGAAAAAAAATTTGAGAAATATTGAGATGAATTTTTGCAATTGACACAAGCAGGTTCCTCAGTAAGCAAGAAATACGCACGAAGCAGCACAAATGGACGAACATCGAAACAGGGTCAAGTTTACAATGAATCACGCTACATTGAAATTTTACTACAATTATTGAAATTAAGACTATCACTTGGACAAACTACGCATCGTTATGGCCACGACACGCACCATTTTTGGAGAGAATAACAAAGGAAAAGGCTCGTCGTTAGATTCGCAGTAATTTTTAGTTTTTGGCAGCAAGAAGTCAGAAGTTCCTTGCACTCCCGTATTTGCGGTATTTTGTACCAGACTCTGCATTGCAATAACGTGAAACAATGAAACACATTAAGAACGCTTGGTGCCCATGAGCAGGATTTGATAACCGCCAGTGTATGCAGCCCACGACTGTAAGAGAAACGCTCGAGCGTGGAAGTACTGCTGATGTTTATTGAATTAAAATAAAGAAGATTTTTTTATGATGAGACTGCGCAATGACCACGATGATGTCCGCAACGCAACGCTCTGCAGTTATTGGTTGTGAAGAAATATTGATTAATGGTAAACGCTTTAGTTTCCTTCGATTACTCTGGAAGAATCATGGGTGCAGCTATTCAGCGAAGAAAGGAGCAACAAGCGAGGTTTTAGCGGCATTTAGAAGTCCTGTTTTCATTTTCTTTTCCAAAGGGGGGAGTACTGTGCGGTCCTCGAGTACGTGATAGATAAGATAAGTCAGCGAGCGTGAAAATATTCCTGCATCGATATGGTTCCGCTGCATCAGCAATCACGTAGCTTAACACGTCCGCACAAATCATCGCGCGGCCAGCGTCTTGCAGCGTAGCTCCAAGTCATCACTATGTCCAGTTGCCTAAAGTCATATCACCATGTAACTCCAAATATAAGATGTACAATTTCGCCGCGCCGTTATAATTGTCACCTATTATGCAGGTCGCCACAATGTGAGTTTCTAGTTTAGGTGTTTATACTTTTAGAAGTCTATTGAAATGTTCCTAAGACGTAAAAAAAAATTGTGTTCATTTTGACACATACGATTTCCATGAATAAGTACGTTTATGAAGAAAAAGTTTGTTTTTTTAATCATTTTTTTAATACTGACTAATATTTTTTCATTACCTTCCAAACAACATCATTACACTCTCACGATATTTCATTACATTCCATTGCCTCATTACACTCCAACGATTTCCTCGAAAACTATAAAAAAAATTAATACGTCCAAACTAGTTTACTACATCTAGACGATATACGCATCTTTTTAGCATACCGATTTTCGAAACCGATATAAAAAAAAAAATTTCGTGGAATGGTCGAAATTTGCACGAAACGGTGGAATCAGCCATAAAAAATATAAATAGGTATGTTATGTGAGACATCTGAAATTTTCACTGCCGAGTCAATCAACACCACGTCAATTTTTTTTGTTAATATTACGTTTTCCAATACAACTCTACTTTAATTTTCACGTAACAAGATAATACAATGAAAACAACTCAATTTACCTTCCATCTATTCCCTCGTTGAGTGAGTTAATTGAATTGTAGCTCATTTCCTTTATTATTTTGGTAGAGATCGCTACTCGCGAGATGCTTTAGTTGTTAAGAGGATATTAATAGGTAATTATAAATGTAAGATTAATCCCCAGTTGCTTAAAAGGCTTTTAGTAATACTAGGTGTTTTTATTATTCAGAGATTTTAAAGAAACCACTATGTTAGGAAACCGAAAATAAGATATACTTACACCTGCATATTCAATTGTTTTATTAGCTAATCATACTTTCAAACAAATGATTTTGCGTACGAATACAAACACAATGTTCTTTTCCTACATAATTTTGCGTAACAAAGATAATTTAATTTATTATGGATGAAAAGTGACTTTCAATCTGTGTAATAAATCCTTTCCGTGGCGCAGTCAAACAATAAAAGTCGACTGAACCAAATGACGGTTTTCACATTAAAATTCACAAACCCTTACATAAATTATCGCCCGTTTAAAACTCTGAAAGGCGACACATCTGCGGAATATACGGCGCCAGATCGGCTAAATACGCTCGCAGTGTATTTCAATTCCTCTATGATACATCAGCTGAGATTACGCCGCGTACATTCACTCCAGCCGCTGAACTTTCGGCGCCGTACGTTCCGCAGATGTGTCGCGATCGTAAGGCCTTTGCAATGCTAGACGGAAATTCCGTCACCGAAATTCCGCGGCGGAATGCCAATACATGTTCTTGCATAAAAAATACAAATAGCGTGCACACTACACGGAAGATCAGTCATTCTGGTTTATAAGCAATTTTTTACATGTAGGAAGATCGGCGACGGAATTTTCGTCTAGTGTGGCAAAGACCTAAAAGTGACAAACGGATGCGAATGACGCGCCCACATCCGTGTCGCATCCGCACCACAATCCGCTTTTCTGTGGCTATTATGTCACGCGGAGTTGTTTAGATTACGATAGGCTTTTGTTTATGTAAAATGAGTTCATTTCGATTACGTGAATATAGTTTTGAGGGCTAAATGGTGTCTAAATGAATACTTAGTTTTTTCATGTGGGAAATTTTTGATGCCAAAAAGGAGAGGTATCTAAGGCAGTTATTTTTCTTTAAAGTAGGTATGGAACTTTGAAAAAATATATTTCTTTAGATTTTTAGTAAAAATTAAGAATTCAATTAATAAGAGTACGTGCGATCAACTTATGTCAAAGACATAAAAATAATTATTCAGAGAAAATTATTTTTTAACAGATTGGGCAAGGGTTTATGAGTTAAACTGAGGTTGTAAACAATTTTAAAATGAAAACCGTCAAATTATGCAAATAGCGAGTGCCTAGCTGCCGGAAACTGGTACCTCGTGAATAATGAGACGTTTAGCTAAATGTTGTAAAGGAAGACAACGTCATTATTTAAACCGTAACGTGCAATTTACTACACAAATAAACTTTAAAACGAAATTTTAAACTTTTCCTAGTATTCCTTATTGATTATGTCAAAATGTATGCCAACATATAGGTAGGTATGTGTGTTTTTGTGTGTTATGTTGTATTGTTTATGTAATTAATGATGCATATTTATGATAATATAGCGAAATCATTGCAGTTCTTTAGTGGGGTTTTAATATCTATGTAATTAGATGGTTTTGACAAAGATTTTTATAGAAAGGAGTTAATAATCTGAAATTCTCCTCACGCCTTTCCAGTAGATATAAAATTTACATAATTCTATCGTGATTTCCGCGTTCCATCATTTGAAAGTAAATTAGAGGGTAATAAAAAGTAATTTGCATTTCAATTCGAGAATAATAATCTTTGTTTTATGAAACTCTGGATTAGAAGGAAAAATAATTATTTAGATTCGAATTAATAATGGTATTCTGTTAAGTATAAAGGAAAATTTCATTGTATTGAAGACAATAGGTACTTACAAATAAAATAAAACAATAATATTTGCCAAAAAATAATTAAATTTCTCCTGCCTTTGTAACGTTTATATAAATCCGGGATATTTGCCTCAGCGGGATAGACGCCCGAATTCAATATTTTAAAATGTAAGAAATGTGACCAAAAAATTACCTTACAATATGATAGCACCCTTCCCCCGAATCAAAGCACGCGGCTGTTTATTGTAGCGTTATTGCGAGTATTGCGAGACACTCTATTATTATCGTAATTTTACTTTGGGGATGATTTTAGAACTACTGAAACTTTCTAATTTACCGGTAAGTTAATTTTATTTTTGGTTCTTAATGAGAACTGAGTATAAAGATTATTTTAATTGTACTTTGAAAATAAAATACATTCATATAACTTATTTTTTATTAGTTGGCGTCTATCCATGCAAAAAGTGATATTTGCCATAATAAGTTTCGGGTTAGATGCCCTTTGGGCATCCCCTTTGGGTATCTAACCAAACTTATGAACTTGTGATTAAATATTATATTTTTAAATAACTTGTACATATAATAAGTATGTGTTTATGTTTTTAGGAAAACTACCCATTCTTGGATTCAAAAATGAATATTGGCTGGATATAATTTTAAGTAGTTTTGACAAATATTTTTGATATAATGACATCTTAAAAAACACGCTACAGACATAATTATGCATATTTGACAAACAAAAATGTAAAAAATGTTTAACATGTATAAAATGTTTATTTTATTCTGAACCTATCCCCTCCAAAAATTTTGGTACAGGGCATATAACCGGCCAAAGTGGCATTTATCCCGTAATTCAATTTTACGTTTAAACCGAAATAAATCATTTATTTATGGATTATTCTACAAAATGCAGCATGATATAGTTAAATAAAGTAACAAAGACTGTAAACAAATTTATGCTAAGTGTGTATTGTTTTTATTTTACGAATTATAAGTGAAATAAAATTGGGTTGGCATATATCCCGGATTTACCCTAGCTATAAACAAAGAAAGCAAAGTCTTAAAAAAACATTAAAAATATATTCGTTTTTTGATTCTCGAATCAGCGACTATTCTTTCATTTGAATGCTATTCAAAAAGTTTCGTTACGTTGATAGAAAATTTTTTGCTCTGTACCATAGTCATAGACTTAAGTAAACGATAACCCACCCCACCTTTATCAATGTTTGGGCGCAACGGTCCTTATGCCATTCGCGTTCGGCCACCTTGAAAATAATTGGCCCATGTCCCTTTTGTGCAGCTCCAGGATTTCCCCTATTGTCCTGAGAGTATTTTTTCGGCCGGAAGATCAGAAGAAGGAAACTACACGCTATCTGGAGGTTCCTTATTCTATGGTGAGTTTGGATGGGTCTAAAAGTATGTATTCGATAAAAAAAGATTACAATTCTGACTTTGTTTGGATTTTTATGCATTTGTGAATAAAAGTATGCTAAATCGATAAGTAGTCGCTGGAGAATCCATAAGTTAAATACTATGTTCTTTATGTTTTAATTTATTCATAAGCTTTATAAAGAGGTTAGAAACTTGTTAGAAACAAAAGTCCCTCCCGGCTCTATTTTTAAATTAATTTCCCGCGTTCCAATTTAAAAGTATTCTCTTCAATCGCCTTTTTAACCACCAAGCAAAAAGTTTTGAAACAAGAAGTCTTTAATAACAATTTCTTTTAAAAGTAGTTTTAAAACTGTGTCAAGAGTCTGCAACAAACTGCCATAGCATTTTTGCTAACGTTCGATACTTGAGAAATGCATATAACTTGGTAGCTCGGAGTATGGCTGCGGTAGAAAGTTGGTAAAGATTTAATACGTTTCAAATGCCATTTTTATGAAATATGATTCTCGCAAAAAGATGGCAACATAAAAAAAAAGTCGAAATGACAAAAAAGGTTGTATTTCAGAGAAAAACTAGTTTATTTATCTAAATATGTTGAACCTTAATTCACTTAAACATGATCCACATCGTCTTTGTAAAGTCACAAAGCCATAATTTTCCGAGAAATGTCCATCCAACTATGAAGTTAGTAACTTTTTTCAAACAAACGAGCGGGTCAAGGTATTTGACCGTCATCAAAAATTCCTTTGTAAGAAGTCCAGTCGACAATCCCTTTTATTTGAGAAAAAAGAAGTCTGCAAAATCAATTGGACGACCGAGATTATATTACGGGGGAAACGTTCTTATTTTTTTACATCGACACCTTTTCCGTGACTTCTGTAAATGAAACTGTTGGAAACATGTTTTTCTACTCAACGTGTTTTATTGAGGATTGATTGTCATTTGTTTATTTGGCTTCCGCGATTGTGACAAATATGCGATCAATCATTTATTGACGTTTTCTATCAGACGTCAAAATGGAATTGACAATTCTATCGAAGCGTAAGGACAATTTTTCAATAACTTCTATAACTTTCTGCCACGTGAAATAATAAACATTGCAATCCAGAAAGTTTCGAAGACGATATAATTCAAGGGAGTTGGAAACCGATTACCGTTGCCCTTCGGACCGCAAGGGTGTTTGAAGATTGTTCTGAAACGCCACTCCAATCAGAAGTTAGGTCGTATTTAATGGACTTGTGGCGTTGTACTTGCTGCTGCGACTTGGTTGAAAGGCTGGAGACAATAGGGATGATTTGCTTTTGTTTTATCATGTTATCCGATAAGACAAATATTTTTGACGGAGGATTATAGGACGAAAGTCCGTAGACGTTTCCGAATGATATTAATTAAAGGAAGAGCGCGGATTTTCGTTTAATAATATTGTTTACGATTACCAAGAAATGGTAGAGCTTCTGTCAAATGAAATACGAGTACAAGCGTGCTTTGAAGACGTGTTAGATTAGTAAGGGATCTGAGGAGAGTATTAACTATACAATTTTGTTTAGAAATAGAAGTCCGTGTGATGAAAACGTAAAAACCCGATTTCTTTACCATTTCCATTATTTGCAGTATCTAGCATTTCCGAAATGTTGATACTTTAAACATATATACGTAATCGGTGATTTTAACGGTATTTAACTTGTCGATCACAAACTGTTAATAAACGTTAATGATTAGAAGATTTCCCTGTCGCCAAGTCCGTATGGAGTAGACAATGAGTGATATCGCAATCACGAGAGGACCTCATTAATTCGTCCTCTCTAGCTTTCCTCTAGCAGGGACGAGAAAATGCTTTCGGCACGGACTGATTTATTTACAAATAAACTATGCTCATGATTAATTATGCACATTTGATCCTTGTACCAAATCTAAGTAAGTACTTAGTAAGTAAAGGAAAAATTTTCTTTCGATTAACATCGACAGTTGTGCCGATGAATAGATGAATGAATATGTTTTGACACAAAAAACCACTTTACGATTTAAATGAAACTGTCTATGGGACTAAAAATTTAAAAAATTGCAATTGCTTTTTTGCAATGTTCCGCGACTGATGCGCCAAATCCGCCATTTTGCTAAATTTTGACAGTCAACAGATGACTGGTTAGCAATATTGTCGCATGCCCATCAGAGTAATTAACTGGCTTTTTATTCTAAATTTTCGAACCGCCTATATCAAAATAATTCAGTTTTCACGAACTGTTCTCGTGAACATGTTCATTATTAATTCATGTTTAGCAAAGCACGTTGTGGGTGGAAACCCCATTAGGCTTTACAACTATTTACATTTGAAACAAGTTTGAAGCTAACACTCGGATTATGGTGTTTAAAAAATAAAGAGTAGAAATTCACGCTTGCTAAAAAAGCTCGCTCGTTCCGATCCCAACTTGTCATGTGACAAATCCAGTTTTTAATCGGTGACAAGGAATTCAATATATTCTAATGACCGAGTTTTCGATGCGCATACGCGAGGTTTCGGGTGATCCGAGAGCTGGCAGCTTCCTTAGCCAAAGGATAAGCATTGCTATCCAAAGACGGAATGCTGCCAGCTTGTTGGGTACCTTGCCTCGTGGAAACACGTTGGAAGACATATTCTTCTTGTAAATATGTATTTTATTCTATGTTTGTATTGTTTTTTAATAAAGAAGATATAAAGCTATATGAGTATCTTTTCGGATCTGATTTTGTGTATACGATCGATAAAAATGGTCAAATCCGAGAATAGTTGCTCAGTTTCGTTCTACTGCTGTATTTTGGCTTGCAATCCCGTTATACAATCTATATACCAAAAAAAAGTAACACTCCGCCGTGACAGTGTCTTCACTGCCGTGACCAGGATTCGAACCTGGGTTACTACGGCCACAACGTAGGGTCCTAACCACTAGACGATCACGGCTGTCGGAGCTGTGGTAGCTGACACCAAATTCACCTACACTTTGGTACAAATCAAACACTTTCACAATCTTGTTACTGTTACTTAATGCGTTTACGCTTGAATTGGTATCGCATTCGGCTAAGTAGGTGTGACTAATTATATAGGTACTTAAATAGAGAAATTGTGGCAGGAAGTTCTCTTGAATTGGTCATTCAACGGTTTAGAGTGAAGAGTTAAAGACAAAAAGAAGAGTACCCACTCTTCCTTCTGTCTTTAACCCACCCACCTCACCACATAGACGATCATACTTAGACTAAAGAGACTGCATATGCGTTGTTTCATATCAGGAGGTCACACAGAGAGCAGAAAATAGAATAGAATGGCTTGACTCCACTAAAGCTGTGCTAAATTGGGAGTTAAATGAAGCATTTACTCTCTGCAAAAAGAGGTGAAATCTTTTAAGGTGTATACAGAGGTGTTCCATTTACTTAACTACATTCTCTTAAGTCAAATAGATACGGCACCTAAATAGACAAGGATCCTAATTAATGTACCAGAACCTAGCATAGTTTTCGCCTCCCTACTATAAATACCTAATACGAGTAATAGAGAGGACCCTTGCTCTACCATCGAGATTTATGGTATTCAAATAGGATTAGAAGATATTGCGTAGCTTCGTAGGTCAAGCTATTATCTATCTTAATTGTGCCTAGTAGTATTTCAAGTACATTCTAGTTTCAGGAATCTTCGAAGAAATGTTTCAATTAAATATTGTTTGTTGATTCAGCATTATCTTTATAGCCCTCTATGCAACTATGTGAGATGTGTTAGGTATGCAGAATAATGTTTCTTACTTATAGCCCTACACTAGGTTTTCCTGAACCCTGGGTACCAGACAGACCATTAACATCCAGACCAACTCTGTATTTAAATTCATCGTTAACTGCTCAGCTGAAACACAGGACTGAAATTCGAACCCAAGACCTCCTAATTAGTGACATTCCGGAATACTTCACATTGCGTCAGCTAAATCAATTCATTGACAGTACTGTAGGATCAAACCGTTGATGAAAGTAGGTCACGCTTATCAAATAAATAAAAATGCTGCTCCGCCGTGACAGTGAGTTTACTGCCGTGACCAGGATTCGAACCTGGGTTACTACGGCCACAACGTAGGGTCCTAACCACTAGACGATCACGGCTGTCGGAGCTGTGCTAGCTGCAACGAATTTTGCCATCACTTTCGAACCGGTTACGCAAAAAAGATAAAATCATTTTAGTTGCGTTACAGTTGAACGGGCACGCGATATTTTTGTTAGTTATTTTTATTCATTGAACTGTTACGTGCATGCAAAAATTGAGCCATTTTTTTTAATAGTAGTGTTTAATTCAGACGTAGTTATTGTTTTGTGTTTAGTACGCAAATTCTTTATTACGAGCAAGTTCTTAATTGGTTTAAATTGAAATTTGAGTGATCCAACTTCCTCTTTTCCAACCTGGTCGTATTCCTATTTTATCAGATTTGAACATCGTCATAATCTTGCTATTGTTACTAAACTAACCCGCTAACTAAAGCATTGACTGACACCTTTCCACTTTTTAATCAATTTTTATTAAGTGTACTCGTATAACGGAGTTTCAAGAAACTTTCCTTTCTATTCACTGACTTCGTGACTAGACGTTTACTAATTGTTAAAAGACTTGTTTTTATCATCACTCGACATTCAACAACTTCAAAGAGTACCTAAAGACGTAGACTAAAGTAATTTACCAACTTTATTCCCAACGCAGCAAAGTAACAAAAGATAAAAGAAATGTTTTCACGTTTAACTCCAAAACAAATGCAAGTTTCATGTTTCCAGACAAATAATGAAAGTCTAGACTAGTTTAGGGGTTTAGTGTTAACTATCTAAAACCTGTCTTATTCTTTGCATGTAAGGTTGAGTTTAGCTAGTTGTTAGCTCATTATTCTAAGTGTGTAATAATGTAGGTGGCTGGAGCTTTGTCATTTACAGAACACTAACTTTGCAGCTCTGAGGTGTCAGTGCGGGTAAACTACAAGGAATGTGTTAACTTGCTACATTATGTTTGTGTGTGAATTACTTGTGTCTTCTTTGAATTGGAGTAAGTAACTCAAAATGGGTTAAGTTGAGGAAGTTTTCAAAAAGTTGAAAAACAAAATCTATACGAATCTTAAATATTTTAGTGATTGAACTAACCTTTTATGGTACTCGTATCTACACACCAAAGCCGCCGGCATTGCCATCGAAAATGTTTGAAAGTGACATTTCCATTGTTGATTTAGGTATGCCTGTTATAACAATGTAGTGTGTTTTAAACCGAATAAATAATTGAATTTAATTGAACCGAATAAGCCGCCGCGCCGGCGGTTTTGATGTGTAGGGAAGATACCATTACAGACACTTATCAATTTTTTTTTTATCAAATGGCATCTACCATCAAGGATTCTGCCAATATGTCAAGTCAAATAGAGTTCGTCTAATACTTAAAACCTACACAAAATAAATAACCGAACATAAAATAAAAGTTAACAGCGAAAAGTATCTGAAACCAAAGTTTGTGGTCTGTGTAACGGTCGACATAATGTGCGTTCACACGAAATCCTTACAGCTATAATTTTGGGAGAATCTCAGCGAGGTTTTAACAGCATACAAGACGTTAACTACGCTATAAAGTAAGACTCGCTTAAGATCTGAGTAGACGAGGAACTTTGGTCTTTTGTAGGAAAGAATGAAGATTTTAACGGAAAATATCGAGGAAGGAATAACTCCAATTTGAAATGAATCTAAAAGGTTTTATTAAAAAAATATTAAAGTACTTACAGAATCGACAATCCGCAACAGGCTTCGTCAAAATAAACCTAAGAAAGAACAAAAAGAAATAAAAAAAAATTAATCTTAATTTTAACAATTCTTTTATTACAAAAATACCTTGGTATCTAAGTTAGCTTTGCAGACATTACTTAGAATACTTAGAATGATAGGTACCTAAATAGGTAGGTTATTACAACGACAGCACAAGAGTTTGGCTACAGACAATGTCAGGCTATCGCAATCGCTAAACTGTAAAACCAAGTGTTATAAATGAACATCTGTCAATGTCATAATTTTCATATTACCAGAGTTTGATATTTGAAATGAAATGAAATGAAATGAAAATCATTTAATCCTGTAGGTTTTGACAACACTTAAGACGGGTCATTTTTTAAAGTTAATGCTAGATTCGCAAGAGTGCAGTTTCCCCAGAGAAGAACCTAGCAAGAAACTCTGTAGGGTTGCTCTTTTTAATTTAAGTTTTACAAATCTCAGGCATAAACACAGAAACATATAATCAAATTAATATTTCAAAACAGCTATCCATAAATAAATAATAAAAATTTGACCCCACAATATCCAGGAAAAAGTAAGGCAAGCAAATGGGAAACAAAGAAGTGAAATGCTTAGTTTGATGGAATCCGCATGACATGACCGGCCATCACAGCAGCACCTTCACACAGGTCTCAACGCATGTGCCAGCCATCAACCCCTTCCACATATTTTAGGGAAGTAGGAGACCCGACACACAGCGCCACACACATTTAGTCAGGTTAAACCTACACTTAAGTGGATTTGATTTGAGAATTCTGTGATTGAGGAGAATTTACTCATTGTTGTTAGTCATAATCATAATAGACCGTTTACAAGTCTTGCTATTTTATGTATGCATTGAGTAACGCAGACGAGAAATTAGTAAATTCCTTGTAAACTGTAAATAAGTGATAGACAAAAAGTCGACAGACCAGATTCTATCGTCTGCTCAGCCATCTGTTAGGGATGAGACGAGGGTGAAATGTGAGAATCGTATTACCATGATAGAAGTTCTCGCACGTGAGTTTTTAGTTCCTCACCTAGTTGATGCCACAAGTTTACATGTGTTATGTTGCTTGAAATAGTAAGTAAGTATGCGGGTCTTCGTTGTGTCTCAATTGATTTGTCAATTATGTTGTAGGCTTTTTATAATGTACATTGTTGTCTAGTGAGTTTTTATCAGCTCACCTTATTAACTAATGTAAGTACTAAGTCAGTAAGTAAGTTTATTAAATACTGTGAATTTTAAAAAAATCGTGTATGAAACTAATCTAATTCTAGCCACTTCTGTCCCTCTACTGGACAAAGGCCGCTCTCCTCATCCGCCTTGACTTTCTGTATCGAGCTTCCTCTTCTTCCTTCAGCATCATAACTTCTGTCTCGTGTATGAAACAAATAACTTTTTTTAATCGTAGCAAATAAAGTAGGGTTGCCTTTCTCTCTACCTTGAGATGAAAAGGGTATGACAGATAAATATGACTTTACTTTAAAACTTAAATATTTCTGCATTTTTTTTCTGCTTTTTCTTTTGTGCAATAATGAATATTTGTATTGTAAGTATTGTATTGAGTCACGTAGCATAAAGAATACTAGAATAAATAAAAAACCACACTCCTTTATAATTTGTTACTAAAGCGCAAAATAAAATTCAAAGCAAATACTCTTTATGGGCAAAGTGTCGGTGAAGATTTTATTTTTATTCATTCAACATGTTTATTTAAAAGCAAATGCGAGTGTGAGTGATGCAGGAGAGACTTTTATTTAAAATAGAGCGTTTCTTTTCTAGCGCTTTTATTTTATAAAAAGGTTTTAGAAACAGCCAGTTTTAAAATAGATCGTCTAAGTTAATAATTTGTTAAATTATAGCTCAGGGAAAGACAAAACATGTATTATGACAATATGACAAAATTAATATTATTAATATTGTACATTATGAGAGTAAATAAGATATGAGACTAAGCTCGTTTCCCTGTAGTGGGGATGTTAAAGGGCTGATAATGATGAATATTAATTTTAAGCTTATTTTAGAGATTATTACCTACTACTTATTCAGTCCTTTGACAAATAGAGATAGCTTTTTAAAGTTTAGAATTTTGAGCCAGAAGATGATTAGTTAAAATAATATGATTGTATTGAACTGGATCTGCTTGGGTTATAAGTTAAGTATTTCAGATTTTATTGCCTTAAGTATATAAGTACATACCTAGTACCTAGGTATATATAGTTAGTTAGCTATTCCCGCTGCTGTGCACTAAAGTTGAAACCTTCCCATAAAATATGTTTCTTTTCTTCTACGAATTATCCAATTAAAAGATTCAAGTACTCTGTAAACTTTTTCAATAAATGTACGAAAAAGTTTAACATCTGTCACAGATCACGGGATAAGCTAAACGATTGTTTTTCATCGACTTAAGGCTTTTCTTGAAACTTTCTTTCTTTTTAATATAATTAAATTGTTTACGATTAAAGTTACCTTTAATCCGGTTTGAAGCGGATTCGAATTAGAAACTTTGTCGTTCTGCTGTCTTTTGTTTTCCTGTTCTGTTCTACGAAGCAAAAAACTGTCTTCTGTAAAAGCTGATTTACATTGAGTCAGTAACTGACGTCAGTGCACTGACGCGATCAATTTACACTATGGCAATACCAGGTCAGTTCAGTAACTGACGTCAGTTAGTGGAGGCAGCGCCTAAATGGTTACATGTTTCTTGTTTAAAAGATAGAAAACGGTCGTTTTTGCGTCATTTTGAGGTTTTTGGTGAAATCCGAAATCCGATATCACACTTCATGTACAGCTACCTGGATACACTATCATTGGGTATATACCTACATATATCGTTTATCCTTTATAAAGCGAGAGTTCGACACGGCAATTGCGCGTCTAAATGAACTTTTATCCATTCAACGTAGCGCCTGTGTAACGTACCGAAATTTCCCTCCGGCTTTTTTATTTAGCGGCGAATAAAAATTGTTTGTTTAGACTTTTGCGGATGGAATTTTCGGTAGTTTAATTTAACGTGCTTTTGGATTTATGTTTTACGTAATTTGCGGTGTTACCGGGAATTGTTACTTTTTCGCATACAAAAATGCCCTAATAACGTGTTATAAACCAATGGAATTATGTTGAATTCACAGTAAGCTTAACACAGATTACAGATTAAACTCTATTTTCATCGGAATTAAATAAAATGTAATCTTTTAAACAACACAAAGCTCGTTGCTCGTTTTCCTACAATCACTTTAATTTTGTTAATCGCCTTTTACTCTTGGTAAATGAGTAAATAACTACATTAAGATAAATAAGAAATGTTATTTAATGACCGAATACTTACCTACTTTAGACGGATTTTAATGTGAGAAAATGAAGATATCAAAAGCATGAGATAATTAGATAAATACGATAGGATTATCTTCCTGTTTATAAGACCTGCTTGGTTAAGAGCAAGGACTCCTTGCTGTTTTACTTGGCATTACTTATTTTCCAGAATTAAAAAATAATCAAACCTATCTCTTCCTACTCTATTGACCCCTAACCAATTTGCGTATCGGCGACAAGGTACACGCTACAGGCGAGTATCTAATTACGTTTCCAATTCGTGAGCCAATCTCGTTGGAGATTATCTGCCTCACACGTTGATTAAAGCGGCCGGCTCGCTAACCGATATTCAAACGATGGGACCTTTGACTGAATTGGTATGTTGATATTATTGTCCTATTTGTCGAATGTCGGTTTTTTTAATCGGTTGAGTTAACTTGAGTTTTATATTAACGCAAACTGTAAAACACAAAACTGAATATGAAATATGTAAAAAGTTACAAAATGGCTAAATTCTTCTCTGAAAACTGCATCCTTGCGAATCTAGCATTAACATTAACAAATAAATGTGTCTCGGGTGATTGTAAAGTACCTATGCTACGAAATAAAGACTATTTGCCATAAGGGAGAATACATACTTACATAAATATCTGTCACGCCTCTCTCCCAACAGGGTAGGCAAAGACCACTTCTTTTCTTCTTCCAGAGGTAAGGGAGAATGAGTTCTTATATATCTATCTACTGTAGGAATAGGTTGGTTAGAAACTCGAAACTATCAAAATAAGTAGGTCGCATTGGCATCAAATTGACTGAAAGCACAGTAATAGAATAAGCCAAGTTGCCTCCAGCAAGATGCGGCAAGTTAACTCTAGTTGCCAAACAAATATTGACAGATTGATTTAGTTTTAGTTGTGATGTGACTGTGTCACAAACTGTATTTTGGTACGAGAATATAGAGCTTCAATAATTTGATAACATATCTAGAAGAATAGCAATGTTGCTTTTTCTTCTGGTGTTTTTTTGAAGATTTCAATTTGACTAACCTTTAAATACGAGTAGTATGTTCAGAAAGTCTTTAAGCAGTAACTATTCACCACTTGCTACTTAGTATCATTAACTACGTAAGTTTTATTTTCTAAGCTGTAAACGTTCACTATAATATTTTCTTTAATCCAAATAAGGTTTATTGACAACTTTAATATCTATGGAATTCAACATTCTATATCACAGATTTAACTTGCAAATCTTCGTTTAAAACTATCTAAGTACATATATGGTAACATATTATGTATGGAAGGAAGCGGTCTCTGAAGTTAAGAGAGGCGTGCGTGACGGATATGTATGTATGTATATTATGTATTATGTACTACAGGAAGTATCGTATATATTATATACTACAGAAATGTTAAAGTTATATATCGCATCTACCAGTTTCAATACCATGTTATGTCAGTTTAGGATGTCAGAGAATTTCAAGGCATTTCTATGTTGCCATGTTAGATGTTCCATACAGGTAACTTTGATAACCTACATGTTCGGAATACATCGGTTTGTACTTAAGTAAACTTCGTAGCTTATTATGGAGTAGGAATAATTCCTGGTAAATTCTCGAGTATTCAGCGACGTGGTGGGGTGAAGTTAGTGTACGATATTACCATATAAATAAGGTAAATTTTTATTTGTGCGCTGTCAATGACATACCTACACGTAGTTCAAGATAGTGTCTACAAATGATCCTAATTTGAAGAGATGTTGTACTAATATTTTGTGAATATTCTGTGACACCTACGAAGAAGTAGTGAAACCCATGCACTCCATTTTCAGATTACAGTATTGTATTTGATTAAAAATTATGCTCATAAATTTGAGTTGATGAAAATTTGCAAATTCTTTTTCACTTTTTATTTACTCAATTTTACTCAACAAAAGCTCACTTTTAGTACTTAAATAAAAGAGAGAAAACACATTAGACACTTTAGATTTAAAAATAACAATTGTTTCAAAATATAAAGTGAAAGTGGAATTTTCATCCCTTTCACAACTCCATTGTGGTTGAAATGAGAAAACGTCAACGTTTTGACAGAGATGTACTTAGGGATTAAATAGTTTAAAATAATATCTGGGCAGGGCAGTGTTGAGCGGTTTGTGATATTTACTGTGGGTCGCGTTCTTTTCCTTGTCATTACGGAGCCCTTAAAAATTGCAAGGAATATTACCTATATATATGATTTTTGTTTTGCAGAAAACTTATGTTGATATTTTTATATAAAATTCCTATTATTACGTATACAGAAACCCTTATACAATATAAAGCAATAAAAATATCTAAAGCACAACCACTCGAGTACGTCCCCCTAATCGGATAGACCACTCAATTCGATTTGTCCAACAAAGTTACCGAATCCGATGAAAATCTAGTTGTTTCTTGGCTGATCTTTGACAAAAGAGCAATATACTAGTGAAGGACCAATAAATGACATGAAAGGGTTTCAAAACGAATAGATATCATGACCCTAATATATGATTCTCACGTAAAATTTATGATGACAACATTTGCAAGAGGTAAGCTACCTTCTCGGGGGATGAAAGTATTTTACATTTTATCGTTTTCATTTTATGAGGTTTCATTTTTAGGGAATTATGTTTACAACTTATATTGTGATATTCCAAATGCAATGTGTTAAATGTTCAAAAGATTGCGAACAGTTTGTTAAACTTCAGAAAAAAAGGTTTTATTCACATAAGATTTTATCTTTGTGGCCGGAAATAGCCTAATCCATTATCTTGGTTGTTTTTAGCCTTAGATGAAATACTTAGTTTCAGTTAATAACAAGCCTAAAGCTAATGGGCTAAGTTATGTAAAGATGTTGAGTAAAATCAATTTTCCTACTGCGTCAATTAGCAGACCACAATTTTAAATGCCAATACTTAAAACTTCATTAAAATTGTTTTGTTTATTTCTCCCAGCAAATCCGGTCCCTCGATTTATCCTAAAATATTTACGAATTTTCCAAACAAATCCGAATACTTGGCCGGTTTAAATTCATTAGCAATTTACGAGTACAATTGGAATATTCATGATGGCGCCTTTAATTGGATCGATGGCAATGCTCTATCTACTGCGTCGCGTTTATTGAGAGGAGAGATGAATATTTTGAGTTCCTTGATAATAAAATCGTAAGTAGGCACGCTTCTTATTAAATAATTTATTTTTAAATTAAAGCAGGTAATAATTTGTAAGAATATTTCGAAGATAGCGCTCTAACACAATCGTGGTAGATTTATTGATATAATATCAATTTGGTCTCGTATCAAGTGAAGCGATGTGGTCTCTGCCTTCCCCGATAGGAGAGGGGCGTGACAGATATGTATGTATGTATGTATGTCTGTAACTTGGTCTCAGTGTGTCTTAAAACCTTTGGTTTTTCTGAGTGTTTGAAAATATATGTTAGGTAGGTATGTTAATAACAAATTGCTGAAGTTTGCAAGTTTTGAATTTCTCTAAAGATGCGGACACCCAATCTCTCTTCTTCTTATTTAAGAGCTAAGCTCTTGTCGGTGGAGCCTCTTCCATCCCTCCCTATTTTCTGCCTTCTTTTTAACATCTTGATACGACATGACACCCGCCTTTTCCTTCACCTGTTCTAGGAACGTCCGTCTGGGTCTTCCTCTCTTCCTTTTCCCTTCAATTCAACACCCAATCTAAAGAAGACTAATTTAGCTCTGGGAACTAATAACCCCGCGTACCTACACCTTATTATGCAGGAACAAGATCCCTAAACGCACAAATAGGATGTACAGAAATACCGTTATCTCCCTCTAATTCATTATAACGTAAAACGTAGCGACAAATGCGGAAAATTCCTATTTTTTGTTATAAAAGACTTATTTTGTCAGCTTCCCATCTCATAATCCGGAACGACTTTATGAAACACCTTCCTTTAACGGCGTTTCGAGGATATAATGTTATTACTTCGCATCTTAGAAGCTTGAATTTTTTATTAAAATGCGAAATAGAGAAGGCACGTGGATTTTTCAAGTGGTATTTATTTAAAACGTGTCTCTTTTTTGTGGAGTAATCGCCATCTTTGCCTTTCTGTCAACAATTTGACTTCTTGGTACTACACGATGTTAAATTTTTCTTTCGTTTTAGCGAGTAGATACGTCATAGAGCCTAGTTCTTAAATAAGTATATGACTATCATGATATTTTGCCATCCAGAGAGGTAATGCTGCCAGCTAGTTGGGTACTTTGCTTCGTGGGAACGCGTCCAAATATTTTTACTGTAATTATTTTATCCTATTGTACTTATTATTTTTTTTTTTTTTGTCTAAGTAATGCTATCTACACACCAAAGCCACCGGCATGCCGCCGGGCTGGGCCGGCGGCTTTACGTCATACGAATGGCAGCTATCAAAAGCATGCTGGCGGCTTTGGTGTGTAGACAGCATTACCCAGTTGGAATTATCAGCATGTATCTTTCCAACTAAAATTGCCAGCCTGTAGGCCTACTGAGTGACAAACACTCATGCATTAGGTATTACGTCTGACCCTGTATAATACATTTAGATAGGGCAAACTCTATTCTAAGCTTAGTAATAGCTAAGGTTCGCCCTTCTGAATACTAAGGTGTTTTGGAGTGGTTAATTTGAGGTGTAAAAGCTCTGAATAACTAATTTCGTATTGGTTGTACGTTAATTATATAAAAAATTTGAATAGAGCTATTTTCTTTTCAAAATTTCTCAGTAATATAATTTAGCCATTATTAGTGTCCCACAGCTGGGCAAAGGCCTCTCTCCTCATCCGGCATGATTAAATAATATGTGTCTTACTCCTAATTGTACAAAAGGACGTTAGCTTCGAATACGGTTTGGTTGTGTGTCGGCAGAGTGTCAATGTCATTTTTTGACACATTTGGTCGCAACAAGTGTTAAAAATACCGTTGACACTCTGCCGACACACAACTGGGGCTATTTTAAATTAGCAGACTTTGGCCCCTGCAGGTGCGCAAAGACCTTTAAAGTTATTTTATGATGTTTGACTTTGGCTCAGCTGTAGGTTTAAAAGAGTTTGAACTGAGTATCTTTTTAACCGACTTTAAAAAATGGAGGAGGGTTCTCAATTCGACCGTATATACCTATATTTTTGAAACTACATATGGTAGCTGTTCATTTTATGTAGTTTCTGTAGTACACAATTATTAATCTTTCACATCCCAGAAAAAAAGAACAATAGAAAATCTATTGTGTCTGGGTTTATAATTGG
Source organism: Anarsia innoxiella (assembly GCA_947563765.1). NCBI lineage: Eukaryota > Metazoa > Arthropoda > Insecta > Lepidoptera > Gelechiidae > Anarsia > Anarsia innoxiella. The sequence goes on along the minus strand of OX387393.1, from coordinate 10,529,903 downwards.
TCAGTAGGATGTGAGAGGTTAATATTGGACTTTTTCCATCCTTTGTGTACCCACTTGGTACTCGTAGTTAGGGAAATGTTTTCATAGTTCCCAAGCCTGCATAATGTAAAACACCCTGGCGGTGACCCCTTTAAATCAAATATGACTCAATTTAGACCTTGTTTTGATTACCTAAAGTAGGTTTCATACGAGCGTGGATGCAAACAATAACAGTCTAGAATAAGTTTGGCTTAATTAACAAACTTGTCATTACAAAGTGGTGTTAAGTAGGTATACTAGAGGCTGCCCGTGACTTCGTACGCATTTTTCGTCATATATCTTTAAAAAAACACACAATGCCTCGATATAATATAGCCTTTGTTTTTCTGATGTGTAAGCTACAATATTGCAAAGTTTCGTTACAATCTGTTCAGTAGTTTTTCCGTGAAAGAGTAACAAACAACCGCACATCCATCTATCGATAGAAACATTAACATTTATAATATTTAGTAGTACCACAGATTAGAAAACACTACTAGTACGATAGATATGATGCATTTTAAATTGTATTATCTTTTTATGACATTTGTAAAAATGGAAGGATTTAATGCAGCGTTAGAGTTTAATTAGCTGTTTTGCAACTGTTTAATGAATCGACGATTATAATGAACTCTAATAACATTTACTTAGGACGTAATTTCCTGAGGGAGATCAGTTAGGTATCCTTCAAGTGAGTAATTAAATTGCGTATAGATACATTTACCTAATACCTAATGTAATAACTGCTCAAATTAATTACAACAGTCATTACACGCTTATTAACCACGTTGCCTCAGGCAAGAGAAAGTGTCTTAACACGCATAACCCGACCAATTTAAATCGCAAGCCCAATAAACTTCACTTTCAACGTCCCAAGGCCTTTCTAAATCTACAGTGTTATAATTGTTTTGTAATCATATTGAATGCAGTCGAGTTTTTCGCAGGTAAAGGTATCAGCTCCGACAGCCGTGATCGTCTAGTGGTTAGGACCCTACGTTGTGGCCGTAGTAACCCAGGTTCGAATCCTGGTCACGGCAGTGAACTCACTGTCACGGCGGAGCATTATTTTTGGAATATGAAAGAAACATATAAAAAATTAAATAAGTAGGTAGGTACGTCAAATTATGATCAAAAGTTATTGATAAAACCGATCGGAAATTGAAATTGTATTTTTAAGCATATTTTATTTACGAGCTCGTAAAATGTTACGTAAAACTTTTTTCGTTTTACGAATTCGTAAAATCAACTTCGTCTCATTTTTAAAAAATTATATCACAGTCACACATCCGATCAAAAAAATTCCCAAATGCTTAAAATCGTTTACCTTTCAACACAGCAATAAAATGTGAACCTTTAACCCTCGGAATAGAAGCACACGTTTACCTAAAACGAGATTATGATGATAAGGCCCTATTCCGGAAGAAAGTGTGCTTCGAGAGTGCTCGATCGAATCCTCGAGCGGTTTCATAATAGGCACCTGAAGAAATGGGTCATAATATATTTTTAAGAGGAATCCTGACGGTATAATTCTGAAATGATGGATGAGTGACTATTTTCTACGAACGTATCAGATTTTATGTTTTATTAAAGGATATTTTCTTAAGGATTTTAGAATTTTCTTGGTTATTGTAGTAGGTATATCTTTCTAGCCTGTCTTTAGACATACTATGTCAATTGAATCGCTTAGAGCGGTGTGATTAAATTAATTAAATTAATTACACAATGTAAATCACGCTAAGCGATTGATCTGCAGTTTTAAAGCAGTTTTATATCAAACCTCAAAGGCGGTTCAATAGTATGCGTAAATGTCTTTAGTTTCTTTTTAAAAAGGCATTCTTTTATTACTGCATGGGTTGTTCATGGGTTATGTACAACTGTAAAATAAAAGGCAATGTATAGATACGTCAGTAGGTTGTTAATAGATATCTACTTTTAGCAACCACAAAGAATTTGATCTTGATTTTTGATCAAATTCTTTGTGGTTGCTAAAAGTAGGTATCTATTAACAACCTACTGACGTACCTATTTTAAAATTTTCCCAAAATGGTCTTAAATCTGCAATCAATTTACCATATATTCTACCATTTATTGTAGCGAAATCTGCTGAAATCCCTTGGCAAATTAATACGCTCCACAATTAATAGCGCGTTGGCTTCCAAATCCCGTGATAATTCTTTTACGAAAGAATTGTTTTATTACCCAACGAAATTTAGAAGTTCCATTTTTAACGGCGGACACAAAGACACCTTCTAATTTTTTATTCAATTTATTAAAACGTCACTCATTCTTAAATTATTCTCTTAGAAATTCATCACACTGATGATTTAAAACTTCAGCCAGACGAAACGTTGGGAAAATTTTGTTTGTAATAAGATCCTTCGTTTTGTCTGGGTCCTTATAGATTTCAATATTTTAATTATTACTTAGGTCGTTAGCTCATTTTACAATGTCACTTTCTTATTTGCATTTTGTAGTAAGTTTTATTAGTGTGCCAAGAAATGTCTAAATTGTATGATATGGTTATGAAAAGTCTTAATACACTTGCAGTTGCGGTTTGACGTTTTATATGAAAAACGCGAAATGTCATATCAAACGTCGTAATCGAATCTAATAAACCTTTATGAAGTAGACTAGAAGCATACAATCCAGTTTCAACTGTTTATACCAACTTGAAAATATTTACAAAGAAAAGCACTTCAAATTTTTAATCTTACAGAAACTAATTGCATTTCCCGCTATAAAAACAGAGTGTGGCTATAAAAGCAACGTGGCACTGGGTCCGCCCACGGTCTGCTGTCTAGACGAGATGTTAGTATATGACGCTCCAGGCCATAGTCACCCAGGGTAGCGGTCTAGGTCCTTTATTTCTTTATATCTACGTCAATGGTTTTTGTTTGAAAAAGGTACTTTGTCAGACGAAATAAATAAAAAAGGTTGGTTCAAACAGGAAGCAGTCGAATCGAAACGTTTCTACAAAATGTAAAAAACAACCTTTCAGTATCTCGAAATAAAAATCTTTCAACGATCGTGCCTTCGTATTTTTTGTTTTCCGAAACGCTTGCTAAAAAGTTTCTTTCAAACTCTATTCAAATTTAATGACACAGTATCAAAATTTATCGCATAATATATTAAACGAGCGGAAAATATGATATTATAAGTATCTCACAAAAATATATCTCTACCTAACGACCCGCGCCTCAGGCGAGACTTCTGACATTCAGAAGATGTTCCGTCCTTGTTAAAGAAAATTCTTTTTCGCTACGTTTTCGGGAACTGCCTTGTAATGTTCCCCAATTACTGGCGACAGATGAGTTCAAAGATATATCGACGAAGATATTATATGAAAATGTTTCTTCTCATAATAATCCTAATTTGAAGGAAAATAAGACGTTCAATCAACAAGGACTTTTCTACATGTATTCGCTAATAATAGCAGCAATATGTGGAATAATGAACGGATGGGTAAAATAAATTTACTTTTTAAAAATACCAACATATTTTCGAATATAAAAAAATAAATCTCCTTTTAAATACCCAGCATTTTTAGACCCTATTTCCGCGTATTTTGAAAAGCAAAATTTTCCCTTTTTATTTAGGTAGGTATCATCTTCCATTAAGCTTTCATCTTTTGTAATTTAGGGATGGAAAATATCGTTTATTTAATGTCGGTGACTCCGTACACTTTTAATGTTATTGCAGCCTTGGGTACCTTAATTTATCGTCCGTGTTTTGATTTCACATACGTTGAGCGTATGACTCGCGGTTTGACATTTTGTTAGTACGATGTACAACTCGAAACATACGAATTAGTAACGTTTTCATAATAAACTTCAAAATAATTATATCACTTAATCATAAAACGAAGACAGAAAATATGCAATTTCAGTATATTTTCAGTAAGATTTTGTAAACACCGTTTAATGCGCAAAGATAGTTTATCAACTATCATTTAAAACACCAAATTTATAAAAAAAGACACCTTTGTCTTATTTGAAATTTAGAGTATTAGTATCACAAACCAGCAAGGTTTTTCTTCATCACATTTAAGAGATAGACTCTTGTCGGTGGAGTGTTCGCCATTTAGGCCTATCCTCTGCCAGTGCTTTGACTTCTTGATACGACATGACGTTAACTTTCTCCTTTACTTGAGCGAAGGTTTTTAATGATGCAGAAATCCGATACCCATATCTCACTAACGAAGACTATCTCTAATTTTACTCTCTTTTGTTTCAGTATCAAGTAATGCGGCGTGATGTATAATGTGAGCGATGGAGGCGAGCTCGAGGGCACCGCGCACTACCACCTCGCGCCGCTCATCGCCCTCTACGTCCTTGTCTCTTTCATTGGTATTATTGGTAAGTGCGATAGAGATAGAAGGATGTAATATTACATACTTACTGAGTAGGTACCATTTTGGGCTCTTCTATTTTCTCTACATGCATATCTTTTCCGTTGTGATCACTTGTAAGCGCCCCCGCGGTCAGCCATAATGCAGTCTCAGCCGTCCGGTTAACTGCAGTATTAGCTGCAGCCGTATCGAAGTGTGGATAAGAACTACTTTATCGAACGCAATCAGAATTGCGGTAAGCCGGACGGCTGACCTTTTGAAGCTGATACTCCACTTATCTGTCAAAAATCTGAATAAGACAGCACGATGTTTATTTAATTTTGAACTTAATTAGTTTTTCATGCAAATGATGATTCTTATCTTAATGATTCAACAACAAAATATTTCCATATCTGTGACTTTTAATATCATTTTACCCTCTCAGGAAACATAAGTTTAATGGCGGCATTGGCATCCGCCGGAGCAGCCCGTCTGCGTACCCCGCAGCTGCTGAGCGCATGCGCGGCAGATCTCTTAGTCTGCGCCGCCAGCGCACCTCTAGCCGCTACAAGAGCTGCCAGTGCGCATCATCTACCCTGCACTGTCACTTTTTATATTGAGGTTTGAGAGTTTTTGATATTGTCATTGTTTTGAGGGAGGGAGGTCTTTGCCCAGCAGTAGGATATTACGGGCTGACTGTATCTGAATTGTTTTTAAGGTATATTTTGTTGTAGAAAGTTTATCTGCTTGTTTTGGGTGATCATAATAAAATTTCAACATTGAATACGAACTTTGATGGGTTCAACGAATGATGATACGATAAACTGCTGCAACCTAAATTGACGATGACGATGAAACTCAAGATGTTTTCACATTCTGTCATGTCTCAGTTTTGTAGGTGTGTAGGTGTGTAATCTCTGACAATATTTATTACCTTAATAAAAGTCTTTCACAGTGAATTTACCATTCATAAAACTAATCATATTTTACTTTTTCCAGTCTTTCCCAGTAGCAGCCAGCACGTTGTCCCTGGTAGCGATAGCTGCCGATCGCTCCGGGGCGGTGCGTCGAGGTCGAGGGACGTTGTGTGCCCGGCCGTTGCTTGCTGTGGCTTTCGTGTGGTCTACTGCTTTGCTTTTAGGTAAGTATTTAGTTTATATTAGTCTTTTAACTAACGTTTGCAGATTCCCAGTTCTTTACTTATCGCTGGTTCGTCCCCAGGTGCATCAGCAGTCACAGCTGTCTGCCTCTCATTCCCTCCACTGGCAGCCGCGCACGCCATCATCGCCTACTGCTTCCCCGTGGTGGCCGTCGCTCACTGCCACTGGACTGTTCGCGTCAAACTCACAGCCCTATCGCTCACAGCACGAGCAGCCCACGGTGAACTCCCTCTTCCCGTACCTTTAATGAGGAGACCCACACACGTCATCATCGTCGCCGGCGTCGGTCCCAGAGAACGCCGCGATGCCGTCGACGTTGGCGACGTCAGAGGCAACAAAAAGAAACTCCAACCGAGTTTGCTCGGCCCTCAGCCGCAAATGTCCACCCTACGCTCACGAAGACGACTAGGCAACATCCTCATGGGTATCGCCGGGATCTTCGCCGCGTGCTGGTGCCCGCATGCGGCTATAGTAATAGCAAGTGCGTTTGGGCTGCACGTACCGGCGGCGCTGGCGCAGTATGCTCTACTGCTCGGTCATGCGCACTCTGCTATAAACGCAGCTGCGTACTGGGTGCTGAACCGCCACGCGCTGACGGCGGCGTGCACGGCGTGGCGCATCCCGCAGCTGCGCGTGCGCGAGGAGCGTCCGTCGTCCACGAACGAGGCGGCGCTGGGAGCGTTCCACCCGCGCCTCGCCCGCCCCGCGCCCTCCCCGCGCCCTCCTCCTTCCAGCTTCCTATATTGATGTCCGTCTATCTTCTAAGCTCTGTCAATCTGTGATTCCTGTCTGTCAGTGCCTCGTATAGTCTACGCGTGCCCCTGCAGGAGCTCGCTCGTTTCGTCGTTATAAACGTGGTTGTTTGAGATTTTATGGAGAATAATATCCGTGAAGCAATAAAGTGTATGAAACACTCATAGTCGTTTTATTGTTATCGTGAATGCTGACATCAGCGGGCTGCGTATTGTCGGGGAGTGTATGCGATTTATTCATGATATACGAAAATTATAGATAAAAGCCTGCGTTTTTTCTTCAGCTTTTGTGCAAATTGTGTATTTGTCACTAAATTTTATCCAACACATCGAGAGCATAATAAGTAGGGAGTCCCTGAGAAAGTTTTTAATTTATTCTAATGTTGCTGGAGTGGTTTAAATACTCGGGTGACCCAAAACAGACACAACGCTACGGACTACTTTGCAGCTGGCACGCATTTCAACTTTTAGGTTCGCCCCCAGAGTGAAATAAAATTTGCTTAAATTGTTACTTTCAGACAATCATTCATACCTATCTATAATTCATATTTGCAAACCAATTTACATAAATGAATTTGTTATATGAAATAAGCAGTTAACGAGCTGAATCTTAGAGTTTGATGTGGATTACAAATTCAAATTCAAATGTTTATTAGCACTCCATAGGTATTACAAAAAGGTTTATATTATAAATAGGTACCTACTAAAAAGATTCATTTATCGTGTTTTAATAGTGTCGAAAGTTTGAAACTAAATAAAAGTTGTCAAACTAAACCTCGTTCCCTATTATGATTAATTTTATATCCCTTTTTTGAACTTTCAACCTTTTAAAAGCCTGGGGATAGTAATCAAATATCGTTTTCTGATCGATGTGATATTAGGTCGAAGGATGATAAGGTTTGTCATTTGGGTTCTTTTCATCTGTCTATTATATAGTACCCTGTTGAGGTATGTTGTTATGTTATGGATATGTATAATATGTTGTGTATGTACTAGTAATTATATACTTAGGTATATGTCAGAAGACAAGTATCGAGAGTGAGGTAAGTATGTAAGACTCATTCCCACTTGACGTGTGGCGGATGCAGGTATTAGGTAAATGAAGGTTGCAGTGGCATAGAATTCTGAAGCTTATCGCACTTGTTGGATTAAATCTGTGATAAAAATCCGGATCTGACATTCTACAGTTGACAGGTAGTGAAAAGTGAAAAGAGGTTCTGGTTAAAAAATGTTTAGGTAGGTATGATAGTAAAAAGGAAGATATTATATTGCTATGTCATCATCGTAAGAACAAAAAAATACTCACTTATTTTTTCGGTAAATTAAATTTGATAGGCTGTCATGAAAAAGATCTTTTATCTTCGTAAATCTATCAAACATTTTTCATTCTTAATAAATGGAAGCTAGTTCTTTACTGAGTCATCATTCTTTATTTCATTTTCCTTAATTTCAATTTTTTTTACGCATTGTTCTTTTAGCTTGAGTTTCAATTGTTTTCTCAATTTCAAACTTTCGCATCGTTCTTTTAGCGTGATTCTCAATTGTTTTATCGCTCGCACCGGTTGGTGAACCGCCATAGCGGTTGAACTTGTCAAAACCAAATGTCAACCGCTTACCACGTTTCGCGTTTTAATTAGGAACTTACCTACCAAACGTCAAACCGGGCCAGTACAACTGCCAGTGCGTAAAGTGCGTAAGTGCGCCTTTATTATTTGAACAAATGAGCATAATCTTGCAAACTAAACAAAACTAACATTTACATAAATGCTATTTACTCAATTCGCCGACTACGCTTATTTACCACCAACCACAAAATAATTCAACTGAAATACATCCAACTCAGTAAATATAACACGAAATTCGTTTGAATCCGAGACAAAGCTAACGTTTCTCTATTACATTACATTAACCAAGGTAAATAGTTGCTTGTTATTCATGAATATCATCATATCTATCTTAGTGATACGTCGGACCCTTTTCAACTAAAGCTCTTTTGCGTTTAGAGTGCAAATACGTACAAAACCGGGTTAAACGCTTTCTGAGTGCGTATACCGTGTAAGATATATTACCAACAGTAGTACCTACTTAATTGTCTTCATTTTTTCTCGTCTCGGCTTAGGTAGGAGTCGGCGCTGTCGACCCATCTCTTTCTGCGAGTGTAGTTAAAAATAAAGTAAGATCTTAAGCAATACCTACCTTTTACTCCTAAGTATTTTACTAGTTACTTTCATTGATTGACAGTTCATTGATTGACGTCATTCGAAGATCTAATGTACCTACTAGATGCTTGAAATTGAAGATTTGCCGCGATTTCATACTTAATACTTACATCAAAGGCGGATCAACTGCCTCCAGCTCTCCTAAATGTCGAGAGTCTCATCACAGGCCTCCTTTATGTTATTAGGAAGTTTGAATCGTGAATATCCTAAGAATCGACTAGGAGGACCTACGACAGAGGTGACAGTACTTCTCCAGAAGGTAAACTGCGTCAACCACTCAGACATATCTCAATGTACCTTCAAAACCAAGTTGGTTTACCGTCAAACATCAGCACAAAATGATCATCATCTTCAATGGTCGAATATTGTTGGCAACACCAACAAAGATAAAGTTAGTTTGTCTATAATTTTTGTCTATGGAAAGTTGTACTTCCTGTTTCATACTTCAAATTAATTACTTTCCAACTTGGACTCGACCGACCTACAGTGTTCTCTATTGTAATATTTCTACCGTGTCAATAAAGTCAATTCAAACCATAAGTATCTAAGTGCAGTTTTTCTTCTTCTCTTCGCTCCTTCTCAACCACACTACCAGCTGCCTCAACAAATATGACGAAGTTTTTGTAAAATAAATTCTAATTCTTATTCCACGTGTTTTCTTCCCAAGAACATAATGCGTAGGTAGGATTTCCCCGCTCACGTTTTACTTAGACACAATTGAATAAAACTGGATTTGCCTTTGTCATGTTAAACGGAAAATTATTCTTTTGTGGCAAAAGCTGTGGAACTGTTTATTTTATTTCACAATTCAGTAAGCTAACGAAAAAGATAGAAATAAAGTAACAAAATAAAAATAGATTAAAATATGCAAGTAAGAGCTTTTTCTCTCTCATTTTTAAAGTATTAATAAATGGAGACCTTTTTAAAAAATACGTGTACGAGAAAATACCTACTGAAAATAGAAATATGTATCTATACCTGCGTGATCAATTTTTCATACGCGTGCCTAGGCTGCATAAAAAAATGTATAGTATAATATCTACCTATCTAACTACAATCTTAAACTTCACCAAACTTCTTGGTAAACATGTGTCTCAACCACGGATTTAAAACTTTTCTAATGTCTGTGGTCTCAACTAAGCGTGTAGATATAAAATCTCTTTATAAAAACTTAATAAAAACTTTTTGGAACCACCAAGAAAATCTGATGTGAGCAACATTGTATTTACTCCACATTCAAACTCTTTGGAGCTAAATCTCCATTCTGGAATGAAATCCACAAAGTTCGTACTTACCTAAGTTATACCTTGTTGAAGTTAGACGAGCATAGCGAGACTTTGAGTGAGTCTAATCCTAGCATGAAAGGCTTACTTACTTGCGGTTTAGTTCCGCGGCGTAGAATGTACAAGCAAGACACACGCTTGCATAATCTAAGTTGAAACCTTATATCTACCTATTTAAGGCATGTCTTCAGAAACTTTTCTGTGTAATGAAGGTAAGTAATCAAATTTGTATGAAGTAAGTCAAAATGTTGTTAAATTTATGTAAAAGGTATTACTGTAAAAGAATACATGAAAGCGTCTTTCGGTTTGCCTGAAATGCGAACTGATGAAGGCGCTTGACTCGCTTTGTTGTCGCCATATTGAATGTCAAACTGCAACGATGAACACACGTGCGAAAACACATTTAATCTTTGAAACTTCAGAATTTAGACGTTCATTTTTGAGACTCTGAAGACGGTGTCGTATGTCGGTAGCCGAAAGTAATAAAACAATGGACAGTCGAGTAGCAATCCAGAAATTAAAGTCAATCTGAATGTATCTACCTACTCGAGTATGTACCTAGCTACCTTACAACAGCTAGTTTCGAGAAGACTCTATGCCATAAATAATAGAGCAAGAATTTCGCGCAAAACCGTTGAGCCACTTTCTACTTAAAATCGTTCGAGTGCCAATGACAAAATTGCAACCAAGCGACAACGTAATAAGCGCATTAAGTAACAAAATTGTGAAAGTGCTCTTGTTTAGCCGAAAGTATTCGCAAATTTGGTGTCAACTACCACAGCTCCGACAGCCGTGATCGTCTAGTGGTTAGGACCCTACGTTGTGGCCGTAGTAACCCAGGTTCGAATCCTGGTCACGGCAGTGAACTCACTGTCACGGCGGAGCATAAGCACTTTTTTATTTAGTAAGAAAATAAGACAAAGATGGTGTTTACTCCACCGACAAGAGCCTGGCTCTTAAATAAATGAACGAGTGAAGAAAATGTAAAATAATATGCAAAGAATAAAAAAGGTAAGTATCATCTTTAAGAGGAAACTAGTGAAGTATTAATGTTGAAACAAAAGACGTCCATTACCTAAAAAAATCATATTCCGAAAAGTATTTCATCCGTGAACACCTGTCAGAAAAGAAGCAATTTTTTCCAAGCGTTATAAATAGAAATGCAATGAGTCAGCAGTTTTTTATCCTATGAGTAGATGGCATACTACTTCCCATCCTTTTCCTGACGCCTTTTACCCTTTTTCATAACATTTATTTTATTTTGTAGCCTTACCTTAAGGGGCTACCATAGTGCTGCATGCTGAATACGTAAAAGATTGATTGTAGTTTTCAAGAGGTGCAATTCAAACTCCGAATAGGTAGGTTATTACTTATTGTAATATTTTGACACTTGATAGCTTTTGACATTTGTATTAGACTAGAGGTAGCCCGCGACTTGTACGCATTTATCCATCATATTTTGAAAAACTTACATAATACCTATTTCAAAATAATATACCTATACTCCAGTCATTATAGACATTCGAAATCGAAAATTTAACAATAATTCCAAAAGTTTTCAAACTTCGGTCAAGTGAATGGTACATTGGGACGACAATAAATCTCATTTTGCAACCTTGTCCGCAGTCCGGAACATTGTTAAAATTGCAATTAAATTAATTTTTGCTCTATGGTCGTGAAAAAAATTCCAAAAGTTTTGCAAACTTGGGGAAGTTTTCGATATAATATTTCATACCACGTATTAAATTTGCAACCAATTTAAGTGTACGGAACATTTTTTGTTATTAAAAATTAATGTTTTTCTTTATTAAACTGAAGCAAACGTTCCAAAAGTTCTGCAAATTTGACACATATATCGGAAAAATATACCGAACGGTTGTATAAATTTGCAACCTTTTTCGTTGACCGGAACATGTTTATTTATAATTCTTTTTAATTCGTGGTCATTTTTTCGAGTAAGCTGGTCTCGGAATAATTACAAAAGTTTTGAAACATGGTTGCAAACTTTGAAAACATCTATTCTGGTGTAATTCTGGTGTATTTACAAATTTGCAACCTCATACGCTATCCGGAACTTTATGCAATTTGCAAAAATGTATTTTTTTTTTTCACCTTCAAGAAAATTTCAAAAGTTTTGCAAATCGAGCGGATGGTCTTATTTTGGGATCGATACCACTATTCAAATTTGCAACTTCGCACGAGACCCGGAACCTTGTGTTACTGCGGACAAGGTTGCAAAATGAGATTTATTGTCGTCCCAATGTACCATTCACTTGACCGAAGTTTGAAAACTTTTGGAATTATTGTGAACTAGCTGTCCCGGCGAACTTCGTCCCGCCTTAGAATGAACTTTATTGTGTAGGAATAAAGTTCAAATTGACTCTACATTTTAGTAAGAAAACATTTGTATGGGAAAAAGAAAAGATCTGTTTTAGGGCTTACCCGGCAATTATTCGAATTTTTCTCACCGTAAGAACCATCCTTGGACTTCAATGAACATTTTAAAAAAAGAATTAGCGAAATCGGTCCAGCCGTTCAGGCGTGATGCCGTGACAACGGAAAACGGGTTTCATTTTTATATATATAGATTAATTGTCTTGACTGACTGGACTACTAGCCTATGTGTTATTGTGATGTATGAGCTACAATTTTGAAAAGTTTCATTAAAATCTGTTCAGCGGTTTTTTCGTTAAAGAGTAACAAACTTCTATCCATCCATACGTGCATTTATCCATCCATCATCGACACAAACATTGACATTTTAAATATTAGTATCTACGATTTTTATACTAAATGTCTATAAACACAGATCCGGGCCGTGCCCGGGAATGTCCGGGCCGTGGCCTGTTAGGAGGGAAAACGAGGGATTACGTCGTTATGACAACATGATATTTTTTCCCGGACACGTCCCGGGCACGGCCCGGATCTGTGTAAATAGACCTTAAACGTTTTTCCGTCGTAATTTTAATAGCATTAAATTGCGCTAGTATAAAGCCTTTGTCAGCTCTAGTCGTTCTGAAATCTAACTGTAGTGTATATGTAATATGTATATGTATTGTATACATATGAAACAGTATAATATGATATTGATGGCAAACAAAATTATAATATTCATGAAACATTATCATCCGTAATGTAAGTATAATGTGACATGATGATATTCTATTATCTTGCTAACAATATTGACTTGGTGATCAATCATGCTGATAGAAAATACGTTGAAACTTTTATTAATATCTGCTAAGGGATAAAAAATTGGTTTTTGCAAAGTTGTAATGTGTTTCTCTTGTGTGTCACCGCTACAGAAAAGAGAAAACTTTATTTCCGAAAGTTACTAAGGTACAGTGGGCGAATAAGGCCCGCCGTTTTGCAAGGCCCAAGCTCAAAAAACCCGTTAAAATATATTTAATCTGCACCGCCTTCCTAGCATATGTAAAATGGACCAATAGAAACGCAGGAACGCAAGAGTCGATCGCGAGCGGACGCCATTTTTCCAGTGAGAGCCGTTCCTTTACGGATTTCGGACACGGCCACTGCATTCCTTAAATTTCGCTGCCTTAAATCGTAATTTTTTACTTGTTTATGCCATGATTTGTAGGTAGATTTCTATTTTGTGTGTTTATTTAATATTCATTCTATTGATTTCTAAGTAGACAGGTCTGATTTTATTTTCATTTAGTGAAAAAATGGTACATGTGGGTAGCAAGGCCCAAAACGTTTAGGGTGGCCCAACATAGTTGATGCTTGGGCCTTACTATACCGTATTGGGCTGTGTATAACCCAATCGAAGTCTTATAAAGCCCTTAAGTTTTTATAAATTTAGTTTTGTCTAATCTGATGTAGGTACTACAAAAAAAATACAAGTAATTAGTTAAACATACCATTTAAAACAATGTTTTACTCTAATGCCATAAAAATGTCTTTTCCGATGAAAACACGGGAACTTTGAACAGAAAAATAATTCTACATAAGATTTCGTTTTAAATTTCACACATACCTATATAACCTATCTTCAAATAAAACTGAATCAAATAACCATGTATTTTTACTTTGATATTTTTTTTTACAGGGCCTTGCAACATGCAATCAGGGCCGTGTATACCAAATACGTGTAATAAGGCCCAATGTATGAAAATTTTAACATCAAAATCAATGTCAATAGGAACTTAATTTTGGCCTAAACAAAAATATATTTACTTAAAATAGTAATATTTTGTACACGAAATACAAAGGAAACAATTTCCGGGTTCTTTTCTAACATGATGTAAAACTGTAAATTTCTGAGTAAATATTGATGATTTTAATTAATTCTTGCTGTTATCAAAATCCAAGAATGTGATGCTTTTCATATTTATACATCTTAGAAGTATTTAATTGTAACTTTCACAGCAAATTATTTGAAAACAACACGGGCCTTATTATCAACCCCATTTTTAGTAAAGCCCAAAATCGATGTTTTTTAAAATGGCTAAAATACTATCTCGATGTGGTTAATATTTAAAAAGCTGCTTTTATATTGATTCTCAAATAGTCGTAGTATTCATTACATGCAGTTTCTTCCGTAATGATGGTATATTATAGATTTTATTTCATTTTGAAACTAGGTGGGCCTTATTCGCCCACTGTACCTTATAGGTGCATGGAAACTCATAAAATCTCTATATTTTGAAAAAGTTAAATATCCTGAAATCTAATTTACTAACCCTGGAGCCCTGAGGCCAAAATTCTAGTATCGGATCTTTCAACGCGTCTACGCGAGGCTTCGGGTGATCCGAGAGCAGGCAGCTTAGTTGGCCTAAGGATAAGCATTACAATCCAAAGAGGTAATGCTGCCAGTGTGTTGGGTAGGTACTTTGCGTCGTGAGGACGCGTTGGAAGACACATTTTTTTTCTGTAAATATTTAATTCTATGTTCGTTTTACCTATTTATTTTAATAAATTTAACACAATTAAACTTCAAAAAAAAAAAAACTTACAAACTATGTAAAGTAAATCTTAAAAAAAGAATACCTAAACATCTCCGTTTTTGGTACAAACCCGTTGTCAACCGCACAATACTACAGGCGGTTGAGAAGCTACTTAGTGCATGAGAACGATGAACCTAAATCGCCGCAAACTGCAAATCCTCCTAATATTATAAATGTTAATGTTTGTGCCGACGGATGGATGGATTTTACTCTTTCACGCAAAAACTTCCGAATAGATTTTGATGAAATTTGGCAATACTGTAGCTTATATTATCAGAATAACACATAGGCATATTATTTTAAAATATTGCGTAATTTTTCCTAGATAAGACAATAAATCCATACAAAGTCGCGGATAGCCTCTTGTGTTTAATAAAGCGTATCAGAGTATCTAAACACTAAGAGTTCAATGAATGTGATAAAAATGAACAAAAAATTGTCGCGTGCTCTCATAACTGTAACAAGACTCAAATAAAATAACAAAATCAAAGCAATACTTTTACCTTTTTTGCGTAACCGGTTTGAAAGTGATGGCAAAATTCGCCTCAACTACCACAGCTCCGACAGCCGTGATCGTCTAGTGGTTAGGACCCTACGTTGTGGCCGTAGTAACCCAGGTTCGAATCCTGGTCACGGCAGTGAACTCACTGTCACGGCGGAGAAGTATTTTGATTTATTTCATGAGCGTGACCTACTTTAAATCATCAACTGTTTGGTCCACTGTCAATGACTTGGTTCAGCTGGCGCCACTGATATGTCAAACTTATGGATATGAAATACCGTCTGGATCTGCGTGCCTGGTCTGGCGCAAATGGCTACTTTTTGTATCGTTTGACAGGACATCTACCAAGAAAACATGGCGCAGCCTTGGCACAGCTATCATAAACTCATTTATATATGAAAAAAATGGGACCTCTCCAGTCTATTCCTTCCTCATTGGCTGGTGTAATGATCAATATTCCGGAATGCCACCAATTAAAGGTCTTGGGTTGGAATTTCAGCCTGTGCTTCAGCTGTTTATAATAACGTTAAAGATGACCTATTTAATATTTAGTCGTGATAGTTGTTGTTTAAAAATAAAAACTGTCACTAGGTAATAAAATTAAGATTACTTTACAAAGATACAGTGAAATAAGTAATTTACTTTGGTAGAGCAAAAATGCCATATCTTAATTGAACTCTTATCTTAATAAAGGTCAATTGAACACCTTTATCGAATACCTATTTATTAATAACCTATACAGCTGATAAGATCCCTTTTAGCTGCTTAAGTGGGTAAATAGAGAAAGACGTAGGTATATAAACCAAATATAGAATGGAATACCTAGAGGTGGTAGCGTATTATCAGGAGAATAAACAAAAGACGGAAAGTAGATTGAGAAGGCGTGGACTCTTCCGACAAGTACATTGTTTTTGAATTAAAAGAAGTAAAATATAACATTGGGCCCTGCAAATTTACAATCTTCTTAGTTGTGTGCGGGCAGAGTGTCAATGTCATTTTTGACACATTTAATCACAATCAGTGTAAGTCATTATTTTAGCAGAATACCAAATGTGTCAAAAATGCCATTGTCACTCTGCCGCCACACAACTGAAGCTATTTAAATTTAGCAGATTTGAGCTCCTGAACTTCTAAAGCAAATGTACTAATGCACTTTGTAAAATCTGCAACTGAAGCATTAATTAACTATAAGACATGAAGTAAACGAAGACGAGGGAACTTACAAGATGTTAGTTAAAGCTTAGTGAGTTGTTTAGAGTTGTGATTGCAAAGGAACTTCACCTACACTGTAAATTGGAAGCCACTGTTGCAGAAAAGGGAGTTAATTAACTACGGATTAAATATCGTCCCGATATTTTCTGAGTACCTACCTATTTAAAGAAAGTGTAAAATATAGGGTTAATTTTATTGTTATTATCAGCAAAATGACAAATTCATACCCCATTTGTCATCTACAAAAATGTGTCAAAAATGCCATTGACACTGTGCCGACACACAGCTTAGGCTATTTTAAATTAGCAGTCTTGGGCAATTACTTAATTTCAAGTTAATTTCGGATACGGATATGTGTTGACACTCACATAAAAAAGGTCTTCTAAAGCAAAACAGAATCCGAAATAAAAAAAATGAGAACATAGTTTGGAATTAGCATTATTTTGTCGTCGACAATTTTTTTTATATAAAATATCACCTAAGTACGAACGGGTTTTAAATTCAACGCGGAAGCTTTTAAAATTATTTCTCTCGAGAGAAATACTTTATACAACCATTATTTCCGAACTAGACCGCTACTTTAGTCTAATTCCCTTTCGTGCAATAATTTTAATGTTCACTTGTTATGAAATATACTTGCATTTTGAAGCAGATCTGGGTTTATGACTCAAATTTGTATTAAAACTGTTGCAATGACAATGAAGCATTAGTTGTTCTAGAAAGTTTTGGGTAATTGCCTAAAAAAATGCTTGCTAAAATAATAGAAAAGGGAGTTTTAGGTATCTAATAGTTCCAAAAAAAAGTTCCATTAAAATAAGTAGTTCCAAAACAGTTTCGAAAAGGCCAGCTGTGTAACTCTGTCTGTTTTGCGATGAAAATGCTTAAAATAAAATATCAAAATAAAAAGCAAATCGACAGAGCAACATTTATTTATGTCAAATTTAAAAATAAGTACCTACTCTCTGAAATAAATTTGTTAATCGGTACAATTATTCTGTTTCGGGTATCAGCAACCTATGTTTGATTCATGTTATTAATTTGGAATCTATCTGGAAGTAACTATTGATTGAATTTAACTCTATGGGATTC
This sequence comes from Anarsia innoxiella, assembly GCA_947563765.1. Taxonomy (NCBI): domain Eukaryota; kingdom Metazoa; phylum Arthropoda; class Insecta; order Lepidoptera; family Gelechiidae; genus Anarsia; species Anarsia innoxiella. Next base: position 10,512,374 of record OX387393.1, on the reverse strand, counting down.
CAGTAAAGGCAAGTTTTGGCATGTTACGAGTATGATATTCAATAAAGATTCCGATACAAATTAGATAACGGCACACTTAAAAACAGGTCAGTGAGTGAAACGCATTAGCGACGGTTGGTCCAAACTTATGGTTTGACGTTTGATATATATTTTGATAGACGAAGATAAGAACAAGGCTTGGCAGAAGTAGTTTGGGACCGAAGGATATGGTAGGTAAGGAGAAATGTGAGACACCACACCATACACAAGAAAAGATCATTAAGGTAGCCCATAGATCTATAGCCCATCTATAGGTCGGGTTCCATACCAAACGTCAAACCTAACGGATAGTACGGCCACCGCCAATGCTGAACTGTAATAAATGATTAATAGTTGCCTTATATTAAAGAAAAAAAAATGTAATAACAACAAAAAACACCTTCAAACCCGAATATGAAACGTGGACAAGAAATCCGGAGCTCTCACGACGACATGCTCGAAGTCCATGAAAGACAGTCGTCCATCTCCATCAACATCAGCTTCGTCAAGCACACTGCATACGATCTCATCTCGCTCGTGGGCATGCAACTCACCACGGGTGAGTAAACGCGTGGCTTCTAGGAGGTCCTCGCGGCCGATGTACATGTCGTTGTCTAAGTCGTAGATGCGAAATGCGTACCTGGAGGAAAAATATTAAAATTAAATAAAAACTCGCCGATTTGTAATGTACGATCTTTCTCCTTTTATTTGATACCCAACTCTGGCATATTTAGTTAAGTATTAACATTCCACTGACTATCCCCACTTTAATTATTTCATCCCCTACACCTATCTTGTTAACAGCTAGAACGATTCAATCAAGCTAAGCTAAGAATACGATTCACTAAAGTAACTTTCAAACAAATAAAATTATGTCGGGAGTTAAAATAATTTAAATAAAATAACGTGCAAAACTCTTGTGAACTAAAATTTACGAATTCTTTCGTCAGATCATATTATATAATCTCATTATGGTATCTACACACCAAAGCCGGCGTCTTTTTTGACAACTGCTATTTGTAAGAGGAAAAGCCGCTGGCCTAGCCCGGCGGCATGCCGGCGGCTTTGGTGTGTCGCATTAATTGTTTTTTGGAAACAACACTACTGAATCAACGTTTATACTACGAATAAGTTAATTCCATCGACATTCGACATTCAAAGCATTCCGCAATACCTACTTTTTAAATTATGTTCCCAAAAAGCCACGTATAGCAGGTAACAAAGTTAAAACTTTTGATCAAACAAATAGCTCGATAACTTTGTTTGGAACGACCACAAACCAACATGTTTTGGATAATGAATATAAATTATATGGGAAAGTTTCAAACTGTAATGGTCTCAGTTCTACCTGATTTTTACCTTGCGTAAAATCGGTCAAAGTTTTTTTCAAACTTTTATAGTGATGAATTCGGTATTTATTTTTAAAACATGTGATATTGGAAGTTTCAAATTGTTTGCTGTTTGCATGATAAAAATATGAATAGGCAGATAATGTTGGAACTATTTGGAACGAATGTAACGATCTTTTAAGGTTAATAGAAGATATTGATTCCCAGAAACATGGCCGTATTTTCTGCTTCATAAAGCTTAATAAATATTGTATTCGTTATCTTACTCTGTCCTATTTTTACCCGACTACGGCAACGCCAAAAGGAAGGGTTATGTTTTTGTCTTTCTTAGAAACAGTATTGTAAATCACAATCTTTTCAATACCTATATCAAATCAAAGTAAGTAATTAGTATACTTATTTCAGTGGCAGCTGGTTTCATTTAGGTGATTGAAATATTCAAACCCATTGAAAAACCAAATACAACCACTAAAGATGCTTTCATCTAAATTGGAATGCTTCACGAATGCAAACCACCATATTCTGAAAGTTTCGTCAATTTCAGTGCACTGAAATGTACATTTATTTACTATCTCCATATAGAAATTGATATTCCAAATGTCAGTGTTGATTTAGTATACGCTAGGATTATCATCATTCATATAAATTTAACTATACCTTAGGTATATACCTACGTTCGTCTTTGTACAACAGCTGTAATGATTTATAGGTAATTATACTATTTCAATTAAAAAAAAACCCTTACTTCGCGTTTATACTTATCATTTGTTAGTTTCGACGTTGTCGCGTCGCTTTAAAACCGGACTCTACAGATAAGCAGATAAGTATGAATTGTTTCAGAAGCATTAAAAATATAGGTACCTATTCTTTACTATATTCTGCCACAGAAACTGCGGTACGATGTACCTACGATTTGTGACAATGAGCTTAAACCTTTCTCTAATAACTAGGTTTTCATGCCCCCAAGGGAAGAACTAAGTTACTCGATCCTGTCAAATCAATCTGCGGTACGGTGTACCTACGACACGTGGCAATAAGCTTATCAAACCTGTCTCTCATAACTTATTTCTCAATGTCGTCCCTAAGGAAAGAATTAAGTTATTTGATCCTGTTAAATCTTTAAATGTCAAATTATCAAGATGGACTGTCCAAGAATAATTCCAGCGGTTATTATTTGCTAAAAGTTAGCTAAATGCGGTTAACCAGACAAACAATGGGTACTCGGATACCAGGTAAACTAGGTTAAAGTTGAACTCGAACAACTGAACCGGGTTTTGAACTTTACTTATTAGAACGACCTTTTTTCCTGTGGGGTTGTGACCTTAAAAAGTTATAAAAATTAAATTGAATTTGTAGGTTGGTACTTACTTTACAAGTATAGTTATGTTTTTAGGCTGACATTGTAATTACGTAGATAAGTTATTATTATTTTAATTGTGGGTTTAATTGAGTTATTATACCAAATTGTAAAGCTACTATGCGGTTGCTGCCCCGGTTTTTTCCATCGATTTTATTCAACGAATTTTTTGATGTACTTTACTGTCTTTTTAACCGTCGAAAACTAACTATTTAATTAAAAAAATTTAGACTATGTACCTATGTTGTTATTCTACGAGTATGTCGGTATGTACCTACCTACGTATCGGTTCTAGGCAATATAAGATATCTAACAAAGATTTTTTTAGTAAGAGCCAGGATTGACCAACACTAATAATCTCATTTAAACCGGTTTCTATCATTCATACCACTTTGATTATTTAACCCCAACCCTGGTACCAAAACAAATGCTGGCTGCAACTACTGCGAGCACGACAGCTGCATTACTACAAGCAAATGACACAAACCAAGCTTTAATATCCCGCGGAGCAGCCTCGCTGAACACAGACATCATATCGAGAAAGTCCTCGAAGGTGAGGTCTCCGGACCCGTCGTGTGAGAACACCTGGCAGATGCGACGTTTGAAGGGGTTCTCCTGGAAATGGAGACGAGAGAATTACCTATGTTATGCTATTTACACACCAAAGCCGCCGGCATGCCACCGGACTAGGCCAGCGGCTTTTCCTCATACGAATGGCAGCTGTCAAAAAAGCCGGCGGCTCTGGTGTGTAGATACCATTATTTGGGGTTTTTGTAGCTGGATATTTTTTCCTAAAAAAGAGGTCGCACAAGATTTTTCCAAAAAGTTTTCATACAAAATTGTCTATAAACTGATTGTTCATTATCGCCAACCCGTCGAAATCATCAGCACCTAGCTTAGTGACGTCATGAAACCCGTACGTACTCGTCACTACCTATACTAGATACTTAGGCGAAAACGGGGGAAGCGTCAATCCAGCGTCAAGGGTCAAGCACAATCCATCAGAGTGCACAGAAATTTCCTTGGTTTGTAATTGTAATACAAGTATGAGAAATGTTACCCCAATCTTCACATAAATATATATGTATTTACATCCTGCAAGTAATTTCTTATGTACGAGTATATTGCGATAATTTCTCTTACTTTAAGCTCCGGTAGTTTCTCAATCTCCTCGACCGGTACCGCGATGGTATGTGCCTGGTCCTCCGTCATCCTCTTCGGGACCAGCTCAGGGTTTACTTCTCTGAACCGTTTGAATACTCTGCAATATGACACATCCAATCGTAAGTACCTTGACCACTAATGGCCGTTAAACAAGAAAAATGATGATGAAGCAAGAAAAACTTGTTGTTAGGCTCGACGCAAATGAGCCACCGACGGTCGCTGTCGCGCACTACCACCACAATGTCAGAAGCGAGCAAGTATCGCGCGAGCGTGCGAGTGAGCGAGTGAGCACTGCTGTAGCGAGTCGCCGCCACCAGCTACACGTGTGCGGCGTCGCAATACAATTATTATTTAAGTATATGAAAAAGCGTGTTAGGTGGCTGTGGTTGGTGGCTCGTTTGCGCCGAGCCTCACTGTTTCGGAACACTGGCACGACGAACTCGAGATCACTGTCCATCAACGGCCTATTGTTTCTGTCAAAGTCAAGTAGAGTAGCTTACTGTGTGTGAAGAAGTTTGTTAATCTCTCACGCAAAAACTACTAAACAGATTTTGTAAAAGCTTGGCAGTATAATATTGTAGCTTGCATATCAGAATACCACATAGACTATTTTTTTTGAGATATTGTTGTATTGCCAAGATTGTGTAAATTTGTCAAGATATGACGATAATTGCGTACAAGTCGCGGGCTGCCTAACATTAAGTATATTTATGTATTACCAAATACCCTTAAAACAGATTCATTGTCACTTAATCGATCGTGACTCCTGACCTTTGGTCACATGTTTCCAATTATTATTTTAATCGTCTCTTTTAGTGGATTAGTGTAAATCCACACATGTGGTATTGGTTTACCTTACGTCAACGCCATTAACTGGCTTAGTTTAATTAAAAGTAGGTTTAATAGAACTATTTTAGGGAGTTAAAGGTCTTCTATCGGAAATGTATTAAGTACTTACCTATGTAATATGTTTGTGTTGTGTTTTGTTTTTTCATTGTGTTATTGGGGATTTGGAATTAAGGGATTTTTAATATTAGATAGGATAGATACAACGGAAAAGGTGGCGGGATCACCTAAACATCTTCTTGGATGCCTGGGCAGAGCACAGATTGGGCAGAGGCGGTTAAGGATAGAGAATCGTGGAAAAAGAGGAGATACGCCTATGTCTAGCAGTGGGCCAATAATATGGCTAGATAAGATAAGATAGGATGGCACTGTCATGATTATAAGGCGACAATCTGCCTATGAAACTAAAGTTGTCCTAAAAACATGTGTGGGGGGACTTGAAGTATGTACGTCAGATGCATATTATTTTTGTTTACCTATTTGATTTAAATCGTAGGGATTTTGCACTCTAATAGAAACCTTGGGTGGACAAAATAATTTCATTTTCCTTTTTTTAATTAGTTGACATTTGGTATTAGAACTTTTTTCGTATGTCGATTGTCGACCCGTGTTTCCTGGTAAAGTTATTTAATTCCACAAGGATTATTGAATTGTTATGGCATGGCAAAACTTGTAAGTAGGTAAATTAACGACCATGAAAATTTCCTTCTGCAAAAGTAAACATTTTCCACGTCAAATCAAAACAACGTTAAATATTCAATAGGTACACAAACATACTTACAGTAATGACTTCGGATTGACGGCACAACAAATATTATTCAGAAATGATTGACATTAATGTTTCAAGCGATAATAAATGCTTATAAATAATGCCTTACCTCAATATTTCTTTCCTTGTAAAAAACGTACAGTCCTGTTTATATAACAATATGATTATTAAAATAAATAGAATCACATTTGTCGTATGTTGGATCTAATATCTACACACCAAAGCCGCCGGCTTTTTTGACAGCTGCCATTCGTATGACGTAAAGCCGCTGGCCTAGCCCGGCGGCATGCCGGCGGCTTTGGTGGTGGCTCTTTAAAAATGATGGTCAAAGCCATCATTTTTAAAGAGCTAATAAAAACCTGAAGTGTTATGTATGTAAGTAAGTATTTATTTTAAGTCCAAAAATAAAAATGAACAATAGACAAAAACAAAATTAAAGTGAATCATTTTAAATATCTACCTAAACATGAGCCCCCATTAAATAATAGTATCCGATACAAAATGGAATGGCATTCTGAAAATTTCCTGAATGTGATGCTGCAGATTGACATAAATTCTTTCACAAAAGGGTCTATCTGCGTGCCCGGGACGCGTCCGGGCCGCGGCCCGTCAGGAGGGAAAACCATACGTCGTTATGACAACGTGTGTGAAAGAATCCATAGAAAATGTATGGAATGATATTTTTTCCGTGACACGGCCCGGAAACGTTGTCATGACGACGTATTGTTTTGCCTCCTGACGGGCTACGGCCCGGACACGTCCCTGATTTGTGTAGATAGACTTTAATGGTAAATACAAAAGAAACAACTTTACTAAGGATTATGTTTGACGAATTATATGACTGGTGATGATAAGCCAACAATACATATCTTCTAAGTTCTAAATGTGTTCCAAAAGTTATATACCAGCTATCTCTTTAAAATACGAAGATCTTTCACTCCATGTTAGGTACCTACTACTTATATTATTTTACATTTGAGTGAGAGTCGTTTGCATACTTCAGTATCAGCTTTATTTGATTATTCTCAAAGTTTATTATAGGATTTTCACACTGAACATATTGAAAAACGGATTTAACATCGCGTTTCTATTGTATCGAATCTAGTTTTTATCAAAAAGTGTTAAAAAGCTTGCCCTCAAGGAACCCCAAACCAAAACAAAAGCCTCCCGAACCCTTGTGGAGGGCTTTTGTCCAGTAGTGGACGTCCATAAGTTGACATGACGATGATGATGAAAATGCTATACCACTGCAGCTTCATTCCATTAAATAATAAAATCCATCATATGACAACTGAGAACGAGCTCATAGGATTTTGTGGTATGTACACACCAAGGCCGCCTGCAAGGCCACTGGCCTCTATTTGTCAAAAATTTAATCGAAAATGTTTGAAAATGACGTAATCCGCCGGGCCTGCGGCTTTGGTGTGTAGACACCATGCACTTATGCGATTGTAGTGCTGTTGCTATTTGACGTTTGAAAAGAAATCGGATTAAAACTGCGGATCATTCGCCTACCAACGTGGTTCACTTTTTTTATATCAAATTGTCAAACCGCAACTGGACCACAACCGTGCGTAAGAAAACTTGTACAGTCAGTAGCGGTTATCGTTTAACATACATACATTTATTACAGCTACCTATCGTTCAACATAAATCCGTTTTGTATAAAAGCTGAAACTATGAATGTCATGAATTCTTCAACGAGAATATATGAACACGTAGAGGATTTATTAGAACATTCCTAGTCAGTGGAATACTTCAAAGCTTCAGATACAATTCAGTTCACTATCGAGAATCGCTTTTATTTAAATTATACTGACTTCATTTATATTAACTTTGATACGAACCTTTGTGTGTAGGTAAGTAGGTGCCTATATTCATATTACACACCTATAAATATAAGTATGGAATCTTACGTTCGACTAAAAGAGCAATAACTTTACTTTCTGTACCTAAGTATGTATTTGAATATGTTTGTTAATGACAGTTTCTTTGTAACTTATTAATGGGAGCTTTATAAGAGCATAGACAAGAATTAACATCACACCTAATTAGTATAAGTGCTGGAACTGCTTAAGTCTGAAACAAACGAATGCGAATAACACAAAAACAAATATATCTACCTGATAATCTTCCAACTGCTGTTCAGTGAAAGTCACAATTTTATTTCCCATCTCCAATCGATTCTATTTTCCAATTAAAAAAAAGAATGCGCGTTGCGTTTTTTTTAAAAAAGAATTCTTTTTTCTTAAAAAATAAATAAATAAAAAGCTGTGAAAAGCTGCCTGTTGCGGCGACAGCCACAAAACACTGGCCGAAGCCCGACATAGATTAGGGTGTGCCGACAGAGTAACGCACGAGACAGAGAGGCGCGCCTCAAGGACATTATTTTCATTCGTATGATGAAATTACTTAAGCGTTTATTTTATTAGCTCAGTAATAAGAAGGTCGTCGCAAGATCGCGTCTTTCTTATTAAACTGCTAATTTGTAAGAGAAATAATCGTCATTTATGTTATCAATGTGTTTTATTAGAAAACTGGAATATAATTTTAAATATGTAATGTATTTTCAAGAGAAATATCTACAATAAAAAAGAAACTTTTCAAAACCATCTAGGTACCTACTTTATTGAGATTGTTCCCCTAGATATGATGGTAGATTGTTCTTGGATGTTGGAACATATCTAGTAGATATGTTTCCGACAGTATAAAATAAGTAAGTAGGTAGGTATGTATCAACATGTTGTGAATTCAAATACTTCTGATCTGAACTTAAAAATTTAACCCCGCACAACCTCAACTCAACAACCTTTCCCGTGCCGTTCCAACTTAAATTTTTCAACTTTTCTAACTCATAGCGTTTGCGGAGGGTAAATATGAACTGATCGAGGACGGAAAGTTTGCAAGTTGAGAGAGGAACAATTTCCATAAAGTACCTAGATGGTTTTGAAATTTTCTTTTAAATACCTACATAAATTGCTTTTTGGAAATGCAACTACTTAATAAGCTGTAATAATATAATACAAGTGGTCTCTTACTACCATGATGGGTAAGAGGCGTGCCGGATACATATCCGTCACGTACATACATAATATGTAGGTAGGTATGTATGTTTAAAAAAAAACCAGTAGGTAAAAATGCAAGCTCTGAATTTCCCGAATACCCTATACCTAGTTAAGCCAGTGCTAATAGCAACTATAGGAAGGCATGGAGTCGCTTGGCCTCTATTACTGGATGATTGGTTTGTATAGGTACCATCCCTCTTATTCCATGTCTATTGCTAATTTATTCCAAGTGCCAATTAAAGCATCGAGATAAGATACTGTTACTATAGAGTTCGAAATAAGATTCTACAGGTAAAATAGATACTCTACGCTTTTTTTTTTTGTAGAGCATTTGAGTAGGTAATAGTAGCGCTCAATAGTAGGTTAACACCCGTTATTAATAACCTATCCTGATCCGTTTTTACCAAATCGAGATTGAAAAAACAAAACACAATTGTCACTCGTGTACCAAAAACATGTCAAGAACACAATTGTGTTTTGTTTTTTCAATCTCGATTTGGTAAAAACGGATCAGGATAGGTTATTAATAACTGGCGAGAGTCATCATCATATTTAAAAGCGTCTAGATTACGGTGTTTTATTACGTTTAATTTAAAGATTGCCTATGCAAAGTTGATAATTAAGTAGTACCTATGTAGGTAATTTAATTTGCTGTAGAACAAGGTATAAGTAAATAACAATTCCTGTAATTACATATTTATCTTTTTTCCTGTGTCTTTGGGGAAAATACAGTTTTTGAATAAAGTAATTCTAAAAAATTACTCCGCCGTGACAGTGTGTTCACTGCCGTGACCAGGATTCGAACCTGGGTTACTACGGCCACAACGTAGGGTCCTAACCACTAGACGATCACGGCTACCGGAGCTCTGACGCGTTCGGCGAAATAACGCAAGTCTTTCCATTACTTTTTTTTATTGTTTCTTTTTTAATCACTATCCCTTACACTTGGTTCAAAGTGCAAGAGTGATAAAATTGATAAGTTGGTAAACGTTTAGTCGGCTATTGACTTTATTGGTGACGCTCAATGTTTTCAAAGTAATTTTTTACTTCAGCGTCGATAATAAAGTCTCTACCTACCTGAATAAGTAGGTTTTTGAACTCACACATTGTTTTTTGCTGTTTTTAAGAATAAACTACATATGACCTACTAACATAACTATTCAATCCCATCTCAACCCTTGTCTTGCTTGACGATGTAAGCCGTAAGGTACAATCCAATTTGATTGGCCATTACAGAACATAATTAACTACCGATTAACCGGAAACGTGGCACTGACAAGGACTTCATTATAATAATTATTAGCCAGCCAGGTTAATCATAATCAAAATCAATATTGGTTTATGTTTGATGTACCGGCAGATAGGTACCTACCTACTAGATAAAAAGCATTTAAGTATTGCTTAATTATGGTTTCAATAGATGTTTTCCTTGATACCTAACTGAAGTTAGTAGTACAAAAAGTTTATTTTCATGTTTAAACTCTAATAATTACAAACCTACCTATTTAAATTATGATAATAACTTTCTTCTCTTTTGCGTACATTAGTAAGTGCCGTCCTCCAGTGTCGAGTAGCAGAACTAAGTTAAGGTGCTTTTACACATAAGAAATTTAATTTGGCATTTGTCGAAGCAAACAAAGTTATAGTTTCAGTTTTACTTTGATTAAATATGAGATAAAATTATAATGTGTTTTTATTTATAGAAATAAATGAATTGTGATAAATACCAGCCATATTTATTGATATTTAAAACAAAACTATTATACTGAACGCATTTATTTCTATATTGCACGTGTTATCTTTGAAAAAACTCTATATTGTCTGTGGTTTTAAAAAATTGTAGTCCCTTCGCTTTTGTAGTCGCGTTTCCAGCATTTATGATGGAAAAAATGCTGTTATAATCCGCTAACCCAGAAGACGTGCCTCAGATATTGTCGGAAACACGTGCAGTGAAAAGACTATTTGGTATTTTATACGATTATATGATTAGTTGCTCTCATTTGACAAATTGCGCTAGACCGCATATATAAAATGGCAGCCCTACCACGTAGAATAATCAAAGAGACACAGCGACTGATGCAAGAGCCTGTGCCGGGAATCAGCGCGGTACCCAGTGAGACCAACGCGCGCTATTTCCACGTTATCGTCACCGGCCCTGAGGACTCTCCATTCGAGGGGGGATTGTTCAAATTAGAATTATTTCTACCGGAGGACTACCCCATGTCAGCGCCTAAGGTTAGGTTTATAACGAAAATATACCATCCAAACATAGATCGGCTGGGTCGTATATGCTTGGACATACTGAAGGACAAATGGAGTCCAGCGCTTCAGATCCGCACGGTGCTGTTGTCGATCCAGGCGCTGCTGTCGGCGCCTAACCCCGACGACCCCCTGGCCAACGACGTGGCCGAGCTGTGGAAGGTGAACGAGAGCGAAGCGATCCGGAACGCCAAGGAGTGGACGCGGAGATATGCCATGGACAACTGAGCGGCGCCCGCGAGTAGCGCTACCGCTCCGCGCCCCCAGTGCCTGTCCCGCGCCCCAGTCCCGGGCGCGAACAACAGATATATCAATAAGAGTGCAAGTTATGTTATACACCCTAGACCGAATAACTTGTGGAGAGACAATTATTGTGGATAAATTAGTAGGAGGTGGGCGCGGCGCGGGCGGCGGCCGCAGCCAGTCTGCCCGGCGGCTGTCGCCCGCCGCCCTCCAACACTACAGAGCATTGTTTACCCGTTCACATGTAGCTTCGTTATGATATTAGGTATGCATATTTTTTTACTATCATTAATAGCAAATAAAATTACCTGGAGACTTAAATGTATATATTTCATGGTTACAAATTTGGTTAATTTTATACAAGGATTACGATGCTGTCACAAAGTTGATCATCTTTGTAAACATCTTACCGAACACCCGCTCTTGAGTGCAAATACTGCTTAAATATATCAGTTAACTGATCTCTAGTGATACTGAATGTTAATTTAATTTTTTACTAGGAAGTGAAGCATTTTAGCTATCTTAATTTTCACTGTTAAGCAACAACATGATTTCACTGTGAATCTTTTGTGTACTATTTACGTCTTGTATAAAAGTTATCATTAAATTGTATTTATGTAAATTTAATTTGGCTTTGTGAGCAACTTCAAAATACATAATATACAAAAGCTAACCAATATTTTATTTGAATTAGTATTGAGATACGTCACTGACACTAATTCTATGCTCGATTTACCCTAATCATGTAAAGATGTAGAATGACTTGTCATTTTGTGTGTGTGTATAATGCTGCTCAACAAATAATATGTGCATTTGCTTTGTTTGACATTAGTAGAAAAGGATCTGAGTAAGTTTAGTAAAGAAGAGTAACAATCTTATTAAATCTCAGTTTAGGTAGGAAGTTGCTTTAGTGTAAGTACTTTTCTATATTACACTTGAAATGACCTCGACTAATTCATAATTTCAAATTAGTATCTGCTGTATTTTTATCTAAATAGCTACTCAGCACAAACAATATTTGTTTAGATGTGAGGATCACTACACATACAAATTAGGGTGACTTTAGCACTGATGCCTAGATATCATAGTTGATGACAATATTGTTACTGCACTCAACAAAACAATAGAAAACCAATTTTAATTTATAATCCATCAATTCAAACCATAAATTCTTTATTTTCAATCAATTGTTGTTTGTTTGGAATAAACTTTGTTTTTGATAGATGCGCATTTGGTATTGTTGACCTTACTATCTGATATGACTTGATATTCTGATTGTACATTTGTGTGCACACTGAAGGGCAAGAGTTTAGTGCCCTTATCTTGAAAAAAACAAAGGGTACAATAGGATCAATGATACAAGTAGGTACCTTATATTTTATTATCATATAATTTCAATCTATTTATTACATTTTACTTTGATGATTTTATCATTCTTATCTTTGTCTGTGTTCTATTAACAGTATAATGAGTTTGTATACTTAATAGGGGTGTAGTAAAAAAGATTTATCAATTACTAATTAACCTTTTCACTTCCATTGATAATTCATACAGTCTTGTTACCTAAATCATGCTACTGTTTTGTTTGTAACTAAGTAATAGGTTTTAAAAATCAACGCTTTTGTCATTCTTCACATTTTTAGTCACTAACTACTTAATTCATGTGACATTGCCATTAATGGTTCTCTTAGGTAGAAAAGCATGGCATTAGAAAAGAATCATCAAAATCGGTTTATAAACGACGAAGTTATCCGCGGACATACATAAAAAAAATAAACGGTCGAATTGGGAAACCTCCTCCTTTTTTTGAAGTCGTTTATAAAGGATAGGGGACAATATTGACACTTTCCTTTTAAAAGACAGTTAGCTACCTACACCTGGTGTATTTTTCTAGATTTATTATACTCTTGTCTTTGTTGGTGCTTAAACTTTAATTGAATTAACTAATAAGTAGGTACTGCAGTGTATTACAGGTTTTTACATATCAGTAGTCATCTAACAGATTCTACAGTATTCCGCCTATGAGCAAATCTATCTAATAATATCTAGGAACTCTTCTAGAAACAACTGAATGGTGCTAGTAGGTACCTATAGAACTCGGAGCTGTGACCTTTGACATTCATCAGCTTTGCAAACTATAGTAAGGTAGGTATTTCACATTTATGTGGAAGAACGGAGAGTAGACTAAGGTTCCTACTAGAGGAGGCAACAGAAACTATGATAGTATGAGTAGTAAGTAGGTACCTACCAGGGCCAGATCTACCTAAGGGCTGTTTGGGCTGTAGCCCAGGGCACCGAGGTCACAAGGGGCCCCCAGACCCCGCTAAAACAAAGTCGATTTCTAAAAAATTCATTATTTCAGTTTCCCATTCAAAGGTTGCCTGGAAGAGATTGCTACCAAGCAGTAAGGTCGCCTTTTGTACACCTAATACTTACTTAGATCTAGGAAAATTTTATGTTTTTTGTATAGTACTTAGGTATTTAGGGGCCCCTTAGTAGTTTTAGCCCAGGGCCTCACAAATTCACGATCCGCCCCTGGTAGGTACCTACTATACTATGTTAAATATGTAATACGTCGTGTTCCTATACCTAGTATTTTATATTCATCAATTCTTGACCGCGATTGTGTAAGTAGACAAATTAAATTACGGTGTGGTTCTTTTCTTTAGCTGTCTTCATTCGTCAGTGCAGCGTGCAGTCAGAGAGTATCTACGTTTCCTTCTAAATTAAACCGTAAGTATGAGCATTAAGGTTTAAAATTACGAATGCCATTGGATGCAAAATGCTTTTGTTTTAATTTAGTAGCAAAAGCAAATCACAGATGTCGCTGTTTGTGATTTAGAGATTTGTTAAGATTGAATATCGGTGCCTTCCTTGTTTACTAATTTTACATTTCTTATTATCCACGACGCGTATCTAATAATTTGTTATTTTTTTCCTGCTTTAATACGCCACTTTGGGCGAAAGCCTTAGTTCATAATACTGAAGATGATTAAAAGATGGCGCTGTTATAAAAACGTACCTACCTACCTATGTAAATGGGTATTGCATTTTTGCAATGTTATTTACGAGTTTTCTTGTTGAAAACATGCGGTCAAGCATGGCAACACTCACCTTACACTCCGTCATCATAACTTCAGCAGGCTTCAGGCTTCAGGCGAAAGAACAGCAGAATTCAACTATTCCCGCATTACGCACTAGCGCATTAAGTTGAAAATAGGTATGCAAAAATTGCGGGAATGGGCATGATGACAAAACATTTTTTTTTAGTCCATCACAGATTATTTTAAAATATTCGACACGTATTTTTTTTCTTTTTCTCTTAAACTAAAAATGACATACACTGGGTTAAAGTTGCTCATGACGTCACGCCTTGGTAAGATTTTTACCGAGGAGTGACGTCAATACCCCCCACTCCGAAACTTTGATGCTCTGTATCTTTGTATTAATTTATGTATTTGATCAGATAAAAAACGTGTTTCAAATATTTTTTAATAGTTTTAGGCACGGACTAATTATTTTTTGAATTTTCGAATGTAGTCATCCCCATTTTTCTTAATATTGATTGGCCTGCAAGCTGTGTCCAACATAGTACAAGGTAGGTGAACTCTAGCTCCTAGTAGAGCTACTATCTAGATAAAAAAAAACGGCAACGATAAAAAAAGACAACATCAGTTTGTTCAGTTTATTCTTAACTTTAATGCAGACTAGAATAATACTCTTAGAAATGAGAACAACAATAGTTATTTCACATGTTACAGTGTACCTACATATACCAGCTTTCACAATAAAATGCTATTTATTATCTGTGTTTCACAATGTAAATAAATCTTATTCACAACAGCTAGCAATATAAAATTACATCAGACTGTATAACTATATTTATACGAGTAAAAACATACAGTTTTAGAAGGATAGGATTGCTAGTCAGTGTTTACGGTAAAACAAATGACGAACGATTTTTTCTTTATATACTCCCAAAGATTTTTAAATGGTCGGTGCGAGCGCGCGGCGGCCATTTATATTCCCTTCTTTTGATTGGGTTTAAGCGTGTTGAAATCACTGCCTATTAGATAGTTTTGTGTGTTATTATTAATAACATAGGTATTGCGTGAAATGTTACCTATTTCCTATCACCCATGAGCGGGCTGGGCTTTATTAGTTTTATCAAAACTGACTCTGTTTACAGTTGTGTCCTTGCCTAACTATACTGTCCATACAGTCGAGTGTAAGTCAAGCTTTACAATGGCGTTTCAATATAGCCCAACGCAATCATATGGTCATGGTGTGATAGGTAGGAAATAGGGTTGCTGATTTAATTTAACCTTTCGTCTGATAAATACGTATGTACCTATTTTCCTTGTTCAGAATAGGTAAGAATATTCTTATCTCTTTCCTGTAAGCCGCAAGTGTGATTGTTTATTCGAAATAAATTACTTTAGGTACACATTTTATTTTCCTTATCATATTTTAATTAATGAGTAGTGCATATGTACCTATTTATGTACTTCTTTTGTTTTATAGATGACTAAAACCACGAATTTGTAGTATAATATGTAAAGAAAGAACACGTAAACACTGACTAGCTTAGCAAAGAATAACAGTGTAGGTAGGTATGTAAGGAGATAGGACATTTTCAAAGCATAGATTGGATACAAGCAGAATATTCCAGAGTACAACAGACAATCTCAAATATACATAAATAAATTAACAGCAAGAGTTTTCAAAATTACTATGTTACGGGATACAAATTTTATCATACGAAGTATAAAATATTTGTTGTTTGATAGTAGCTTTGAAAACTTCTGCCCAAACTCGTCCCCAGAGCGCTAAGCTTAGCTAATATAACGCCTTTTCAAAACTACTTTATATGTCAAAATAGGATACACCGCTCTTTTTCTAAAGTGAGAGCAGGATAACAGATTTTCACAAATAAATTAGTTCAAAGACTAACGAAGGACATACAGGTTACATAGTTATGCTATAGCGACACTATAAAATTTACAAAATATGATATATCTTTTGAAATGCTACACGAAATAATGCTTTTTATAATATCCACTAATCAATTCTTTTATTTCAATATGTTATGATACCTAGAGGTCAGGTTTCTTGTGACCAGTACATTACGTCAAATTTCGGATAATATTTCTACCAGTTTAAGATCTACGATTAGTAAACGCTTGACTCAATGACTACTTGTGATAAAGTTGTCTTCTGGCTCGTCCAAAGAGTTCGTTCTAGAAATATTCTATTTTCTTTTTTTTATGAGGCTGTATGGTGTTTAATCTTTGCCTTTCAATGTACGAAAATTAAAAAAATAATGAGTTATTTTTTCGTATTTATGCCAGCTCGATGTTTTCTTGCCATTTCGATGTTAAAGGCATTT
Organism: Anarsia innoxiella; assembly: GCA_947563765.1. Lineage (NCBI taxonomy): Eukaryota > Metazoa > Arthropoda > Insecta > Lepidoptera > Gelechiidae > Anarsia > Anarsia innoxiella. The sequence goes on along the minus strand of OX387393.1, from coordinate 10,495,915 downwards.
ACTAACAGCAGATAATAACCATTTCAAAATCTATATTTTCTATCTAAGCTATACATTATCTATACGAACAGAATGATTGCATTTTTGAACTATGGTGCATGATTTTGTGTGAAATGTAGGTAGGTTATAAAAGTATGCTATAAAGTACAAAACAAATGTAAACTTAACAAGGTAGAAAAATGCTGGAAATAAATAGACATGGAATGATTACGTTTTGAGATTAAAAGTACTCTAAGACTATATTATTACAAAATAGAACAATATATGTGGATGTGGGTAGATAAATATTTTTCACTTTGATCAATGTTATAAACACTTCGGAAAACTCATTTCAAAAACAAATGACTGATAAAAAAGACCAACGATTTAAAAATAGAAACGGTAAATAAAATTATGTAGTTAATGGCAACACAAGGACACCTAGAATTTTCCACTTACGTTAACTCGATTATATATTTGAGAAAAGAAAAAAAGTATCTAAATTATTGCAACAATATTATGGACATTGACACCGATTTATGTAATGTAGGAATAGTATCATGCAATTATAAATGGAGTATGTATACATGTTGTCATGACAATCATAGTTATTGGATTTGTGTACTCACTACGACAAACGAAGGACCAAACCATTGACTAGACCGATTTTGATCTTATTTTTAAGACTAGTTCAGGTCGTTTTTTATTCATCTGTTATCAATTGATTGAATAACTCCATTGGTTTTAAAATAACCTGATATTTTAGACAACCTACTTATTAGTCCAAGTCGAAGTAGTGAGTACAAAACACAAGGACACACAGTTACTTTCTCGCTAGATGGCGCTAGGTGGTACTTGACTTCTATAATCTATGGTTCCTCCTGTCATTAGAAACGTCAATGTCACTCCGCACCAAAATGGCGCCATCTCGCGCGAAAGAAAATATTGAACGCCTTTATTAGAGAGATATACAACTTATTTCCTATCTTATTTAACCACATAAGCATTTTAAGCATTCTCAAACTTTAGACATCACATTACTTAGTTCATCATAATCGTGATTTGAGTATTGTTCGACAGCTAAGCTAGTTTTTGACTCCTATCCTCGCTTTGGAAAGAAAACGTGGCAAGTGAGGGGCATCCGACATACAAACAACCAACGCAACTTGTTTACAAGCTTATCTCCTTGATTCCTTTAACTTATAAACTTGTGATCGGATTTTCCGGGCAATAGTGTGGCTATCACCGTCAATTTCAATTCAAACAAATTGAAAACTTAACTAAAGTCATTAGAGTTTTTTAATACGTAACACGAAAACTCACTTCTATTTCTCATCCCCTTCGCTGTACAGCTACCACATTTATTAGAGTGAGAGAGATAGCGTTAACACTCGACACATTCGATTACAAGGGTCAAGAGATAAAGATATGGGAAAGTGAGCTTTCGAGCTGTGTAAACGGGACCGATTAAATTGTCGCAAGAAAATGGCCTTTTTGTTTTGGAACAAAAACTAATAAAAGCGAGGATAGGAAATTCCATTGCGTCTACATTTGCAGTACACAACGATGACGATTGTGCTATCTCTCTCTTAGCCAGTGTTATGAAAGAGACGGCGGTATACAGTCAAATGTAGAAGCAATGTACGTTCGCGCGTGTAACGGTAAGCAGGCACTTGTAGAGGGCGCTGGCGCGCTTAGATGAACACGGGGTTCTCTTGGCCGGTGAGCAGCCGGAACATCGATGTTGGCATTGTTTTCATTAGTATCTGAAACAATCAGAATGTATTTCACTATTGATGAATGATTAGTGACACTTGCAATTGCAATGAAAATTCTGTAGAAATAGAATCAGCTTTCTCTAGACGAAAAGATGAATGGAAGACGCCTGGCCATTATTCTGCCATGTGTTATGATATCCATAGGTTTATCTGTCAAATAAATATTATCTGACCACTGAAAACCGGCCTTAGAGGCTGTTTCACCATCTCCAAATAAAAATCTAAGAGATATTTTATACCCGTCTCTGTCTAAAACGTCATCATGTTTTATGAAATGGTCATAGGTTTATCTGTCAGTGAAGCAGACACTTAGTGGAATACCTCTATTGTTAGGTACTTACCTCTCCCACAGAAGTGGCGAGTAGATTGACGATCCGTTCGTGCGGTACGGCGACTACGCTTTGCGAGTTGATCTCGATGATGCGGTGTCCTACTCGCACCCCGCCTCTTTCTGCGATTCCGCCGCGAAGGAGACTGCATATCTGTTTTAAGAAAGGAGGTTTTGTTACAGTGTGTCGTTGGATGAATGGATGGATGGATTAATGGATGGATTGATGGATTGATGGATTGATGGATTGATGGATTGATGGATTGATGAATGGATGGATGGATGGATGGATGGATGGATGGATGGATGGATGGATGGATGGATGTATGTATGGTATGTATGGATGCATGGATGGATGTATGTATGGTATGGATAGACGTATGGATGGATGGACGTAAAGAAGTTTGTTACTGTATGTGTATTTTATTAAACCATAACAATATTATAGCGCACATTAGAATAAAACATAGGCTTTATTATTTTATATATTATTTTGTGATATTGTCTAAGTTTACCAAGACATGACGATAAATATGTTTTCTTTTTTAAATACAAAAGCTGAAGGTAAAAAGTCACTTATCACTATTCAATTACTTACCACTCCATTCTGCACACTAAACCCGAGCTGGTATTTTGTGTCTGGCCGTTTTATCTTGACCTCCACGACGGGCGCGCACGGTACCACGGTGAGTTTCACCACTGTTTGGTTCTTCGAGTTCTTTATGTACGTCTGGCAAGTTGATAGTGGAAGGCCGACTAGGCTTACCCCATTGATTGCTATTATTTGGTCACCTATGGAGAAGAAGTAGCTTTAGGTAAGTGCCTAAGATAAGTACATTCAGTTACTGCTTGAATCTGTTAATTTCCATAATAAGCCTTCAATTGTTTTGACCTTTGAGGTTGAATGCTCTCCTTACTGCTAAAAGACATAGTAAAGGCTGTAAATGAGCCGTTTTGTGACGACAAATCGAAAAAATCAGTACACTCTGTTTTAATGACCTATTGCGCAAAAAGTAGGCACCTATTTAATTATAACTGTTTCTGATTAGGTTACCTATTTAGTTAATTAAAGAGCCAAAAAGGTAACAAATTAATGAATAGTGTCGCCATAGGCATCAAAACTCACCTATATTAAGCTGTCCACACCTCGCGGCCGCTCCCGCCGGCGCTAAGTTAGCAATCACGACAGTTGGCAGCATTGATCCCCAGCCGGATTCCACCACCACCACGCCAAGTATTTCGCCTTTTGTTTTTGGTACTACCACCTAAAAGAGAGGTATTTTTGATAAGTAAGTAGTACGAGAAGAAGGAAAGATTTCAGCTGAAAGAGAGGTAAGTTGTTATCTTGCCAAATAATTAAATAGCATTCGTGGGCACAGATTTTATTGTTTATACGCAAGATGCTTGCATTCGGTGCTAGAGTTAGAATTTCAAAAAGACAACAAACCTCTTTCTGCAATTCCTTTTTGGCGAACATTTGCAGTTCATCACCGAATATTTCCTGACTATTTAAAACTTCTTGGTAGTCCATCTCTTTGACAAAGCTGTGGTCTTCTATACCATTTGCTTTGAGGAACTCCATGTATGCGACTTGGAATGCTTGGCCGATTGATTGCGCGATGAATTGGGCCTGGGAATGTAAGTGATAAAGATGAACATAAATTATTATGTAAACTTAGGTATCCTTCTATTACTCTACTTATTTTTTCTTATCATTAGCTTGATTACCAAGCGAATAGCTGATTGGATATGATATACCAAGTCTTTCTATATTACATATATCCAGGTGTGAGAAAAGGCCATCTTGCAATTTACCTACCTACACCTACGCATACGTAATGATATCCATTTCCATTTACAATTATTACTTTTAGTGATGGGCCGAGTACCAGTTTTACCGAGTAACCGAGTACCGAGTATTACTCGGTTTAAAGTTTACCGAGCCGAGTACTCGGCCGAGTTACTCGGTATAGTTAAAGTAGGTAGGACTTCGCGCGAAGAAGCTCGGGAGCGAGTGGTGATAATGGTGTTATAGTTGTCCCTCCGCACCCCGCTAATTATTCATAATGAAAACAATAAACCGCAACTGCCAAGTGGCAATTTTTTTTTGAAAAAATACTACTTATGAATTTTTCTTCTAAATAATTATGATAGCAATACACAACATTGCTTCAGCTGGGCAAAGGCCTAAATATGTACCATTAGAAGGAATTAGACTAAGATCTACCAAGCAGATCCAATGTTCAAGGTAGATTTATTTGTACCGAGTACTCGGCATTTTAACCGAGTTATTCGGCCGATTACGAGTAGTAAAAAAAGTGCCGAGTACGCCGAGTACCGAGTATTAACCGAGTACTCGGCCCACCTCTAATTACTTTAATCGAATTTTGTAAGTAATTTTCACTCAGTACTGACTACCTCTATACCATTTATATATTCGTATCTATTAAATAATATTTTTACCTCTTCACTCTCAAAAACATGACAGATCATTTTCGGCGTCCTATTCAACTTCGGTTGATCAGAATCGCTCTCGTGCGGCACAAACCGTCTCCTAGCCATCAACACGACGAGGTCTCCTATATCAGCTATATAAGATATTGTTCTAAGAGCGTGGTCCATCATGATTTCCTTCAGTTCTGTGTTTAAAACCATTATCTTTTCCGTCGATATGAAGAGATCTACTTCTGTGCTTGGCTGGTTTTCGCCTTCTGGTGCCTGTGGGCAAATGAAACATATATTTTATTCTTTTATTTCTTTATTGAGGCCTGCCAATGATTAGTTACTGTAAACTTCTATTCATTGTTTTCTAGCCACGAATTCATGGAGCGAGCAAGCTCTCCAGACAGATTTTCGACCAGTCGGTAAAGATCTTGATATTCTATCATGTAGCTAGTTTTTACGGGTCTTTTTTATTTGGCCGAACGTTCGAATCGTGAAGTTGCTCACCCAGAAAACTGCGGCTAATTGCTAGTAGGTAGTTTTACTAACGTTTTGGTTTAAATTAAGTGTAGGTGTGTGTGTAGTGGATAGAAAACATTTGTCCGTAATAAAACTAACACAAATAATGAAAACTAAATTGATAATACATCGATTAGCTCAAAACAATATAAGAATAAACATGATTACAAATTAGGCACCCGAAAAAAGGAAAAATAAAACAGTTTTTTGAAATTACTTTTCCGGCATTATGACAAATGAGCGATGACATGTTAGTAGGTTTAAAGTGTCAAAAACTAAATGTCAAAACACAGTACAGAAATGTGTAGTTTTTGGTAGTAAATTTCCAAAATGGCGCAATGACAAATGAATAGCTTACCAATGCCTGATGACGTCCAAAGTAGCAAAATGAGAGAAAGAAAGCATCATTAAAATTTTGGCTCACTTTTGTATGAATGTTCATATATATTTACGTAATTAATTTAGAACTACAGCAAATGAGATCAGTAAAACCACAATAACTTTCTTGTTGCCGTCCTTGTTCTGTAATGTGCTGCCGTCTTTTTCGTGAGTGTTGCCAGGCTAAAAATTTTAAAATTATCGAAAAGGTATACGTAATGGTTTCATTTTTAATTGGTATTTCAACAGAGTTTGGACGCGATTTGAAAGATAAAGTACCTACAGTAGAGATTATTTCATAACACGTTACAAAACAAGGGACGAATCCAACAAGAAAAATGCAACCGATATTTTTTTAATTGCAAACTGCCAGCCAAACCACCTTGATCTTAGTAACGGCCTCTTCGACCATGTTCTTTTTGGGTCGCTTCTTCCTCCGTCGCGAGTCTTCGTCGACCTCGACGGAGCCAAGGAAAGAGAGGCGGAACACCGCCGCTGGCGCCGCGTAAACGCCCGAGTACGGCCCTTCGCACCACTGCCCCAGCCGGCTAGCCTCCTCGAAAACATTCCCACTCACTCACTCACATACCCCGCGAGTTGTATGCTAGAAGTTTTGCTCGCGATTCATTCTTTGAATGTTTTTTTTTTGAGGTTAAAAAGTTCGAAACGAAAAAGGTTAACATATTTCGAAAGCGAGTTTTAGAATTTTGGCGGTTCTAACTCACGCACGTAAGCCATTACATAAGTGACAGTTCGGCTTATTAATGAAGTGAGTGTGAAAGTTAAACAAAATCACGAGAAAAGCAGTGGTACCTACTCAAAATCATTGTTTTAAATCATTTTAAACTGCAAGTGCAATTTTAGTTTGGTTTAACCTATAAAAGTAAATTAGAAATTTAATTTCTGAAGACCCTAACCATTCTCTCGAAAAGCCAATTGGAAATTTGAAATTTCGCGCGCAAAAGCAAGCAAAACAACTGGAATACAACACACTCAACAATGATATGTGAGAAGCGAGCGACACTTCGTTAGTATGGAAGCAGATTGGTTAGTTTGAAAGTCGATTCTGCGATTGTGCAAGCGCAAGCTCGCTGTGCTGCGCCACGTGTGAATCGGATCATGTCTCATGCTATATCGTGCGTAGTGACAGTGCGTTGACATAGTAGAAACAACACTTGCTGTCAAATAATGTTGCCATGACAAATATTTGACAATTCGTTTTTTTTACTAATTTCGAAACTTTGCTGTGTACGACTATTTGTACGTAATCGCACAAAACAACGCACCCAAAATATAATTTGTGTGTTCAAATAAATTGAATTTACTGTTGTTGTTATACTATGATTTTCTAAAGCGTCACTGAATTTTGATCTTTTTAAAGAATGTTACCCTTATAATAGTTATAAAACTAAGCGACTAATGGTAACATTTAAAGCCAAGACTTTTGAATTTATAATTTAAAAAATGCGTTTAAAAGCTTACACATGCATTGCAAATGCGTGATATTCATATTAATTTATTTTGTTAATGTTTGGCATCTTATTTTAATGTAAACTTGTCAAAACTCCACAAAATCTGTGTTGCCTACTCAAATTAAAAAAAAATACCAAATAGGTATATTTTTCAAAAGGTAGCATTAAAAATGAACATGCCAAAATAGAAGAGCCAAAAATCACACGGTGGCCAAATCATTCTTACCTTGAAATAGGGAGGTTGAGTGGTAAATATTTTGTGGCATTAATTATGATAATTGTGGTACAAAGCATAGCGTGAAGCGGGTAGCAAGCGATAGAACAACCCAGAGAGGAGGCTAGCCGACCTAGCGGGGTCCGGCGGCTCGGGGATGGGACCACACTGAAAAAAATCTCTAATGCCAAGTCAATAAGAGCGAGAACGGTTTGGCGGGCAGGTCACGTGGAGCAAATTCGCTGTCTCACTCTATCTAACTTTTATTTTAAAGGAAAGGACGAGGTTAACCCACTAGCATTCTCAAAACGCTAAACCTAATGAGCATGAAATTACGTATAGGGAGAAAAGAGAAAGAAGAGGGCTTTGCGTGCATAGACAGGTAGCAGAACGGTGCCTATAGCGAAGATTTAGTTTTATATGTTGTGAAACAAATAGCGATCGTAAAAAGTAACCAATAGGAGACGAGCATCACAACGCACGATTCCCATTGGTGGAATAAGAAAGGAGAATGGCCAATAGGGGTGCTACAGGCACACAACAGTGAAGGAAAGATGTAATTCCATGCTCTTTTAAAAAACATCTACGTTAGATACAACATGTTACATTTACCGATTCACACTAACATAGGCTTTCTGCCTTGGTGTTAAAGGTCAATTTATGAGAATGCAGTTTATTAATTTTACTTAGTTATTCATATGAGATGAGAGAAGAAGACCCTGTAACCCGACCAAATGTAAAAGATGTGAATACCTTGATTCTGGATACGGCTTCTTCGGCTTGTAGCATTCTTGTGGCTTTGGTCGGTTGTCCTTCGCACGCGAGTTGGGTTGATCCGAGGTATCGCGCCCGGAATAGAACTCCTTCTATGAGCACTGATCGGACATCTGAAAAGATGAAATTACATTTTTATTACTAAATAAGTACAAAAAAACCAAGTACCTAGGTAGCCAATAAGTTTTTAAATCAGATGATCTTTATAACTCATGTTATGAGGGTTAGCTATTAGGGAGGATTACCTATTCAAAATTATTTCTACCAATCTACCAAAATTTTATAAACATGCAACTTTGAATTCGGTTTGATCAAAAAGACCTTTTCACTTAAGTCTTAAATCCGTGCTAACTATTAATTCGAAAAATTAACTTTTTCTCAAAAACATGGCGGAAAAGCAAACTTACCGTGACGTAATCGTGACAAAAACAACGTCCAAAGCAGCATTAAAACAATTAAACATCAATATCTGATCTTTGATAGAGCTTAGAAGAAGGAAAATATATTAAGGTTGTAACTATTTTTAGCTTAAATTAGATTGTAGTGCAATTAATTGGCAACCCTATCAACACTTATGGGGAAAATAAAAATTGACATTCATACTTATTCGAATTTTAAAATCATGCTTCTTTTAGCCTTAGATATTTTCTCTGACAACTTTAACAGGTTCCTACTAACTTTAAGGTTAACTAATAGATTATTTTAGTTTTAACATAAACAATACATTTGTGTTACCACAGAAAAAGTAGGGGTTACCAATTAATTGCACTTTAGACCTAAAAATAATACAGTGTGACTAATTAGAAGTTATAATAGCCGATCAAGTGAAAAATCAATGGAGTCACACACTCTTATCTATTTATTATCTATTAAAGGTGAAAGCATAGATAAGATTAGATATTTTTATGTGATCGTGCCTTGAGCGTATTTAAATGACATGCACCAACAGCCTATTGCATAAAAGGTCAATTAGAATAATGCTTCATTACTCACCTATACTGGGTGTAACAGAAAGGGGGTATAAAGCCGAAACACAGTGATAGTCTTCACGAAACTGAATAACTTTTCCCAAGAAACATGAGGTGAAACTCGAAAAAAAAATTCGCCTCCCCATACAAAATGTCCGATTAGCTGATCGAGCAGGTATGGGCAATCCAAAATTTTTTTGCGAGTTACGACCCACGTTCTTTGGGGAAAGTTGTTCAGTTCCATGAGGACTATCGCTGTGTTCCGGCGTTTCGTGAAATGGTTCCTATGCCGCTATGTTGGCAGCATTGAAAAGTACTGCGAAACACAATGAGGTTAATGTGGTAGTACAAATTTTCAATGCTGCCAACATGGCGGCATAGGAACTATTTAATGAAATCTTTGAGGACAGCATGAAACGCACCCTAGCTGTCACTGTCATTGTCAAAAATTAGAATAAGACAGCACGATATTTAATTGATTATTTAATGAACCTTTCATGCAATTGGGGGTAAGTGACATAACTAAGTGTTATTTAACAATAAAGTAAATAAATAATAAGTTGTGATGACACGTACCTTCTTTATTTTTGCTTTTCTTCTTTCCATCTTTGTCCTGTAACATATTTTAATTTGTTTAGTTTTATTTTAAAACCGTTATGTATTTAATTTAGGTACCTAGGTAGGTACTTATTATATATTTTTTTGCTATTTAGACGGGAAAGTAACAAAAGGCATAATTACAATTTTATCTTAGCTTCACTTTAGGCTCTGTTAAAGTTACACAGTTATAGAAAATTTAGGGATTAAAAAACTTTAATCTATCAAGCCAAACCCATAGTGCCAAATATATTTTCTTAGCTGTGAAGATATTTCTTTCTCTATCTCCCTCACTCTTTTGACATGACCCTTTTGACACATAGGCATCTTCTTTTAAAATATAATCTAAAAATGCATGTTTGAATAAATAGACCTACCCCCTTTCCATTATGAGCGTTTTCCTCGTCTCTATTATCGTCGTGCGCGTGCGGCGATCTTGCGACACTCGACGCGCTGTTTGCCGGCATCACCGTACGGGACTTCGGCTTGCGCCAACCCTGAAACAATAGCATTATAATAAAACTAGAGAATTAATATGTCACATGCTCTTTCGTATGTTTTTAAGCACTAAGTCACATGACAGACAGGTCCATATACTTAGATATTGAAGGCTTGGTTTAGGTACATATTATGTCGTGTATCGGTCCATTTTTTTTTAACAGACGAACATTTGACACCGGACAAGTGTGAATAGCTTCATACAAAAAATTAAAATCTACGACAAATGTGCAAGAAGCTTAAGTACCTAACAATCAAAATTAGCATGAATGGTAGAAAAAGCCTGTTTCTATCTAGTATTAGTAGAGGTAAATTCGTATCGATAAAACTGGATTATCTGTATAATAGAAACCTTACAATAATTTAAACATTTATTTATTGCTGTAGGTTTTCCTATTTAGGACAAATGTTTAAGGTCTGTCTACACAGATCCGGGCCGTGTCCGGGACGTGTCAGGGAAAAAATATCATTCCATACATTTTCTATGGATTCGTTCACACACGTTGTCATGACGACGTACTGTTTTCCTCCTGACGGGACACGGCCCGGATCTGTGTAGATAGATTCTTAAGCTTACACATACATAGTCATACTCTATATCTCTCCAGACTACTTAACCCATGTTAATTAAAGTCAAAGGGCTCGGCACTTTAACATTCCACTCGTTTAAAATGACTGTCTTCATTCAATCTTCTGTAAAACCCAACTTTTAAATGAACACCAGTTGACGTCCTAATTTTCATAACACTATATTGGTTTGTATTTAATCGGGTTATAGCGAGCGGTAGCAGTGAGCCAGCGTGGTAGATTACGGCCTAATCACTCTCGTATGAGAGTAGGTTCGTGCCCCTGTAGTGGGGACGTAAAAGAGCTTATGATGATAACAATCGGTTTTGGCAGTGATTTTAAAGCAGTTGTACCAACATTATCATAAATATAAACAAACCTTCTTCGTTCCACATTCTGATTTACTCTCCTCCGAACTGCCGGCACTCTCGACATCTTCGCTGATGTGCCTATCATTTACAATATCTCTAGATGTATCACAATTTGACTCTATAACTTCACTCACTTGTGATTCATCATTTATAGATTCATTCTCTTCATTACTATCATTGACTACGATCTTTGGTATTATTTGTTTAAACTCTACTTTATTTACTGACTCGTTAGGTTCGTTTTCGCATCCAATCTTTTCCTCTCGTATATCATTGTTTGTATTTTTATTAACTTTTGTCACTTCATTATTTGACAGTTGATTTTCATTTGTTTTTGTTTGTGCGTTTACGTGTTCAGGAATTTTGTCAGTGTACTCTTTGAATGTTGAATTTTCAGTTTCGAGACATGGCTGTTTTTCGTCTTCACTCATTTTTTAATAACCACCTTGTTACATTTATTCTATGTTAATAGTTTATATTCGAGATTTAACAATGTCTGTTTTTGCTTCCATTAATTTAAAAAAGATATTTACGTGTTTATTTTGCTAGTCGTTTATATGCAATTATCAAACAAAATTACTATTGCCATGTAATAAAATGAACACAGGAAAATCTTTCAAAATACGTGTCAACCACGCAAACACTTGACAATATAAATCCTACTAAAAACAAAACACAATCGCTCCACGAAAACTACACAAGCTGAAAATTTCAGAATTCCCAAAACACCAAACAAACAACAGAACGGACACTAAAATCAATAACGTGGAACGTTTCCCACTACATTATCGCGGTGAGTGTAAATAAAGTGTCAATTATTGACTAGTTTCGATATGAACACGTTATCATATCAGCATGTGCGCGAGAGACTGCGTTTATGCGGCTACCGGTTTACAATCGTAGCGAGTAAACATACGGTGCGCTGTGGCAAAGATTAGTTGTTCAATGAAATCGCCGCAAAGATTTACATGTAAGTCATGTACTTACAGATAAATAAATTCAAAGAAATTTTACAAAAATCAACTGTGTCGGTATTTAAATAGAGCACATACAACAGAATTGCGTTTTTGAGAATTTTTAAGTGAAGTCGTGTATGTTTTTAAAATGTATGTTGTGTGTGTCCTATCTATGTATCTATGTTTTCGACATTGATTTTTTAAAAGTAACAACTTATCATAATAATGAAACAAGTTGTTATCTGAACGTGTTATTAAGCATTAAGAAAAAAAATTACGAGTAAAATTATGCCGTAATAACTATTGTGATAATTATCAAGTCCATTAGCTAACTAGTAGATAAGTAGATTGTTTTGTTTGCACAGAATTCTAAATGTTATTTAAATAGTTACAGACATCTTATTTTTTCAAAAAAAATCTTTAAGGTACCATTTTTTTTAAACCATTAAAACCTCACAGATCCTCCGAATAAATAGCTACAAAACTCATAATGAAAAACAAGGTAATCTATGCGCGCGCATAATAGGAGAGCAAGGCCGCCCGCGCACAAGTCTTGCGCTCAACTAAGTAATAGAGTATCGCGCCTGCGCGGTACAGCTGACGATTGCGTCATCGCTGACTCAATGCCCATAAACATTTATTTAAGAATCGTGGCTCTTGTATTCTGTAGCACTTTGTGTTATTTTAATTGCGCGGAGAGTTTTCATCAATGGGTTTTTGTCTTTGTATAGATGTTCTATTTATCTTTAGTTGCACGAAAGATCTTTAAATTTAATTGTCTGTTAAATGTCGTAGTACCTAAATGTTTATAAATATTTCATAAAATTTAGTTTAGGTATTATTAAATTGGGTAAACACGGGTTTTTGAGAGTCCACTTTTGTCCGACCACTCCGACTGACAAAAGTTTGACAATCAAATTGATGTCTGAAATTAACGAATTATGATCTATCTACACACATCCGGGCCGTGTCCGGGACGTGTCAGGGAAAAAATACCATTCCATTCATTTTCTATGGATCCGTTCACATACGTTGTCATGACGACGTATTGTTTTCCCTCCTGACGGACCATGGTCCGGATACGTCCCGGGCACGGCCCGGATCTGTGTAGTTAGACCGTTATAGGTAGGTGTATGTAGGTACTCAAATATGTATGTATTCCTCATTGGTTTTAAAAAAAACGTCAAATTTTCAAAGGAGTAGATGAACACTCTAAAACAATTCTCTATTTCTACAATGAAACATTAAGTAGTAACTGGTAATAACTGGTACCTAACCTAAGTAATAACTAGTTTACAAATACTTACTTTATCATCAAAAAATCCTTGATCATCAGTCCTTTGTTGGCCCAGTAGCCTGTCAGTCTCCAAGTCTGTGTCCGCTTCATCTGAATTAAAAAATACCCGCCGTTTAAATTTTCGAATTTAGAAGATTCAAAATGAATTTCGTTATTCAGTTGTTTTGAAATGAAGTCGTTTAAAAAATGGTTGGAACATCGATTCTACTATCTTATACTAGAACCAGGTGCGCTGCGTGTGTTGCATTTTATATGAATGCGATCAAAGTACTCGTATTCCTTCTTAAACTATGGCTAGCCTAAGTGATCAGAATGTTACCCTGATTCCTCTAAATTGAAACACTCAGTTGCACTTACGAACAACTACATTTGTCTATAAAATAGATAAATAATTCGACGTACCTTCATCACCGCTCGCCTGTTTGATTTCTACTGATTCCTGACTTTGAGCTGATGATGGTCGTTTCCTAAGAAAAAAACATAAATTCTTTGTTAGAGAACACCTTTTGTTAATTTTACCAGGAAACCATTAGAAACCATTATTTTTGAAGATGTCAAGGTTTCTGATTAATTAATGTAAATAGAAGACTAATAATGCTGTTTTGAAATGGAAATAAATGATTACTTCACTTTTCTTTACCTAACCTGACCTTACTCTTCTCCCCATCTCCTACCCTTCCCGTCCCTGCACTACTCTATGTATCTCTACCTTACTTCATTTTACTGACCGTGGCGGGTAGACGTCGTCGTGGTGGTGGTGCGGGGAGTGCGGGGAGTGCGGCGCCGTGTCGCCGCGGTGCGGGGCCGGCGCGGGCGGCGGGGGCGCGCACAGGGCGGCTAAACAGACGCATTCATTTACTCAGTTTTTACATAGTCAATTTCACGAAAGAAGTCCCCTAGCCGCGGCGATATTATAGCATGTCAAAATTGATAATGTTGCCATTTATGAGTACAACATTTACCTATATTATTATGTATATTTCAATTGTAACTTGTCAAATAATACTATTTCCTGCATATTTCGAGTTCATTCCATGAGTAGGTTGGTACCTATACATTTTGATAAAAATATCTATTTACCTATATTTCTGTTACGTAAAAAGTATATTTTTATTAAGATAAGTAGGGGTTTTCTATCTACTATAAGGGAAAAGATCAGAAAATAGGGAAAATAGACCTGTCTTTAGTTCCAAAAATATCCGGGGACTTCTTTAGTGAAACGCACTCAACATATTCTATCACGCCTCTTTCGCATTGAGGTAAGCAGAGACCACTTCCCTCCACTTGCTATGATCCACACATCAGTTTTTAAATGTATGAAGTTGTATGACAGAAACTAACCTAAGGGATCCAAGGAATGTAAGTCCGCGTCAGTCAACACGTGCGGGTCCGTGCTGGTACCGTTCTCAACGATTTCTTCTATTATTACTGACGTGTGCGTCTGTAAACAAACATTCTTATGTAGTTAACAATTCTCTAACTAAAACAACATTTGCTTTAAATTTAAATAAACATTCTTAATTATAACTAAAGTAGGTACATTTACTTAAAAACACTGGCAACATTTTACGTAAAAAAAGAATCATGGTTTTACATCTGCTGAACTCAACATGTGAGTCGTGGAGTTCCACACGCCTGTGCGCAGACTAACCTAGCGTGTTTCCAACGTTTCAGAGTTCACACACGACTTTAACCCATCCGAAATATCTGCTTACCTCGCTTAAATATACTTGGTCCGTGCCAAGTGCATGCGTTTATCATGACGACTACGTACGAGTTGCATGACGTCACTAAGCTAAGCTACAAAGTGCGCAGATATTTTCGACGGGTTATATGTACGGTAACAATAAAAAGTTACAAAATATTCGAATACATACTGTAACAGCAAGTTGGTTGTTGTTATCAGTGTCAGACGCGTGGCCCGATGATAGGCCATCTTCCACGATTGGTAAGTGCGTCATACCAATTCTGTTTGTCTCCATTTGGACTGAAAGGGAAAAACAAAAGAAGTATACTTAGGTAATTAGTTAGAGTAAAAAAAGGAGGTTTTAATCTTATTTTCGTCATAAAAATCTTGGCGTTTCGTGTAACAATATGTTTCAGAAATTCAGGTTTTTAAAACAAGTGAATAAAACTGGCGCAATAGCCAAATCTGCGTGAATGTGCCTTACAGGTTAGTACCTACATATAGTTATTTATTTATCATATGCGTTTATTAATATTGGCATATATTATGAGTGTCTACGAATTCATTGTAAAGAAAGTTGGCTTTTTTTTCTAAAGCCAGCCTTACACCCTAAAAAATCTTACCTTTCATCTCAGACAACTCATTCTCCATAAGTATAAGCGAGAGGTCGGAGCCGTCGTCGCTGGTGTCGGGTGAGAGCGCGAAGGGCCCGCGCTGCTCTCGACGCGGGGGTGCAGGAGACGCCGATCCGCTCCACGCTGCGCCTACGCTTAGTTCCGATACATTCGGCTCGGGGTATCTGTCGCGTTGTTGCTGAGGGGGAAATATTTTCATTAGACTCTGACAATAGAAATACAACAACCAGCAAAAGGCCTCGTTTTGCTGAATTTCAGCAAAAGTGCAGATCACGAAAAACGTGGTAGGCTGTCTGGGCAGAGACGGCTCGGAATAAAGAATCGTTGAGAGGATGGAGAGAGGATTTGCGTAGCAGTGGGACACTGACAGATAAGATTTACTCAATCAAAGGAAGTTCACTACTGAACTGAACATAGACCTCCCGTTTTCACTCGTCTTGGTCAAAAACGGCTGCTTTAACCAAGTCATCTGTCCATCTTGTAAGTGGATGTAAATTTGTTTTTATAACGTCACTCAGTCACACAAGATTGGATACATCACTACTTTGCGGAGTTAAATTGAATTTATCAACTATTTTATGGATAGTTAGTAGGTACTTTCGATTTCTACTTGCCATGGATTCCTAAATCGATTTATACCTAAACAACAGACGACGAAACACACTTTAATATCAAGTTCAGCCACTGTCACAACAAAAACACCATAATTTTCCAAAAAAACAGCAACCCACAATGTAATCTCTAAACAGATTCTGCAAAAGCACTTGTATCTAATGTCACAATCTGGCGACGAGCCAATGCTACGCTAATTTCGAGAATAGCTAGACATTTTGCAATAACGACCATAACCTAATACAAATAATGGACCAGATGTTGCAAAGTATGTTTGATACTATCGGATAGGTTAACTACGAGTATTATGTTATTAACATAGCTTCGTCCGCATCTGATATCGTATAATTTACAATTTGACAATAATCCGTTTATATGGTTTCTTTTTGACATTAAGTTTCTATTTATAAATTGAATTATCAAAGAAAGAAAAGTATGTGGCCAAATTGAAGTGTCTTTGGATTAAAACGTGGGAAAACCTGCGTATTTTTGACAACTTAACTTTAATGAATGACAACTTTAGATCGGCCTCTAGTGCGAAAGGGCGCCTACTACACAACATCATAAATCATAATATTGGAATCTTCGCCATTCTGTTCTATTTTCTGCCGTCTGTTTGAGTACAAGCACAAGTTCATTTAATAAGTAGACAATTTATCAAATTACCTGTAACCCCAAGAAGTTTGTATGGTTATGTGCGGTGTGAGGCGAGTTGAGAGTATCTGTTACATGCGGCCATTCTGACTCGCTGCCTCCTTCCAGACCGTTCTCTGATGGGCAGTCTTGAGTCTGTCTTCGGAGCTCGTAGTCTAAATCCTGGAATATAAGAAATAGGAGTTATGAATCTGTATTTTGAGGAGTATGTAGAGCTTAAAGAGAGAGTTTAGCTTGAATGGAACGGGATACAGGACTGAGAGCTTAGTTTGAGTGGTAGGAAATTCAGGTAAGTAGGTACTATAAGTTCTTAGATCGTCGATTGCCAGTCTCAAGTATTTATAGATGTACGTTTTTAACTTAATTGTTTAAAGAATCAATCGATAAATAGATCTCAGTTAATGTTCTTTCTCCTATGACCACTATTCTTTCACAACAGACATTTTAACTGTGACATTTCTTCAAACCCAAAAATAAATGAATTAGGTACTTAAAACAAGAACCCCATATGGGTGTGTTGGGATCGAAGCAAGTGAAGGTTAATGGTCTCTGTCTACCCTAATGGGAGAGAGGCGTGACAGATATGTAAGTATATAAAACCAACCTGAAAATTAACAATCTCATCCGTGCTATTATGCTGTCCTGCCATTCCGGGACACCTGAAGAACTCTTCAAGCACCTTCCTAGTCTCCGAGAATTCATACAAGTAGTCGAACGCGGTCGACCCTGGCGGCGGCGACGCGTCTCTGCTCTCTGTCACTACTCGCTGGAAATAATGAGATGGGCATTTAGATAGAGGCATCTTAATGGTTCTTTTACATGAGGTCAAAAGACGAGACAGTCCAGTGGGCCAGGCCAGTGGGGCATGAGAATAGAGCCAATCATTGGCCTGGCTTTATTTTCACGAAGTTAATGTTGGCTTGGCTTTTTGGATTGTCTCGTCTCGTGTAAAAGGACCATAATGGTCCTATGGGTAGAAATGATGAGGAATTGTGAGTGGATTTAGAGCGAGTGTAAGGAAAATAGAGCGGTTTATTTTCTTGGTTCAATATTTTTTTTATTTCAAAAAGTATGTTGTCAGTAGCAATTGACAAGTATTTTTTCCTATATCATTCAAACACAAAGTACCTATTAGATATGAAAAATAAGGTATAGTCCAGAAGATATGTAAAAAAAAGTCTCATATATTGAAGCTTCTTACCTGTGGAAACCCAGGCCGTGGCGACCTGGACGACCTCGTGCTAATCTTCTGCGACCCAATCCCGTACCTCCTCGGCGAACCTTCATACTCTGCTATAGGCAACTCTCCTATGACCCTGGTCACCCGGCTCTTATCCTCATCCCCCGACCACGCCCCTGAAGGACTCCCCTCCTCTCTAGAAGGGGTAGACTCGCTCCCACCATCACAGCTTAATTCACTCTTATTGTTCAACACATCACTATCACCATTTTTTATATTGTCTATGGTCCTTTTTACACTCAAGTCTATGTCATTGTCACTAGCTTCAGGGTCCATCCTCAGACCTAAGGACACAGAATTCAATATCACTGAAAATAAAAGAGAAAAAAAAGAGATATGTAAATGGTTAATGGGAGATGGGAGTTTGAGCAGCGTGTAACAGAAATGGACGACTTAGGAATGACATTGGAATAACCTACATAATCAAACATTTTCTGAAAAATTTGTGTCGAAATTTTTGCGTTATTCTGTTACACGTAAATAAGGAGATTTGGTAGGTATTTGTGAAAGTAAAAAGATTAATTTATCATTATTTAACTATTTGAGTTTAATGCACATTTTAGGTAAGCTAAGTACAGTAGCAGGTAAGCTAGAGAATACCAAATCTCCATTTAGTTTATGTAGGTTAGTGAACAACACAAAAAGCAAATGACGAACATAATTTAAACAAAAATACTTAAAACCAAATGATATTTTAGCGTCACGTCATTATCAACATCAATTATTTGGGTTAAAGCAATTAAAACTCAAACAATAAGCTTCACTTTCGGTTAATATACAAAAACAAGGTCACACAAAGCAAAGCTTTATCGTATCAAAATAAGGCCTATTTAATAGGCCATTGCAGAGAAATAACCAATGTAAAATCACCTTTCCAGTCGTCGTTTTCATCAAACACAACAACCTCGCCGTCGGCTACAACCGCTATGGGACTACTTTTTGCGCTAATGTCATTTGTTTTATGGGGGTCCAGTATTGGCGAGCTGTTCTTAGGGATCCCCATAGTATTTTCTAAGGGCTCTCTGTCCCCGTTCGTGTAGGTAGGCGAAGTGTGCCGCGATATCATTTTCTTCGGCTCATTGCTTATCCTGTGAAGGGATATCTGGAATGGAAGAAGATTATTTTGAATTGCGAGGGTTGTGTTTTCAAATATTAATCCGAATGGAAAATATAAAAGCGTAGACATAAAAGTTTTTATATTTTTTTCAAAGACGAAGTTTTCTTAATCAAGCAAATGACAAAAACAATGTCGGTTAATATTGGTTCTGTCTATTAATTAACTTACTAAGCAGATATATCTTTATCCAAAATGAGAAGAATTTCCACAATATGACGAATGATTCAATTCAAAAACATTAGACTATTCTAAAGTAGAAGTGGATTTGGATCAAAGTAAGTGGAGGGTAGTGGTCTCTACCTTCCCCGATGGGAAAGAGGCGTGAAGGATAGGTACGTATGAATGTATTCTATACTAAATATCTACTCAAAAATGACTTAACTTACCTCAGTGCTGTGATTAGTGTCCAGCCCATACTCCACACTATCCTTATTAAGTGATCGTACTTTATTCCTTAGATTATGTTTGTGCGTATTATTATGCCTCAGTTTACGCACCGCCTTCGTTCGGCTCTGAGAGTACAACTCGCGACCTCCTGCGATTTCTATTATCCTGGTAACAAGAATTTATATTTATGATGTGCTTAAAGTACTGTTATGGGTATTGGGTTGGAAAAATAGGTATTGATCGGTGGTTATTTATTATAGTTGATATAGGAGAATTTGCTATCTCTAAATTGAAAATTGCTTGTATAGGAGTGTTAGAGTTGTTACATACCTTGCCGGATACATAGGTTTGCATTTTTGATATTAATTAAAGAACTTATGGGAAAAATATTTACCATAATCTAATACACAACATTACAATATACAAGACATTCAATTCATACAGGAATATTTTTGTGATTCTTTCAAAATATCCCAAGACTGTATTTAACAAGAGATAGGCCAATTTATATATCTAGACGTATGCAATGTACAGCAGACCTTTTTAGAAGGTCACTGGAGTTATCAAAGTCAAATCTTCATTAAAACTTTTCAACAACAAATAATACCACTTACCTAGAATCCCTAAGCTTATAAGTGCCCCCTTTGGAATTGAGGATGACAAGCTGGCTGTCATTTCGCTCCTCATCCGAGGACACATTGTTGGCCAGGTTCGAGTCTCGGCCGTCTAGACCCGAATTCAGTCTGCAACGTGGAAAACACACTCATGAAATTGCTGGGACTGTTCTACTACATGCAGGTTTTAGGTCTTGCCATTAGAGATAGACTGTTTTACATTGCGTTATGTTTTGATATCCGTCAACCAAATTTATGAATCTAAAGGCACGTATTCGTTGGCGAGCTGTAACTGTAACCGAACAGATGCAGTAACGAGCATCTAGTGTGTAACCGTGTTACAGTTATCCTTTGAAAAGCGTCAAAAACCGACAATCGCAGGCTCACTGCGAGCCGCTCGGATCGCGTTCGTCGAACGCCTACGAACCACGTAAACACTATGTTTTTTCTCGCCGCCGCAGCTTGCCATTGAATACGCTATTTTAGCAATAGAACTTAGGCTATCTCTAATGGTATGCCACCCTTAAGGAAGGTACAATTGGATGTTGTGATCAGGCTCAAACCATATGGATTTGGCAGCAGCAGGCGATGCGTCATGCAGTATTTTCATTATAGCAAATTAGAGACAGATTCTTCAAATTTTTTACAATTGAGAAGGCTTTCGTTATAGTAGCAAATACTTATGCGGCGAATTTGCAGCAAATGTTGAGAGATCGGGATTGAGAGATCCGATAAGTGTAAATAGCAATATAAACAAATAAAACGCTCCGCTATTAGAGCTTTTAGACCTGTATTACATAATTTTATATATGACGAGTGGGAGCAAACAGAAATGCATACGCTGCTTATTCGAAACATAAATTGATGCAGGACTCTGTGACTCGACATTATCGCCAAAGTCAACCATATCAATATGGCTTGAGCCAAAACATGCCAAACCAAATCGAATTTACTCTCCATTCCATTATTCCATCGTGCAATGAATGCCATAAAAGGACAAAAATACTGTTTGACGATAATTACTTGAGTAGTTCCTTCTTGGTAACTTAAAATACTTATATATTGCTTACAAGTAACGTAATGAAACAGTCGCGAACTGAAGGTACAGTACAATAATACCCGGCAGTAGATAAAACACATCGAGAAATATTATCATCTCTCTCTAACACATTTCAAACACATGCGTTAGACAAAGACAGCAATATTACCCAACACGTAACATAAACTGCCAAGTATTGTAATTGGCTTAACAGTTGTAACAATCAAAGGCTAATAGGATATAAGGAAACTTAGTAATAACAATTATAAACGATTTATGTATCCGTCTATATTTGTTATGTGGAAAGAGAAAAGTATGGAACTACATAAATTGCGGCTACAGAAATGAGAGAGGAACATGCTCCTCACCTGTCGCGCTGCATATCTGAGCCGCACTTGGGAACAAAAGAGGCGCGTCAAGATTTCGTCATTTTACTAAATATGGTTGTAGCACGTTATAGTAGGTATAGTTTTGAGTTTTACCAATAAAATTGTAAAGTAGAGTCTTTAGAAGGGTATTCCTTAGAAAGCAGAAAAAGAAATTCTAATGCACATAGAGTTTTTTTATGTTATGCGAATTTTCGAATCAAATGAGATTCTTTTTACGCAATTTCATATTGTAAATTATATCACTTAAATTTATCACTGCATGTTCGTAAACACGCATAACACTAAAAAACTTCACAAGAAACCATTTTGAAAGAAAAAAAAAACAATTGACACTCGATACCTATTCCTCCGACTTATTTCTTGTAGTAACACTTCCATATAGCAATTACAAATAGTAATGAAAAAGGTTGTAAAGGAAGTGAAAGCGGAACCGGAAACCGGAAGTATTCTATGTTTAACGGAAGCTGATATGGTGAAACGGAAACAAAAGCGCTTACTTCTCTTGAAAATGACTAAATATTGCTCTTTTTGCGAAAACTTATTGAGAAAATCTGCAAGATGAATTTGCAAGCGTCAGATTGACAGAAGAACGTGATTGTCTTTTGTTTTTTTATTGTTCGAATCTTGTTTGAGTGATGTTTATTCTAAACGATATGGTATCTACACACCAAAGCCGCCGGCTTTTTTGACAGCTGTCATTTAGCCTAGTTTTTGCCTAGCCCGGCGGCTTTGGTGTATAGATAGCAATAGTCAATTCCTTTCTCTTATACGCGTAACAACAGCCACAAACTTGGTATGCAGTTCGTACATTTCACACGTTATTTTCGTAGTTCCTCTAGTTGCAAAAGGCTCTTTGTACTTCTCTCGTCAACAAAGCAAAAGTTTCAAACCCGACTTCACACAACGCGTTAGATAAAAAATCAACAGTTCACGCCCGCTAACACTTCGTTTCTACACTTTACCTGCATTTTCTCCTTCTTTAGATACCAAACTTTATGTTCCTTGATGCTTGTAGTGTTTTGGAAGCAATAACAAAGCATCGCGTAGCGTAAAAGTTATATTATGAAGCCTTTTTGGCGGTTTACAGCGCACAGAGGCAGTGAATGTGTTTCTCTTGCGTTTTGATCGAACTAGCAATCGAAAGCAAGTAGGTACTTGCTATAGGTATAGCATAATATGGGTGATTCGAAGATGCTGCGAAACATTTTAACACGGCAAATCGCTTTACCAATCACCAATCTACATACGTGCGTACTCATTAGCCAGCTGTAAGTATTGTTGCGTGCACTGTAACTACTGTTTACGTTTTTCGCTAATTCGTGAGCCTACTGCGAGCACACACCATATACAAGGTGACTTTAAATTAGTGAACGATAGAAAAGGATATGCATTATGCATATGCTTGTGATAACAAACAACTTTTACAATGGGACCAAGAGCGAAAACATAAAAAAAATTGTTGCCCCATACTATTAGCTGATGCATTTTGTAGGGGAGTTTAATTTTTTTTGAATGATTTCGACCTTGGTTCCATAGTAAAAGTTGTTTGTTATCACGAGTACATGCATATCCTTTTCTATCGTTCAATAATTTAAAGTCACCCTATATGTATTTGGGTTACAGTGCATGCAGCAGTTACGGTTAGGTTCCCACCGCTGTCAAAATAATTATGTATGGGGTTCTTCTGAAGGATAAATCAAAAGTGACAGCTACGTGACAGTTAAATACTGCGGGTCTCGGATAGCCTATCTGTCTTTGAATATAGGGACCGGTGTTAGCTAGCTAGACGCAAATTCCGTACTGGTTACAGCTCACTAATGAGTACCTACGCGCCCTAAGGCTATGAACTCCTTGTAATACGGAATAAAAGTACCAGGAGCGCATACCTCTCGTGTTGATGCTGCATGTTCTTCGGCCGGCACTTCGGGAATAGTCGCGTGATGCGCTCGCCGACGTCGGAGCCGGGCGTCGAGTCGCCCGCGCCGTCCGTGCGGAGAGCGCCCGCGCTCATTGCGCTGCCACGGTCACGGGGTGAAGGCGCCTGGGGGGAGAGGGGTGTGTTAGTTAGTTTGGTACATTTCTCTATGATACCTTTTCACTGTAGGTACATATGACATCGATTGAGACATTGACTGGAAATTAATGTCCGTTTTCAGCAACTAACTCCTAACGTAAGGACCCCGAATGACACCTTAGCGGTACAACAACTTCTGTAAACTTCAGTAGTACTGCTAAGGGGTCCCTTACGTTAGGGGTTAGTTGGTGAAAACGAGCATTTATAAATGCTTTGAGATTGCACCGCGTAATATTTCGTAAAAAGTATCTGATCATTTAAAGTTTGGCAAGGCACATTTCATCAATTCATTTCATCAATTTCATCAAACGAAACCCTTATAAAATGAACTATAAGTCGGAGATGCAAAGAGTAAAATTATTTTGTTTACATTTTGTAATAATGCGCTCAGCACTTTCTCTTTCCAAAAACCCCTACAACCAACTAAACAATATAAAACGAAACCCGAATGAACATTGAATTATAAAACCCGTAGACAAGCAATGACGTTGGCCGGCTAGGCACCGACAGAAACGGCTGCCAAACTAAACGATCGATACCGCATTAGCAGAGCGGCTACGAAACTATACAGTAAGGTAGTTTTTGCGTTACTTGTAAAGTTTTGGTACGAGGGGACTTTTGTGTTTGAAGTTTTAAGTTACCAAAACAAAAAGGGTTAGAGTTAGAGGGTAATTGAAGGCTGTAAGTTACGATGGATTCTGAAGGAGAACCCTAAATGAAAATTTGGGTGATATAGAAGTTCTAATAAAAGCAATTATAAATCTTTCTGTGTTTGATTCGATTACTAATTATTACTAGTAATTTGAGAAAGTATCCATTTGCACATAGTAAGTAAGTAAATATTTATTCCCAGTCATAAAATACAGAAACAAAATCAAACATAAAACAATAATACATCATCTTGGCGTTTTCCCATAGGTAAGTACCTACTTCGCTTACCAGTAATTTGAGAAACAATTGCGCATCACTAGGGCAATTTACCCATATCTATTTCGAACACATTTTTCATAAAAAACCCTTCAATAAATTATACACATTTTTTCTAAGCTCGCTTATTTCAAAGCCCCACAGCAAAGACCGGCATGCCAGGGTAGTGACACTTCGGAATTCCCGCCTTTACCCAGTACCAGTATCCCTACTCTGACTGCCATAGAAAATATACAAGAATCAATCGTGACATATAAGTATATTGCAGTTTTTAATTTCATGGAGACTCTCTTAATTGTGTTGGTAATGACACAGCGCCAACTTTAGCTTAAATACATAATATGTACTTTCAAGCACAGATGTTCATTGGAGAGAACAATTATTGTATCTATCCAACACATACATATCTGTAACGCCTCTTTCCCATCTAGGTAGACAGAGACCACATCTGTCCACTTGCCACGATCCAAACACACTTTTTGCGCTTCATCCACAATCATCAGTCGCCTCACCCTATAAACTCGGAGTAACGGTACCAGTCCCGTCCAAAGAGGTTTTATTGCCAGCTCGAAGGACGCGACGACATTTGTTTTATTATATTTTATTGCACTCTATGTGGTTTTGTCACAAGTGCGATGTAATGCCGATATCGTTGTAGCGTTGTACATTCTTCAAAATATTATTTATAGTTTTTGATAATTATCTTGTCTATCTGTTGTGTTTTATTTTAAGTAGTTTCTAAGTTTTGTAAGCTGTTGGTTCTCCAATAAATTAAATAAATCTAATGTTGATTTTAAGCAAAATGTTGTAGAATTATACAAAAAAGATTTACTTATAACTTTAGATTGACTAGATTTTAATTACGGTTATAAGAACACATATTTTGGAATAAGCCATGAAACAACTATGCTAGAATTATATACTTTAAATAGTTACATACAATATAACATACATAGTAACTATGTCAAAGGATTGAACTGCTTTCTCCCTAAGTTGAAGGCTGCCCTTTGAAGGCATTTCTCCTCGTTAGTCTAGTTCAAGCCTCGTTACGATCAAATTACAGGGCATCTAGTGTAAGCGTCTTATTGCTGTTTGAGTACTATCATTTTCTAAGGCTTTTTGGTACATAAAAATAAAATAAATAAATAAATATTGGGGGACATTTCACACACAATCACCTGACCCCAAACAAGGCAAATCCTGTACTATGGGTATCAAAGACTGATAAACATACATAGTTAAATATATATCACCCAGACACGGAATAAACATATATGCTCATCACACAAATGTTTGTTAACCGGCGGGGATCGAACCCGCGACCCGTGCGTATGAGGCAGACTCACTACCCACTACGCTAACTGGCCTGTCAAAAATAATAATGTCAAAAACATAATTTTTATACATCTTTAGACCTAGGTTTGTATTTGAGGATGTGCTAGATTGTTAGAGGTGCTACATGAAGAGGAAACGGAGGTATTTTATATAATTAGTATATGCTAGTAATAAATAAAGCTTTTATCTGAATCTCAATATCAAACCGTATCTAAACAAGACTCCTGTATAACATGATATACATCCACGTATTTCGTAGCAATTGTCTACGAAGTTGCTACGACATTGCGCTACAATATTAAAAGAGACTAGTTACTTGCTACGAAAACCGGCAAATGAGAAAGAAAGTACTAAATATAGAGCGAGAACAGGAAATAATTTCTAACAAGTCAGTACTGGCCTACCTAGTCTTAGCCTATATACCTACCTACATATATTGGTAGGCCTAATATTGGTAATGGTGTGAGTAAAATTTGTATGCGCGTAGGTAGTAATGCATTCTACTCAAATCTTTGGATTTGCTATTGTAAACGGTACGAAAAACAAACTGCTTCAAGTGAACACCCAATCGAGTAACGCAAATAGTCCAAAATTTACATATAACTCCAAGCGAAAATCGTAGAATCAAAGCCAACTGAATTTACATTTAGAAACGTCCGTAATGCAATTCCAGTTCGCATAGCTATTTAAATAGAGTATAATTTTATTAAATTGCGAGTAATTGGCGGGTGGGTGACAGGGTCAGTGGACCAATTAAGGAGCAGTCCTTAAAATGGGACCGTGAAAGAATGGCGCGCTGAAAGGCTTAAACCCTCTGTAATTAAAACCCCATTTGCGAAGGCCTCGGGACATCTTTCCAGGTACGTTAATAGGGTCTGGTCTAGATTTTAACTTGGTAAAACGTTTGAAGTACCTACTTAGTTCTTAATTTTGTTATAAAATCATTAAACATCAAAATGATGTTGATTTGTTGAGCGTACGTTGTCACCGCCATTGGAAACATCGTGATTGTTTTTTAACCGTCGTAAACAACGGATTCGTTTCTACGGTCTCTATGGCCTGTAGGTTTTAGCCTGATATAATCAGTTCTATCTCAGTTGAGTGTGTGTGTGGAATGAGGGCCCTCCATGTTTAAGCAGGTTTAAGTAAAAGTTGTGTTGTGATACATTTTTTAAAAGGATACTTGGAATTTTTAAATAAATTTATTAAAAAAACTGATTTGTTTTGACATTATCGAAAATTATCATTTATTTTGATAATGTTATTCTGTTGGAAAATAATACGTCGTCATGACAACGTGTCCGGGACGTGTCAGGAATAAACATTCAATACGTTTTCTATGGATTCGTTCACACACGTTGTCATGACGACGTATTGTTTTCCCTCCTGACGGGCCACGGCCCGGACACGTCCCAGGCACGGCCCGGATCTGAGTAGATAGACTTTAGTAATGTTACTATGTATCAAAACACCTTAAAGAAAAACTTATTTGAAATAGTAAACAGCAGAAGAAACATAATTATAGTTACATTAACACTTTGTAGGATATTAAAACCAGTATAAAGCAAAACAAAACATTGTTCAGAACTCAAAAATTAAAACAAACCACAAACGAAAGAGGAGAAAGAAAGATAAATGTTAGTTAATATGCCTTAAACCGGTTCTGGGCGGATTTTTCATCGTCGCCGCGTTTAAGGAAATAAAATATTACATTAAAATATTCGAGCGGCGAAGCAGCTTTTCTTTTAATTAAGTATTAAATAAATGAGCTCGCGGAATGTTTACAGTAAACATAGCGAAGGAGAAGTGAAATATACCGGGCGATTTTTAATTAGTGAACGATAGAAAGGGATAGCGTGTTCTCGTGATAACAAACTTTTACTACGGGACCAAATTCGAGTGATTTTTAATTATTGAACGATAGAAAAAGATATGCGAGTAGTCGTGAAAAGAAACAGCTTTTACTATGGGATCAAATTCGAAATCATTGAAAAAACGAACTCCCCATAAAAAATGCACCAGCAAAAATCATGCAGAGAAAAAAAAACATGATTTCGATCTTGGTCCAAGTACTAGTCCTTTTTTATTTCTAGATAAGATATTAAAGGTGTCCGTGGTTGAACCATCAATACATACAAAGTAACCTATTAGTAGACGCACTTCTTTTCAGTACAAGCGTAGACCACTCCCTTCTACATAGTCTTCGCTTTGCACTTTTTATTGCAAACTCGTTTGTCCTACTTTATCAAACAAGAGTTAAGAAAAAACTATAACAGCGAAAGTTTCAGCTATAGAGAAACTAACTGAGATAAAAGCTGCCATGGCATAACAATACACCTCCCTGGTACGTCGAATTGATAAAATTACCAATTTTACGTTTCAGACTGTAGAGGAGTTAAAGCTATAAAAAACATTGTCAAATTAGATCGGCAGGTGGCGGACAGTGAAATCTAAGTTACACGGTCCCGTTAATTTATGATTTAGATAAGGGAAACCTTTAAAAAGACTATTGAATTAAAATAAAATACACCTACAAGCCGCTTTAGTATGAAAAACTATTTTCGCTTCAACTTAAAATAAGTGTACTTCAAAACAACTTAAAATGTAAATTGCGTTTAAGCTCTCATTTCATTGTTCACGGGAAACCTATAAAAAGCAGTTTTCAACTTAATGTAGTCGAATTAAAGTGGAAAATTAAAAGTTCTTTCCGTTTACTAGTTGGAGCAGAGTTTTAAAGGGTTTCAAGTAGATTTTTACTCGATAGTCTACTTTACGGTCGTTCTTTTAAATTTAGAATGTCATTTTTTGCGTTTGCTTATAGTTATTGAGCAACAAAACCTATGTCTAGAGTGTTAGACCTAGAGTGGAGAACACGCACTACTAAGCGCTGCATGGGACGGCCACCTGCCAGGTGGACCGACAACCTAGCGACAACCGCGGTGTCTTGTTAGATGCTGGCAATGAACAGGTCGCGTCAGAGAGCTATTGGAGAGGCCTATGCTCAGCAGTAGGCAGCTATAGGCCGAGATGATGATACCCTATGGGTACCCCTCGCGGGATTTTTGTTAGCAGGGTCGTTCCTAATGCGAGTAGGTACATGTTACCAAATGAAGGAAAGCTAAAATGCATGAATAAAGGCTACAGTTTTACTTACAAAGACTACGACCCAGGTTATAAATTAGTGAATCGAGGTCAAATAGCCGAATACCTCGGCATTTAAACCTCGTAAATGCTGTTAAAATGCCAACGGTTATGTATGAGTGAACACGCTTTTGAAACTACAATATCGTGATTGTAAACTGTACCTATTGTTAAGTTGAATTTATAGGATCGTTATGGTGTTAGTCAGCGTAAATGATAACGCAATGGCAGAAGAAGAGTAATATATTGACAGTTTATTTTAAAATATTAATATAAGAGTGGTAAAACTACTCTACAGTCTTCCTAAACTAGTCCTACTCCAAAGGTTGTCTGGAAGAGATCACTTTTAGTGATAAGGCCGCCTTTGCGCACAATGTTTGAGTTTTAAGTTGTATTTGTATTTCTTTGTGTGCAATAAAGAATTTCTATCTATCTATCTAAAACCTCACACCAATTAACAACTATCAAAACAGTTTACCCATACGCACATAAAATTTCAATTTTATACCAAACGAACGGCAAGCGTAGTGTAGGACGTCCACAGGCACGGTGGAGTGACGATTTGCGCAAGATGGCTAGCAGAAGCTGGATGCGAGCAGCCGAAGATAGATCTGACCTATTAGTGGCGTGCAATGGAAGAGACCTATGTCCAGCCAATGGACTGCAATAGGCTGATAATGATGATTATAGTGGAATAGTTCCTTTCATAAAAACAGCATTAACCGACTTACTATCTATTGTTCCTTTTCCAGATAATTTAAAATAACGAGACCCCGTTTGAATTCTTTATGTCGCATTTATACTCATAAAATCACAAAGACAGGATAATACGTCTTTCAAGATACTAAGATGAAAGAAGCTAAAATGTATTCTAATCCTCAGACATAAGTCTACTTCATTATGCTAAACATAGAGGTCCTGTGCCAATCTCGTTTAGGTCGATGTCCCGGATATGAATAGGAACTTAGGCAATGTTCTTTTTAGTCATCACGTTATAGGAGAAATGAGACTAGATCCAAACAGGCAATGGCTTCCTTCGACAATGGTACTAAGTCGAGTACTTTCAGAGCAATGTGACGTGGCAAGAAAATTTGAGCACCATCTCACCGTTCAAATAAAGTTCAATTCTATTTGTCTGTCAATGATATTGCTCAAAATGTTTGCTACTTTGCAACCCTCATACTTTGTTACATACTTTGTTAAATTAATCAATTTTAGCAGATTAATTACGAAAATGTCAGTGGTGGTGTAAGCTATACGTGATGCTTTGATATTATTGACCTTTTCTGCAATCGACCGTTCTGCTATCTATACACAGCCGGCGGCTTTACGTCATATGAATGGGAGCTGTCAAAAAAGCCGGCAGCTTTGGTGTGTAGATACCATTAGACATTTCCTTTCTCAAACAAATTCAAAAGAGACAACAAACAGGAACAACATAATACTTTTCAAAAGATTTGATATAATAAGATAAAGTAAAGACTACAAAACACGTCGACGCCTCTCCAAAAGGACTCAAGATGATTACGTAAAAACCTAAATAACTCTTAAAATACGATGTAGCGAAATCTCCTACAAAAAGGGAAACTTTGTAAATATCTGAAGAAATCCCTTTTACAAGTTTACGGGAGTTGGAAACCCTTCAGAGTCAACGAAATTATAATTACTTTCGCAGAGACGAGGTTTTAGAGATATTACAGCGGTAATGTGTCCGTCGCGACAAAATTATGACGACTGGCAATGGGGTTGATATGCTATCTACACACCAAAGCCGGCGGCTTTTTTGACAGCTGCCATGCGTATGACGTAAAGCCGCCGACCTAGCCCGGCGGCATGCCGGCGGCTTTGGTGTGTAGGTAGCATTACTTTTGCAAGTTACCGAATGCAAGTAGGTAAAAGAACATGGATGGCGATTTAAAAAACAATTTTCCTTCTTGGTTTCTCGAAAATATTATAGCTAAGTATATTGTAAGTAAGTACCATCGCACAATATTCTCTGAATTTCTCTGACTCATCAATAGAAGCTTCAGAAAAATGCAGAAAAAATTACTTCCATATAACGGGTACCTATCTTAAGTTCGAATTTTTTTTTGCCGATTATCCAAAGACCGAAAACTTTTCGACTATTTTCGTTTCGTTTTTTTTTACTTTGCCGAAATCACGTTTGCCACTTTTTTAGTTGACCTATTATCATTTCGATTTTTTTCTTTACTCCGATGTTTTATTTTGTCGAAAAACTTTCGACTGAAGTTATGCAAGGTCACAATAACGATTGATCGAAGTATTGTATGTCCAAACATTCATTACCTAAACCATTTTTTAGACTTTTATTTATTTACAAGAGGTAGGTACTTACTTTTATTAATTTAGTAAAGCAACATACAAAATGCATGCAGGCATGTAGGCAAGCATGCAGACATGCAGGCAAGCATGCAGGCATGCAGGCATGCAGGCAAGCATGCAGGCATGCAGGCATGCAGGCAAGCAAGCAGGCATGCAGGCAAGCAGGCAAACATGCAGGCAAGCAGGCAAACATGCAGACATGCAGGCAAGCATGCAGGCAAGCAGGCAAGCATGCAGGCATGCAGGCAAGCATGCAGGCAAGCATGCAGGCATGCAGGCAAGTATGCAGGCAAGCAGGCTAGCATGCAGGCATGCACACATGCAGCAATCAGGGATGCAAAAATCATGTTCTAACCTAACCTAACCTATCCTATTCGACTTTGCCTGGTTGTGTTTTTTTTCTATGCGGGGGGCTTCGCCCCCCGAGCCCCCCTCCGCGTTTCCGCTTTGCCGCTATTTTTTCAGCTTAACCGGTTTTAAACAATTACCTACCTACAAGTAACATACCTATACATTCGACAAGATGTTGTTTTGGTAAGCTGAAATTATGGCTAATAAATCATCTAGCAAATGAAAAAAAATCCAAAAGAGTTTTCGGCCAGTAGTAAAAGGTAATTTTGAAAATCGAGTAAAGGTGTTTCGGTAAAATGATACTTACGTCAAATGACCTATCGGTGTTTTAAATATATGGCGAATAATACATGTGGCAAAAAAGACATCGACCGAAAGTTTTCGGTAGAATGAAATTCGGGAAAGTCTAGTTCGACTAAGTAATCGGTTCCCCCATATAACCTATAGCTCACACTGTCATTGTCATAAGTGAGAAAAAGATGACACGATGTTTATGGATAAATCACACACTTACTTAAAATGTCACTTTACTATTTAATAACTTTAAGTCTGGAACAGGCTTTGTCAAAATTACAGATACCAAGAAGGTTCGAGTTGCAGAAAAAGGTATAAATCACTTAACGCCTTGTCCTATAATATGAAGTGTCTACATAAATAAGCTGTTGAAATAATGCGTACCTATCTACAACTACAGCTAATATACTACAGGATACTACTACATTGTAAAAAGACAAAGAAAACTTCAGTTCATCAAGAAAGATGTCTACAAATGACAAAGAACTAGACGTAAAGAGTAAAGAGCCTGGGACAGATCCTTTGTGTTTTGCCTATATTACGCGGAAAGCTAGTCCTTTACTGTGTACTATGTTTTTACCTAAGTACTTTTGTTATTTACTACAAACTGTAGTATAACTTGAGTAACTTGCTTTTGAAATAATACAATGATAAACATACCTCATAACACTTGGTAATTCATGAAATAGTAGTGAAAATTGGATACTTACTTCCTTATAAAAACTAACTATTTAACACATTTTAATTGATTGAATACTTCAGAAGGTAATTATGTACCTACCTATACATTTTTTACGCGATCGATACTGCCTGCCCGACAAAAAAGTATAAACATAATAAAAATAAATGAAACATTTTGTAATAGATTGACTACAACCAATCAAAAATGTATTTCTTTGATTTTACAAAGGGAACGACAGTCAATATTTAAGTCCCATAGGAAAATACCCATTTTCTCTGAACACAAACATTATTCGAAGCTTTTATGTAATGAATGAGCCGGTATAATGAACAAATATGGAATTTAATTGAAGGAAAATCGATAATTTAGACAAAAGAAGCCTAAGACAATATTCAGTTTCGATTTTAATTATGACAATGAAATAGGGAAGTGTCAGATTTCATTTTTGGTAGTTAATTAAAAGTTGGTATTGAATGTTGCGTAACCAACGTAACTAACTAAGTTTTAACAGTACGAATTTCCGGTTTTTAGTTTTTACTATTTTTACTAATTGACTGAGTAACTATGTTCAGGTAATCGGGTAGTCGGATAATTTATGGAAACGTCAAACGGTATGTTAAGTGAATAGCTTTTACATAGCCAGACACTTCGCTGCCGACTACCATTGTGCGTAGTTATCAGGATGTAACAGTCAAAAGTTATATGACTGACCACGTGTGCCTAAATGAAAAATGTACTACCTATCTGATTTTGTTGCGACAAATACATAGATAGAGTAACATAACTGCAATTCCGCGAATCACCGAGAAAAAGTAAAAATTATGAGCTCGCTACGCCAAGTATTAATGCCAAGAATGAAAAGAATGTTAAAATCAAAAAATAACGCCAAATAAAGGACATTTCCTCGTCTGAAGCCTGCTTATCTGGTTTAAAAACGAGTACAAAAGTAACACTTACCTAATCTCACCATTCCTTCGGCTTTATACCTGAAAAATAAAAACACACTCGTAAGTCGGAATACTCATAATCTTAGATTGAATAAACTTGTACATTGCTCTATGCTATGTTTTAGACTAACCAAACATGAAGAAATAAAATCAGTCTGTTTCGTACAAGTAGGTGTAGGTTAAACAATGCAGACAATTCAAAAAATGAGTCCTATTCTGTACAAGTTTAGTAAACTTATAATAAAAGGGAATCACAGAAAATAATTTCATGCTTTTGTTACGATACCTCACTTTTCTTATTTAATGAAGGAACGTAAATAGCTCGTGTTTACTCGAAATAAACAGAAACTTTCAATTTAGAAACGACGGAAGAGAGAAGCCACAAAAGTTCGTGACCAATTTGCATTGTGATATGCATAGTAAAATTTGCAATGTCGACGAGTAACTAGAGTTACCTACTAAATTATATACCTAGATAAAAAGGTAGGTACGTCTATACAGGGTGTAACAGAAAGGGGGTATAATGCCCAAACACAACGATAATTCTCATGAAACTGAACAACATTCTCCAAGGAACATGGAACGTCACTCGAAAATAAAATTTTGGATCGCCCATACTTACTCGATCAGCTGATCGGACATTTTGTATGGGGAGCGAATTTCTTTTTTAGAATTACGACCCATGTTCCTTGGGGAAAATTTTTCAGTTTATTGAGGACTATCGCTGTGTTTCGGCTTTATACCCCCTTTCTGTTACACCCAGTATACCTAGATACTTATAAAGATAGGTACGTCTATATATATATATAGTGTTATTACACTTTATGACGAAAATCAACAAACGTTCTGCTCGTGAAACTAAATAAACTTTTTTTCATAAAACATGGATCGAAATATGAAAAAAAAACTTTTCATGCAAAGCGCCCGATTGGCTGATCTACATTAGCATAGGTAGATGAGATTTGTTGTCGTATTTTTGACCTTTCATGGAGAAAATTATTCAGTTTCCCATGAGTTCCCCATGAAAGTTTCACGGGCAGATTACTATTCCCATCATAGAGTTTTTACTCTATAACAAAAATTTGTTTTAAAATTTCAATCAGATTTACAATAAATCAGTTCACCACAAACATACCATGTGAAATACAATTCTATACAAACAAACACTCTAAATGATTGCGTATGAATAAAACGGATCTTCAATCAGTCTTTTGATGCAGTAAGCGTCTATCTCCATGTTATTTGAATTGGGTTCGTCGGATTGCAAGCAAACGATGTCGCGTCGCTTGCACCCTGTATGTAAATAACTTTGGACCGTGTTTTAGTAGGATTTATACAGAATGTTATAAAAATATTTAGTTCTATTTTTTTATAGTTTCCGTTGAAAGCTGTTTAAACTTCCTTCAGAAAATATTTCATTTGCTTGTGTACTTCATTCAAGTGAAAGAGAAAGTTAACGTCATGTCGTATCAAGAATAGGGATTGCAATCCGGTATCATTTTCAATCCGGCCGGATTTTACCGGATTGACGCCAATCCGGCCGGGATTAGAAAGTTACTTAGGGCCTAGTATTTAGTGCTTTTAGTTTTGATAATAATACATAAAAAGATAAATAAATTACATTTTTAATTAAAATAAAATCACTTTTAATCATATTTTTTGTATTAATTGTATTTTTTGGTACTATTTGTACTAAATAAAATTATTCTAAATAATAAAGTAAAGTCAGACTCTCACTTATTGTTTTATATGATATTATGGTACCTATTGCTGTAAGTATCTGAAAGTAGTTACTTCAGTAATAATAATTATTAAACGGTTCTTAATAATCTACATAGGCTCAAGTTAACAAAACAGTTTTTTTTGTACTTATAAATTCAATTTCAGTCCATAATCCTAACAATAAAACAAGGAGCATTTATTTTTTGCAATGCATAATGCAAGTGAATATTATTTCTGTACCTGAAATACGATCTTAGAAAACATACCTATAATTTTGATTGTATTGTGCAGTCACGAGTCACATATGTGTACACTGTCACATTTTCAAAGTATCGTAATTTCTGTCGTTTTAAACGAAGTTTTTGTCAAGTTGTTCAATAATTATATGATTGTTGGTTTTATTATTAAATAAATTGATAAACATATATTTTTGAAACAACAGAAGTTACGATAGTTTAAAAATGTGACAGTGTACCTACACATAATATTATTGCTCGTGACTGTACTGTCTCCTAATCTGCTTCTGATGGCATTACAAATATAATTCGCAGTAGAAAAGGCCCTTTCTGCCTCAACACTGGTTGGCCTAATCGCCGTTAATTAAGTAACTGTAGATCAGAAACGGAACCGGAATTCATATTTTCGTCTGCTGTTTCTGTCACATTTTCATCATTTAAGAAATCATTGCGTACAGTACTGTTTTATGCGTATTTTTTGCTTTACCGGATCCGGTACCGGATCCGTAGCCGTCTTACCGGATCCGGTAGGTCCAAAAACACGCCGGATCCGCCGGATTACCGGATCCGCCGGATTACCGGATCCGCCGGACCGGATTGCAATCCCTAATCAAGAAGTCAAAGCACTGGCAGAAGATAGGCCTAAATGGCGGATGCTACACTGGCAAGACTCTGACTCTTAAATAAAAATGATGATGATGTGTAAAACATAATAATAATACAATTCACGAATTCAATACTTAACCTATTGGTTTTTACAACGAACGAAATATTATAAGTTTATCTTTATCCAATGGAGGTCTCTCATAATAGCGATTGTCAGGTCATTTGTCAGGTCAGTCTTGGCTGTAATAGAGATTTCGTCCAGAGAAATAGGCACCTACTAAATATGAGATAAGACACAAGTTAAGATATAAATAACTTCAAATCCTAAGTATATTTTTGTAACCCCCTGTGCGAGAGTAGTTAGAGAACAATACCCACGTAAGTCTAGTTTTGGCACCGAGCACCCAGCTTTGTTTGGCGAGATACAAAGTTCCCTCGTAAACACAAATATGGGAAAATGGAACGAGGCGCGAATTTCAGAGGATGTTCCGTTTATCTGGCGTTGTATACTACTTGCATTTGTTTTTTGGAACTTTTTAATTTATGAGTTTTATTTCTATTGACGGAAATTGTAGAACCGAAAATTAAATGAAAAATCATTTAATCCTGTAGGTTTGGTTTGATAACACTGACGGGTAATTTTTAAAAAGTTAATGCTAGATTTGCAAGAGTGCAGTTTTCCCCAGAGAAGAACCTAGCAAGAAACTCTGTAGGGTTGCTCTTTGGGCAATAGTCGAGGGGTCGAGAGTTTGTGAGTGGCGATCGCTTAAAGCATGACAACAAAGTCTACGAGAAGCGAGTCAATCTCTATACTTTAAAATCATTTTCAAAACTATTCAATTGTATTTTTTTTGTCTCTTGTAAAAAAAAATCAACTGTTATTTATAACCTAACTTTTTACTCGACTACGACAAAGTCAAAAGGAGACCACGGCTATTCTCTGAACATCGCTTCGTCTTTGTTTAAAAGAAGACAAGCATTATTTCTTATTTCTGTCTTTTTAAAATAGCTGATTCTGTAGTCGGGTTTTAGTTTTTAGAATTTCCATATAATATAATATTATGATGGTGATTGTAGGTACCTAAAAGTGGCCGATTTATTAATTTATCGTTATGAATCTACAATTTAAAACATCTACGAGTATAAACTTCGAGTATGAATTTAATTAATAATTGTTTTGAAAGGTTTCTGAATATGAGTTTCCGCTAGTTTAACGTGCATACATTTCGGAGTTCTAACCACGTAGTAACTACATGAATTTCATTATAGTATCAAAACCTGCTTAAAACAGTAATAATTATGTTACATGGAAATGCTTATACGCGTCCGTATATGTATTAAGTACCTATAATATCTTGTGCAGCTACCAATCTTTCTTCTATGTAAGCATAGTTCAGAAAACACTAATGTAAGTAATCGTACTTATATAAAAAATAATCGCTAAATACTTATGTTGCTAGGCGCAAATCTCGAGAGCAGCTGAACTGATTTCGATATTTTTTTCTCTTTGTGTTTGTTATTGTCTAATGATTCTTATGAGAGAAAACTTAAGAAAATTGCGACGAAAATTTTATGCCTTCAAGTAAACGTGGGATACATTTTGAACTAGTCACGGGGAAAAGCCAGTTGCGGTTAAAACTAGTAGGTATGCTGTTATCGTACATGCATGACGTAAGCAGGCATTAGAATTCTCGGTACACCTCAATAAATATAGTACCTAACCAGGTATCTACTTATTGCAGCGCACCTCCAACATCATTTCCCGTCGCCATGCTTGTAATTTTCCATCATATCGCTAAATGCACTCTGACATTTGCCAACAAAGCATCTACAGCCTGTGCTACAGCGCTTGAGATTGAAGAGTGAAATCATGACGTAGGTATAAAGCAAAACCTTATTGTAGTATAGTGAGCCTCAGTATATAGTGGGACGTTTGATTTTACAAATGTTGTTCCAATTTTTCTTTTTATTTATTTATTTTTTATTTAACAGTTTATTGTAAGATGATAGTACATAGAGACAGAAAAAAAGGGAAGTTATACAAAAGGTACAGCATATTTCTAAAAGAAATTTCTTCCTGCAGACCCCACAGAGAGAGAAGTGATAGCATGAAGGCAGGATAGTCACTACAATAAACAATAAATATATAAGTATAAACCTACACATATACTGGGTGTAACAGAAAGGGGATATAATCCTGAAACCCAGCGATAGTCCTCAAGAAACTGAACAACTTTCCCAAGGAACATGGGTCGTAACTCGAAAAAAATTTTTGGATCGCCCATACTCACTCGATCAGCTGATCGGGCATTTTGTATGGGGAGGCGAAATTTTTTTTTCGAGTTACGACCCATGTTCCTTGGGGAAAGTTGTTCAGTTTCATGAGGACTATCGCTATGTTTCGGCTTTATACCCCCTTTCTGTTACACCCTGTATATTCGATAATTTTTTATTAAGTCAACTTTTTATTAAGTCAAACAACGGCAACTTTGTAAAATAAAGTGATGGAAATTCTAGGACAATACGAAAAGTATCTGTTGCATGAAGCTCGAGCGTAACACTTTATTTGAAGGTGATGAAAATAATTTACAATCTAAAAAAAAAAAGTATAATCTACTACCTTCATGTGTTTTTAACTTAATTTATAACATATTATTAGTTTTACTTTTATCTAACATATTTTATAGTGTTTCGATCGTAGCATATGGGGCGAAGACGTTACGCCAATGTGAGAGAGGCGTGTGACAGGAACCTATGCATGTATTTTGTTTGGGTCAGATGTTTTGCATTCTTCCACGATATAAAACAACATTCATTCATAAAATAACTTTATAATTCTGTAGAATGTAGTCTGTAGAAACACAAGCTCACACTGCAGGTGTGTGGAAAGAAATACAGCGCTTTTGTGCTCCAAGTTCGCGTGACAAGAGCCTGGTTGAGAGTCGCAGCTTCATTTTACGAGAGGAAAATTTTAAATTGGAATTCTGTAGTTCGTTGCCGTGGGAAGTAAACGTTACTTACTTGTATTTTATTGAAGTATTATTTTGTAAACAGAAAGAGTTTAGGCTAGTTTTTAACAGACTTCAAACTAAAAACAAACAACCAACAAAAAAGCAGGTTGTTTTCACTTTGGCTGGTTTTTTTAGACAACAATTAGTAACTGTCTATTAGTCAAAGTCAAAAATATATTTATTTCATAGGCACAAAAATGGTCTTGAAACCGTTACATTATTATATAGGTAATTTTTTTAAAGCTAGCGTTAGATTCGCAAGGTGCAGTTTCCCCCAGAGAAGAACCTAGCAAGAAACTCTGTGAGGTTGCTCTTTTCAAATAAAGTTTTACAATTCTTATAAACAGTTACACAGCATTATTATGCAGCAGATATTCCATATTTTAGAGTTAATGAGATAACCCAACGTCATCACGAGCCCTTTCCACGTCCCCACTACAGTGGCACGAGCCTAGAAGATGGGAGATAACCCGACTGAAAACAAATGAATATCCATTTAGTATGTCATGATATCGACCGGCGGCGGTTATTTAAAAATATGGACTTTGATTTAAGAGAGCAGTTCAACAGAAGCCACAGCTTTCTTTAAGCTATTAGTAAGATTTGTAGCTACTATTCAAGAACAATCAGCCACAGCTCAACTAAACAGCAGGTGAATTCAGAATAAACTGCACAAGTCGGTCCCTTTATTTCCATTTCGCTATTGCACCACTCCAAAGCTCTTTGTTCTCAAATGGAATAACAAATGGGTAGAAAGCTGCTCTTTTATTCCAAGATGCTTCAACAAACCTTGCACTCGGAATATGTATGTAGAATTGTAGAAAATGTAGTACTGTAGATAATGTACAATGCTGTATTCAAATGGGCAGTATGAAAAACGCTGCAAAGCTTCTCAGTTTAAAAAGATAAAAGACAAACAAACAGTTGCAGAAAAGAACATTAATTTTAACGCTCCATTATCCCTCTGGTTGATAATGTCGTTGTCAAAAAATAGAAGACGGCAGGGTGTTTAGTGGGCGATGTTTTTTTTGTTTTTTTCTGAATCTGAGGTCTGGTTACATGTCCACGTTGCATATTATAAAACACAAGTACAACTATTATTTTGATTTCCTTGGTTCTATGCTGTAGTAAATAACCGGGAAATTTTATAGCAGACCTTAAAATAACTAAAAATAATATATTTTCTAAATTACGTGCCCAAAAAGTATTTTTCAGCATAGAAAAACGCAATCGAGGTAACCTTCAACGTGCCAAGACGTATAAAATATAAATAATACCGAAACAAGGTAACAAAATTCGTAGAGAATGAAAAAAGAAACAAGCTTACATATAAGCCTCGGAACCGACGTATTCATTACATTATTTAGGGCAAGGAGAATTAAATAAATCGCTTCAAATAGCGTCAAGGGAGGGCGTCGGGTGAAAATTGCGTTGCGGAACGTGTTACGATTTTTGGTGATGGTTTCAGTGATGTTAACATGAAAAAGCAACAGATACATAAGCAAGATTTTTCAGTAAATAAATACATTTTTTAATCAATCTTCAGCACTGAAAAATGCGATTAATTCTGTTTTCCAGCTCCCCTGTCAATACCTCTACATTATGAATTTACTCTACAGTTTAATGTTAAGTGAATTGATGAAATTGTATCAAATCTGCTGACCGATCATCTACGTAGAATACCTAGTTGGAATTTTAATAGATTTTAATAGAAATAGTGACAAATTTGCCGATAAATCGGCTAACATGGTTGGCATTTCAGTAGCTTTAATAAAAATTTAAACATTATCTGTCGGTAAGATTATAATTAGTTAAAGTATCATTGTCCAAACCAAGCGCCTTATTTAAGCTATTAATAAAGGTTAAGAGCAAAAACAAAGCACCAAAGAGTAATTAAGAAAAAAATATGACCACGCTTGTGGTAGCTTTTATTAGCCAAACAGAACATTTACTGTGGCGACAGAACACTGGGAATATAGCTGTTTTAATATCAATTTCATTACGAGTACGCTATAACCTGTTGGTAGTTTTGTGTGGGTACCTACTGGGTTCTGATTACATAGGATACCTCTATTAGCTACATAATACTGAGAAAACTCTGAGAAACCTTTTATGAATGAAACCAACTTAGTATGTCTTTAAATTTGTTTGTATCTGTAACTCTTTCTTCCTTCACCTTTCTTACTCTGGCACTTATAGTGATTATTGCACCGAGAAGAGAGCTCTTAAATACATGTATTAATTTAATGAAGAAACTATTTCTACTAGGGTAATGATGAACAAAAAGGATAGATGGCTTAGCTAAGGCTTTATGCTCCTGTGGAAACGACCACTACTGACCGAGACGAGTGGGAATCAATTAGGACGTTTCCGGCTAACGGAGACATTAAAAAGTGAAGTTAGATTTAGCAATATTCGCAAAAATCAACCAAAAAATACATAAATCATAAATTATCACTTCATTACAAAATCATGATGCGACCATTGCGACCCAAACATCTCAGTTCTAACTCGTAATGAAATCCAAATTGGTGTTAGTACCCGAATCGTGAATAAATATGAAGTAATCAATTAATCTAACCCGGACCGAAATTATAATAATAACTGTAATTTATGCGGCGAAAATTGTAGGAATACGGTCGACTTGCGGAAGTCCGGGGATTAACAATTGGTAGACTTGTATTATGGGGTTCTGTAAGGCGTTATTTCATGTACATATATTTCCCTTGCCTTCCCTTGCCTTAGACCTCCTAATATTCTCTCTCACTCTTTTATTGGACGTTTTTATGAACTTTAATTACTATTGCCAAGTCAAGAGTACACTAAAACGACGGTCATATACGTGTGAGGCGACTGATGCATGAAGATGAAGCAAAAGAAGTGTGCGTGGAGAGAGGTGTGACGGATTTGTACCATGTATGTATACCTACTCTATCCTAATCAGAGAGAGGCGTGACAGATATGTACCTATGTATGTATAGTAGGTACCTATACTTACTCTTCTCTTTTCTTATCAGTTTCTCTTTCACGTAGTAACAACTAAACCTAGGAAAAAATAAGGTACAGATCGATGTATGTGGCGTAACAAAAGGTTTGAAGCCTTGATCGGCTCAAGGTCACAAAATCAGGGCACTTCGACACGCGATGTCGCAACGCTTGTTATACCTACTTGTATTACAAGTAGTTTTATATAGGATTGATGTTAGAGACATATCTTTACAAGTACAAGTGTATAAGGACTATAGGACAATTAAAAAAAGCTTCTCTAGCTATTAACATAATGTATACTTCGTTCTTTTTCGCAGTCAAGCGGTAGTCCAATTTTTTTGTTTTTCTCAATGACCTGTCTTGCTTGACCTATTGTTCCCAACATCGCGTGAAACTGGACAAACGAATGCAAATAACAAAATTTTACCGAAAGTATTCGTTCAGAAATAATTAGACGACCACTGTTCTGTCAGCAGAAATCACAAATCATGTCGCACCAGCATAAAAATGAAGGGGAACCAAACTGGTCGTTGCCGAGCGAGCACGCCCTAATAAGCCCTCGCTGAAAGCACTTGGCGCTTTTAAACCCTTTAAATGAAGCGATAAACGTGCGAATCACACGTAGATACATACAGAAACATTTATTTATGAGCACTCGTGTATGTAGAGCACATATTGTCGAGTACACCCGGTAACGCAAGTCACTAACCAACACAAACGTTAGACAGACATGTAGAGTAGCTTGCGTTGTTCACTGTACGTATTTAAGCACAAATTGGACTATTGTACAGGAGTTTCTGCTTGGAGGAGCGTGTTCTAGCTACAGTAATTATAATAGGTAAAATACCTTAGTATCTTATGGGGACAAGTAGACGCGATGTGGTTAAAAGCTTATAATGAATTTTATGAATAAAATAGGTCTAAGAATGTTTTCAAGTGCTTTATTTTAAGTACAGTTGTTTTAAGAAGTTTTGTCTTCTTGTTACGCAATTAGCTAGGTACTTGTTTCAAACTTATTTTAAGTTAAAAAAATCGCACCTTTACTATTAATATCTATGATACAATTTAATAAAATGCAATAATACTTGAAGATCCATCCCAGTCTTCAGATTTTCATAAATATCATTTAGTTAGCTTATTGATACTTTAAAGTTAAAACTTACGGGTATAAAAAATTATGAATTATTCCTAACATTTTCAATAAACATGTGTACTGTTTAACTTTTTTCTTTTTTTCTTCTTCGGGCATTAACTTCAATCCCAACCCGCCTTGAAAACTTACTCAATAAAATAATATAGCCAAGCTCATATTGACAGTATATTAAACACGGTGCATCAACCAGCTTCAAACGTTCGATGCATTCGATTAGGATGCACTGAGGATGCACCCGTGATCGCCAAAGGTAACGAACGTCCGAACGTCTCGTCGGGTTTAATTATTATGTGAACTACGTTATAAGGTCTGGTGCTTTCCTTTTTGGTTTGTTTACAAATCTATAGGCATTTTATTCAAATAGGAACTGCCATTGTGGATTCTGCAAATAACAAGTGCATTAAAGTTGACAATAATGATATATTGTAGCTACAAGGTATAATAGGCATGATGACAAAAAAAATCTTTTAGTCCATCACTTAGATTATTTTAAAACATTCGACACGTATTTTTTTCTTTTTTCTCTTAAACTAAAAATGACAAAGATACACTGGGTTAAAGTTGCTCGTGACGTCACGCCTAAGTAAGATTTTTACCTAGGAGTGACGTCAATACCCCCACTCCGTAACTTTGATGCTTTGTATCTTTGTATTTATTTATGTATTTGATCAGGTAAAATAGTGTTTTAAATATTTTGTAATAGCCTAAAAGACGGACTAATTATTTTTGGATTTTT
The DNA here is from genome assembly GCA_947563765.1 of Anarsia innoxiella. Classification (NCBI taxonomy): domain Eukaryota; kingdom Metazoa; phylum Arthropoda; class Insecta; order Lepidoptera; family Gelechiidae; genus Anarsia; species Anarsia innoxiella. The sequence goes on along the minus strand of OX387393.1, from coordinate 10,451,857 downwards.
AAATGTAGTCATCATCCCGATTATATTCATATTATACACACAAACACCCCGACTTTAGATAAATATATCTGTACAATACGGTTATGTTTATCTCTAGTAGGAAACGAATCCTCGAACTGCGGTATAGCAAGCCAGTTGGCGTGGTTGGGCCACTACCAGTCAGACATTCTTTTTTTTAATAAAAAGAGGTTGACAGCATTCTACTAAGTACTTGCAATACTTACTACAAACGTCAATGTTTTGATATGAATATGGGGCGTGTGTATGTTGTAGCTAGCGCATCAGAATAATACATGTACTAATTTTAAGACTATAATTGTAAGATTGGGAGTCATAGCGCAAAGCAGAACTCGATGAAAAGCAAGAAGGGGTTTTGCCCATCAGTGGGACGTGAGAGCCTAACTGTATCTGTAAGTATATTATTTTAAGATATGACGATAAAAGCGTACTAAAGATCTCCGCGGTATTATTCCTACCGCTTCTGCATTAAAGCCTTACCCTTTCTATGGCCCAATCTAAACACAGTCATGTTTCCTACATGATTGCTAATTAACCGTCCAACGTTCAAACTTGGAACGGCCGATCAGTCTGTTTACAGGGTAAACGTTTTAGGCGACTGCGCCTCGTATGAAGTCATAATTACTAGCTGTGGAGCTTGTATGCTACTTTTAATAACATGATATTGATTGATGGAGGTATCTCTTTGAAAAAAGTGGCTACGGTCGGACTAAACTCTCATCATTATCATTATCATCAGATGATCTCGGCTTGATGCTCACTGCTGAACAAAGGCCTCTAAAATGCGACCGGTATAATGCCAGCATTCAAAGAGACTTCGCGACTAAGACCCAGAACACACAAACACAAACACAAATGCAACGCAACTGAAACTGCTAGTTACTTTTGAGTTGCATCGCAGTTTCTGCTATAGACTTCCTTAGAAAACGTTTGAAACTAGTTGCGTCGTGTGTGGTTTTCTAAGGTTTCACCTTGTGTTTTGGCGCTAAAAAACAAAACGAAAAGTTTAGCCACAAAACTATAAGAATACTGATATTTAAATGCTTGATAAATCATCTAAAATCCCCGCAAAAATAATATTTCTAAAATAATTAAAGTATCAAATTAATCAAAAAGTTAATTTTGTAACCAAAAGCCTTTATTGCCGAGATAACGCAAGTTTAAGGCGCGAAGTGTTTATTTATGCAAACGATTTGCAAAGAACCTAGCGCGTTCCGAAACTTAATCTTATTTATTTTTTTACTTTTAAGGCTATAAGATTTCATAAATGTACTCAAGCACTTTATCAATTTATCCTTTAATTTCACATTTTCATTTTGCCACGTAATATCTCAACTTAATTAACATCAATTTTTTAAAGAGAATCAATAAAGTTTTCAAGAGTGAATGGTGAATTTTACAAAGCGCTGTTCACTCCAAAACGAAAAAATAATTGAAATCGCCATTTAAAAGTAAAATATTTTCCTTTTTTATTTTCTAATCAAACAGCCAGTCTTAAAAGATATAGAAACTACTTGAATGCAAATCACACAGCTGTTTAAAAAATAACTAAACAGCAAAAACTCCTTGGTTAAAATAATAAAATAAGAATGTCTGAAATCCGAAATTCAGGAAATCACAACACGATAACAATTCAAATACGGCTTCCACAAATATTAAATCCGGGGTAAGCGTATGATTTGAAATAAAGAGAAATCACCCTTCTGGTAGCAAAAACAAAGTCTAGTTTTTGTTTGAATATCGGCTGTCGAGGCACTTACTGCCTATTGGAGCATATTGTTTGTTCTTCAGTTTTGATGATTTGTCACATTTTGAAGCATTGGTTTGATTCATTCACAATTATTTAATAGAAAATGTAGAACATACATTACCTTATCCAAAAATACTTGTTAAATTAAACACACTGAGATAAGGCTTTTATAATCAGATGTTGCCAGTTACAGCAATTACTCTCAAATAATGTAGGAAGGGAAATACTATTGCCGAGCAGCCTAACTTCCATATAATATAGTAAAAACTTCGAATAAAAACTATTTGTTGGACCTATCTTCAAACAGGTATCCACACATCTAAGTATCTCTTGACACAGATTAGCTAAATACCCAAGTGGCATATGTCCCCACTCTGAGCCCGCACGTCACTCAAGTGGTTGGCGCCGTCTATTGAAATCTGGCCTGTGACGTCACGCGAAGTATTTATTAGGGACAACCCTTTCACAGGTTTACAGGGTTTTAAAGGGGTGAAAACGCAATTTGTAAGGCATTGACTTCTTTCAGTCGCCTATCGTTCAAATATCTATGGTATAGTCATCATGTAGCACTATGCTTTGTTATTCACGTGCATACCTACAAATTGAACTACAAATGCAGAGAAAATGGTTTTTGTCTCATATCTTCTAGCGGTAATTTAAAATCCAGTAATAAGAAATTCTGAAGGGAGCCTAGTCAGTTAGTGGTGAATTAATACTAGGTAAGTACATCAAAAAGCTTAATTTCTTAATTCATTTGATGAATTTTACAAAACTAAGGTTACAAACAAATTATGTACCTACTTATCACAATCTTCGTATATTTACTCCTCCAGCTACATACATAAGTATATGTATTTTAATATATGTTTTAAAAGTGGCAGTGCCGCCGGCGTGAAGTGGCAAGTTACGAACAACTTTCAGTTAGATAGTTGAAGTTGTCTCTTTACGAGTTATAAGTTCAACGAATCCTGTTTTTCCTTTAAGAAAGGAACCGGCTTTTACTTGGATGAAGTCTTCGAGTTTAATCTTTTCTGGTTTTCAGTCTAGAAACAGGATTTGTGGGAAATAGAAGAGTTTATGTTGGTTTTTGAAGAAAACATTCTAAAAGTTGTTTGTCGTGAATAAGGTCAAAGATTGATTGCTGGATATTTTTGAAAGAATGTTATAAATGTGCTTATAAACTTACAACACTTAGGTCATAAAACAATCTGATGATATTGATATTCAAAACTTCCACTTTAATTTTTCTAGCATTCATCACAATAAAGTTTTCCGTGAACAGCAATTCTCTAGCTTTCATCAAATTTTCCGTGAACTGCATAAACATAAATCAAAAACATCATTTTTTAAATTGCGTTTTATTTTTTAAAGCTTTCCTCGAACAAAGCAAAAGGTTGTATATTTGAAGGCCGAGTTTGCAGCATCAGGGCAACAGGTCAGCCATGTCAAGGATCTTGCGGAAACGACACGAAAATATCTCGGCGCCAGTGGCTAGGGAAATTTAGATATTGTAGTTTCAAACGCGGCTGGATTGTTGAAATTGGATGGGAGTGATCTCTGCTTATGGCTATTCCTATGGGAAAGAGACTGGGTACGAATATTTCGTACCTATGCATATATCAGTTTTTTATATGACTTTGCTTGAAATGCAATAGGGAGAACCTGCCTACATTTATTTGTAACCTATTCACTCTTTTACTCGAATTAATATATAGAATTAAAGAGAATTAGTTATTTAGTGACTGGTTGAGGGCCTGTTTCTATATCTACAGATAATATTTATCTGACAGATATTTTATACCTGTCTCTGTCTTAAACGTCATGTTTTATTAAAAAGACATACGTTTATCTGTCAGTTAAATTTTATCAGTGAGTGTTGAAACGGGCACTAAGAGTCGTTTTAATAAACCTATGAAATAGAACATACGACAGAAAAAAGTAACAAAACTAAGCTATTAGATATACATTATAAATATTTACTTACTAATATTAATCTAATGAAAGATAATATTTGTGTTTGCTTGTCCCAGAGCGGAAGGGGACTGATTGGCTCCGAATAAAGATGGCTTATTTCTAGAAATATAATAAAACCTAGATAATGCTTGTGTAACAAAGTCAACATTCAGTCAGTTGATATTGATAATAGAGAAGACAGTTATGTAGCTATAAAAAAAAACAACTGACATCACATCACATCATCACAGACAAGTGACCATAGACAATAAGAGTAGACAACTTATAGACTATTGGAATGCTGGCTATAATTATGTACTTAATTCAACAGTAGTATTAAGATATTAATACGCCACCATATTCTCCGTCAAATGAAATAGCTTAATATCTAAAAGCAAAAGTACAAAACACATTACAAGAACACAATAAAAACTAACAGCATACTTTCAGCACCGTACCTAGCCAGTTGATGTCCCAAAATGTACTTATTCTTTTGTGTACATCACAACATTCCCAAGTAACAATTTAACGTCGTATAAAGGTTAAGTAAACGTTATCTGAATACCATACATCGCTATAATAAAGTCATACTAACGTTATAATAACGTTTACTCAACGCGAAAATGGCCCCAGTTATACGACCTAAATGGTCGTATAGTGGTCATACAGAAAGCTCGAGCCAACTTCGTTAACGTCATTCAACAGTCGTACAAATGTTATGTGATAACCGCTTTCGTCGCGCAGTAGTCGCATCCTAACCTTACAACGACTCGTTTGTTGTATTGTGGCCGTTCAGGTGTTATTGAATGACTAAAACGTTTTGTTTGAGTCAAGTGACAACACCTGTACGACTTATTCATATTAATGTTCGTCGCAACGTGTTTGCAGTGGTTCGAAGATTTAATTTAGTGTAAAATAATACTACAAGGAAATAAAAAGGTGAGTGTTATTTAATTTTCATATCTTGCTTACTTTATCTGTCTCTCATGCAATTTAGTTTGACTGGGAACTGAAGTTTTATGATAATATACCTATGTGAATACTATTCAAATTTTCATGCCCCCTCGTAATTATGTGTTATAATCATTATATTTTCATTAACAAAAATAGTTTTTTTTCTAAAAATGTCAGACATGTTGCTTTTGTCGCACACTTACCTCTGTACGACCTGATGATGATGATGATGGTCGCCATGACAGCTAGCTATTAGAGTTCCTCAAAAACATTAAAAACCCTTTTCGTATTGTCAATATTCACCAAAATTTATTACTTATTTGTAAATCTATTTCAGGAAAGAACACTTCATAGTGCAGTGCGGTTAATACATTTAAACATTTCTGAAAATGTGGTTTATTGTAATAAAATAAATATTGATACGGAACCTTTTTGTTGTTTTGATTCCATTTTCGTAGGAAAAATTCATCAAACTTCCGTAAATATGGCCGTCTAATCATTATAAAGTCAAAACCTGACTTAAATGCGACTGCAAGTTTGATTAAAGTCAAGACATGACTTTAAACGGACATCATGTAATATTAAGGTTATATTTGAGTCGTCAATAAACAACCCAGTCATTTAAGAGTATTTAATTGACCGCTGTAAAACAAGGTACTGATTGTTATATAAACGGCACTATGAAAACGTCTATATAACATCCACGTTGAATAAATGTCGTATAAAGGTTTTCCAAAAACATAATTTGGTGTGTTCAAAACGTTTATTGGACTATAACGTTAGTATGACTATTGCGTTGTCGTACAAACGTTTTAGCTATGACTGTAATATAACGTCGTATCGTTTAGTCTCCCCAACGTTGCTAATACCAGTTTACTATGACATATTCGTCGCACGACTAATTAGTTGCATTAAAGACATCTATAGGACCTGGTCGTCATCTCATTACCATTGTAAGACTGCTATCCAACTTTAGGTCGTACAGGTCGAGACTTATACGACGTATTTGTTTGTTGGGTTATACGATGCGATAAAAACGTCACGCCGCCAGAATTTCAGCGAGGAAAACGCTGTGGGCGGCAACAACATCCATTTATTGTCCACGCCACTTCCTTAGGCCGCCATGTTTTGTGAAAAAAATATTTTTCGAGGTAAAATTCAAAAAGATGGAGATTTGAAGTTTTTAGGTGAAGTTAGGTGGGTAATGTACGCGTAGTTAGAGAAATAGGAAATGAGGATGATGTATTAAAAGGTCAAGGGAAAAATAAAGGACGGGTTAATGAACGAGAAGATTTTATTTGAGTACAGGTACTAAAGGATATTTCCACTGTAAATACATTTACTACAAGGTATTTCAACAACATGCAATCGAGAATACCCTAGCGCATGAGGTAAGAAAACTCGTAAAAATAAGAAGGATTACTCAGATATTGTCGGATTAAGAATTCTGGCTAGGTGGTTCCTGAAAATATATGGCTATACTCTAGAAGCGGAGGCATAAAAAGGGTCCATTCTTTAGCTCTGTTTACTTCCCGACATTAATAAACGAAAGTGCCTTAATAAAATTACATTAGGTTCTTTCTCAGTTTAATTACACGGGTGAGTTGTGGCGAGTTAATTTGTATAAATGGCTTTAATATCCGAACGACAGTTAAGTTTATCGGGAGCAGTTCATTCAATTGCTTTTGATTTTGCTGATCGAAAGAAAATAAAGTAGAGGGAAGAAACGGACATTAATTTATGGATATTACATATCGACGGTAAAAAGCAAACCTGCTGTAACCCACAAAATGCAAAATGTTCAGGAGAGCCCAAAAACTTTTTAAATTTTTGAAAAAACCTCATATCTTCTAAACCAATATACCTAGAGACGTAATTTTTGGAACCAAAATGTATTTTTCAATTGTTTATCTAATGGCATACCAAAAATTGTCAAAAAGTTTCTGTAGTCTAAGTTTATGTCGGTTACAGCAATTGCACTTGTGAAATTTTTACGCAAAATTGCTGTAAATGAAGCAGTCAAATATATGGAGTGCTCGAAATCAAACATTTTCTTTTATAGCAATATTGCTGTAACTGATTATTAGTTTAAATCATCTATGTCCATTCTGACGTAAATGAAGAAAATTAATATGATTTAGTACACATAATATAATATTATGAAAATGTAAATGACATTTATTAAAGCTAAAACCCGTACTCAGGGAGCTCCAAAAGCATCTTTACGCTGTCATGTTAAAGGGAGAACTAGGAGATTTGGAGTAGGAGTGTGGTCATCCTGTTCGTAAGGAGACAAAACCCTAATGAGGACCTATCGATCCATTTCCTTTCTAAGCCACGTTTGTAAGCTGTTCTCAAGGGTGATTACGAACCGCTTTGCATGAAGACTCGACGAATTCCAACCACCGGAACAGGCTAGGTTTCAGACCACATCCACACAGTGCGGCAGACTATACAGAAAACCCTCTGTCTAGCATTTCTGGACTATGAGAAGGCTTTTATTGTTGTTGTGTCAGCTTGTAGACAGCCAAAATACGAGTAATAAGATGTCTATGAAGCTGGCACCGTATCCGTCCAAATACAGAATCAGCAGATGTTATATCCCAGAAATTGGAACCCTTGAACTGGAAAAGACATAGCATCAACATCAATGGCGAGTACATCTCTCACTTGCGATTTGCTGACGACATCGTCATCATGGCAGAAATGCAGCAGGACTTACAACAGATGCTGAATGACCTGGCTGACGCTTCTGTACGCATCGGCCTCTGGATGAACTTAGACAAAACTAACGTGATATTTAATTAGCATGTACTCGTACTACTGCAACCGATTGCTTTCTGTACACGGCGCTGTTCTCGAAGCTGTTCAAAAATATGTATACCTTGGGCAGACATTGCAGTTAGTTAGAAACAACTTCGAGGGCAAGGCGAATAGAAGAATCCAGCTAGGCTGGGTAGCATTAAGAAAGCTACATCGGGTCTGAAAATCGTCAATCCCACCAAGCCTAAGGATGAAAGTCTTTGATCAGTGCATTCTACCCTTCATGACATACGGAGCTAAAACGTGGGCACAACCGCAGAACCGATAACCGTTGGAGTAAACGAGTTCTTGAGTTGAAACCGGGACTCTTCAAGCGTGGTGTAGGACACCCTTAGGCACGGTGAAGTGACGTTTTGCTCAAGATGACTAGCAGGAGCTGGATTCGAGCAGCCGAAGATAGATTACAGTGGCATGCAATAGGAGAGGCGAGCGCGTGTTTGCATCGCGATAAAATACATGTTCCACAAAAAAGCAACCCTATTGCAAAGGGAATAAATAGCAAATTCTCATAAACTCTTGCTTGAGTTATTTTACTTGAGTGCTCTTTAAGTTGGCGTAACTAACCATTGTCTGTACTACCATATATTTTTTAAATGTAGTAAATAACAATGACCATAAATTATCTATCTAATAATGGTAGAATAAATGTAGTAAACGCGGTACCTCTCTTAAATGTTATATGCAATTTTGCTGTAACCCGCATTGCTCAATAATTCGACAACGCTGTTATTACAAAACTCACAATTTTTTTTAAATGGAAAGTGGTGTAAATTACAAATGTTATAAAAAGACTGTTTTTATGTTATTTACAGCAAGTTTGGGTTAATTATTATGGAAAATTTAGGAAAATTTCAATGCTGTCCAGAATTTTCTAGAGGCCGTAGAGCTACGAGAGTACCACCATTCGACGCAGAATTTTTTTCTGATTCTAAATATGTAATAAAAAAAAATTGCCATATGTGTCAGTTACAGCAGGTTTGCTTTTTACCGTCGATTTATAAATATTGCAACACAACATGACCAATAAATAGAGACATAAAGATAAAAGATATTAGAAGCATTTGAAATAGGAATAATGAAGATTAATAATAACTTGATTAAATTGAAAAGCTATTTGAATGCCGTTTAGTGTTTACAAATAAATTTCTGGAATACGAACGAAACTTTTATAAATTCAGACAATGAAAAAACATTTATTTCAATTATAAATGAAGAACGATTTACACATTAAAATATGCGTATTTTATACATCAAAAGTTATTAAAATAACTGGAAAACATTACAACTACAACGGCTGAACGTAAAATGAATATCATGAAAAATAACAAATTGAAAATTAATTTTATATCTTCACGTGTTCATTGACCTGGCAAAAAGTATCGATCATATAAATTAACGAGTTCAAAACGGAATACAGCGAATCGTGTCCATGGCGTAATAAATCAGTGTCACAATTAACTTTGATTTAAACAGTTCGCTCTGAACGACAATTACAACGAGTGGACATTGAAAGGTTTATCGCGAATGGTACATGTTGCAGAACGATGCGATCGTTACTTTGTACATTATTAAATACACATAGTCAGTTTCAATGGCTTGAATTTGTTGTCCTTAGTCACTATTGAACTGTAGCTTTGTATGGGTTTCCACAAGGAAGCGTTGTTGGTCCAGTATTATTGTTTATCTATATCAATGCATTTGATGTGTAGATTGGTAGGTAAGTACTATGCGTAGGGTTACTTGAAAGATTTTAATATTAAATGTATATTTTACAATAAAGCTCCTTTATATTAGGTCTTTACCTATGAAATTGCCGTTTTGTATGAAAAAATTCAAACGATTTTTTTTCACATAATTTTTATTTGTATTAGGTGAAGTAATTACCCATACAATCAATGCATCTTTGCCAACGCAGTGGCAGTTTATTAATGCCCTTCTTAAAGAAATCAGCTGGACGAGAGGCAACAAATTCTTCAAAGGCGTTTTGAACTGCCTCTTGGTTATTGAATTTTTTTCCAGTCAAGAAGTTATCCAAATTCTGGAAAAAGTAGTAGTCTGTAGGGGCAAGGTCCGGTGAGTACGGTGGATGAGAGAGAGCTTCCAACCCCAGTTCTTGCAACTTGGAGACCGTCATTTGTGCGGTATGAGGTCGCACGTTGTCGTGCAGGAGCAGCGGAGACGAGCGATTGACCAATGCTGGTCGGAGACGTGCCAGCTTCTCCATCATTGTGTTCAATTCTTCACAGTACACATCTGCAATAATGCTCTCCCCATTTGGTAAGAAGCTGTGATGAATCGCACCGATGCTAGACCACCAAACAGTAACCATCACCTTTTTAGGGGTAAGTTTTCGTTTAGGGCATTGTTTAGGTGCTGAACCAGGATCCAACCAACTTGCTGAGCGCTTACGGTTATCAAACAGAATCCATTTTTCATCACAGGTGACAATGCCGTTAAAAAATTCCTTCATTTGTGTGTCTGTTGAGCAATGCACGGCACGTCTCGACGCGTACTTGGCGCTGGCGATCATTGAGTTCGTGGGGCACCCATTTGTCAAGCTTTTTTACCTTGCCAATTTGACGCAAATGGACCAATATTGTTTTGATGCTAACGTCGAAAGCTGCTGCTAATTCAGCCGTAGATTGAGTATCATCAGCTTCCACGATCGCCTTCAATTCGTCTGCATCGACCAAAGTCTTCGGACGACCGCGGGGTTCATTTTTCAGGTCGAAATTTCCAGAACGGAAGCGAGCAAACCAATAACTAGTGGTTCGTTGGTTTGTAGTGTTAGCTCCGTACACGTCGTTGATGTTGCGAGCCGCTTGTGCTGCGTTGCTGCCATATTTTTAAAATGAAATTAATTTGAAATTAGAATTCTTAGCTAAACAAAAAATATTTTTAATTGAAATGGCCAGTACTGTAAAACGGCAATTTCATAGGTAAAGACCTATTATTATACATCATGTATAACGAAAAGTGTCTATTATGAACAACATCAAGATAAAATTAACTTCAACTGACATAAAAATCAAAATTACGAAGCTGCAGTTTTCAACACTCAACCCATTTCAACAGTAAAATTTGTATGCAACAAATTATATCGCCATTCATCGTGAACGGTGTAGTTCATGCGTAGTAATTGACACTGGCGGCAATGACAGGGATGGCGTCTGCTAATAGCTGAACGCGGCTGACGTGGATCGTTTGCATTGCGATATGTCACCCACAGACTGTGTTCAGTTCAGCTTTACGATATTATGTCTGCTTGTGTTATTGATTATGTGGAGATACAATTGATATTTTTGTCTCGGGGGTTGCCTTAGCAATAAGGTAGCAAAATATTTTATGGCAAAAAACTTCAATTTAAAATAATAGTCAAGGGAATTAAGGGTAAAGCAGTTCCGGTTACAACCTCGTAGAAATCGTAATGACGAAGAGCTTAAAAAGATGTTGAACTAACCAAATCAGACTCATCTAATTTAAATGGGTAAGTAAAGAAAACTTGTAGGACACCTTCAAATCGCAACAACAAATAAATCCGCGCTATAAATTTTATTACTAGCCGTAATAGTAGACAGTAAATTTGTTTGCATATTCATAGCCTATAAACGTTTGTTTAGGGTTTCGCATGAATTTTTATAGTCTCCAACGACCAACACGCACCAAGTTCGATTTAGAGACAGAATAAATTGCAGTCCATTGCCATCAGAATATTTTTAACGACTTTCAAGTATTTAAAAAGATTCTTTTATAACCATATGCGATGATTTTTCTACAATAAAATGCATTAAATGCTCAGGTTTTATTAATAAATAAATGGTTACTGCCGGCGTAAAATGTTTTACGTGCAATGCAAAGTAAATAAATGAAAAATTCTCGTGCTATTTAATGCAGTACTGCTTTTATTTTCTCTTTGAAAAATGTTTTGCGAGTGAATTTGTGTTTGTGAAATAGCACGTAGAATAGAATGTAAAGATATAAATGGTTTTAATGGAATTGGAAATACATATATTGATTTGGCTTAAAATGTTTAAAAGAAGAATCTTTTTTAAAACACGTACAGAAAAAAAAGAGTTGAATTATTTTTTTCTTACAATGACATTAAAAACAATATGGCGGCGGGTCTCTAAAAATAAAAAAGGAGTCTATATATCTAAAAGCGTGGATTTACGCGTGGGTATTTATCCCGGTTTACGAGTACGGATCACACTTACCGTTATCAACATGTAGAGCTATATCCAACCGGGTGCAGTTTTATTACTTTCCTTGTTGATACAGCCGATCCGACACGTTTGAAAAATGTTAAAGAGGGTACGGTGTCACTTGTGTCAACGTTTTTCACAATGACGGAGATGGCGATTTGCAGTTTATAGGTATAGCTAGTAGGTACTTAATGTATATTGAAAACCTTTATGCCGTCATAATAATACAGAAAAGTAGGTATGTGTATTTACCTGACAATCACCTAACAAAATTCGTTTTTTATTTCTAAGAATTCATTGATTAGTGTTTTTGAACAAATATTTCTTTTAGCACGTATTATAGCGGCCGAAGAATAGAAACAGTATTTTATAACTAGCAGAAAAACTTCGGTAACTTGTTATATTTGTACGAAAAATAATTTGTACGTGTACATTCGCCCTCCAGAGACTCCTAACTAAACTTGGTCTATAAATCAATTGCCTTGCAACACTTTCGTCCTGAGCTGAATGAGAAAAAAAAGGAACTTTGTTTTATCACCTCCTTGGGACCTTTTTATAGCATTTGAAATTTCAAAAAAGGAACTCTGAAATGTCTTTTTTCTTTTTTTCTGACAAAGGAGATTTTAGTTAGGTATTTTCAATGACTTTCCATTCTAACCTCAAAACTAACATGCAAACAGATTAAAATCTCATTCGCATTTTTAAATTCTCAAATAATCGCGTAAAACAAACGAGATTCGGCCGTCAAAAATAATAAGGGGTGGGCCAATTTAACTTTTATGCGTTTTATAAGCCGCGAATTTATAAGTTAACTAAATAACAAGCTCAAGACTGGGGCCAAGGCATTTGCATGGTAATTTGGAAAAGTTTAATTTGTAAGACGAACAGACTGTCTGTAGGTACCTTTAAGTAACAGGAATTTAAGATGTCTGGCTGTTTTTGTGCATTGTTGGAATATATTTTATTAAATTCATTTTTGAAAATAAAAATTTAAGCCTGTCCAGTTATGACTTGCAATTCTTGTGGATTTGAAATTATAAAATGGTACTTTTGTCAAAATTTCCATTGGATTCACATAAAATTTAGTATTTAATATTTTAGTTGATTATTCCCCAGCTACACTAGATTAAAAATAATATAATTATCACAATGGAACGATACCTCAAAAAAATATAGCCAAACAAAAAACAAACTTTTTACAGGCGCTGTCAAAAAAAACAATGTTGATTTTAAAAATGGAAATTCGTTCGAAAAACTCTGCGAATGAAATCCCGTGGAAATTATTTTTTGAATCTCATGTAACACGCCGCAGGCTGGGCCAGTCGTTGATCTCTGTACGCCTACTCTGTCTGACAGACGCACTTATTTATTATAGAACAAAAAATAAGCAAGGAAATCGTTAGCAGTTTTTAATTAAGATTCAATAGGGTTATTCCGATTCACGTTGGAGAGGTCTATGCTCAGCAGTGGGCAGCTATAGGCTGAGGAGAAGAAGAAGAAGAAGGGTTATTCTGAAAATGTGACTTTAAAATGTGTACGAATATACCTATTGCGTTTTCGCATTCCCCACCGAAAAATTATGTTCCAAATTATCTCATTATACTCCAGCTGGAAAATCCACGTAGACTTTCAGCCCTCATACACAAATTAAACAAAGTTTTAACACTTTACATAACAAGTAAATTATAGCTACTCGTAACTCACAGTAGTCCCTCAGTCGTTGATCTCTGTCCGGCGGGAATCTCTCCCTCCATAATCCTTCCCGCCTTCACCACTCATTACTTATTTCTTTTTTTTTAAACCCCGGCAACGGCACCAAATCTCATCTTCCAATAATAAACATTTTCGCGGGAAATAAATGAGTTTGCGTTTGTCTCCTCGCTTTTTAATGAACCTTGGAACACGACGTGCCATATTCTAGGTGTTTTTCTTCAGTATTTTATTTAATGTAGAAAAATTACATTTTGTTTTATCTTTAGGCTATCACAATTTGAATTTTGAATTTTTAATTCAAAATTCAAATTGTGATAGCCTAAAACAAAATTGTTGTTTTCTGTTCCCTTTTTTAATTCATAGTAGTAACTTTTTAAAGAGAAAACGCCTCAATTTTGACACCGTGTGGGTGGTATATAACCAAACTGAAGTAACATTTTGACACCTTCAGTTACGAATGGAAAATATCACGGTGACCTTTCACGTATTCGAAGATGTATAAAAATAGATTTTGTAGCTAGTCTATAAACGAAGAATCACAAATAATCTATTCTACGTATATAATCGTAGAATCTTGGTTAATCACCTGTCAAAGTGTCAGATTCTTAATACCTAAAGATATGTACCTATAATAAAGAAAGGTATTACCTATATTTCACGATCAAGATCGCTTAGCAAGGCATCAAGCTGAACCTTAATAAGACATTCATCGCAAATGACCTAATAAATATAAACAGATCGGCCAATTTATCGCACAATGGATATATAGTGTCTGACGATAAGTTTATTGGTTCTCTACGCGTGTGGACAGGAGATATACGGTGACATTTCAAACTAAGATAAAGTACAATATAAAAGTTATAATAGAACGAGATCCCGGAATCATCTGACCTAACTTACAGATAAATGGAAAACCTTAGGTTCTTAATAGCTTCTCATGTGCTTTGAACACCTGCGTATTTGTGTAACTGTCACTAGGGACGTTTCGCAGGTATCGGATGACGAAGGTTACCAAAAAACAAGAGTAACTTTACTTATTTTTAAATTGCTGATTGTTAAATACCTATGTCTTAGTTAGAGAATACAATTCTTATGGTTATTATGGTTAAATACTTTCTTTCGTTCCTATAAAATAACTTTCTTTAAGAATGATTATGTACTCGTTACAGTAACGAAGAAATTACCTAATACCTAATTTAGTAACTAACATAATGATTGTAAGGTTAATTTAGGTATCATTAATAATTCGCAGATTCAAATTTCGGTCTCAACCGAAAGTTTACCCACCCTCCGATGATATGTTAAATTCCCCTTTACCGATGTGATGATAAGAACGTGTCAGTAAATTCCTGTCGATTTGTACCGCGGTTTTATGTATACGTAAGTAGCTCCATATTTACCTTATATCTTGTCAAAGATTCCGTCAATATTGATTTTGGATTTTGGGCAAATCTTATGTAGATATACATACTGCAATTACGTGTACTAGATACATCATCTTAGATAACTTTTGAGTTGTCAAATGTGTGTGAAACGATGTACGCCATAAGTTGTACCTTAAAATTACCTTAAGTTGTTATATGCCGATGTCTGTGTGCATCAAGTTTGTCGTCATAGGGATCGTGGAACTTACCTGAAAACAGAAAATAAAATATCAACAATGATAACCAATTGAAGTTTACACGGGTAGGTAATCTACAATAGACTTTGAAAGAGGACGTAGAAGTTTTTGAAAATGCAATGTAGGTAATAAGATTAAATACGAAATGAAAACATAGATAACTGGGCTTGATTTAATGTCCTCATCTCATCTTAGTTAGCCGGCTCTGTTTCACCACTGTTAATTCTATATTAAAAGAATATTATAGCCCCAATGCTCCCAGGACTGTAGGATGAATATTGAAAGAAAAGTCTTCAAAACCACTTAACAATGCCGTATAGCAACATACCCTCCTCGTGGTTATTCTACACTGCACCGGCCCCAGTCGAGCTCCTAAACTCAATTTCCTATCCACACAAACAAGCTACCGTACCCTTATTGTTTGTAAAATTGTATTGCAGTCGTCAAGGCAGCGGTTGCATGGCCGATCGAAGCTCCGCAATCTACGGTCAATGACCGGTAACGTAAGGTGACCCTTTAAGCTATGTAGTTTAAGTTGTCGATAAGTAGTGAATATGATAGTGGTGTCTCAAGGTCAAGGCGTTATAAACGGTCAAAGTCAAATATATGCCTTAGCATGTGGAAACAACGATCACATTAATAATTCGATCTCGCCTTGTAGGACACGAATCGCTTCGTTAGCTAAGAGAGAACTACGCCAATATGTCTAGCAACCAGTCGCTATATATTTCTTTTAAATAATAAGTGGCCCTAAAACCATTTAGACTTCCAGATTTCTGAAAGCGGCTTTGGGGCCACTAAATTAATAGGTAAATCATAAAAATAGTGACTCCAAAGTGACTTTAAGAACACTGTTTCATGTAAGTTTGGTATATATGAAAGAAGAAGTATTCTATACAGGGTGTAACAGAAAGGGTATATAATGCCGAAACACAGCGATAGTCCTCATGAAACTGAACAACTTTCCCCAAAGAACATGGGTCGTAACTCGAAAAAAAATTTTGGATCGCCCATACTTATTCGATCAGCTGATCGGACATTTTGTATGGGGAGGCGAAATTTTTTTTTTCGAGTTACGACCCATGTTCCTTGGGGAAAGTTGTTCAGTTTCATGAGGACTATCGCTGTGTTTCGGCTTTATATACCCTTTCTGTTACACCCTGTATAGAGCCAAAACATATACCTACTTACCTTACTACATACCTATATATGTAATTTACCTTCTTGTGGTATTGCACTATCGACTAAACTCAGTAGCTACATAGTTCGTAGGCGTATAAGTTAACTATCGGCGTCACTCCAAAACAGGTAAGTTCAATAAAGTATTGATTCATTCTGTTTTTGAATTACATTGACACTTTGACAGTGCATTGATGAAAATATTTTTCTTTTCGTTTATTTTTATACTATAACTTAATTGGGATAAATTTTTATACAAGATTTAGGTACAATGTTTGTGCCTATTCATGTGAGGATGTTTGTTACTCTTTTACGAAAAAAAAACTGAATGGATATATTTATTTTTGTTTTTTGAGGAGAGGGAGGTTGATACGCTACAATATTGTAACTTCAGAATAGTCAGGAAACGTAAGGCCCTGTGCCGAAGGTTTCTTGCCGTTTTCTTCCTCTCGGCTATACAGGTGGTGAACCGGCAGTAGTTTTAGATCAAAAAAGTGTAATGAATTTTGCCTATTTTTGAATAAAACACTTTTCATTTTCGTTTTCAGAATAAAACAATTTTAAGATATTGCGTACATTTAACAAATTAGACAAACTCGATTATTTGATTACTCACTAAATCGCGTTCAACCGCTAGTATGATAATAATTTAATCTAAGCAACACAAACTCTAAGTAACACGGTACAACCAACACAATTTAGTATTACGCGAGTGCTTCAAACTTAACTAATCAAAGTAAGGTAATCCAACTGATGACACTACTCCACATGATTAAAACTCACGACTACGTTTGTATATTGAAATATGTTTACTTTCACTCTATCCTTGTTTCGTGTGTTTTTGAATTAATCGGTTTATATTTGCTGTAGGGTTTAGGGTTGGGATATTATTTTATTTAATAGAAGATTTTTAAAAAATACAACTTTTGTATTCTACATTCAAAATGTGTCAATTGGCAATTGACCGACTTTTGATAGCACGTAAATTTTACTTTTTTTTAGGTTTCACAGAAAAAGTTGCTTCTTTTTGAACTGAACTTTAGAGTCTGCAATTTAAATAAAATTATTTATTTCTATCAATTTCTTTCTAAATACAAACGATAAAGTATCTTTAAACGCCGCAGATTCCTACTTTGAAGTGTTCTAATGTTCAAAATGGTATCTAGGTGAAAACAATAACATGATACCTTGTTCTTTCCAGACCTTTTGATGTCTGTAAGTCGCCATCTTCTTCTTATCTCTACCAACCTAAATAAATTGGCAAAAACATATCAATTTACGAAAAATAACCGATAAGAAGCCAAGCGTGAACAATTTCCACGAAGCCACATTATAACTTTGTACATTTGACGTCCGAAGTTCTTCGATACTTTGCAATACTTCTTCTATTACGAATTGTTCAAGTTTCGGAATTTCAAGAAATGTCTGTCCGACTTCGGACAGGTAACCTTTTCTTTTCTAATAATTTCGGTGTCATGAAAGCTATTATTATGTTATACCAAGTCAGAGTTTCGCTAGAGATGTTTTTATAGTTCAAAATATTATTATGTTACTGTGTAAAAGAAGAAGGATCCATGCTACCCAAATAAAAAATGATACAAATTAAATAAATACGAATTAGAATAATAGGTATTAGGAACATACGAAAAAAAATCTTTCCTCGCCAACTAACGCTTACAAATTGACAAAAAGAGGTGTCTTTAATAATTTTTCGGTTTAATCTTACAAAACATACTTTCATCTTTAGTTTATCCTTTTACACTCCTCTATTTTTCATTCCAAGCAAACCATTCAAAAACAACCGCAATAATTATCCGCTTCATAAACAAGCTTGACCTGGCAACACCAGAGTTATAACTTTTTTGTGTCTCGGGTATGGTAATGAGGAGATGTAATTAATTATGATCCCTGCTGTTTTGTGTAATCGTGATGTTTTGACCCGGGGACGCAATGTTTGGGTCACACTGAATCATTATTATTTGGATAAACTTTTGTTAGAATGTTTTATTTAAAACACAAACTTCTGTTTTACGTGTACTTGTAAAGTTTATAAAACAAAGGTTAACATACGTATTGATACTTTATGATAGACTACACAATGCTTTAATAAGTAAATTTAAATTGAGAAACTCGTTCGAAGATGGCGAAACGTAACTCAATAGACAAATATATTAAATGAAAAAGTTTTTTTACCAAAATGAGGGTGTGACTGATTTGATGACACATTGATGACAAGAATTTCACATAATTTATTTTCTAATTTATAATAATCTATTTATAGAAAAACTCGACTTTAGCCGCTTAGGTAAGCGGTTTAACATCCTCCACAGTTTTGATGTTTGATTCGGAGTCTGGCGCGAAATAATACACAGACTGATACACAAAATAAAGTCTCTATCTACTTCTATCTCTCCTCATAAACCTTCTCAATTAAATGCAAATATACTGCATAACGAGTTACACATAAAGACACAAACACAACGCCGCCGTCGACTAATCGCACTAATGTGTTCCCCGTCTACGTAGTTGGACATTAATCCTTCTTGTGGTCGCTCGTCGACAACTGGCTTTAACTGACATTTCCCTACTAGGATCCAGGATATAATGAACTCTAGGGTAGCTAAGTAAATTTATTTAGTACGAAAAGTATCACTGTCAAACATAATATGTAGTCCACATTTGGTACTTTATGTTATTTATTTATTAAACAGTTTATTGTAAGATGATAGTACATAGAGACAGAAAAAAAGAGAAGTTATACAAAAGGTACAGCATATTTCTAAAAAGAAATTTCTTCCTGCAGACCCCACAGAGAGAGAAATGATAGCAAGGCATGAGGCACAGATCTTGTAAATAGGGTAAATCCGGGATATATGCCAACCCAATTTTATTTCACTTATAATTCGTAAAATAAAAACAATACACACTTAGCATAAATTTGTTTACAGTCTTTGTTACTTTATTTAACTATATCATGCTGCATTTTGTAGAATAATCCATAAATAAATGATTTATTTCGGTTTAAACGTAAAATTGAATTACGGGATAAATGCCACTTTGGCCGGTTATATGCCCTGTACCAAAATTTTTGGAGGGGATAGGTGCCCTTCAGAATAAAATAAACATTTTATACATGTTAAACATTTTTTACATTTTTGTTTGTCAAATATGCATAATTATGTCTTTAGCGTGTTTTTTTAAGATGTCTTTATATCAAAAGTATTTGTCAAAACTACTTAAAATTATATCCAGCCAATATTCATTTTTGAATCCAAGAATGGGTACTTTTCCTAAAAACATAAACACATACTTATTATATGTACAAGTTATTTAAAAATATAATATTTAATCACAAGTTCATAAGTTTGGTTAGATACCCAAAGGGGATGCCCAAAGGGCATCTAACCCGAAACTTATTAGGGCAAATATCACTTTTTGCATGGATAGACGCCAACTAAGAAAAAATAAGTTATATGAATGTATTTTATTTTCAAAGTACAATTAAAATAATCTTTATACTTCAGTTCTCATTAAGAACCAAAAATAAAATTAACTTACCGGTAAATTAGAAAGTTTCAGTAGTTCTAAAATCATCCCCAAAGTAAAATTACGATAATAATAGAGTGTCTCGCAATACTCGCAATAACGCTGCAATAAACAGCCGCGTGCTTTGCGGCATGCTGATTGGGAGGAGGGGTGCTTTCATATTGTAAGGTAATTTTTTGGTCACATTTCTTACATTTTAAAATATTGAATTCGGGCGTCTATCCCGCTGAGGCAAATATCCCGGATTTACCCTACAAGATCTGTAAAAAAACCTGTATAGTGCAATAAATGATTGAGTATTGAATATTGTTATAATTTGATGTCTTACCCCGTTATTACGAGTTTGTGGGCGTTTCAAAACGAGTTTTCAAATATAGTTATATGACTAATGTCATTTTTCGACGTTTTGTCTATAGCAGAAAGGTCATTTATCTGAGTTAGTTCTAGAACTACAAATAAAACTCGTTTTTAATAAGGGGGTTAAAGTTTTAGTTCATAATGGTATAGCAGTTGTAAGAAAGGATCATTTAGTTATTAAATCCATTTAACATCGTGCCGTCTTATTCTGATTTTTGACAATGATAGAGACAGCTATAGGTGTAATGGAGCATTATAGCGTAATTGACGTTCCTTGTAACTGGCTGTTTATTGTATAAATCTCGAAGATAGGTACTCTTTTAAATAGCGAATAAGGGGTCTTATACTTAGCTGGCAATAGACAAGCAATTAACGACACGAGACGAGAATCTCTCAGAATTTCTAACGCTTTGAAACCATTCTTATATCGAACAAAACAGATGGGTTAACAAAAAAAATGTGATCGATTTTCCATTGGAATTTCATTTATCGAATTCCAACCCCATTGAATGTAAATACAGTTTGAATTCCAACGCACATAGGGTATGTAACCTTCGTCAATAGAACATTAATCCCGTTGCTGCGGATGGCAGCTGCCAACTGGGGCCGGACTAAAGGCTTTGGGTTCATTTTCTTAAGGCCTTGCCGCTTATTGTGACGAGAACTAAGGCCATTTAGGAACGTTTTGAAGACTTTTTACTCATAGACAATTAAAGTCAAAGACAAAAATATATTTATTTCATAGGCACAAAAAATGCTCTTAAAACCGTTACATTACTTAATATAATATTCTTTTTTTAAGCTAGTGCTAGATTCGCAAAGCGCAGTTTCCCCCAGAGAAGAACCTAGCAAGAAACTCTGTGGGGTTGCTCTTTTCAAAAAAAGTTTTACAATTCTTACAGTTTACATATTTACATTATAACAATTATTGTCTCTAAATGAATCTTTGATCCTGCAGCATTCAAACAAACCACAAGATGTAAATAGATAGCTAAAAAGTAAAGCTCTTAGCTAGGTTGAAGCCGCATAACATGACCAGCCGCCACAGCAGCACCTTCACACAGGCCTCAACGCATGTGCCAGCCACCAACCCCTTCCACTCGTCTAGGTACAATAACCCTTTATTAGAGAGAAGGTCACTAAAAGGATGCTTTCGTTAACAAAAATCTGATTATCTATAGTTGCAAAGAAGACACATAGGTATCTGTATCTACAGTTTGATTTAACACTTCATACAGCAAATCAAGAATATGGTATCTACACACCAAAGCCGCCGGCATTTTGACAGCTGCCATTCGTATGACGTAAAGCTGCAGGGCTAGCCCGGCGGCATGCCGGCGGCTTTGGTGTGTAGATAGCACTGCGTCTATAAAAGTAAACAACTTAAAATAACACTATTTCATATTCTAAATCTGAACCACACTACCCATACTGACTCTTTTCAAATATGTATGGCTATGATTTGTCCAGCCCAGTAATTGATTCGTTAAACCCCATCTATGTATAGTCCGAAACCGGCGGCACGTTCGTTAGTAACGCAATGAAATATTAAACCAACCTGCACAAAAGTTAGATAACAAGGACAAATTGTTTTGTTTCAAAACAATAGCGAATTTTTAATAGTTGCAAAAAAATACCTATTGTCATTTATTTCACTCTATTCAAAATGATTTCTGTATAAATGTCTATTCAAAGTTTTATTATTTGATTTGTGATTTAAATGTATTGTTTTAAAATGAATATTTCGAAGTAAATAAAATATAACCGCGGACCAAATAGAATTTTTCGTTTCACTAACCCAAAGAAATCAGGTGGAAGCAATTATTTGACTATCAATACAATTAATCCTACAACATATCTTAACACCTAATAAGATATAACTGCAATCAAAAACTAAACAAAGAACTAATCTAACAACACAAACAAATATCTATCAAATACACGTAAACATTCGTCATAATTTTCCATTTCGTAAATTGGACCCTTCTAAAAATGGCGACAGTAATAAAAACGACAATATCTCATCCAGTGCGAGCATACGATTTGATAATTATAGCTATAATCCTCAGGGATAGGGGGAGCTATGTGTAGAATGTGGGAAGTAACACGTGACTATATAATATTATGGTATTATTTTCATTGCAAGTATCAGTATTTGAAAATAGATTAGTTCCTTTAGTTCAATAAGTAATGTGTAGTGATTCATTGTACCTATTCGAGAAGGCACTAAAAATATACCTTTTAGAACCTGCGACATACTTACTTATGACAAGTAAAAATGCATCAACAGCAAATATGTACTAAAATATTACAAGACAAAGTTGTTTACTAAATCTGCAACAAAGGTCAAATAGCAAAATAAATTCAATAATCAAACCCGAAAGGAATAAGTGTCGTCTTTCGGAGAGTTACACACACAAACACACAAATCGCCCACACATTCATACCTTACACATCTATAAACAGAACCCCGGCATACATAATCCGTATGACTCATTCTCATACGTTTCGTACCATTTGATAATTATGCGCGTAATTCGAAGGGTGTGCAACGTAGGGAATTTAATAAGATTAATAAATAAATACACTTGCTAGCAAAAACGTGGGCGTTTGTTAATATCATTATGATATTTTTACGCTTTTGTAGTTTGGTGTTACGAATTTTGTTTATTAGTGAAATGAAACGTGCTGTTGCAACAAGAAGCATTGTAATTCGCGAATATTATTTATAGATTGACCTGATGACAATAAGAAATAACAGAAATCCTTCTTAAATACAATAGCAATGCATCATTACTTACGTCGCACTGACCAAATTAAACAAAAGTATATTTTACTCGTTATTATCTAAACACTTCGTAGATTTTTACAAGGGAAGCGGTCTCTACCTACGCCGATGGGAAAACGAGTGACATATACCTACCTACCTACTAATCTGTACTGTACCTACATTTACTATATCTATTGTCATAATTTCCCAAAAGTATATCCCAATTTAACGCATCCAACTCGTTATAAAATAATAATAGTCTCACAAACGCCTGTGCGCTATAAATAGCGAAATGAGGTAAATTGTAGCATTTATCAAGTCGGTAGCCGTCCGTGCGTCCCAACGATTTCAACGTGATTATGATTAAACTAGCGGTTGCGTGTTATATGTACAGTTGGACATGAAAAACATATGGCAGTAATATTGGCAGTAAGATTTAGGTGGAAGAAAGGAGTAAATTAAGAATAAATAGCAGACACTGGAGCGGAACTCATAAATAGCTGATCATAGATAAGTATTTATTTCATGCACTTGTACTTTTCTCAATAACAATATATTAGCCTTTCTGAAAGAATTCACAGCATTTCTTTGTAAAACAAAACCCACTACAAAAGAAACGTGCACCTACTACCTAAATAGTTATAAACTTAAAATAAGCATGTTAACATGTAGGCCCATCTCATATTCGCATACGAATCCCAATTATATAAGGATTCTATGCAGCTAGCGGTAGTAAGTAGGTGGACGTTCATGCTATGTAGTAGGGCAGAATATATAACTAATATACAATGTAATACAGAATCCTCAGCAAACAAACAAAATATACTTAGGTAAACTTCCAAATATTTGCAGCCAACTGTACTTCCTACTGCAGAACGTTCAATACTACCTTACTTACATATTTATTTTCTCTTTCACTCCGTTTTACTGAATTCTTTATTTGTAAGAAAATGGGCGACGTAAGTTAAAAGGAAGTTTGTTCCGATCGGTCTTAGTTTACGAGTTAGGTGACTGATAGGGTAATACGTCTTGAATTGTGTTAACTAGAATATAGGAGCGATAGGGATGTAAAGATATAGAAAATAATAGCAAAGGATCGCGGAAAATCACCAATATAAACTCGCTAGGTTATAAAAAATATAAAAGAAAAAAAAAGAAAAAAAAAGAAAATAAAAAAGAAAAAAAAAAAGAAAAAAAAAAGAAAGAAAAAGATATAGAAAATAATAACAAAGTACCGTAAAAAGATAAAAAAAAGATAAAAAAAAGAAAGAAAAAGATATAGAAAATAATAGCAAAGTACCGTAAACAAACACCAGTTTGAACTCCTTGTGTTACAATAAGTACAAAAATAGTTTTGAAGGCGATTCGCTGGACAAAGCAACAAAAATGTATTTAGGACCCTCCACCGTTCTGTTTTTGAGTCATAGTCAAGACTGCCTATACTTATTCAATTAGAGTTTATTTTGGAAACTATAAATTGAACAGGAATGCGTCATGACCCGAGAATAATTTAGCAAGCAAAACATAGCCTATCCTTTTAAAAGTCCTTCGTGACGTTTTGGAAGATCCATTTCTTCATAAGCTAAACAACAAATAGACTTATAAGTACCAACTAAGTAGGCAAGTGACGTGATTTCACACGCAATAAGTTATTTAACGTCTACTGGGGCGACTCAAAATAGCGCCACTGTAGTATAGGTATGGTGACACGAATCACAGCCCTAATTGTATTACATTAATGCATTAATTACAATGGTGTATAATTGATATTAAGGTAATATGTAGGTATTATGAGTTAATTTAAATACATTATGGGTTAGTCGGTTGAATGTGAACGGTCGAGGGTTTCTCTATACATTTTCATGTTCTGGCGCGACGAGTCGTACGATGTGAAGAGACCCTAAATGTTAGTGGAGTGTTATTACTTTCTTGATTTAAAAAAAAAACAATCTACTAATACTTAGCTTAAGTATAAAATAGAAATATAGCTCATGAATCTAAAGTCAAACAAAAAAAAATAATTATTCACCAAAATAGTCGTAAATAAGCATATTCTTTAAAATTAACTTCAAAGTTTATTCAGTAATAAGTAAAAAGTAGAGAAGGTACAGTTAACTATCTATTATAAAGCTTATAGTGAACTGGAAACGTCTATTTACTCGTACAATCTTTTGTGTTAAAGGTGCTGTACTGTTCGCTACATTACTCTTACATAGCGTTAGGTGAAGCAAAACTGTTTCATTATAATTTATAGTGCTCAGCTGCGAGTTTTTAGTAAAATATGAGAGAAAACTTTAAATAGTGTAATGCTATCTACACACTAAAGCCGCAGGCATGCCGCCGGGCTACGCCGGCGGCTTTTCGCCACACGAATGGCAGCTGTTAAAAAGTCGGCGGCATGCCGACGGCTTTGATGTGAAGATAGAATTACAGAATAGGTATGTCTGTTTACGCGAATATTTAACTCTCTTAACCGTAAATCCTACGAATATTATAAATGTAAAAGTTTGAGCCCGTGGATGGGTGTGATGATAGGTATGTTACTCTTTCACGCAAAAACCACTGGCTAGATTACAGTGAAACTTTATAATATTATAGCTTGCACATTAGACTATAGGCTATATAATATTAAGAAAATGTGTAAGTTTTCCGAGATAAGACTATAAATGGTTAAAAAGAAAGAACGGACAGCCATTACTATAAATGCGAAGTCACACACAAAGCAGCCTTTATTAATAAAAAAAATAAAAAAATCATAAAACAAGCATTTGGCCCGTCGCACAAAAAACCTTGAAGACATTTTTATAAAAAGTTAACGTAAGCTTCTAAAGGAGGAACTTGAAGCAAACGTATTTTTGTAAGAGCCTTAGAAACTTTTCAGTTTCCTGAGTACCTTTACGCGTGTCATGAATTTTAATGTTGGTACCTATATTTTGACACCTTAAGGTATATAAAGGGTATAAAAACATAATTCTTTCGCTTCTTCCACATTCGTCAGTCGCCTAATACAAAAAAGAAGAGTAGCTAGTGCAGGACAGTGGTCTCTACCTCGATGAGGCCTGACAGATATGTATTTATGTACGTAGTATACAGGGTAGAATTTTAGGTTTTAAAGTTTTGATAGAATTTCTTTACATAGAAAACGAACCCTTATTTAAAAAATGTAAACCCGCTTTCAAACAAAATAAATTACATCCGGAAGCGATATTCATTAAAGTTAGTACGTAAAAAAGATTGCAAGATACTTTTTAATCAATATTTATCTTTAATGGAACTATATGCAACTGAATGTTAAAAAAACAAAACATTTTTTGAATCAAAATTTTATTTTTATTCATTTATTTGTCCCCATGTTAAAAAGTTCTAAGTTTTTTTTCACTTGGGAGAAAAATAACTCAAATGTCACCCGGTATTGTACCTCTAGAACTGTTGCGTAAATAAATAGTAACTTTGCAAGTGAATATCTGTTTGCGACAGACAACGTCGTTTATACTCCCTTGTGACGTAAAAGAATGATATTTTGTTGGAATATTGTTGTGTACAGTTATTCTGTATACTTTCCTATCTGTACATGAATTCAGAGATACGAGTTTATACTTTAATTTAAACATTTTATGAAGGGCCGACTTTTAAAATATTTTGAAAGTGATTTTGAAAGGCGTCGTCCCTGTTAATATTCATTTGTTAAAAAAATGTACGAGTAAAGGTACCTATTATTTGCGTAATTGAATAAAAAGGTGTTATAAATGAATCGCTGAATGTCTCGGGCAGCAGAACTGATCGGTAATATTTTCTTATTTAGTTTGTCATTAAAAAATTATATTAAATATTCATGGGTTCAAGTAGTTACCGTAGGATACATCCTAAACTATTCGTGGAACTATTTAAAAAGCTATTTAAAAATAAATTAGTGTTGTAAAATGACATTAAAACAAAAGAACGTCGATATCGATAACTTTTCCCATTACGCACGTATTTGTTACAATGTAGAACCTTCACGATGTTTTCCTAGGTATTTATTCCCGTATCGAACACGGATTCCTTCGTTTTCAGTCTCAGGGTCACTCGTTTGCAAATTTATAGCGCCCTTGACCTTCTCATAGTAAATTACATTCTTTTGTTCACAAGATAGGGTTTCATTTTGGATAAAATTTTCTTTTCTGACGTTTGGGTTTTTGATATGCCTACTTGTATTTAGAAAATTGTTTCTTTCTTTCGTATTAACAGTTTTCTGAATAAAGAAAATAATGACTAAATAATGAGTGACAACCATGAAAACTTTAATTTTTACTTAATTTACATTAGCAAAACGATTGGGACATATTGTTTTTGAAGAGATAATTAATACTTATACATTAATAAAACTAACCAACTTAACACAAAACTGAAAATAAAAACATCGACAATTAAAAATACGACATGAAAATATTTAAAGAAAGATTTGCATTCCGAAGGTTGAAAGATTTCTCTCAGCTGTAGGTAAGTAGATGACGCAATCATTACGTGAGACGATAGGAAGACAAAACACAAGCGACACTAATTTATATTAAACAGATTAAGCCACTCAATGCATCCAACTTACATGACACGCTCCAATGGTATCCGATCAGTCAGTGAAAACACGTCACTATCACTATACAAATAAAGAACACTCAGAAATAACGTTTTCAAATGTCACTGGCAGTCAAAAAACCCACAATGTCGATAGATATAATGAAACTGTTGATAGGTTAAAATGTTAAAACGTCACTGCAGTGCTACGTGCTACGGGCTACGGACTACGACGTAGTGGATGGCTACGCGCGACGGTGGCGACGCCTGGCGGCGGACTGCGGCGGCGGGCGGCGCGCGCTTGCGCTCTGGACTGCGTGCAGATAGATTCGTATTTTATAGTCGTGTCAAATCTCTTTCCTTTCAAACGATAAGCTCGTATTTGTTAATGTTGCTGACGGTACGACTTTTTGTTTAGCTAATGTGATTGAGTCATTGGGTACACATACACATAGGTAACTAACAACGAACATTAATGCAACAATATTATGTTTTTTGATAAACATTCAAAAAGTCGAAGTATTTCTTGGACCACTGGGTAATCAAGGAAAACTTCAGAATAATAAGTTCACGAAAAACGTTTCTAAGAATACTTATCAAGAATTCTATGAGTCAGTCTGTTTGTGAATGATGTGGGAACGTCTAATCTAAAGTCTCGTGTAAAAAAATAAAGCCACACTACATTGTCTAAGTGAAAGAGGTGCGATTTGAAAGCAGTGCACTTAGGGCCGACTGAGGCCAGGTCATCGGGTCGACGACTTGGCGCCGCCTACGTCTGAGCTATGCTAGATTAATCTTCATTTATTAACTTTACACGAATTGGGAATTCAATTCCAACGAGACATCTACTAATGCTGAGGATTTAGTTGTTTTCAGTTTTAATTGATTTCCATTGTACCTAAGCTTTCTAATTATGTCTATTAGATTTACTAAATGGTGTTAACATGTTTTAGTGGCGAAAACATGTAAACAGTAACTATAATGTGTAGTTCCCCCCTATGAGCGAGCGAACGACGGCGTCTAGGCTTGTGATCATCTTTGAATTACCTTATAGGTTAAGCTAGGTTAAGAAATCATAAACAGATATTCAATCAATTAATACTATTTCAATCCGGACTGCTTAAGTACAAGTAAGTAGGTATTCGAGTCACAGATTTCGTTTTTTAACAAAATTCAAAATGACAAGTTTTCATTAGACGACGAATTATGTGGAAGTTACATCAAAACCTACTTGTTACCCAATAATAAATATACCAAAAAACAGCAATAAATAAGGTAGTAAAGAAAAGTAAGTCTATGGCCGAAGCAAGAGATATCTAAAAATAGCGAAGTGCCTACGAGCGTTATCACGATCGACCCGACCTTTCTTGGCAACACTTCAACACTCCTCTGGATCTACGAAAGGAGAAATAATTATCAACAAATCTATCTGACAATCTCGTGAGAGTCCCGTCTAATTTGATTGGGACTCTACCACTCTTTGCTTTTCAAATTAGGTTTTTTTTGCTAACAAGTTCGTTAATTAATTTCGCTTTTAAAAAATACGCTGTATTTTGAATTAAACAGAGCATTATACGGGAAACTGCCTCTTTAATAAAACGGGTAGCTGATCAACATACATACATACATACATAGATGTCTCGCCTCTTTCCCATTCCACCTCTTGCGCTTCATTCATTCATCAGTCGCTTCATACACAATGCTGATCGAATAGTAGATAAAAGAGCAATGTATCAATGGCCATCAAAATAAATCCATTGCTCGTCGTGTGTCGTGTTCTCCTGATTTATTTTCTGTATGATAGTGTCAAATTATGTTCAATGGGGTGTCAGCTGTTATGGTATCTACACACCAAAGCCGCCGGCTTTTTTGACAGCTGCCATTCGTATGACATAAAGCCGCCGGCCTAGCCCAGCGGCATGCCGGCGGCTTTGGTGTGTAGATAGCATTATGTATTCTGCAACTGTATAATAGAGAAAAGTACTCAAATAAATGAAAGCTGGGTTTTGACAGCCAGTTTGTAAACAACTGTCCACTATTAATTATCCTTTGTCTCTTACAAAATGGAGTTGCGATCGCAACGATCGAAATTGGATGAAGCGTTTCAGAACTGCGGCTTTTGTTTTGAAATCATAATGATGCTGTCAAGAGTTTAATTGAAACGTGAAAAGTCCGTGGGAAGTTCTGAGAAGAGGAAAAATATTCAAGTTTTTACTACGATTATACGGTAACACTATAAGATAAATTATAGGTTAAATAAAACTAAATAAGTAATAAAATATAAATAAAACTATTTTTTAAAAACAATAATAGTAACTTTAACTTAGTATATAAGTTTTAAAATAACTATGTACATGTAATTACAATATTGTTGTAAGTAACTGATCTCATTCTAGTTTTAAGTTCGTAGCTTTGCTACTAATTGCCGTGCCCTAATCAGGGTCCACATTTGATACCTACTTTATGTTATTTATAAGATCTGTAAAAACCTGTGGAGTGCAATAAATGATTGAGTATCTGAATATATCGATCGACGCTGTGGTTTCGCAGCTATGTCAAGAACAGTTTCGTAGCTCTTGCAATTTTCATCGTAACTTTTATAAAAGACACGGGCGTCATTATTCATTTAATGGTTTTCAATATAAAAATACGATTAATCAATACAAATTATAGATTCCTTCTACTTACATCGTTATAGTTATTTAGATTGCTGACCTAACTAAACTTTCTTATAACAATAATTGAATTGAAACAAGCATTTCCTTATCGCTTTTCATGCACGTTAATGAAAAATCATAAATAAGTAAAGCACAAAAATACCAAATTAATAAGCTAGTTTAAATCCTCGAATTAACAACAAAATTAATACTCCGTTTTAATGGAAAGTCTATTAAAACTCTTTTGTTTTCATTTCATAGAATATTACTCTCGATTTTCCCGGAAATCATTAACACATCGCAATAGAACTTTCTGGGAAATAAGTAGTTTTGTTTAGGCTGATGTAGGTACAATACGTTTAAAAACGAATTATTATTTTATAATATTAATATACATATTATAATTTAATAATCCTAATTAACATAAAATTTAATCATCTAGCCATCAAAGTTATTAATCCGTTAAGCGTCTTATTCGCCACCTACAAGTTGAATGGATCGTAAGCTTAACTGTTTACCTTTTCAGTACGAGGTTATAAAATCAAAAACAAACTACTTCAACCCTACTTAAAAGAAGGTATCAAAACTCTTTGGGTGCAATTAAGTAGCTATATTTATCTATCTAAGTGTCCGTTTCACCGTTCACGGATAAAATTTTACTGACAGATAAACTTATGTCTGTTTCATAAAACAATGACGTCTTATACAGAGACAGGTATACAATATCTGACAGATAAATTTTATCTGTAGGTGTTGAAACAGGGCATTAATTTCAAACAACACAATCCTTCTTTCATTTTCACCATAGGTCTGTATTAACCAAGCTACCTACTATAGCAGTAACTAGTGTCATTTCAAAGGCTTTTCTAGACCTGACTTTCATTTTTCCAACTATAACTTCGCTCCGGGCTTCAAGCTAATGAGAGATCCTACTAGCTCGTTAAATTTGTACACGGTATCTTTTCCACAATATAAATAATTTCTATGCTAGTTTCGTAGGATGTTCTGGTTATGGAAGAACTTTTGTAGGCTTGGCGAATAGGTATGGATGTAATGCCTAATTAACTGGAAATAACAGATAATTAAGTGTAATTCCTGTAAAGCTTAATTACCTGGGTTGTATTCAATTCGTAATTAAAATATCGAAACAATAATAATTAATTAATGACAGAAATGAAATGAAATACATTTATTTGCATGAACACAGTAAGTAAAGGTCAAATGGATACAACAAAGTTCGTGCGTTCTACCTGCAGGCAGGTGTGCAAATGTTAACATTATGTAGTTAATACAAATCAATAAATTGGCAAAGTCTTATCTATACTATATCTTGATAATCTAAAAATTCACGAACGCTATAAAAACATCTATCAAGTAACCAGTCTGTTGCTCGTTTTTTAAATGTGTTTTTAGGTAAAGTTCTAAAATTATCAGGGAGCTTATTATATATATCTTTTGCCATATTATAAACATTAGTTTTATACATGCATATATTAAGGTCAAACCCTATACTTAAGTTATTTTATTTAGATAGGTATAATCAATATCAAATACTAGAACTGAAAAAAAATCTCTTAAGGTCCCGCTAGAACGCTTTAGTTCTCAACCAAGAATTGATTTTAGATTAATTTTGTTGACGAGAGGACAATAAAAGTAACACTTGATTAAACTCATAATTGACAGTTTCGCTGTCAAAATCAGTAGACTAAGCTCTTTACTACTCTGGCTGTTGGATTAAAAAACTGCAGAAATGGTTACCCTTTTGTTTTTCGATTTCTCTCCAAAACTTTAGGAATTCCCGTACCGTGGTTCCCGTTTTAAACCTAGATAAACTAGAATTTCATTCCCGGTACATCAGGATTCCCGGGTACCCGGTATTCCCGGCACAATTAGTCAACTAGCTAGAAACCCCAAGCTAGCTGACCAGCAAATTGCACTACTGGCTCTAAACAAAGAATGCTAAATAACTTTTACTAACGAACCGCAAATGCTTGTCCTGTTCCGCTCTTTTTTTAAAGTTTAAATGAAACAGCACGCTTGGAATAACTTTTAGGAAAAGGTACGAGTGATAAAGTGTGGTTTTCGAAACTGTTTTAGTTTAACGCATCTAAAGTACCTATCTTTAGCTTTATCTTTTAAACCTATCCTTTACTTTTGCAATAGGTACTCGTATATCTCAAGTTTCCTATTATTATTTCTTTACTTAAATAACCTACACCTGCCTAAACATAGTCTAGCTAGTCAATTAGAGCATTACAACGTGATCAGTTGAACAGTCAATACTCTAGATGAAGATCTAGTCGATTAATCGACGGATTTGTGTTGAAGTTAGATTACCTAACGTCAAAAGGATTTGACAACGATACAACAAAAAATTCTATGTAAATATGAGCTCCTTTTTTTTAACAAAATGCATCTGAAAATCAATACATTGAAACTTCGTTAGCAAATATTGATATGTACACGTTCATCTGTTTTTCATTTCACGCGGCTCTCACTTTGAATGGAGCCGAAATGTCGAGAAAGCCCCAGGGTGTATACTCTACATTGCAGCCCACTGTCATATTGATGCTATCAGTTGCATGAAAAGCGCAGTTGGGTTGGTATTATCGGGGTCACAGCATACGTAGCCAAAGGGGATTGAGATTTAAGATAAAAGGGTTCAAGCGACATTCGAATACGTTTGATTTTTGAATATTCGGGATATTTTGGAATTAAAGTCACTCCAACTAAAATGTATACTTACGCTTGTAGTGTTGTCGAATAAAGGCTTCAACTTACCTGAAAATAAAAAGTTTTAATTAGAAAACTGTTTTGTAAGTTCGAACGTAGTGTGGAATAGAATACCAACTAATGCTAGGTTGTAATAATGTACATCCGACTTATAAATATCAATTATTGTAACGATATGGATGGATGAATGCATGTAATGATGTTCGTTGCTCTTTCACGCAAAAACCGTAGAACAGATTTTAATAAAACTTAACAATATTGACATTTTGATATCATAATTCAAATCACATTTAGTATTTGCATCTAATTTAGAAAAAAACCGACGTGCATGTTTGAGGCGACTGATGAAAGCGAAAGAAATGTGTTTGGATCGTTGGAAGTGGAGAAATCTCTGCCGACCCCGATGGGAGAGAGGCAGATATGCATGTAATTAGGGATATACCATTTATTTCCCAGTATTTACCTAAGCTAGAGATGTAGATGTAATTGTAGTGGGCCAATGAGCGGGTAATACGCATCAAGCGGATTACAGCTAACGACACTCACAGAGAGCACCCACTCTAATTGACACTAATGCGTTTGCGTGGTTCCACTACATTTTATTTGGCGAAGTACCACGGATAAAACTGCACAAGAGAGAGAGAGAGAGAGAGAGAGAGAGAGAGAGAGAGAGAGAGAGAGAGGACCTCCGATTTTGTTATTATATTAGACATTCACCGTTTTATGTAGTGTCAGAAAGGTTTTCTGAAGCCCGTTATTACGAAACGAGTTTTATTTATATTTGTCGAACTAACACAGATAAATGACGTTTCGGCTATAGACAAAACGTAAAAAAAATGACATTAGTCTTAAAACTATATTTAAAACCCGTTTTGTATCGGGGATGGTGACTACCAGGGTATTAAACCCTGGTTTCCACTAATCTCTAATAGCACTACCTTGTACCTCTACAAGTAGTATAACAACAAGTAATATACCACTAAATCTCCCTTAGCCGATAAAAAAACCGCGGACGTAAAAGTCCTGAACAAACATTTCGGCGGACAATGAAAGCCACTTTGCGGTACGTCACCGGTACGGGCTCGGAATTGTCCCGGCAACGTCTAAATACTTCGATTCCACCCCCACCGCCCCTCCCAGTCATAACATGACCCTTGCTCGTTAGAATCGCACGTGTAACGCACTGAAGGTGTAATTCGATAGAATTGGTAAGATGTGTTGAAAGAATTATGGAAGTGTGAAGATTAGTTATGAAGTTTTTCATTCGCGTTTTTTCATTACCGCTAATGGGACACTCTACCTACAACAATACCAAAGAAGACTCATCACGTTGTAAATATTCGTTACTCAATTTTATTATCGTTAAAAAAAAACCAAGCATATTGTTTACAAGCTTTTTAATACAATGAAACCGTTTAAAGTAAAGTTGTCTTAAGTTGACTTTGGACAAATTCGACTATAAAAACGTCTGTGAAATGACAAAACATCTCTGAAACTGCACTTTACTTACAACACACAGATGTAAGTTACAACTTGAATAAAGGTAATATCATTTCTACAAAATTTATTACACGTTCTGTGGTACCCCTTCCCCCACCCGAGGCGTATAAAAGCAGCCCCCCACTTCATTAAGTGTTCGACGACCCAAGCGATTAACTTCAAAGATTTACTTTTATAGGAGCTCGTGTGTTGGCCTGTTGGGGCAACCATTCAAACTGTTTGCACATTTGTGTTAAAATCAACTGTTATTGGACTAATAAAGTTAAGCAAAAGGAAACCCTACGTACCACGGTCTTAAATGACCGCCAGTGAAGGGGTGAAGCCAAAGCTAATAAAGTTTCGTTTCTTTTAATTGTTTAACGGCACGCGGCGGGAGGTGATTACGTGTTTACGTCTCGTTCTTTCTCCTAGTTGATTAGAAAAAGACCGAGCGTCGAACTTTCTCGAACATCGCTAATAAAGATTGTGAAATTGTTAGGAAAGTTTGTGAGCAGAACCATAAAGTCAAGACTAATATTAGATCCAGTAATAAAAAAAGTAGAATAGCTTTCGTATTATAATAGCAGATCTATTTTTATACATTCCCTAGGAATGTAATCTAGCCATGAAGCGGAACCATTACCTACGAAATATAGTTGAAGAAAATGTCATCTTCCCATACTCACAACGATCTATAAGTTTAACAAGCATTTTGTATGAAAAGTCAATATGTTTAATATAACCATTAAAAGTAACCGCATAGCTGTTAGTTTATGTTTATTAAAATATTTGGACCCTTATTTCTTGGAGGAAATTGTTCAGTTCCATAGATAGATAACATCCCTTGATTTCGTGAGGGCATAAACTCCGTGTAGTACGAAAGCGGTTCTATCGTTGTAGAGCGAATATCTTCCAAATTTATACTTTCCTTTTATGAAATGTCGTAACGACTACTTGAAATGCATGTCGCGTCGGATGAAGTTAAGACCGATCTGGCCCCACGTTGGGGGAACTCCTCGGAAGCATTCGGCAAAGATCGGAAGGTCAGGGACCCAGACGAGGGGGCAAAAATTTTCCCAGACGCCAATAAATTACAATCAACTATTTCCCCATAAATATTACCTACCTGCATCGTGCTTTGGTGTTCAATATTTGACATTTTTCGGCGACGTTTCAGCTTAGCGTCTGGCAATTTTGAGCCGCGTTTTTGTCTGAATTTTGTAAAAAATATTTATTTAACCGATTCGAAATTATTTCATCTCAAATAATCAAAGAAAATATTAAAACTGTAATACATCTCTCTACATAAATAGTTTCAGAAGTAAATAAGAGCTACTTTCGCGTAATTTTAGCAACGAAAGGGACTAGATTCAGAGCGATTGCTTCAAAGGCACAAACGTAGCGAATTCAAAAAGAAGCAAAACGCGACATAAAAAATGTATTTAGCTAACATAACGAGGAAGAAATATTGTTCAAATATGCATTATGCAGAAAAAGGAGTCTATCTCGTATTTTTGTGTCGTCTGATATTTATGTGACGGGACTGGCTTCTGTAAACAGACTAATTGCTAGTTACTGAAAAGAAATTGCTTGCCGTCTTTCTCGGATGTCTTTGAATAAGTATTATACAATATTATACATACTTACATACATCTTTTTGGAGATTTTATACCTAAATAAACTGAAATTAATCTGTGGCTTGAAACATCCTTTATGGCATTACTTTAATTGGGTCCCTACTTTAGTTTCATAAGATATATTTTTAAAAATACATACTTATTTCATAACATAATATTATGTAATTAGCAAGAAAACACACAATGACATAAGTAAAATCGATTGTATTGGAACAAGATACAGTTCCTCCGGCTAGCCAGACAGGCCTTTGCTGAGATTTGTACAAAATAAAATACATAATAAACATTTCCTTAATTCAGTTGGCTTCACCGAAAACCTTAATACAAGATCCGTACTCAAAGCAACCTGCTCGGTTTTACTACTTTGTCATTTTAAATTAAGCTGCAAATCGCATTACAGAGGTGCCCCAAGGTTTGGGGACAAATGTATTACACGAAAATATTAAAGGTGGATGGTTTCTATATGCTAGTTACGTTTAGGCAGGATTTTTGTTTCGTACGTCTTTTATGATAAGTTTTAATTTGTAATACAGCTGCTTTAAATGTGAAACCTTACTTAAAAGCATACTTGCTGATTTATTTCATTCATTTAAGAGCCAGGATCTCGTTGGTGGAGTAAACGTCATCTTTGCCTTTCTTCTGCCAAAAATTTGACTTCTTGATACGACACTACATTAGGTACTCATTTCTTTCACTTCAGCAAAGTACTACATTACTTATTCCTTTCACTTTAAGAAAGTAAATACGTTTTCGTCTTCTATTCTTCTCTTACCCTCAATCTTTCCTTCAATGATGCTCTTTAAAAAATAGTCGTGTCGCATCAAGTGCCCTCTCCTCTTTTAATTGTATGATCATATGAGAGCACACGAACGACAGCAGAGTTCGGCGTAAGCGGTCGCCGTGATCGAAATCGGTCGGATTCATTCAGATTCATTAGTAAGTAATCAACAAAAACACAACCATTACCCACCAAGCCCACAGATAAAACTAAATGCCAAATGAAATATGAGTAGTATAACACATGTTATAAGAACCCGCTAGTTGCCGAGATCGATTAGGATCATGACTCGCACTTCCGAGATGAACGGCTGCCGATGATTGACGTGGTGTGGTATCGTATAGGCTTGTATACCTTATATACTTATTAATATATAATAGCTTGGGGCGAATGGAATTTATAGATAACAAAATATCAAAGCTGGATTTACATCACGAAACTAGTTGCAGGACAGTTTCACCAGTAAATGGGCATGATGACTAAACAATTTTTTTTAGTCCATCACATAGATTATTTTTAAATATTCGACACGTATTTTTTCTTTTCTCTCTTAAACTAAAAATGACACAGATACCCTGGGTTAAAGTTGCTACGCCTTAGTACGATTTTTACGTAGGAGTGACGTCAATACCCCCCACTCCATAACTTTGATGCTCTGTATCTTTGTATTTATGTATTTGATCAGGTAAAAAACGTGTTTCAAATTTTTTTTAATAGCCTAAAAGACGGACTTATTATTTTTTGAATTTTCGAATGTAGTCAATATCCCCATTAGAACTTTCATGATGCATTTATGTATGTGTTTCATGTTGATGCATGAAGCTAGTTTCGTGCAACTAGGTACTTAGTTTTGTAATGTAAATCTAATTCAATATCCGGCTGAAACTTGTGATTCCATAGGTAATGCGTCCCCTGCGGTACATTATTTATAGAAAATTTTCTTTTTTAAATTCGATATAAGTATAAATGAGAATTTTACCAGAATAAAAAACAAACGTGAAGTTTCGCATTCGAAAAATTCATATTTTTCTATTTCCAAGAAACAGCCCACAATCTAGAGTCCAATAAGTGAAAACATTTTCCAGAGAAAAAATATGTTGTACAGTCAACTAGAAACAAAGTAAATAAAGAATGCTCTAACAAGAATATCTAACCGTTCTATTCAAGGACATGTGGAACGTGGAACCAAGTGCTTTTTCACAGCCCACTGGCCCGACAAATCTAGCGATAGAAAAATGCTTAACAGTAAGTATTGGAAAGATGTGAGTTTCCAACCCGATTCGCAACTCTATGTTACGTTCTATTAAATAGATACATAAATTTATCATTTTATTTCAGCGCTTTTCTCGCTGTTAATACATTTTACAATAACATGATATATTAGAATGAAGATTGCATTTCCGTTATTAAAGAATTTAAAAGAGTTATCGATACGAGTAAATTGCGAATCAGCAAAGAAAGTGCGTGCACCTAACTGCACTGTTTAGTACTAAATCACACGACTACTTAGATAATTGAAATGTCTGCTAGGAAATGTAATTTTGCAGACGTGGAGATGCTCTGCGTGACACAAACAAAAAAGGTTACATATTACAAGACCGCAACTTAAAATGCCGATGGTCGATGCTCAAAATGTCGAAATTAAAATTATCTAACTTATTTAAGTTTCGATCTCGTAAAATGTAACCAAAAAAAATTGTGTAATGCATATTTAAAAATAATTCGGTAGCGCTATAATTGAGTAGGTACAAGGATTTTATAGTAGTCTGTTGAAAACTAAAAGTCTAAAACGAAGTCTCGTAAACTATCAATGACCACAAGTCTTAGGTACTGGTCCTACTTTAGTACACAAATATAACGCAAACTAAGTACATTAAAGCGTACTTTAACAAAGTCGGCACCTCAAAGGCCGCGTTTACATTGAATTTAATGACGCTGCGTGCTACGTGCAGGTCATTTAGCGAGATCGTATGCAAATGCAACACTGTAATAACACTCGGGGTCGAGTTGACCGATATTATGTGCACTTAGGTTTTATTAGTGAGCTCATTTACGATTAATTCTATTAGTTTATTTTATACGAAATATCGTATTCGACCTTATTGAACTCGCAAAAGTATTTAGATTGGAAAAAAATATTAGGTTTTCTATGTTTATAGAATCTTCGGCATAAAAAATTGTAAGAAATTATTTTTATACAATTTGTAGCCAGTCTTGAGAGCGTTATTCAAGGCCGTTCAGCGTTATCCAATATTGAAAGTATAGATACCTAAGTATTGAAATCGACACCTACATCTGCATTTTAAAAGATGCCTTTTTAGTAACAACAAGGAAAGGTTTCGGAGCCTATTTCTTACAAAAATATTTTCTCTTCATAATATTAGTGTAGACACCCAAACTAAAAGATATTTCCGATTCGAAGACAAACTTTATGCTCTCGGTCACGACTTAAAACGTGAACTTACATCAAAGGTTCTTTAGGAAATCTTGATCTCGAGCCAACGAAACCACATACGACAAGTAAAACCTACTCTAAATTCTGCGAAAACTCTGCGAAAAGTTTCATTAGAAGTCATTATTTGTATGGGAGTTATGCCTCTAGTAAACAGGTACCATTTATGCTATCTAGACACTAAAGCCGCCGGCATGCCGCCGGGCTAGACCGGCGGCTTTGGTGTGTAGCTACCATTACATGTCGACCTAATAAACAAATAACAAATACGTGGATGTTTTTCTTACGAAAATAGCCGCTGTCATTTGTTTAATACATACAACATTTTAATATAATATTAGTTACGAATATAAGAAGCAGTATGGGCGTGGTTTGACATTTGTTAGATTTTGAATTTTGACAAATCTGTTTTAGCGCGGGTTTTTATTCAAATACTTATCGAATTATTTTTGCGGGGTGCTGTATTTCGACTTTTGAATGCCATGATTTTATATTATACAGATCTTTGAGAGTAGAGTCAAGTGATCTGTGGTAAAGTTATTAGAGTCAGCCGCATTCGATAAGTATTCGGATCACGGTACACACACAAGACCGGCAGCAACGCGACGCGGGGCGGCGACAACATATTTTATTTATGAACTCAATTCCGAGGACGATTAACCAATCTTTAGAAAGAATTGGCACCTAAAAATGGTTATAAATAAATTACTTCGATTTTGATACTGACCCTGTGAAAACAAATAGATAAAGTCAAAGATATTTTCATCAAAGAAGAAACCATTAGTCAAGGCATTGTTGTATTAAAAGACAAAATTGGACCAAAAAGTATTGTTATAAAATCTTACTTTTTCTTTTGGAACAGTCGACTCGAAACACAGAAACAAAGAGTCAACATAACATTAAATTAAACCAAAGCATATACAATAATACTCATAAGTATCTACTCTGTAAAATCCTGGCCATAAATTTTCTATTTCCGTACAGATTTCTAGTTAACTTTGCTAAAAGCAACTTGTTACTATTTCAGTGGAGTAAACATTTCGCATCTCAAACAGATATAAGAGATCCTAAATCAACAAGCCGCGGTCGCTTCTCTCGTTCAGTCAAGATGGCTCTATTAAAAGGAATTCCCTTGCCTCACAACAAAGATTGTGTAAAAAAAAAACAAAATTTAAAAATATAATATTCAACATGCAATCTTTTTAGACTGCTTCAAATGAAAATAAATATAAATAGCCATTTTGAACTTAGAACGCTGTGTTTTAAAATTAAGACAGAAAGGGCGCGAGCAAATGCGCTAACTTCGACGAAAACTTGTAAAGAAGTTGTAATTTTGACGCATGGCTGAAAATTTTAGACAGTTGGAGAATTTATTTCGTTTTAACGGTAAGAATACCACTACTTGCGAACATTTTTGGCAAAGAATAAGCTAGGGGATACGCGACAGTTGAAAAATCTGAAAATTCATCTTCACCGACTTTCTGATTCCGAAAGTAGTAAGTAAGTAGATAATTAATTGGTATTAATCAAACATCGCGCCGTCTCCTTCTATTTTTTGCCAATGACAGTGTCAGCTATAGGTTTAATGAAGTGTAACTTTAATAACCATTCCAGCAACTGCCTTAACCTCATATACAACAGTATAAATTCGGCTCGGTCCTTATTAAATTCCGCATTAGAGCGTTGCAATAAATTAGCAAGCGAGACACTGGAGTGTAATGAAAATATATTGGAGGAAGACATCGGGTGGTGGATTGCTTTTGTGACACGTAATCTGTAAGGTGTTTTGGTTAATAATAAAAATAGGTAAAAAAACTTTTTAAGTTAAACGGTTTTATGTTAAACATACATTGCAATGTTTAAGATAAATGTACTAAAAACCAAAAAATAATAAAATAGAATACAGTCGTGGGAATTATAAACATATGCATAGACTAGACTAAAATAAAACCGTGGGGCACGTCAATTGTCTACAAATTATCGACTTAATGTGCGATAGAAGAATCGTTTAATTCGTCGTTAGGCAGTTGGCCCGCAGACGGTGAGGAAATTACTTACTATTTTCTTGCTCATGGAAATTCCAATAGTTATACACTCCATGTAAATAAAAGAGATGTTTCAACTAGTTTATCGTTGGACATTCACACTGCTGGCTGGCGAAGAATCGTTTCACTGCTCGTAGTTTGTCTTTAATCGACAAAACATATGATAAAAGTACTACTCGCTCAACACTATGAAACCCTAAAACTCGCTTATAATCGAGCTTGCTAGCTTGTTTCCACATTCTAGCCCTACTTATCACACTGCCTAATTATAGTGTAACATTACAAAACAAACATTTTAATCAACGATTGTAGACAATTGACGTGCCCCACGGTTTTATTTTAGTCTAGTCTATGCATATGTTTATAATTCCCACGACTGTATTCTATTTTATTATTTTTTGGTTTTTAGTACATTTATCTTAAACATTGCAATGTATGTTTAACATAAAACCGTTTAACTTAAAAAGTTTTTTTACCTATTTTTATTTTCTAGTTTTTAGTTTTTATTTCGCATTCTGTTTAATTCATTTAGTGCTTCATTATTGCAAGGTTTCTTGCCCGTTAGTTTATTGCAGTCCAACTCCTCTATACGTAGTCCCTGCAAAGCTCTTACTCTACAAAGAGCCACGTAGGCTTGACCTTCTTCAAACAGTTTCGCACCTAAGTATACGACTGCGTGATCCACAGTGCTGCCCTGCATAAATCTTGACTTGGGTGGTGGATTCAGGCTGGATTAATCAGATACCTAAATTACAGATTCAATTTCTAAATTTAAATCTTATTATTATTCGCCATTTAGTGGCTGCGCCCATCTTAAATATTGTGGTTGTATAGTATAGTGCACTGTATTCTTCTTGGCAAGCCCTTTTATTTGATACCCATATTGGTGGGATTGATAAAAAATTGTTATCAGCCATTTGGTAGCGGCGGCCATCTTAGATTTCAATTTTGCATAGTAAATTGTATTCTACTTGTTGAGACCTTTCATTTGATACCCATATTGATGGGATTGATAAAACCTAAGTTATCCGCCATTTTGTAGCGGCCGCCATCTTGGATTTTAATTTTATATAGTACATTGTATTCTACTGGTTGAGCACTTTCATTTGATACCCATATTGATGGGATTGATAAAACCTAAGTTATCCGCCATTTTGTAGCGGCCGCCATCTTGGATTTTAATTTTATATAGTACATTGTATTCTACTGGTTGAGCCCTTTCATTTGATACCCATATTGATGGGATTAATAAAACCTAAATTATCCGCCATTTTGTAGCGGCGGCCATCTTGAATTTATAATGATAATGAATAAACATAATTGTATTGTCACCAAAATCCAAAGTGTATACAAAATTTCAGATTAATCGGTTGACAGGAAGAGGGTGAAATTTGAATTACTAAATTTGACCCAAGAATAAAAAATAAAACAAACGGGGTGAGCTAAATAAAACCGTTTAATAAAAAGGTATGTCTTATAGTACTCCCATGTTTAAACCAAACAGCCAAACAGTTATTATTGACGTCATTTTGATAAGTAAATAACATTAATTGAAACAAAATAGACAAAATGTCTTATATTGACATAAAAATATTCAATTAAAAAAAATCTTAATTAAATTCTCTAAATAAGGCATAATATACTTAGAAAACCATATAAGAACAAGCTACTAAGACTAAGGTGGTTTCAAAAACTCCATTGTAAAGTAAGGACGTATAAAACATGTGATGACATAAAACGTATTCCCATCCTCACTCAATCCAACATTGAATTACTACAACATTGTCTTTTAATTTTACATTTTCTAATAAAAATGCTACCTACTCCTCTCTCAATTTGTAGACTTTATGACGCGTGAACGTCACTCCTCGGTAAAGTTACGTCACTCCGTAACTTTGAGGATCTATATCTTTGTATTTATTTATGTATTTCATCAGGTTAAGAAAAATGTGTTTCATATATTTTAAAATAGCCTAAAAGACGGACTAATTATTTTTTGAATTTTTGAATGTAGTCATCATTCCTATTGTAGTTTCGCTCATTTTAGTTCTACAACTGTTAATTAAAAGGTTATCTAAGGTAATGACAAAGCTCTGTTATTTATTTATCAGGTTATATTAAGGTATCGCGAAATTATAGGCA
Source organism: Anarsia innoxiella (assembly GCA_947563765.1). Classification (NCBI taxonomy): domain Eukaryota; kingdom Metazoa; phylum Arthropoda; class Insecta; order Lepidoptera; family Gelechiidae; genus Anarsia; species Anarsia innoxiella. The sequence goes on along the minus strand of OX387393.1, from coordinate 10,408,497 downwards.
TCTTACAAACTACCAATAAAATTTCAATAAAACCAAGGCAATATGAGAGTACCAAAATAATATTAACGACGACTTCACTGTAGGAATATTTACGTAATTTTGAATGAATGAAAAGTCCTCATCTATGCCCACGTTATGAAAGAAATAATTTAAATCATTATCAACCTACGTCATTACGAGTACAACCTAATAATCAGCTACGAAGTTCTGAAAATTCGCTTACTATAGCAGTTTCCAATCCGTACTAGCAAAGTATAAAATTGTCACAGCGATATCGATTTTCCCGCCATTTTAATTCCGCCATTTCACTCCCGTTTGCAGATTCAAGTACAATCAGTGGATACAGAACAAAAGGTAGAGCCTGAAATAATTTGGGAGCAGTTAACCCATACTGTACGCTTACTGTGAGGGGCATAGTAGACTGCTATAGTAAGCGAATTTTCAGAACTTCGTAGCTGATTATTAGGTTGTACTCGAAAGAATATGAAAGAGAAAAGTTAGTTTATTGTAAGAAGATAGTACATATAGACAGAAAAAAGGAGAAGTTATACAAAAGGTACACATGTATGTTCCTACCCGTTTTAATATACTTAAACAATCTTAGACCTATTACGTAAGTAAGAAAGTGGCGACAATAACAATCGAAGAACGTCAATTGATTCTACCCAAGATCGATACTTGATCGATTTAAGTTATACAGACCCATAACCACTCATTATAATTACTCAATCATTTATTGCACTCACAGGTATTTTTACAGATTTAATATAATTTCTGCAGCTTTAAAGTGCTATTTCTCATAATCTGTAGTAAACCTATAGAAGACCCACTGCGATTGGCTTCGTTGGGACAAACCGTCGATACTGGCGGGGTGAAGCGAAATCGTGATTTTGCACACGACTTTTGAATATTGGAAGAGTTTTACAGGCGAGGGGGAAAGCGGAAGGAGGAATTGAGGAATTTTGCAAATTAGGGGATATTGGAATCGATATTTTGATTTTGGAATTGTGAATACACGCAATAGTAGGTACCTAATTACAGATATGAATTTTCTGGTAGTACTGAAGACAGCAAATTATTATGACGACGCATTTATAAACCAGTTAATAAGTTTTTTTTACTATCTATACAAGCAAATATATAGCTAACATAAATAGCCTCATTTAAACCTACACTACAAAACCCACCCATTCACAGCCTCCTCTTAAAACTGGCAAGCACGTCCCACTCCACCAAAGAATAGAGAGCAGCTAATACACCCAACAGCCTATTTTATATACACCCACTTGCCTAAGAAGCATTTCGGCAAACAAAAGACGCCAGCTTCTTTATTTCCGACAACTAGGTCGCAGTTATTGCTTTTTTACATATCTCTCATTTCAGAACAATAGACAACAAGAATATAGAAGAATGTATGTTTAATTTTGCGCGTGATAGCATGCAAATTTGCCGCCATTAATTATAGTCGTAAAGCTTGCTCGTGTATCCGAGTCAACGATCCGATATCGATACTAAACGAGCCAATTCTATTCGAATATGGAACAAATCGAATGGTTACCACCGAGTTGTAAATCACGAGAGTAACAAAGTGTGACAGTTGAAGCCAGTTGAACTCTTCAAGCTTTCAGTGATTCAGTCAATGTACTTATAGTTTTAAAGGAATTTAGATTTCGCGCTACATGTTATTGAAAGCCTTTTGCTGTTATAGAAAAGCATGTTAGCAAATAGGTTGTTTAGTGGAATTTTGTTCCACAAACGATCTACCTTCAATATTAAAACCTTTCAAACAAGCGACATTGGACACAAATTAATATCCAAAAATAGTAAATTAAATTGAAATTCAGCGTACAACCACGAACTACCCTTCAATCAAAACCTAATTGAATTCTGTCCAAAACTTGTGCAATATTCTCACTTTAGCATAATCCCGTCGACACGTTACCATCGTTAACGTATAGAGCTCGACACGTCCGGTTAATTCAGCATCCATTGCGACCTAAATTCGTCGGCAGATATCTGTCAGTGGCAGGAGCCAGCCGTCTGGTGCAAACAACTCGATTTGTACGGGTTTGGTAGGCTACATGCCATTTGGCACGCGGCTGCCGGTACTAGACGCCATTCAGAATTGGACTGCAAGCGGCAGTTATGATTTTAGTGATTAGTTTGCTTTGTTGTTTAAAACCAATAAATTTGAAGTGTGTTTTGATTGTTGTGTTCAGATATCTATTGCATGAATTTAATTAAAATATCTGCTACACATACACGCGGTTAGAAGTAAATCTACATTTAATCACGTTACAACACTAGGTTGGTAATCATAGCGTAAAAACTATACATTGTATTCAAATCACAAAAGTCATAAAACCGTCCATTTTGAAAAGAAAACAATAAAATTACTTATGATTAATACTTTTTTTAAATAAGTAGGTATATATTGGCATTATCTTTAAATTACTTAACTACTGATTTCTATAAACAAAGATACAGCTATAATTTCACTTTGCTCTACTCCCACATGAATCACGAGTAGATAGATACATCCACACCAAACTATTGATATAACTATTACCCGTGAGTCTGGAAAGTTTCATTAGGGGGCTATCTGCGGTCCGTCGTCGGCACTTTTATGCCCCAACCCCAGTATTGGCCGTATTGGCCCCAATACTGGCTCCAATACAGCCCGGGTCGATTTATAGCTGCAATACAATTTATCGAGTCGGGTTAAAGCCAGCGTTGGCTCCAGGCAATTGGAGAGGAATTAGTCTAGGTATCGCGAGCCAACATTCATTAACAATTTTTTTCTGAAATTTTCTTTAAGAAACCCGGCGCTTCTGATTCAAGTTGAAGCATTTCAAATGATTTTTAACTATACAAATAGTTGTTAACTAAAAGAATAGTAAAAGTACATAATTGAGATTTTTCCGGAGTCTCTATAAGAAAAGAAAATCCATCCTAAACAGTTCTTCGGCCCTTCATACTTTTCAAACTCGCATTTTTCTGAAAGCCGTCCCTAGAACTATTTCCATCATATATCATCCCTTAATACACCCCTGTGGCGAGGTGAGGGGTAGGTAATACCCCAGTGTTAGGGGATGGACAGGAATGTCTCGACGTGACAGCAGATGCGGTTATAAAACCGATGCAAATTTATACCACCCTGTATTAGATGCAAGGTTCCGCTCAGATTGAGATGCAATACAACGTTGAGCTTTATTGAGACCATTTTGTGCTTGTATTATTGGAACAAAAAGGAATACCTTGGAACAAGAAATACATTAGAATGAAGACACTCTGTTTTAAGACTGCATAAGGCTTTGCCCAAACTGCTTCTGCATGAAGAACGGAGTAGGGTATGCTAAAATACTGTACCTAAATGCTATGTCAAACTACTTGAAAAACAGCATTTTGTAATCAAAATATAATTAGAATACTTTTTTGGAACAGCCGTACCTACCTTATTTAAATATAGAAATCATGAATTCAAAAAAAAGTGAAATAAGAAGATTAGGTCCGAATGACATGCAATTTTCATTTCTTAACCCAGTGTTAGGTACAATCATCTTCCAGTATTCATTTCCTGTATAATTAAAACTTCAAAAACTACCTAATTACCGAATCCCCATACCTACATAGTTTGATAACAACCCCGTTTTGTCTATTCACCCCAACAGTTCCTAATTATGAACAAGGCCAAGTTTCCTCGCTAATGTAGCAACTTGGCCCGCGGGGGGTGACGTCATCGCCGTCAGTCGTACAACTCGTCGCTCGACTTAGTTTTATAATTGAGCTACAAGCTGCATTCGAAACTCTGATTTCGGTGCTGTCTAGGAAGTATCTAGGTTTAATTGTGTTCCTAATCTTGGTGAGATTTCAAAGTGCGTTTATGTTTTAATTTAAAACGTCTTCGATTTGTCGATTAATCGTCGGATTTATTTTTTTGCTCAAAACACCTATGGCAGCAGTAAGTCGCAGTTTAATCGACTAATGTTCGGGAGAATTTATCTCGAATAGTTCCAATGTTCATGACATTGGGTACATTTTGTTGGAGGAGATTTTACTTTTCAGTTCTATATTTTTACTGTAGTAACAAAGAGAAATCGATGTTTAATATTACGCACAAAACCCGTACAAATTCCGCTAGTTTCCGACTAAGCTTTGCCTTTTCTAAACCGTTTTCTCGAAGGCTTCAGTACACCCAATCGTCTGGTATCGAAGGCGCTCATATCCGGGCGCAAACGACGGTGCATACAAAACCGGATAACCCGATTACAGCGCTGCGGCCCCCACTCAATGGCGAAATATTTCCGGGACGTTCTCGAGTTCTTTCTTTTTTCTTCTTTGTCAAGTGGTTAAATAAGAATACGTATAGTACTTATACTACAATACGTATAGATCATTGAAAGTTTAATGATGAATAGACACATATTTTTAAACGAATATGCCATCACCTAAAACAATTTTGCTTGGAGATGACTAAATAATTGAATTTTGCCATGCTGCAGCCTCAAATTTTCTTTCGCTAAAAAACAACGCTTCCTTGTTGTCAACGCCAGACCACACTCGCGCACGTTGCGCGCCAAACCGGTTAACCGGATTACAAAAGCGCTCTTGTGGTTTCGCCCGGCTCTGATGACAAAATATGTGGTTTATTCGAATTTCAAATTTATCTCATGTCGTAACCGGATTGAATATTAAACAAGTATCAGTTTAAGTTTCAAATCCGCGGTCCCTCTGTTTTTGTTTCATTTGACGGATGGCATTAGTTACACGTGGCGGTTCGACCCTACAAAAACAAAAGTTTTTGTTGTCAGTAATTAGGAAATGATGAACGGTATGTAGTCATAGGTCTTTAATCCTTGTCATCTATATCCTATACCTAAATGACTAGCATTCAACGATCGTGGTCCGTGACAAGGAAAATGAGTTAGCTTCATAAAATCAATAGAGTAGCGAACGCCTTTCCGCTTTCAATTTTATTTGTAGCGCGTTGGAGTAAATAAAATCCTTGTAGTACATTCGTCTTGCCTTCGGTCAGGGTACACGACGTCGCCTGGGGCGCCGGCGAAATGTATTGCCGATATAAACTACCTCCAGCTCTAAGTCGTAAAAGGCTTTTGAACCATGCCACTATCGCCATGAATCTTTATTTAGAGTAAATCGCTGGAACTGAGTGAACTATATGGGCCGTTATACTGTCCGTAGGGGCAAATACGCAAAGTTTAGACTATAATTAAATCTGTTTTACGACGGAATCATTGCATTGCGTTAAAGTTCTAGATATAATATCAAACAAATTGTTCCGAATAACAAAACGAAATTCACAATAATTTACATATTAGAATACCTAGCTCACGTTTCAAATCATTGTTTTGAAGCCGGCACACATGATTAATGCTCCACCCACAACGCTCGCAAATCAAATGACGTGTTTAAAATTTACATCACGCGTCACAGAGTAGCGAATTTCCAACTCGGTGGTAATAGTCATTAAAAAGAGGCGCGCGATTCGCGCAAACATCATGAATTTGCATGAGCATGAGCGCCAAAAGTTGGCAGCGCCACAGACTACCTATCTGCCGTGTGCTAAGGCGTCAGCTGATTTATGACCTACTGCCGGTTTGGTACGCGTGTTAAGCGAGGGCGGAGTCTTCCGGTCTTCCTGTAGGCGGGAACTTTCTGTATCGGCCGATAGGTTACTTACGGCCGATTGTTGAACAAATGGTTTTTTCAGGCGCGTTTATATAGCCTTTTTAAGTTGTCTATAGTATGCTAATTTAGAACTACCTTAACGCATCAAGTAAGCGGTAGAGATCCTTGAGAAAAGCTTTTGTCCAGCAGTGGACGTTCAAAAGCTGAAATAATAACGCATCAAGGAAAAAACCTGAATAGACTAGAAGAGAAATGTGAAGGTGACGAAACTTTTCACTTCTGCACAAGCATTGAGTTCAAGCAGTTCATGTAAAAGATTTCTTAAGTGATTCAAACATTCACAGTAACTCTTGCCTGCTTGCCCAAGTGCAAGGTGCGTTACCGCGCAATTCCGCGGTTGTCACTCCAAGTTCACAAAATGTTTCCTTTATAATAAAACGTCTCGCTCATCCCTTACACCCAACCCGTCGCATACTTATGAATTTAATAAGACTCCGGAACAAATTACGACGCTACGTGAACTACGAGTATCAACTCGTACGGAGTTTATTAACTTTGCGAGAGCTCTTCCTAATCGGATTACACGAACTCGACTGTTATGGACGGAGTGGTTGAGAGAACTAATGTGTTAGCATTTATATGCGATTTGGTGAATTGTTTTAGGAATAAGTTGATTTTACGATTTGATTTGTCGGACGATTTATGTTCGGGTTTTTTTTTTGAGGTTTTTGTTTTGCTGTAGCAATGAAAGAGGTATGTGTTTAATGAAAGACAATGTTGATAACAAAATTGTAATAATGTTAACAATGTTAATATTTTAGTACACCTTTATCGAAGTGCCTAGCTTTTCTTGGCTTTTTTTCTGTCTTTTTACCACTTCGTACTTACTTACTTCCTATGTTTGTAAGGGCTTGTTATTTTGGGGTTCCAACACAAAATAAAGAAATGTAAGTACCTACAATTAATAAGTAGTTACGTGCTCTGTAGGTTAGAGTTCTGTCGAAGTTTTCATCAAATTAGGTCACGTAGGTAAGTATAACTTAGAATCTAAGGCCCACTTGTACCATCGGGCTAATCAAAATTAAAAATGTGTTTAAATACAACTTTTTATTTAAGCGTAAAACTTGTCTTGTTCCAAGCGTTAATCGTGATTAGTAAGCTGTCAAACTTAAATGCTCCTTGATGGCCAATTAAGGTAGCCTAATCATAATTAGCTAGTTCAAAATGGCGGAATGTCATCAGGTGACTCAGCTATTGTCATTCATTTCTATCTGCCGCAAAATGGATGAAGATTTATTTCAACAACAATCGAACTGACAATGACATTGACAGAGAGGATCTATTTTTAGGGCATTTTTAGATTAGGAAAAAAAATAAAAAGAGACAGCACGACTGTATTTCTTAGAGCGCTATCTCTCTTTTAACTTTAAAAAGCAACAAATTATAAACGGAATTAGTTAAATATCATCTCAAATGGTGTGGTGCAAGAAAGGCCTAAACGTAATTAGCGTAATCAAAATTAGCGAGTTAATTAGTTTTAGCTAATTTTATTTAAGATGAACTTAAATGTAAAATGGTACAAGTGGCCCTTAGTCTTAGATTCTAATCTAGTTTAACCACTTGTATCCCACTGCTGGGCAAAGGCAAAGTCTTAGATTATCATTGAGCAATTTACTATTCGGCATAGATTATCATGTTGAAATTTCCTTTCCTTTCCCTTTAATTAAAAAATACTACTTCACAAATTCTACTATACCCACAACACATCAAAAGGAATCTTTAAAACCCATCCGATGTACAATAAATACCCTTTAGCAGACTTCAAACGTAAAACTCTAAGTCGCCACAATCGCATAAGCTCTCAGAATTAAGGCTTTGTGAATTTGTGAAAGCAGACCACTTATAGCCAGTTATAACTAGTTGTAGTCAGTTATAGCTAGTTATAGCCAGTTATGGTCAGTTTTAGCCGGCTATCTATTCGGGACAGCTCCGGTTGTTATTATGACCTATTTATATTAACTGTGTCTTTAATACTTTGTTGTTTTAATAAGATTTAAATAAGCTTTTTTGTTTGGACGTTAACAATGTAATGTTTCATTCCGGGTGGCACAAAAATAAGTATTTATTTACTTTAGGTGTCTATTATACTTTCGAATTAAAAACCTGTGACTATCCTGCCTTCTTGCTATCACTTCTCTCTCTGTGGGGTCTACAGTAAGAAATTTCTTTTAGAAATATGCTGTACCTTTTGTATAACTTCTCTTTTTTTCTGTCTCTATGTACAATCATCTTATAATAAACTGTTAAATAAATAGATACTTATAAATATTTTTAGTTCAGATTTTTCGATTGGCTTGTATTACTTATATTTATTTTACATTGTTAACACATTTACCTTTTTCTATAAGAAGAATCTGTCGATTAAAAATCCCAATCACTTTTATAACAAAAACTATAACAAAACTTTTTTATTTATAAACTATCAGTTCAAAAACGAAATACATAGGTACTTTCAAAATTTTTGCAAAAACTGCAACCATTATTAGTCTTTACTTAGGTAACATGGGGTGTATTGAACTCGTGTAATCGATGGAACCATCGAGTTCACGGTACTGCATACAAGTGCACGCGACTATGCGATTGACCCTATTCCCCCTTTCGATCCATGATAATACGTTCGTAGCCTTTTTACCCGTAATTTACTGGGTAGGTAGACTAGCAAGTATTTAAAAAGATAATTAGAAAACTCACCAATGATCAAATTCATCCAAATCTCGGATATCCAAACCAATGAACTTCTGTCACCAATTTAAAATAGCACACTTAAATAAGAATCAACACAAAAACACAACACCTCATTCGCCTTGATCAAAAACTGAACTTTTACGAGCAATTAAAAATAGAACAGGACAAAAAACAACTGACAATCACAAATACAAAAACATTCACCGCAATATTTGAATTTTGCACACATAATACACTAAGTTGTGAACGAAACTATTTGATGTAGTCAATAGACAAGAATAGTTTATAGAATAAGCAGGATATATCCAAAAAGTATTTATTCAAATCCACAAAAACAAAGAAGGAAATGCAGCCGACAAAAAACACGTATCAACATAGACAAGTATTGTATAGTTTATAGAGGTAGAATAAGCAGGGTTTATCCAAAAATTATTTATTAAAATCCACAAAAACAAAGAAGGAAATGCAGCCGACAAAACACACAAATAAAGAGAGTGCAAAGCCCGAGTAACCGCAGTTAACTAACAAAACGACACGCCGATATCGACACGACCGGTTTGCAATCGACAATACGCATATTACCGACACCCACAACACGACACGACAAGATAGTAGAGGCAGATTGCAAAAAAGAGGTGAACACGCAAAAGTGCTGATTAGTTGCCTTATGTTACAAACCACAGAAGGGTGAGGAAATAGGGGTTGGTAAGGTATAGGGTAAATGTAAGTTGGGTACTTTATAGGTAAGAATATATAAGGGTATGTATCCAATCAATAGAAAGTAGAACATAAATAAAAAATCTGATGGATGTACCTACTTATAATTCCATTTTTATATTCACAATGTCTATTTTTGGAAACATTATTTTACTAGGTACTTATTTTACCTTAAATTAAAGATATTAAAAAATATATATACGGTCGAATTGAGAAACTTCTCCTTTTTTTGAAGTCGTTTAAAAACTTCTTGTAAAAAGTACCGACTTCTGATATCATAATTAAATACTATAAAATTTACTCTAAGTAGTACCTATTAATAACTAATCAATAAGTAGGTAATGGACTCGAAACTTAAATATTAGTTTTCACAGTCGAACACAATCAGTGTATTTATTTAAAGCTTCGTTAACATAGCGTTTAAAATGTTAATTATAATGTAGAGAACGGACATTAGTGAAGGTCGATTGAATAAGGAAACACAATTAACGATTGACAATTGATTAGTTATGCATGATCACGAATTTATGCAAAAGGTGTCGTTACCGATAATACAACACTAGTACATTAAGGGCCTGTTTCAATACCTACCGATAAAATTTATCTGACAGATATGTTATTCCTGTCTTTGTCTTGTCCTGTTTTATGCAATAGACGAAGGTTAATCTGGTAGTTAAGTTTTATCTTTAGGTGGAGAAATGGGATCATGTATCTGTATAATACTTGCAAAAGTGAGACTGGAAATTGAATCAGACTAATAACAATATTTGAAGTTTATTCAACATTATGATTTAACGTAAATAACTAATTAGTACATACTTTTTATGACATAAATAAATCGCTTCCTCATATGATTGATGTGTTCGGGACTATCAAAGGTTCGGTAGTATCAAGATAGACACATTTTCCTTTGTAATAATAAAAGGAAATGAAATCGCGTTCCTCTCTGATCTAGTCTTAAGATAACTTGGTTAATCTTATATTTTGTCAGAAGCGTCCTATTTCCAAGTTACGAGTGATAGCATTACTTAAGATACGCTCCTGTCAATAAAAATGCTCTTTGGAAGTAAAAAATAAGGCAAATGAGCTAAATTAGATATTGCATCAAAGAATCCAAAACAAATAAAAACAAGAAAATTCTAAAAACGAAAGTGAAGTAAAACAAAAAAACGCAATCAAATGAAAAGTTAGAAGAGTCGCGGTTCAACGCAAAATGAGAGCTCTTCCCGAAATGAGACAGGGACAGTCGTAATAATCAACGACAAACGATCAAAACGCGGTAACTGACATTCATTTAAATCTCAACAAGATTCATGAGATCATAACAAACAGGAAGGAAATAAATGCTGTAAAAACTCGGAAGAGATCCCTTAAAACGCTTACTTTGTTTCCAATTTCAGCAATCGTAAAAGTACTTGTACCGCATAAAGTAGACGCTCTAAATTGGTCTTTGGCAACTGTGAAATATGCTTGAAATTGGAATTAACGGAAGGGGAGGAAGTAAATGGAAGGGTCTCTGAAGTAAATGGGGAAGAGCGGTGGACACGGCAGCCCTTCGTAACTAGATTGCTGGCACAATTAGCCTACGGAAATGTTTCCTCTAGATAAGGCAGTAAAACGGTTAAGTTGTCGATGTTGTACTTTGAAATAGAGTAGCAAATAGTAATTGAGTTATTTAAGGCATTCTTTAATTTGGTAGAAATACTTTCGGATTAAAATCATTCTCTTAAAACAATGAAAAATAAAAACTTAATATTTTTATCGTTTGTAACTGTTTACCAAGGTTTATGAATCTATTTAAGTAACTCCATAAAAAGTATGAAAATTACCTATTAAAATAATAAATTAAATAAGTAAATAGCTACTTACTGAGTGAACTCGAAACGTTAAAGTAAAATGGAAATAAGCAACACACATAAATAGAGACCTATTCGAATTCCCAAAGGCGAGTAAGAACTTACACGTGTAACATATAAAGAAACTCGAATAAAACATAATACCTACTCTTAATAAAAGAATACAAATTGATACTCGAATAATAAATCGAAGCGGATGAAGCGAATTAGATTCAAAAGCGATACTTCGCGACGACGGAACGAAAATGAAGTTTGATCCTTTCATTCGAGTCTTTAGAACGAAAGTAAAGCAAACATTGACCTCATGGTATCCTATTGAAATGTTAATGAGATGAATAAATGAAATTCAACAAAGAAATACTGTCATTATGCTCTTCTGAAACGTATATGAAGGACTCATTGGACTAGGCCTCTCAAATGATTCTCCAACGCGACCTATTTATTGCCACCTGCATCCAACGAGACCCCGCCACCACTAGGTCTTCGGTCCATCTGGCATCAACATCTTATCTTATTTTATCTAGCCATCGGTGTCCCACTGCTGGGCAAAGGCCTCTCTCCTCTTCTTCCAAGATTCCCTACCCTGGGCCGCCTCTGACCAGACATCCAAGAAAGCGTCCAGCTCATCTCGCCACCTTTTGCGTGGTCTACCGTGAGGTCTTTTGGCTGTTGGTTACATCAACATATTATTTGTAAATTACATCCATTGCTGGACACAGGACTCTTATAAATATTTAAATAAACTCTAGCGTCTTGCTGTCTTCGTGAACCTGCGGTCCTAAAAGTCATCTTTCCATATTTTTGACGCTGTTCTGTGCTTTCATAGCTTCAATCGAATACACTATAGGTAGGTACATATTTCTCTTTTTATTTATTGAAATGTAAGTGAATAAGAATATATTCCAACAATTCACAATGATCACGAAACGTTCCATACATACAGTATTGCATAGAACCGCACAGTCGCACACCTCCATTATTATTCGCGCCGCTCTAATTCAATCTCTTGGAAAAATTCCATCATATTCCTTGAAAGATTTCATTCGCAGGTTCCAATCCTTTTACCGTGGCAATGCGATCTGTATCCCTACCGCAAGTTGCATTTTACACTAAAAGAACTTTAGTAAAATATGAAATATCTCTCACTTTTCAATCCTCTGTAGTTTCTACTAGAGAAGCTTGAAGTGCTGTGTCTCCTATATAATTAATGCAATGACAATATGCTGAGAAGTACGAGTAAATAAAAGGAATTTATTATTTTAAGCACAGCAAATTTATAACTATGAGGGCTCCTATTTCTACCTATTAAAACCTTTTTATTTAATTAGCTATCTTCATCAACCAATGTACTTGTTACTTCAATCTTGTATTTATTTTTAGAATTCAGTCTAGGCAGATCATATTCAAACTGGTCATAATTTTATCATAAGTAGAATCTCGTATTCAAGAACACACTTAAATTACAAAATTAACTACATACATATATGCAAAAAAAAAGATAAGCCCCTTGTACCAACCAACTCATGGTAGTTTGACTAGCGTTGGCGGTGCATTAGTAAGTCCATTAGTATCACAAGTCTGTCAAAGAGCTTCTGTGCTATCGTGCTATGGAGCAATAGGCAAAACTGGATTAAAAAGATACGATATTTGAGTTCTATTTTATTTCATCTAAGTCTCAAATTGCATTTATCAGTATCGATATTAAGTAGATTCAGTATTTTGATGAAATGTTGTCATTATTTGTCTTTTGTTCACAATTATCAAGCTTTATTATTGTCCCGGCCTGACTTGTATAAAATCACTACAATCAAAACCACTCAAGTAAATTAATAAAAAATATAATATAAAACGGTGAATTAATAAAAATTTAGTGTTTTTAAAGGAGAGGAATTCGCTATAATTGCTAATTATATTGCAAAGATCACCCCGTTACACATACTTTTGACCCACACAACCAGATATCAATGAACAATCTCGAAAAACCAATCCGGATAGAGCCATTATAATGCACAATATTACGGTCTCCATTTATTCTGTACGTGAAGTTATATTATAGGTGCCTACATACGTACAGTTGTCTCCCCAAGTATTAGTCAGCTGTTGTGTGGGGGAATTGATCACGTGACTCACCCTCGCGGTTTCATTTCGGCTCTGGCGGTCGGAACCTATTAGTGATTCACTCCGCTTCACAAAACTCACCAAATAACTCGGTTTAAGATATAACTCGAGAATCAAGGATAGCTAACTACAGATTTTTTTGTTCTACAAGTGGAAGAGTCTGGTTAATGAAACAGTGCACCAATTTAAAACTTTAGACAGAACCAGACAAAGAAACTAAGGTTTAACACGTTTACAGACGGCCAGACGCTATTGAGACTATTTCCTCACATGTTGCACTGTGTACACAACAAAAGTTTAGTGACCTCTCTCCCTTCCCTCGGCACCGTGGCACACACGCGACTCTCCCCGCCTCGACAATCGCACGCCCCTTCACCCCCTCATGAAAACACAATAAGATACACATAAATCATAGCATTACATTTCACTCATAAAGCACTCGCTCCTACTGCATGAACCTCATACATTCAATTATTCATAACTATGCCAATTTTATTCGAACAATTTCGGTCGCCTTAAAATACGAGAAGGTGTAACTCATATTTTATAGCGGAAAATATTCGGGAGTTCCCACCATAACTCTTCACTCCTCCCGCTGAGTGGATCATGGAAGTAAAATATTTCCCGATCAAAAAACGACATCATATTCGGAGACGATAGCGCATGAATAAAATATCGCATATATTCGGATCGCTAAGATTATTTACGATTGGAATCGGTAAGCCCTGTGTGGATAAAACAAAAACATCTGCCGTACGGTAAACGGGCGATAATAAATATAACGAAGAAGTGAGCACAAACTCGATAAATCACGCAATGGTCAGCGAAAAGTAATATCAAGCGAAGGTAACCTGTGAGACGAGGACCGATTGCGCCACAAGAATGGCCTGATAAATGGCCCTGCGGTACGCCATAGAACAATGTACGTACAGCTACAATGGGATCAAGTACTTATCCGTCGATCACAATTTCGCAAAAATAGCACTTCGTTTGAGTGCTTCTAAAAGGTACCTTTAAAATCTGTAAGACATGGCGTTTATAACGAAGGAAATCTCGGGCCCTTCTACCGGCAAAGTAGGGTTCTTTGTTTCGGTGGAAGCCAAAAGCGACTGGGATGGAACTAGGTAAATGGTTTCGTGGAACTCCGATAGGGCTTTTAAGGTTAAATTTGATTATCTAGCACTCGATCAATGAGAAACTGTACGACGATGCAGCAAGGGATGTTGCTATTGCTTTCGCATGCAAGCAACTTCGTTCGAGGGCAATTTAAGTATCAAAAAATAACAACGATTTCCACACCTAAATTAAATACTACAAAACTGTGAGTAAATCCAATATTATCTCATAATTATACATAATAAATGTGTGTATTTGTCTAAATTACTCCGAATATTAATTTCACATTTCACGTGGCACGAATATTTGTCGTTAGTTTGGGATTTGCTGCTTTGAAAATCGAGTTCCTGAAATTCGAAGCGGAATTACGCTTTAGCTAGCACGTTTACCATTATCCGAATATTTCGGAAACATGCCGCTTATTTAGCTGTTTAATAATTTGAAGCTATAATATTTATAAACGACGCCTATTTCAACAATTGTAACCTGTTTAATGAACAATGGAGAGTATGATTGGACATTCTTAGTGTATTTAATTAATAATTTGCGCCTTAGACAATAGGAGACAGAAAGTAGGTATAATTGCTTTGATTCCCTTCCCGCTGGCACGGTCGCGCCAAAATCGCTGATACTTGAACAATAGGCCCATTTGTTCCCCTTCACGGTTCACAGGCTTCTTTGTATTAATGTAATTTAATGAGAACTCCGATCAAATACATTAGAGTCCTTATTCCTTCAAATTGTCTGGCTCTAACGAAAATTGGAGGGCGTATACATCGATTCTTATAGATTTTAAGTTGTATTCGTATTTTCAGCCGATTGGGAAGAAAGAGGTCTTATTTATTGCCTTAGACCGAAATTCTCGGCGTAGCTACAGAACAATAGAAAATCTATTGTGTCTGGGTTTATAATGGGTCAGGGGGATGTGAGAGGTTAATATGGTACACCCACATAAAAGCACATACAACCATAAATAGATAATCCTAAACAAACTTAAAAATTCCTTTAAACAATTTGCCTAAAACAGCCGACTCACTGTTCCGATTGAAGAAGGGTCTCAACTTCATACACACTCATTCTACAAGAGCCCGCACCCTAGCAAGTTACCTGGACATAATCCTGTATGTTACCGAATAAATGAAATTGAAATTTGTGGTTCACTTGTTTGGGTAGGCTCCACTTACATGAGTTCCTATGAATCCCCAGAATTTTACCTATACAAATATTATTTGGATTTGTGGACTTGGTGCGTTTGATGCTTTTTCGATAAGCCAGGAGACTACTTTTAGAATGATAATATACTTTTGGATAATGCAATACTTAGGTTTCGAACTGATTATTGTGTAACTTAAATTACAAGTTGTATGTCCAAAAAAAGAACAGTGGAGATGTGTTTCACCAATCATCACAAGGGTAACCCCTTCGTGGCAGGAAATAATTGTTATGAAAACATATCTTATTGAATTCATGAAAAGAAACTCACATAATATCCCATGCAGCTCAGGAAACGAGATCTGAAAAAAAGAAACAGACGTTAATTATGCTTTATCTCGCCGGCCCTTCCGCACCGGCAGGAGAAACGCGCGTAGCGGTTGAAACGCTGGTCGCTCACAGACTCGTGACCTATCTAGGCGTTACAAAAATCGACCACTAGAGCGTAACAAACCGCGGTTCCATTGTTATTTGCAGGTGACCTGCCCAACTACAACCGCAAGTGCAGAAGCACCCTATGAGGTCTTATTCACTGAAACAATAATTAAGTACATTAGGGGTTCAATGGATGAGGTAAGCACCCGTTCCCGGAGGATTGGCGTGAAATGTTTTTCCTGTTTCTGAGTGAGGGATGGCAAACATCAGTATTGTTGGGGAATGAAATAGGAGCGCGGAGATACGACGTTTTATGAACGATGTGGTTACTTGTTGAGTGTGGACGGTTTTTCATTGTAGCTAAAAATTTTGAGATGAAAAATTTTGAACTTGAGTCTTGACATGCATTTCTAAAATCGTAAAAGTCGTGTCATAAAAGAAACAACAAAAAGCGTGGCACTCTGCCTAGGACATTAATAACTTGCAGTGTAGGCATAGAGGTATAGTCTCTTCTTTTTTATATTCAAGTATTCAAATAATGTTTTAAACTTCTGCACATATTACAAACATACATATCCGTCACGCCTCTCTCCCATCGGGGTAGGCAGATACCACTTTCTTCCACCTGCTACGATCCAAACACACTTCTTTCGCTTAAACCACATAAATACGTCTTATTGCCACATTTTGCAGCATTCACTCAACACCAATTGTCTTAGCTCAAAACCTTTTATTATAACACTGTTAGTAGCCATTTTTACGTGTTTACTTTATTTATGTCAGTCGAGATGACGACAGGGAGCAGATAATAAAGTACAATGAAGTTATAGGGGAAAAGTAAACAGGGGACAAACGTGCTTATTGAGACCTTTTACTTTGTATCTATATAAGTGTTCTGTTTAAGTTTTAAATTTTAGATTTTTACAGTCTGGACGCAAACGGCAAGCAGGTAAGGCAAAAAAGGCAGGTAAGAGTTAATTACCCTTTAAAATATCGCCGTCTTTTTCTTATTTTAACACAAAAATGTCAGGCAGGTTAAATTAAAAGCTATTGTTAACCTAAACTTTTTGCAACTGACTATATGCTAGTCTGTAACATTTAAATGTCAGACTGGAAAATAACCTAAAACCTAAACCAGGACCCAAATTCAGTGAATCCCTTAATTTATGAAATAGAATCAACAAGCAAATAAACTGCTGATAACAAACGGGCCCAAAAACCAGGGACGGAAGCCGGACCATAAAGATAGCTGTCCAAAACTTCGGACATGTTTTTGCAAATGGCCACCGATATGTAAACCTTGAGATAAAACTTTGTTGGGTCCTTTTCAGTACCGGTCTGTACCCTGGCTTGGATAAACAGATACTGAGCTTAATTAACACGGTAGCGCTTATTGTAGGGAACTGGGTACATTAATACTAAAGGTGCTTTAAAGATAACGTGCTCTAGAAATCTAGGATCAAAAACCAGACCACACCAGACTATAAAGGTTTTTAATTTACTGAAGGAGAAGTTAAGATTACAATTCTTTTTGCATCAAATGTCAAATTAGACGGAGATAGGTCATCTGTTAATTCGAAAAGGCCTAATAAGTACAGACGAACACCCATATGGAGCTTATAACAGTTATTTATTTCTCTAAGCTACCTATATACCTATACCTATATAAGGTATAAAACCAAGATAAAAAAAGCTTTTAAACTAACCAAGGACTACAGACAGGATATGTCTATCAAAGAAAGCAGAAAAGCTCAAATTAAAAGTACCTATTTTTGGAAGCCCCTAGAATAGAACATTTCATTAAATTCATTTTGACAGGAAAGTATTTGCGTGCCAACATTCTTTATTTAATTTAGCACGTGAAAGGAATTTAATGCGTTTTTGTTATTTCTTTTTAGTCGGGTAAGAGTTTTATCGGCTGTTACGTTAGGAAGCTGAGAGGTTTTAAATATCGACAAAAGAGAACATATACGCTTTCGCAAATCTTCGGGTACCAGCTCTTTTTTAATTAACAATTCTGTCTGCGTCAAAAACTGCTGATAAATGTGTCAAGCAAAAGGTTAATTCGATTCATCTGATCAAGAAGGTCAATACTTTCTTCCAAAATAACTTTCACACAAATACAAACAATAGGAAAATAATCAAACAAATTAGATGGACATGTTTGATTGCTCGCTAATGAGGACACAATATTACGTAACATAATATTTGGAGGGTGATATTTATTAGCCGCTTTTGTCTCGTCACACAATAAAAGTAGAAGAGCACAATCGAAATTGACTCGCTCCGTAGTTGATAAGGAATCGGAATCTGCCACAGATTCGGTTATAATTTATAGGTTTTACTTTTAAATAGTCGCATGAAATATGTATAAACTTATGGATATATGTATAGCCATACAAAATCAATTATTAATACTACTAAAGTTAGATATCCTGAGTGACTTATAGAAAAATGTAATTATGTACCTTGTAACATTTTTATCAAATGGCGGATTGCCCGGTATTAGATACTTCAAATAGTATCAGATACATCAGAAACTATTTTCATCTTTATCTATCACCTTTGACATATATCCTTTTGACAGAGACGAATATACTTACCAACGTGTAACCAACTGCCACTTCAGTGTTCGCACTCAAAGTCCGGCTTCTACCGTAGACAAGATAACAATTTATCTTATCAACTATCTCTCATTACTGGCTAATCGCCATCTATCCATATAATAGGTGTATAATAAGCTTCCGATGGGCAATAGTGCTAATCTCATTGATAGAGTGTGACCGTTCAACTGACCAACGATATTGGCGTGAAATTAATTATACGTAATTACAGACGCTTGAAGTGGCTTTGAATGAAATATTGGTTGGTTGGTATAGTTATTTAGATGTAATGTAAGTTAGATTTATATGTTTTACATGGTATGTTGTTTGTAATACAAATTACGGACTTTTTCCTAGACTTTCAAGTTACTTGGGAATCAAAATAGTACCTACCTATGTTGAGATATTTGATGCAACTGGTTGTAAAAACGACCTTTATAGTTATTCATTCAATGTCGTTTTTCTCAGATTATTAACGTCCACATTGTCAGCTATAGATTAATTGGACATTAACTTTAATAATATGAATCTACAAAACTTGCGTCGAAAATCACTAAAATGACATAATATGTGCGACAAAACAACTCACGTATCCTTGTACAAACACTTTGCATCCGAAAACTTGTTAGTAAACAGAAAAGACAGGCAGTGAAGCAATCCCTCTTGTTCAGCATTCAATCGAATTTGAAACTTTAACAAAATATCGGCTTCCAGTACGGATCGCTTTCAAAGGTAAGGATTACGTACAAACTGAAACGTTCCTCTTTTATTTTCGTTTCATTTAAAAGTTTGGACCTGACGGCTTTTGGCTCATCACTCTACTTTTGCAATCTAAACCTACGTTTTGAAACCGACCTGAATATTTTTGCTGAACATTTTCGTTTGCCTTTTGATGTTACTTTGGCTTTTTTGGAAGGAAATTTTTGAAATAGGGACCCATAGCGAGCTTCTATGCCTGCAACTGATGCAAATGACTGCGGGCGATTTTCTCGTTAAACTGGTTAAACTTAAAAATACTCACTCGCAATTATCAAGAAAGTGTAAAGAATCATCATTTACAAAAGGAATAAAGTTTTTTTAAAGTTTGCTTATATATCAGTTTTCTGAGTACCTACTAAATAAATTCAATTCATTACAGCCTCAAACTTCATTAGTAGGTACCTAATATTCAAATCGAATTCAACTCAAACCGATAACAACAGGAATTTCCGATCAAGATATTAAACCGTCGATATCACAGCTCGCCGCTTAAACTTCTCCTAACTGCATTAAACCGGTGCATTCTCGATTCATCCGGATCCAGTGAGCCCGTTATTAGGTCTTTGAAGGGTTTATTCAAGTTATCGGATTACATTTATGGGCTGCAGCTGTCGTCGGCGAAGGCAAACGGTAACCCGATTATTATACGGTCCTGCAACTATCTGATAATTATGCAAAAGCGATTAACTTCGATTTATGATGTGCTTAGTGCATAAAATGAGGCTAGGCCTCATAAAGTCTAGTATAAGCTATGGTACCTAGAGGTGAGAGCTCTAACGCCTACTTATGAATAAGTAGTTAACTATTGATGCTGAAGATCAAAGTGGGTATTCAAGGTAGATACTTGTATTGCCAATAGTAGGTACTTAATATTTGCAGTTGCATATTTATAATAAGAATAAATAATGCATGAGATGAATAATTGCAAAATGACCGTCTACTTCATAAATACGACATCGTATAACGTCTATAAGTATACGTGTCCTCATAAGTCTTGTATTTTACTAATAGTAGTGTACCAGTATACTTAAGTATGTAGGTATTCTTAAGCCCATTTTTCCACCGAAAGAAGTAGCACGAACCGATTACCTACCTTTTTACTAATGTAAGCAGGGTTGCACCACTTAAACAAAGGTAGAGCTTAGTGCAAACTAGCTCTGGAAGAGGTTTTTGAGCTCCGAGCACGTAGCGAGGCTTAAACACTAATCTAAGTGCAACGATTACCTAAGTTGTCTATCTACTTCGAGCGAAATGCCTTAAATGCTGAGAATTTTCGAGAAATTGCGAGGTTAGAGAAGAGAGGTAAGATACAGGTTGAATCACTTACACAAGATGGAATGATTTAATGAGTATCTAATTGTATAACACTTTTGATTTTGTAGCAAAATAAGAATAAAGTTCGAATAATGAAAATCAAATATCTACCTAATTTCAGCTGGATAAAAACTGTATTTTTTTACTGCGAAGCTAGACAAAAGGTAAAAATCTTTCTAAACCTTAACTACAAAGAAATCATAAACAATTCCAGCAAGATAAAATTCTAATAATAAAAACATCAAAGGCACGAAATCGATAACCAATCTCGTATGCTTATCCCGACTATTGAAATAAACTAGGTATTGTAGGAGGTACACAATAGGCAATGTACTCGGTAAATCTTCTCGCGGTGTCAACTGCAAAACGTGCACTGTGCCATACATATACGGTTTTGTGAGTCGACGCTGTTAGTTTGTGAGACGAGTATTTCGTAATATGTTTCCTAAATAACGTAGACTGGTTTATGTTTTACACTTCTGTTGGGGCACGGTACTACATTCGAGTTCTTGTCGTAGTTTTGGTAATAATTTTACACAGAACATAAGATTTTGCAGAATACATAGTGAGTTGCTGTTAGTGGTTGTAACTGTAAAAAGTTGGCTCTCATCTCGTTTAAAATGGCTGTCGTAACCACTCAATTCGAAATTTGAACAGAATTTATTAAAAACTCCCTTTCAGTAACAACAAAATAACACGTTTGCGTAACGCAACGTTTATATGGATACGGATCATTCGGATAATTATGAGTACTTAATTACGCCTATATTAGAGGTTAACGAGGTAACACTAAGGAGTTCCAAGCTAATTGCTTGGTAGCAATTAGCTTGGTTTTTCATGGTAGCCTGGTGGCTACCATGAAACGTAAGTACCTCTTTCAGTAGATTTCTTCTATTTGAAGGCCCGATTAATCACCCGACGGAGTGCGAAACCTTGTCGCACGTTTCGGCGCTAGGCTTATACTTATGCCGCACTTTCTTCAATCCAACTAGATTTGTCTATGAATATATTTCTATCTTTATGTTACTTGTGACGGTATTGGCCTAGTTACGTGGTTAATAGAGCATAAAGGGACTCGCAGATGATTTTGGTAAGACTTGAGTGTGTGTAAGTTTGGTCATATTTAAGTTATTGTTTTAGAAAGCAGTAACCAATTAGGGCAAATCGATTGGCAGGCGATAGTAAGCTAACAACCCTGAGCAATCAAGTTTCAGCGTATCTTAATGTATGTTACTCGTACATATGAATAAAGGCCTCTTGAGTATGAGAATCGATCAAAAATATTGACGTATACAGAATGAGTAGGTAAATCGCTTCCCACATTATCCCAATATACTTAGGTACTATTTCAATTCATCCAACTACCAACTATAACCAACTATCCTATCTCAAAAACTTGACACAAAAAATACAAGTTTAAGCTATCTTTCAGCCTCATCGCTTTACACAAATGATCGTCTTTGTGATTGTCCCTTACGCCCCCATATCCCACAACCTACTGCTGTTGACCTAAAAGCCTGTTTCTCGATACTTCGAGAGCAAATTACTATAGATACCTATAAAGGTAGAGCTGTTTTGATAAAGGCGGATACAGTTAGATTGGGACACGAAAATATTCAGTCTATAACCCGACTGCTGAATTAGTTGTTAGGCGATTTGTCCTCCTTTTACTAGACCTTTTTAAGTACGAAAAACATTTTCTCTTCTTTTACCATCCACTCATTTATTCATTTTTCTTACAAAAAGAAAGAGATAAATATATTTTGGCGGGCCGCGCTCGTCTTAAGCCGATTAAATAATGCTTGGTTGTATTAGTGGTAAATAAATAATAACTTTAGATCAGATGATTGATTAATAAAGCTAAGTAAAAGCGTGTTTTGGTTGTGAGAAGAGAAAAAAGGTTTTGATATAAGGGTTCAGTTTTATACTCAAATATCCGGCCTGATTGACTTATGCGTTCGGGATATTGGCAACCCTATGAATTAATACTAAGTATGTAGGTATGTATGTAACCTGTGTTTCCGAATTTAGCTTCCACCGAAACTTCAAAGTAAAGACAAAGTAGTTTGCAAATTGATTCACTTGACGAAATTGATTTGAGTTTGTTAGAACGGATTTCTGTAAGCTGCGTGAAATGTTTTAATTAGATTTTGATTGGTTATACGAAGGGTAGAAGTAAACATTTAGTTAGGGGTCGTTGGGGACAAATAGGTAGCATTTAGCTGCTGTTTTCACTATACTATGGTCACACGATTTCCCGAGAAAATTGGTAAAATAATCGCGAGTCGGCACCGGGTCCCGCGACTACCATCAGCGCGACTATTTTCCGGTAATACGGCCATGGCAAATATACACTAAACATTGCTTACAGGCACTGGTGACTGTTATTTTCAAATTGGTCGTGTTTTCTCTATTTGGTTGTGTAAGCGGGGTTGTTCTTATTTTGTATTCGTAAAAACTGTGATTTTTTGTAACCTTCATTTTCAAATCACATTTGAATAGGAGACCATCATTGTTGTTGAATAAAAGCAATAAGTAATTTATCAGAGGACAACATTAGGTATAAATGTTTTTAGTATACAATTTCCGAAAAGTTGCTCAAACGTAGTATTATTTACATAAACTACTTAAATACGTTCAAAAACTCCATTCAAACAGAAAAATCGCATTCAAACAAAACCATTTTAGCGACTAGAAAGAACGCTCCAAAGTGTCTTTTGGTGCAAATTGAAACATTTACATACATTCATAAGGGAATGGCTTTGCATCGGAGTACATACGCCATTACGCGCGGGACGTGATCAAAATCCGGGAATAACACACAAACGTGGCGATTCAGTATTCTGAACCACCAACCTCGGGACGGCTGCTGAAATTAATCTCAAAGTAAAGGACTACTTACATAAAAAATATTAAACATTTCGGTAGTTATTGTACCTAAACAACATGTGGCAACATTAATTGGGGATTTAAAAGAGGTATGATTTTAATGGTATTATGTACTATTAAGCTTTTCAATGACGTGCTAATGATATACCCGATAATGAACATTGACGGGATTGATTTTCTCATTTCCATTAAAATTCATTTTGGATTAACTTACACTCAATACTAGTTGCTCTGGAATATTTTTCAAGTACGAAGCAACATCTCATTATCTCAAAAAGATATAAATTATTCCTGTTCAACCGAAGTTCGTTAGTCAAGCCAAAAAGGGAGAAATAATCAGCGAGCCAAACTCAGCCTACTTTATAATTAATGAGTAAATACTGTACTTCTTTCCCGTTCGCCCCAGGCTACCCCTGTCTAATCCCTTACTTCCAACCAGCCGCTTTAAACAAACGACACTGTAATAAACATAAATAACAAAAACAACCTATGAATTACTGAAATTACACAACTTGAATTTTAACGCCAACGAGGGCCGCATTCAGAGACAATTTCAGCTCTTATTTACAACCCTAAACTTCAGTTTTCGAACCCACATTTTCAGATAACGTGTGATAACGAATTATTCCGTCTATCGTAAACAATATGCACCGATCTGCACAATTGATAACCCATTTGAGGATCTACAACACACCAGCAATTTCTACCCAAAATGGACATCGAACAAACAGTGATTTAATGAATGCATTGCTCTGATTAGCCAACAATTCAACTACGGTTATGGCGGTAACGGTGTATAGACATAATATAGATAATAGCGCAGAAGCAATGTATCATGTAAGCGAAACATTTATTAGACCGTGTTGACACATAATAAAGCAAAGTTATGGTTTACTGCCGACATGTTGATGGCAACTCTAGAAGTGACCCTGTATATGTCATCCAAATCGAGTCTGAGGACGCATTACATACAGATATTATTTGGTATAACTTTTCCGACGGGTTTATTTTCCCGTTATGTATCGTCGTCGGCCGCGCGCCTCCACCTGCTCTCATATTTCTTACCAATTACTTAAATTCGAATTCGTTTTGTTCGAAAAGCCAGACGATGGAAATTCTCGCAATAAATTATAAGATAATGCCTCCTCGCAAGGGTTCTGCATAATAATAACGTTAAAGTTATACAAATTAAACAATCTTGTGCTAAATTCTGCTTTGGAAGCGCTGCGAGACAATAAGATGGAGTCGTAGATAGCGCAGCTCCGTAAACGCTCAGAGTAGATCTCTTTTGAATGGAGTCTCAAAGTTCACTTTATTTGGAGGTTTAATTTCTTAATGTTTGTTTCTATGTGCTTATCATCACGAACGACAGTTAGCAATGTAGATAATTTATGCGAAGAGTTTCGTTCGGCGGCCGTTGTCCGGAAAACATAAAAGCTTTTAACGTCATTCCAGTGCGAGCCGCGTAATTCTGCGGCGGTTCAAATGCTATTAAAATGAATTCTAAACGCCGCTGATGCTACGCCATTAAGTAATATTATCATTGAGACGGGCCGTAAAAGTACTTCCGAAGCGATAGAGCTACGAGGGAAAAATAAAATTGTAAAGAGGCGATCCATCAAATCGGTTGAAGAGCTGTAATTTTTTAAGAGATGCTTTTGAAAATGAGTCGATGTCGACAACGACGAAGCAACTGTTCCCTAAAGATTCAGCTGCGTCAATCTGAATAGATTTAGGAGCGGGCGTATTACAGGTCAGATTTGGTTTAATATTTTACCGCGAAGCACTTCCGCAAACGAAATCTCCCAATTTAATTCAGTTCATGAGAGAGCGAATTTCACTTAGCACGTGTCGAGAGCTCCAAAACTATTAATCTTGCAGATGTTTCCGAAACAATTTATTAACCAGACAAAGGAACGTAAACTGTGGGCTTTGTAAATTGGGACGTGGAGATTAGGTGGGTCAACGCAATAATAGGTACCTAATGCTGAAACAAATGATTGAGTGTAGTGGAAACCGCACGAGTGTTGCGGTGATAAAGCCGGTTTGAATATTAGTTGGAGGTATGATGGACAGGGGGTTGGTGCTGTGTGATGTATAGAAGTTTCCTGACACGGGCTGTTTACACAGCTCTTGGCACCGTCCACACCAAACAAGTTCAATAACCAGCGCGATATTTCCGCGAGTCATGTGTTGGCAATTAAAGTTCGTAGGAACTTTAGCTCGTTGAAACCCCGCTTTGTAAGCCCAAACGCTGTCATGGAAACAGCCGCATAATAGTTAAGTAAAGTTAGGTTTATCATCCAGCTAGTTAATGACTGTAAAAGGTTGCTAAATACAGTTTTGGCTTCAGCCGTGAATTATAGAAATCGTCGGGGAAAGTTCTTGATGAAAGTACATTAAAGTTCAAAACGGCGTAATGGAAAACGATGAGGTTACTTACCTAACTACTATCATAATTATACTGTCTGAACTACGTGTAGTTTAGTTATGTATAAACATAACTAACTACTTATTTAAACATAACTAAAATATCTACTATCTTAATAAAAATAAATAAAAATAAACAGAAACAAAAACAATTAGTGCAAAATAGTGTCGATTCGAGTCGATAGAGCATTAACAACGCTATTATCTTTTCTATCGGTATAATCATCTTTTAGAAGTTAATCAAACGGTCAATCTTCCAGCTCATAGCCTCAGAATTAGAGCACTTTGTATCACAAAGAAATCGCAAAGAAATTTTCAGAGGGGAGACAGGCGCTTTACAAAATAAAAGTGAAACGAATGGCTCGTTAAGTTAATTATCCCTTTCGGCTGTGCTTTGATTCGGCTTCGACAAACATTTGGTACTTTATACAGGGTGTTTTTAACCACCCCATGGAAATTCACGGCGGCGCTGATAATCTGCTGACAATCTGGCCATGTATTTACATTTACAGCTTTAACCGAGTAAAGTTGATGAAAAAACGAAAACAGGAATTTGTATATATAAAACAGGAATTTGTATATCTATACAATGCTCTCGTAATTATTTAATATAATTCATCATCTAATAATAAGAATATGCTGAATTACTTTTGGTAACTTTCCGTCAAAAAAAAAGTAATGCCTGTTTCTTCCATCACTTACATACAGATAACCTCTCACAGTCTAAAACGTCAAGTTTTATGAAATAGACTTAATTCTATCTGTCGTCAGTCTGAAAATGAAAATGAAAAGTGTTTTATTCAAAAATAGGCAAAATTCATTACACTTTTTTGATGTCACTTTTTTAATCTAAAACTACTGCCGGTTCACTACCTGTATAGCCGAGAGGAAGAAGACGGCAAGAAACCTTCGGCACAGGGCCCTACGTTATGTGCAATATATCTTTTTTTTAAATCGAGACTCTTATATACAATTACATGTTGACTTAACTGTAAGTCTGTAAGTAGTCTGTAAGTGGTAAAACATTTGCAGGTTATCAATCAGCCTGTATACAGACTAGAGATTTGTTTTAACTGGCATTTTTGTTTTGTAAGCTCAATCTAATGGTCCGAGGCTTCGGGCGGTGTTTGTACAACGGACACGACTAAAAAGTAAAACCCGGCGAATTGGGAACGTACTCAAATCTGAAAAAGTTTCGGATTTGATCCTCTTTGCTCAGTTTTTAAGGCAAATATAAATGTGTTTGGGTTTATTGTGTTAAAATGTTGAGAATTTTATAATGTTGGTACATCTATAGATTTATTTAGGGGACGCGTTGGAAGATATATTTTTTCTGTAAATATTCAATTCTATGTTTGTATTATTTATTTTAATAAAGTTTACTTCTCTTAGCATAAAAAACATTACCCTTCCTTTTGGCTTTGTCGTAGTCGGGTAAAAAAGGTAAGTATACTTATTTCTACGATGTTGGTGCCTGGAAGATGTTGCTATACAGGTGCTAGCAATACAGCTGCTTATTGCTATTAGCTTAGTAAAAAATAGTGTCTTAGGTAAGATTTAAGTTTTTGATACGTTATTCATGCAATTAATAAAATTCTAACAAGATGGGCATTAAACAAAAATGAATAAAAAAATATATGTTTGTTCAATGAATAACGAAAAATAGTAGATAATTACCTACGTGGGAACTATCAAGCTTGCTGCAGCTACACTTTAATTAGACTAAATTAATCCATAACGTTATTAATTACGCGATCATGAAAGGCAAACCTCGTTACAAACAGTAACATGGATGTAAAGAGGTGCATTATACAGGATCCCGCTCTAGGCTTGTCTGTGGTTTTAATTATCGGAGTGCAAAGCCGAGCAGCCTATATAAAGTACAACATTGTCATCTAGGTCACACGAGCCAGCCTCCAATATATTAAATACCTGCATAATATATGGCTCTTGCGAGAGTTCGGTAACCTGGTCCGCAATTCTGATTACAATAACACGTAGCTCGATCTAATCGGGGACTTATTAAAGAAAGACACAGGGCATGTTCCACCATCTAAAGATAAAATTTATCTTTAATGCTATCTACACACCAAAGCCACTGGCAAGCCGCCGGGCTAGGCCGGTGGTTTTACGTCATACTAATGGCAGCTGTCAAAAAAGCCGTTGGCTTCGGTGTGTAGACCATTACATATTTTATACCTGTCTCTGTCTAAAACGTCATGTTTTATGAAATAGACATAGGTTTATCTGTCAGTTAAATTTTATCTATATGTGGTGATATGGACACTAAGTCAAGTACCCAAAACCGACGTGCATATATGAGGCGACTGATGAATGTGAATGAAGCAAAAGAAGTGTGTTTGGATCGTTGCAAGTGGAGGGAAGCGGTCTCTGCCTACCCCGATGGGAGAGAGGCGTGACAGATATAATACCTGTCGGAGATTACGTTCATAAAGGCTATTTTGGAACCATTTGCAAACTCTTTACTGCTAAAATGCAAGAGCTGGCATGTTTCGGACTGGTTGTCACTTTGGGCTTTCATATTTGAAGAGGCTGTCATGTGTGATGGATTATTGATTTGAAGAGATATCGGAAGACATCACGTACACCTTGTTATTTTATAACGTGATTGCAAACTACACAATAAAGCCAGTTTGTTCGTTACACGCCCACTGTCTTATTTTAACTAAAAGCTTAAACGCCACTTCTGATGACTCGTCTCGTCGACATACCTATGTATAATCGCATTCATAATTTAAACCAGTTTTGCGTCGAGTATACTGATTATTAAGTTATGGCACCTGCAGTGTACCTAAGACCCAGAACACACGGTGAAACGCAACTGCAACGCAACTGAAACTTTTGAAACTAAAAAACAACTGAAACACACACGACGCAACTAGTTTGAAACGTTTCGTTTCAGTTGCGTCGTATGTGGTTGTCTAAAGAAGTCTACAGCAGAAACTTCGATGCAACTCAAAAGTTTCAGTTGCGTTTCACCGTGTGTTCTGGGCCTATGGGATTAGAATTGGGGAGTTGCATCGCGCTAGCGTACTTTACTACTTGCATTATTAATCTCTACTCCGTCATGAGATAAACTTCTAGTGTATTAGCAACTTCGAAGATTATGGCTTATTTGGGAGTTTTTTGGAGAGCTTATATTCGGTATTCGTCGAGTTTGATAAGTATGATGTTAATTTCTCGAAAAATTACATTTATGTTAATTTCTCTGAATACGTATAGCCAGTAGCAAGTCTTCGAATTGAATGTAGTGAACTTAAATTAGAAAAAAATATTACTTAACCAAATAATTGATGTCTGGGAAAAATTGAAATCGTTTTGTTTCTAGTCCCTTTCTTTGATATGCTGAACTTATATTACTTATATCGTAGTTTTTATGAAAGATTTCAACATGAACTAGTTGATAGGTACTTCCATAAGTACGTACTTTAAAAACAATTTTATCTATAAATATATCTAAGTAGTTGTCTCGAAAATAATACTTATTTATTTCTTTTTCGCTTCTTACTTATTGATACTGATCTAAGAGATATTTTTATGCCTAAGCTAAAATCAATAACTTCGTTTTAGCCTTTTTAACAGTCACGCGGGCTCTATCGAAAGAAAATTAAAGCGAAGCTGTATTAAGTGCATATAATGTGTTTGGTTATGGTGTAAATAGCTGCATAAAATGTTCAATCACTAAAGCCTCCATTTAAAAAAGGAATCTTATACACGACTAGTGAAAACGATCTCTAAGACAGAAGTCTATATTCAAACTATAAAGATCATGATAAGTCGTTGGCAGTTCATTTTAAATGGTCGCTCCTAGCTTTCTCAACAGCTGAGACCAGTGTACTAGACACTTTATCACTCTACTTCCAATTAAAATATCTTTCCTTTAGTAATTGGATGGAAACTATTCCCTGCGGAGATCTAGAACTTTCTTAGATTATAAAAGTCTTGGCCAGAAAAACTTGGGCGGTGTTATGCTCTGGATAAAATTCCTAGAACAAGTTATTTTATGTAGATTTCGTAGTTATAGCTAAAAGAATAAAATATCAAAGGCTACACCCATGCTACACCAACTACTTATGCGTATGTTGTTTATTGTATGCAATTTACACAGTTACAATGAGGTTAGGTTTTGCATTTAACTACCTACGTTTCGTCTGGAAATACCGGAGAAGGTACAATTGCAATACTCGTAGTAAACTTTTTACTATAATTGCGATTATTTACCGATATGAGCCTTGGTGCTCGTGCCCCTCGGTGGGGACATATATGGGCTAACAACAATTTACCGATTTGCAAATACATTTACACTAATACTACTTCGCTCAGATAAACTATAAATTCAAACATAGGAATAAAAAATGTTACCGACTTATTTAAAATTCAAATCTTAACGTACACACCATTTAGTTTTTTTTATTTTCTACCTAACTGGTACCTAGGTATGTTCTCCTAACCAGACTTACTTAAACCAACAAAGATTTTACCAAGAAATTATCCAGGAATTCGATAAAATACTCCGCTCCAAGAAAATGAAATGGAAGTGGAATGGATCGTGAAAAACTTGTAACTGTGGGTTGAACCGGAGCAGAGCTGGAATCAGTATGGGACCCTGGGGTATTACCTATTGCCGATTGCTACAATAAACTGTTCGTACACGGAGAAGGCAAATGGTAATATTGGTACCTAGATTGTGGTAGTCAATAATTGATCGGCTGCGAACTAAACTAATGGCACATAGTACTAAATAGTTACTAACGTAACTAAAGGCAATTTTGGGATGTAGTAGCGGTTAAATCTTAGTTTTCGTTAATTAATTAGAAGAAGAATCTGCATTCGAATTTGAAATGTTTAAATCTGAAAAACAGTTCATTTTAATTAATTATCCCTATTTAAGAATGTAAATTGTTCGTTGAGTGAGCTGATGCGATAAGCGTAAGCGTCTAAGAGAAATGTTTAGCTTATTTAATCAGTATTTTAACCGAGTAAATGTATATAATTCGTACCTAAAGTTGATAAAACTCCTACCTTAGTACCTATTAGAAACATTTAATACACACGTAATAATTTCATTAAACAAATGCAAAAGCTTACAAAATCTCGAATCCACCCCTGTCAAATACAATAATAAGAAAGCAGGCCCAAGGAATAATGGCTTATTCAAATTTAACGTCGGAAAAACCGCAGTTTGGAAAACGATCGGGCCGCACACCTGCGTCCGAACCTTTAAAACGTTACTGGCGGGTTTATTTATCAGATTTACTGTTTACATATTGGTTCTCAAGATATTGCGACTGTTTTACTAATTACATTTACATTTTTTTTTCTTGCTTTTTTTTTCTTTTTTTTATTGTTTAATTTTTTTTTTTATTTATGCACTTGCATAGTTAAGTGGGTAATACAAAGATAAAACCTAATAGGCAAATAAATCTACTTACCAATGTAAGTTTCATGTTTTGCCTGGTTTGCATAAACGTGCATGCATTTAATGTGTAGGTATTGAAGATGTAAGGTGTCAAATATGTTTTCTTATCTATAGTTGAGTTAATAGGACGAAATGATTCCAGTATTTGTCCTGTTTCGCAGACACACTGGCAATCACAGGTTTCTAGGACAAGGAGAGGCTTTTTGTATCAGGCATCATAGAGCGAGAGATAGAAGTGTCTTCACTTTTCTAAGAAGAGTATGACGGAATACATACTAGGCACAATTTAATCAAGAAGAAAAAAAAAAAGAAAAAAAAAAGAAGCCAAATCAGACGAGACTGTTTGAGAATCTACGGTAGAATAAGTTAGCCTTCAAGATATGACGTACGTTATTCAAATCCACTTATAAATAAATAAATTTACCTAGACCTACTTTATCTCGCAAAATCCTTCTTTACTAAAGTTTTTGTTTGATGGAACACATTTAGGTTATATCTTAAGTTAGGATTTTTTTGTTCAAAACAAAAATAATCGTCTAAATAGGTACCTAAATGTCGAAGAATCACACGTTCAAAACTTCTCAAAATTGCGTCAACCGCCATTAAAGATTCATTTATGATGATACCCTTAGAACAGTTTGAATAAGGTTGTACCTTGATACTAATTACCGTAGCAGAACAGATGCCAGAAGCCGTGTTCCACTACTCGGCATAGGCCTTCCAGCAGTGGACACGGCTTTTGACACATTAGAAAGGTCTTATCAGTACTAACGCGCGCGCTCCAGTTTTTTATTGAATGAATCGAGCTCGGCTCACCATTTCCCAGTATCCACATATTAATTAAGTCAAGTTTAAACTTTCTATTTAAAACGTTAAAAATAAATTTTACAACGCAAAATTAAACCATAAAATGTTGAAGTACCGCAATTAAATTTAGATAAAACATAAAACAAACAGCTAGTCTGTTTCATCCTTCAAATTACGTACGGAGATGTGTCGCGTTGAGAATTTTAATAGGTTTCGAATATACGAGAAGTATGGCGGTACTGACCTAGGTATACTGTAGATACCTAGTGCCTACATTACGTGCTGGGTTAGGTACGTAATATTAAAATATCTTTTTTATAATCATATTGAATTATTAAAGTACCTATACCATTAAGTTTATTACATATTATACACGAGTAATTAACTTACCTTCTAAGAAAAAAATATTGAGTTCTGTGATTCTGTGGTTTTTTTTACCTAGAATACCTATAAATAGCTACCTACCTACACCTGCATAGAATGTAATAAAAAAAGTTTATCAAAACATTTTTATCACAAAGGAATAAAGCATAGATCAAAACAAAATCATAAATAAGTAGATCAAACACTCCCAAAAATTCCAAACCATTAAATTTCCCATAAAATTGCTGGATATTTGAGTGATAATGAATGGAGCCACCCTAATGCTTCATGTCATTAAGGATCAATTAATCAAAGAAGAAATGAAAGTCTAAGAGTTGTGATAAACATCATTTGCAATCAATAATAAAATTATTTTCATGCTTTTTGAAAGCTTTTATATAATTTGTATATCTATAAATTACAATTTGGAAATGCTTTCTTTATGTACTTAATTCCCGGGACAATAAGGGGACAGCACATCAGAATTTTGGATAACATACTAGCAGTTGTTGTAAGAGCCATTAGAGCTAGTTTCTACATTATTCCTACAGCTAAATATTCATTGTTAAAGTTAAGAAAAAGATGGCACATGGTTAAATTCATAAATAGCTTTTAGAAGGTACCTACTACCTACCTAACAGAATTTTCTGAAACTAGGACCAAGTTAAATCAGCTTAGAATAGCGTGCAACCAGTAATGATGATTCTTAGCTACTGTTAATAATAAGTCACACACAATTAAATATAATTGAGAATATTTAATAAAGGTTCATGCAATACTAATTTTAATTACAAGAGAATAATAGAACAACAAGAAATAAATCATTCAATTTATTTTTTCATGCAAGTAATCAATAGGGAGGGTCTAAGGAGATGTGATCAAGGAGGTGGCATGCAGGTTTTGTCATTCATACACAGGCCTGTAAAAATAAATGAATAATAAGGCAAATTAATATAAAAATGTCTATGTGGTAAATTAAACTTACTATGATATTATAAGATGTTTATTTTATCAATTTCTGAATTATACGAATCTTCCCTCCCTTATAGGATAGCAAAGACTTTTTAGAGCTATAAGATATTCTGCGGATTGTTTTTTAAGATGGGATGTGAACTACATACTATATTGTTTTATTCTAAAATGTATGGCAGCATAGTTCATAATGGGAATGAAACAAAACTTTTGTTCTATACTTTGTAGGTGTCAGTTTTATAATAGGTATCATATAACAAAATGAGCCATAGGTACAGGTGCGCTATCAAAATTATGATTAATAATGGCAATGACGATGTGTTGGTATGGTATATAAGGCAGTTTAAAATATATTAAATGAACTTTTCAAAGTAAATTACAAAGGATATTTCATAAAACATCGTTCTAAATAAAGTGCGTAATGCGTGCCAAAAAGAGGACAACCATTCGAGAAAGTTGCGCATAAAACCTGCATTATAAATGGGTCACATCGTTTATATTACTTTAAAATGTTGCTCATACATATCTCTATTATTTTTAATAACACCTAATAGCAAATGAGCTACAAAAACGTTGATTTTATAATATCGATCCGCTGTGTAACTGCTGTAGAAAGTATGGTAAATCAAACTCACCTTACGACAGGAAGCTGGTAAATTGTGAAGATTTACTCGCCACCAAATACGTAACAATTAATTAACACTTGCTAACACTTAACGCACTTAAAATGTGTCTATAATTTCTCTTTTGTTTATACAAAAAACAAGAGAGAACGAGTCGCGAAACAAGGCGAAAGAAAACATCTACGAGGGAGCCACTGTGCAAAAAATGACGTTTGTAGTTTTTAAAAATATAGCAAGGACCTGCAGGGCTAGCACGCTAAGGCGCGACAGGCGCGAGAAGCTGTCAAAACGCGACACAGAGGCTTATTTGACACATCGTCGCGGGGACCCTAACACGATCCCGCGCGACCGATAAACTCTCGCGCGACCATATGTCAAATGTCGAGATAAAATCTCAATTTGACAGTTTCTCGCTTTTGGCTAGCACGGTATGTTTAAAAGCGACTCACGTTGTCGCTTTGTGACATTTAGACGCGAGATATTGTCGACCACCCTTGGAGAGCGCGAGTTGACCGCGACATAATCACCACGACGCAATTAAGCCCAAAAAATGGCATTATTTCTAATGGTTAATGAAGAAACCCAAGAGCGGAAGCTGCAGAGGCGTACCATAAGGGATTGCGCCGACCCCTTTCTTTTACCCGATGCGGAATTTCAAAAAAACTACCGGTAAATATTGTTGTACTACATCAAGATGTTTAGATCCGTTCCGTTATCTTAGGAGTAGTACCTATGTATCTAACTAGTAATATGTTTCATTTTACAGCATTAATAAAGATATGGCATTCTATTTAATTGAAAATCTTAAGGAGGATTTGTCTCCCCACAGGAATGATGGATTGCCAGTTTATATTAAGGTATGTTCTTTACATTAAACTGAATAAGTAGGTACATGTGCTTATAGGTACTATAAAACAAATGGCTAAGTAGTATATTATAGGTACTTGGTTAATAAATAATTAAGGGCTAACAATTTTAATTTATTATTGTTTCAGGTATTAACTGCCGTTAATTATTTGGCCTCTGGGGCCTATCAAAGGAAGGTGGGTCAAGACCATAATTTGGCAATCGCCCAAACCACTGTCAGCAAGTATTTGACGCAAGTTGTGGATGCCGTTAATGGAAGGTTAGTTTAGTATGAAAATGTCTCATGACAAGTTATACATAATAGGTAGGTATATTAAGTAGGTATACAAAGTTCATAACCTATGTATAATTTTCCTTACAGACTAAAATAGAGAGGCCGAGTCCACGATCAATTTATATTTAGACATTCGGTGGTGAGGGAAGAGTTGGTGCGACTGCAAAAAAATTACATTGGGGAATATTTTCTTCTGGGTATGTACCATTTAGAATATAATAAAACATTTTTATTTATATCTTGTTTATTAAAGATATATCAATTATGTTATGTAAAAGCAAATCAGTCTCCTCCTTACATACTATTACTAAACAACATTTTACAAACAAAACAAGTCATGGATAACATCTTTTAAAATAACTTATTTCAGGTGATTCTGGCTATGCATTAGCTCCATGGCTGATGACGCCTATTCTCCACGCTGCAGAAGGATCCCCAGAAGATAAATATACTTAATGGCATTGCCAAATGCGAAATGTTGTGGAGCGCACCAACGGGCATATAAAAGGGCCATTTCGATGTCTGGGCATTGATCAGAATCTTCATTATGCTCCTGCAAAAGCAGCCAACATTATGTACTGCACATGCACTATATATAGCATTTCAGGTCAGTAATTAAATGCCTTAAATTAAAATTTTAAAATATACCTACATTGATAAATACATTGTTATATCCATATCGTCTTTAGCAAGGTACATAATTTTCATTCTTTTTGCATTTATTTCAGAGTCCCCATAGAGAGTCCCAGTACAGATGAGCGTGTGGACCCAGAAGATGATAACTTGGAAGAGCAAGAGACTCGGACCATAACATTTCATTGCTTTCTGCCATAGTTTGCTGTAACAACTGCAAATAAAAAAACAACAACAATTATAAACCGCTAAAATAAATATTTGATTGATACACTCTTTTATAAACTACTCAAATAAATATTTGATTGATAAGTACCTCTAATATTTCATTGGTACGCTCTTGTTGTGCAATAAACTATTCTGCGTGACTACGGTCAGCCCTCCTAGCATGCCTCACACGCTGGGGAAGTGACGAGGGCCTGGGAGTGCGCTGGCCAGCATCAGTGTGTGGCTGACCAGCGCTGGTTCCCGGCTGTGGCTCTCCTCTATCTCCACGTACGCTGAAAACGCAAACACAATAAATAGCGTGTAATTTTAAAAGGTAATGTTTTTTTACATAGGTAACGTTTTAGATATGTGGTCATTTACTTACACTTTCCTCTTAATTGAGACTTCCATCATAAAATTCAGTTAAATTTCCAAATTAGATTTTTTGAATATAACAAAGTAACCTCCCTCTACAACAAGAATGTCAAGAATTCTAATTTTTAGTATTGTACTATTAAGATGTAAGAAAGAGATAGCACTATCTGACTTTGCTTATTATTCCTGCGTTTTGAAATTTAACTTGATGCAACAAACGTACGAAGTAAGCACACTGAACGAATGAACTAGTGCTGTATCTATCGACCAATTATCGACTCGTTGATTTTGTTGGTAGAAATTTTGGTAGAATTAATTTTTCTATCTATTGGCAACATCGTTTTGTCGCCGCGCGAATCTGGGTTTCAAGGTGTCAAATTATCTCGATTTGGATTACCGTGCTAAGCAAAGCGACATAAAGCGCGATTTTCTCGAGCTTCTCGCGTCGCGTCGCGTCGCTCGCTTTATTTAGCGTGCTAGCCCTGCAGATGTATCATTCAACCTATCAAATGTGACATAAGCATGCTAGTGTTGCCATTATTAAAGTTACTATCCAATATTGGTAGTTTTTAAATAGATTGGAAATAATAAAATTTATATTTTTGTTGTTTTTTAGTTTATCAAAAGAATTGCATTTTATTAAAACTAATTGTTAAAAAATTAGAAATCATTTTAATAATATATTTAAAAAAATATGCTGTGTTTTTAAAAATTCTTTTGACTTTCTTTACATTTTTATATTATAAATTACTTTTAATTTAGATTCAAATGTTACATCACAACATTTAAATCTCTTAAAGCAAATACGTAATATACATTCATATTTTTCACTGATACAGTCTAATAAATATAAATGTTTCAAAATAAACATTCTGAATTACAAAAAACATAAATCAAAGTCTATAGCTGTACAACTAGAGACTAGAATTCTGATTTTTCGTGTTGATGGCATAAATTGAAGCTTTCCTTACTACTTAATGTAATAAAAATTAATTGAGCTTTTCAAAGGCACAAAATTGGTCTTTATATGAATTCACTATTTTATGCAAAGTCCACTCCGGTATCGAGTAAATCCCTGATGAGCACAGTCGCCTTCCGCGGCAGCACTCGCAGTAGGTGACCGAGGTACAACAGGTGCTTGGGTACTGAAGCTTGGGCATAGTTACGTCTTACACTTTCTAAGATTGATTTAGCGGCTGCACTTGGTGTTATTGTGCCAAAGTAGCTTGGTATCCTGAAATGAAAACACAAAATTATTAATAACACATAATAAAAAATATAAATAGTAAAAGAAAATAAACGTTCACAACTAAGACTAGTAGATATGTAATGTCCATCTGATTTTTTACCCTTTTTTTTAATTCACTAAGTTGAAAATTGTAAACTTACTTTAATCTAAGTTCAGACTTTTCATCAACAATAAACGGGTATACATGTGTAAGTGTGACATGTACACCATGAACTTTTTTAATCCTCAGATCTTCCATCAAAGACTCAGCTAAGCCTTGAACAGCAAACTGAGCTACACTGAGAGGCATTTGATCTTTAATATAACTTAGACCAGCGACAGATGTCAATGCGACTATATGACCACGATTCTTTTCTTGCATGGCTGGTAAAAACTGGTCTATTAACTGGAAAGAAAAGAAAATAAACAGTCTGTATTAAGTGGTCAATTTCTCAAAGAAACAATGGATTAAAAAAACATTATTAGCATAAAACATACCCAAAAGAATGATATTAAAGTAAGGTCGATTGTAACATGAATATCTTGTGGAGGTTGTATCAGCAAAGACCTTGGACTTGGTGTTCCACAACAATAAAACAACATGCTAGCGAAACCAATGTCATTTTTCACTTGAACTGCTAAGTTTTCCACATTGTCCTTTCTTGTTACATCACAAATATATCCAATAGCAGAACCTCCATTATCTTTGATCATTTGCACAGTTAAATCATTATTGTTTTGATTTTTATCCACACATAAAACTATGGCACCAAGATCAGCCATTTGTATAGCTATTTGACGTCCTACCCCTCTACCGGAACCGATAACCTGGAAAAAAAGAAAATTTTGACTGAATCCTGGTTTTACATAAATCTAGAAAATAAAACAGGATAAAGATCTTACCAAAGCAGTCTCTAATCTAACAGACTTTAGTGGCGGTGGTTTAATAACTTCAAATACAGCTTGCAGTACTGCACAAACTGTATTCATCATCACCCACATGATATCGACCATTAGAATGCACAAAGAATATATCCTGAGCAGCATTTTAAGTGGAAACAATAAATTCATAAGCGTCGAAAAAAGTTTATCCAAAAACCGAGATTCCTGGAACAGAAAACATTATGTATTTTTTAAAGTTGCAAACTAAGTTGTAAAAATTAAATAATAATACAATAAATATGTATGTTAGTATCTTTATAAGAAGCATTAATTTCCATTGTGTTTTTTATGTGTGCTATGAAATAAGCACACTTATTATGCATTCAATTATAACCATTAATTACCATATAATAAAAATTGAAAAGATTATAGGCAAATTAGTAGGTATGTATATTAAATGCTTACCATTATTGATAATAATAATTTATTGTTATTTTGGGAATTAAAATACCTGAAAATAAAAAACAGAAATAAAAAATAAAAAAGTAGCTTACTCGTAAATTATAAATAGAATATAAATAATTTTAATAAGAACTAAAATAAAAAAAATCACTGCTTAAATCACATTAACTGCAATAAACAATAACAAGCTACACCACTCGTTTCATGAAGAAAAGCCTTCAAATATTATAGCTACATTATCAATATCTACAAAGCGGATGAATATTTATATGAATAGGAAAATGTTACCCTAAAATATTATTTTGGTGACCGATGCCCCGACGTATCATTGCTATCAAATACACGACACGATATTCATTGATAAAGCGAAGCCGGATACTAGCATATAACTAAGCAAGATCAGTGCAGATTACAAAATAAAATAGGTACTTACACCTCATAAAATTATAGTCCTTTTATCTAATAGTAAGCTTGATATTAAACGATAATGCATTTTTTAATTTCCATGATTAATTTGAAGGATGAATAACGATAACTCTAAACATCTTATTCCAATCAACAAAACTTAACGAATCTGTGATAACGAAAGCGGTGAAATGACAGCACTGTGAGCAAACTGTGAGTGAATATTATGTGGAAAAACAAAAAAATGTGGTAGTTTTAGATTACTTATAG
Source organism: Anarsia innoxiella (assembly GCA_947563765.1). NCBI lineage: Eukaryota > Metazoa > Arthropoda > Insecta > Lepidoptera > Gelechiidae > Anarsia > Anarsia innoxiella. The sequence goes on along the minus strand of OX387393.1, from coordinate 10,368,906 downwards.
TAACGACGATTGCTCCAAAGTTGAAATAAGATTAAATTAAAAAATAGTACATAAATGAATAAATTATAAATTAAATTCATAGTTGTTTGCTATGTTGTTAAAAAAATAAAGATAAGAAAGTAAAAGGAAACGGACGAGAAATAATGTCTCATTTTGAGTAGAATTTGGAAACCTGCTTATAGCAACACAAAAAACAGCTGATGTCTGTCAAAGTCAAATAAATTTACGTCATCATCGCAGCTTGGGGGTGTGTTTTGCATTAAGTTTTGTAAATGTTATAAATTAAAATTACTTGCTAGAATGTGTTTCTAAATTAGAATAAATTCCTTAATGTTCGTTTAACAATGGCGTTTGTGTACCAAGGGGATGCGGATCTTGAAGCGAAGGCTAAGAAAGGTAACATTTTGCGTCTTAATCATATCCATTGTTTTTATTTCTATTATTATTCGCAAATCTGTGCTTCTCATCTCGTTACTATCACCTTATTTTTCTCTATTTTCACCTAAATCACTTGATATTTTCCAGCTGCGGAACGTATATCGGAAAACATGCACATAGTTGCAAATGAACCCTCCTTGGCCCTATATCGTCTTCAGGAACACGTTAGAAAAGCCCTTCCGCCTATGGTAGAGAGGAGAGTTGAAGTCACAAAGCTGCAGCACGAGTTGCAAGGACGGTGTTATGATGTTGAATATGCTTTGAGGTAAGGTCAACGAACTTTAATTAGATAGCTACGGAAATAGGTCAAACTTTATTGTGTCTAGTCGTTAATTATGAATTGGAGCATATTATTTCAACCTTTGTTTAGATTTGTGAATATTTTATTATTTTTATAGATTTTTAAAGGATACAAGCAATCACAAACATAATTTGATGAACACTTTAATTTACCTCCATATTAATCCACAAAACTAGATATTTTTGATACAATAAACATTTAATTCTATCATGACTGTAATCTGTTAAGTATGTTTAATCAATTAAAATATAAAAAATCTTTTTTCAATTCCAGTGCAGTAAAATCAATGGACGACGCCGCGACAAGCTTCAAAAACATTCAAGAAATGCTCAAACAATCTATATTTTTAAAACAACAGTTAAAATATGAAGAGTCTCGACGAAATAAAAAAGATTCTAATTCAGTTTACAAAAGACTCTCTGCCCACATTGTTTTGGACCTACCTGATTTGTCAGAGTTTGCTATGGTGAGGGAGACAACAAATAGGATTGAGAATATGATGGCACATGCTCGAGGGTCTACTGCTGAGTTGCAAAGGTCACATACTACTTTGCATTAGGGTAATATTATTCGTATAATACAGGCTGTCCTCGTATGTATGCATTTATAGCCATATCTTGGGAGCATCCAAAACCTAATTGGTATAGTAAAAATATAGAACTCTGAAAATGTTCTCATGTAACAATTTTCAAAGTTCTATATCTCCGAAAGTATATCACCTTCGACACTTGTCCAAAATACTATTGTTTAACAATATGTATATCTATTGATTGATGTTAGTTTCATCAGTGGCCGCCAACTTTTTTTTTCTCCATAATAGCTCGAATAGGGGATGTATAGTGTAATTGATACCGAAAATTTTACTATACCAGGCTCAATACAAATATGTTCGATGTCATTTACGCAATTTTCTAAAATAATATAGCCTATGTTATTCTGATGTGCAAACCACAATGTTGTAAAGTATTATTTAAGTCTGTTCAGTGGTTTTTGCATGAAAGAGCCATTGACATTTGTATTATTTGTGGGAGGATTAGTCGGATGTATGAGGAACGCCTGTGCCCTAGTCGTCTATAAAATTGATCTCAAATATTTTAAAAAAAATCGGTTGTCTGTAAAGTCGGTTTACTGACGATAGTTGAACGTGACAACGTCATTAATGCTGCCGAACGCGGCCGATTTTCTGACCTCTTTGTCGCCCGATCCGCGCTCTCGCTTGCACTTCAAGCCTTAAATGGAACGCCTCAGAGCGAGGTAACGCCGCATGAGTCATGTTTTTTCGTGCGTGCAGCCGGCTCCATCGAATTATAAGACGTTGTCACGTCAAAATAAGTGTATGGTTTGAACTTAAGACCCTTTGCAAGTAGGGTAGCCTAATCTGCCAGGTAAAATGTTACTTAAAGCCCCATTTACAGATAAAATTTATCTGTCAGATATCTTATACCTGTCAGGGACTAAAGCACGATGTTTTATGAAATAGACATAGGTTTATCTGTCAGTTAAATTTTATCTGTAAGTGTTGAAATAGGCACTTAGCTCTCTTATGTCCAACTGGTATTAAGTCTCATCTTAATTAAGCTTCTTTCTGTATAAACTAACAATGTCACTGCAAATAATTTGTGGCTGTATTTTTGAATTGGCTATTTTTGGTGTAAGCAAAGTGTGTAAGGTCAGAGACATAGCACACAGCGTTTTCTAAACCGTTTCAGAAACGCGCGTTTTCGGCGCGATAGACGCTGATTGTTGCGTTTTCATTGACGATACACGCGCGGTTGAATCGCTTAGGTACCCCACTAGTAATTCGCTTCAGTTTATATTTTCATGTTTAGCTTGCGTTTCATCTTTCAGTTCGTTTTGCGCTGTGCCCTATTACTTCACGTTTTGAGGCGAGCGCTATTGTAGGCGCTATGGTTTTTTGGGCATGCTTCAAATGAAAACGGAAGATGAACGTAAAAGCGCACTGGTGGGGACATACCTATATGCGCGTAGTCTGTACGTCTTCCACGCCTTTAAAAAACGCCGTGTGCTATGGCTCTACATTATAAAGTTGTATCACATTTAACCATTTTATTATTGGTTGTGTGATCTGCTTTAAATTTCTATTCGGTGATTGTTTGCTAACTAAAACTTGGCTTTGTTTTGTCTGCTTTAACAAATTAATATTAATTATGGAAATTCAATTGCCATATCTATGCAATATTTCTAGAATCTTTTACTTCTAATTTGAATATTGTTTTCATAAATTAAATTAATATTGTTAAAGATTAAAGGCAACTGGGTAAAAAGGACCAAAGTCTACTGGGTATTGTCAAATAAACTCTATGCATAGTATTTTAGAGTCAACTTTATTTAATTTTAAGAAACGTCTTTCAATATTTCAAAATATTTCTGACATAATCATGAGACTTTGGCCACGGCTTTGGTACGAATCATTATACTAACACCTGGCAACACCAAAATACCGTTACAGTATTTAAAAAGCTAATTAACACTAGATGTTAAGCACTTTCATTAATTTTCTAATCAAAATAAACATGTATCATTTCAATTAACCTTTTATTCAACAGAGCACTTAATTAACATTTTTGTAACATAACTAACTTATTAACTTATGCATCTTGGGGGAAACTAACTTAAATGTATCTTACTACTTAAAAAAAACATAAATACTTAATTTCAAACTAATCTGAGCTTGATAAGTTTGCTTTGGCCAACTTTTGTTCCGACAAACTTTTGCTTGTTAAACTAACTTATAATAGATATCTGTTTTGCTGCTTCCTGTTAATGTCTTTTGGGACTCATGTTTTCGGAACTTAGAGGGGCCAAATTGATCATACAGACATAGAAAACAAAAAATGTCTCTCCTGTTCCCAAAAGGTGAGCACACTGGAGCTAATTTCTCAAATTAATGCATATCCGCATAATCTGTGCCCGATGTAGTTTTGGCCTATATAAATATTTTGAGGATTGGCTGCTCCAGTATCCTTAATCATCAGGAACAGGAAAGACAATTTTGAACCTCATTCTGTGTATGACTCAAATGGACATAGTAAAGTTACGATTCGGATAAAAGCAGTAGCAAGCAAAAGAGGCGACCCTGTAGTCGAGAAAGCATTGTAGGAATTTCTATGCGGTAATTTCCGAAGTCGAGTAGTGCGGCTGAGGGGCGTGGCCTACGTAAGTACTGCGCGCCGCTAAAGCTTTTCTCCCATTACGATATGCACAGGCGATTCAAGTATCCTTCAAGTCTCGAAGCCTAGTCACCGCGAAGTATCGCACATACATTTGAATGCATCTTACACTACGATACCGGTATAATGTATGTGAGATACTTCGCGGTGACTAGTCTTCGAAACTCAAATCGCCTGTTCGTATCGTAATGGGAGAAGGGCTTAAAGGACGCGATTGAGTTGCTTCGATCCGAATCATACCTTAATAGTTGCTCAGATCTTGTATAACTACACTATAACACTGCATACAGCACTGTACAGCATTTTGGTTAAATACTCGCTTTTATTAGGTACATAATATCTACAAAACTTTTACGGTTCTTGAAAAATAACAGACCACGGCAACTCCCTAAGCTGAGTCAAACTATATTTCTTATGATACTGCTTTAAATTGCTAATAGTCTCCGGCGGCGGTGAAATCTTCGGTTCACGGGATATATATTTGGACAAAAACGACCTTATTTTATACGTCGACTGCTTATTACCCCTTTCCGCTGATACAATTGTACTGTATATGTAATCTATGGGTTTCGCACACACTATGTATTGGTACACTCTTTGGTTGGATGTTTGAAGGTGCTCCATTTTGGTGAAAATGCTTTCCCATGTGAGGTCTTCATCTAGGACTTGTACGTTAACTAATACCTAGGACAAGAGTATTATTGAGAGCTGTATTTCTGTGGTGTTGATTACGAAATTAGTAAACGCTCTTTACTTTCACCATGTCATGATAACAGAATCAGAATACATCTATAGGACACGTAGAAGCACTACTTTGGACTACCGTGAACAGAATACCACCCAACTTGTTAAGTGCGGTTATAATTCGTTTTATCAAAGTGTGCTCGAGAGAGGCATTGAGAAAACACGACCTTTTTTTTATTATTATTATTTAGATCTAAGTATTAGATAGGTTTCTGTAAGTTACCTGAGTATATCAGTCGTCAAACACTTCTCTCGCTTCATCCACACTCATCAATTGCCTTATACATGCACTACTTGGTACTACTCGGTTTAGGGTAACTACTCTCGAGTTTGCCATTAGCCAATGAAGTGTATTTGGATCGTAGCAAGTGGAGGGAAGTGGTCTCTGTCCACTCCGATGGAAGAGAGGCATGACAGATATTAAGTAAGTATGTAGGTATGTATTGATTACTCACATCAGTAGCATCATTAATAACAATAGACGCGAAGTACGGCGCGAACAAAGCTTTTATGTCCACCTCATCTTTAAGATGAACGACCACCGTGTACCCTCGGTCCGAGTACCGACCAAGGAGGTTGTCTACGTAGTCCACGTCGTAGATCATCCCGTCACGAATTATAGCCAGCCGGTTTGACACTGGCATGTGGGATTCTACACTGGAATTTGAAATAAGTACTTTATTATGTAAGGAAGTAGATAAGTCTTGAATGGGGGACAACGTGTGACTTTGCCATCGGTGACTATTCTTTAACGTAAGATAGAGGAGAATTGAAGGCAAATCTGAGCATCAATATCAGTTAAAGAATCAATTGTTTAATTGTTAAGACTCTGAAATCAGCACTAGGATAGTTAAACGTTTATTTTTGAAAAGTCGGGTTAGGTATAAATACAGTAATACAAATATACTTACTTAAATACAAATAATAAATATGAAAATGACGTTCAATTTCCGTCACTCAAATTTCTGGGCAGTTTCGTACAACATCATGTGGCAACTTACGCAACAGCAGAATGTATAATAGCATGTCCCTGCTTCCTCAAAGCTGCAATGATCCGATACATGCTCCTCCTCACTGCGTAGCTCTGGTTGGCTGTGCATTCGTCGAATATCACGATGGGAGGTGCAGCAATCACTGCCGCTGCGAAGTTCAGTCGATGGAGGTCTTGCGGTTGGAGCCGGCGGATTAGCAAGTCACATTGGTCTTCTAGATCTGGGAATAGTGGGTTTCATGATTATTAGGTTTTATGGTTAGTAGATAGATAGATAGATAGAAATGCTTTAGTGAATTCAAAGAGATACAGATAAAACTTAAAATTATAACATTATGCGCAAAGGCGGCCTTATCACTAAAAGGTGATCTCAGAGAGTGTGTGTGAGTGAGTAGTTAGTTTTTCTATTGTTGTGGAAAAGAGCGAGACATATCAGAATGAGAAAAACTGTGTAAGAAGCTGGCGAGGTGTGCTAAAAGTTACCAAATTTTTCCTTTTCGTATAAGCTCTCTCGTATTCTTGAGATGTAATTTATTTATGAAGCCTGGTCAAATGATAAGATTGTTGCTTGCCGGCATGAGTGCTGTGGGTAAGTTCCTAGTTACCTATCGGAAACTTCTGTGCTATTTCTTCCGTCACTGCATAACGAGGCCAAGTCTAGAGTAGGTGCCTTAAATCGACGTGCATGTATGAAGCGACTAAAGAATATGGATGAAGCGAAAGAAATGTGTTTGGATCTTAGCAAGTACTTAGAGGGAAGTGGCCTCTAACTGTCCCGATTGTAAAGTTGCATGACAGATATGTATGTGTACCAACGAGTAGTTTCTCTAAAAACCTTTAAAAGTAACTTACCCAAAGCCTCAATTAAATTATTAACTTCCTCCCGCACGTATTTCCGAGGCACGCCCCGCAGAATAGCCAGCATCAGCAAGCCATCGAACACTGTCATCCAGTTCGGCAAGGGGCATTGGGCGCAACAGAGAGAGAGGTTTCGGCAATACTATGCAAACGACATCTAGCATTCAGTAGAGGTTAAGGAATATGATTAGTAGCCAAAGACTTTTCAAAGCAGGTTATTAGGATCATATCCTGTTTAGTTTATGACTACATAAACTAAGCCACAATACCATGCTAAGTGCACTATAAAAAAAAAGTGCTAAGTGCCTATTTCATCATCTACAGATAAAAATGTTACTGGCAGATAAAACTATATCTGTCAAATAAATTGTCTCTAGATGGTTAAACAGCCCCTAAGTGGTATTAGTGACGTACAACCAAGATCAAGGTATTGAAAAATTGATAGATAGGATAGGTAGTGATTGCACTAGGTTTGCAGGCGATTTCAATACCTAAATCCTACATATAACAATTCTTGAGTTCCTTACCAAATGCGGATTATATTTGTGAGTATACTTGGACATTGCCCAAATACTGCCTTCCTGATAAGATTTTAATCCAGCCAGGAGTTCGCAGAGCATCACCCTGCCGTGGCGTTTCAGTCCAGAAATGGCCAAGGCTTCACCTCTCCCCACACCAAGGCAAACGTTGTGAACTAGGAACATGTCGTTGCTTTCCGTAGACACGTCAACTGCCAGTAAATATTCACCAAAAGTATCGACTTTATGCTTTTGTGATGCTGAAAAACATATAATGAATAATCTGTAGGTACTTACTTGGACGTTTATTTACATAGCTGACAAACTTGACCATAACATACCAAGGGATGTTTTAAATTGGTATAAAAGATTCTAAAGAAATATCTATCAGGATTCAGATACCTGAAAATGTAGCAAAATTACATGTCCATTCGAAAAGAAAACAAAGGATTAGGAAGGGATATTTGTATTTGTAGATGTACATATAGGTAAACATGTTATACCTGTTACTACTCACATATAAACATGTTATACCTGTAACTACTCACTTTCCTAGGTGTAGGTGGTGTAGGTATAGGTAATCTAAATCCAAGTTGGATTGGACCCCAGTATGACTAACCTTTGCTCCGTTTGAGTTCATTCAACTTATCATAGACGTCCTGACGTTCCCTCAGCGCTCCAGGACCGATCTCGTAGACAACCTTAGTGTTGTATTGCCACATCTTCGACCACACTAGCTGCACGTATTTATATTCCCATAGCAGGAGTAAAGACATGAAGATAACTGACGTCACAAGAGTAGCTATAATCTCCGTCAGTATGTTCGATAAGTAGGACTTTCTTACGAAGCACGCTTGTAAAACGCCGCATTTCTCTAAAATCAAATAAACTATTCTGTTAACGATAGAAGGATCGAACCTCAGAGGAATAATAAACAAAGTTCGAAAAGTACAAAGGTTAAAGATATAGAAAAATATTTAAATGCAATAGAAAAGGTAAATCATACATTATTTTTAAAAAAAACACTCGATTCGAGAACAACTTCCTTTTTTCTTTTTGATGGTTTTTAGTTTGAAATCGGTTTAAAATTGAATAAAGACACCGTCAGATGTAATAAAATAAATACAGGTAATAAACAAGTTGTTGCGTCAAGTTACAATCAAAAGCATACGACATTATTTACAGACAGCAGAATCATACTTACCGCAACATTTATGCAGAATTTTAGAAGCGCAGAGATTTTTCTGTTTGAAGATAATACACTCGCTGTTATATAGAAACGTCTGTCTGATCTTTACGAAGGCATACGCCATGTTGTATTGCGGCGATAGTGCCATGAAACTCACAGCGTAGTTGTATGCGTCGCCATAAAACAGTTTTGCTATTATCGTGGCTTCCCCTGGTGGAAAAGAAAGTGGGAAAACATAGTTTCTAGTGCCTACAGCTAAAGAGCCGTGTAGCGAAGCTATAACAATAGTAATGGTAGGAGATAATCATCAGTGCCCGAAATCGGCATGAAATGGAACGAATGGTAGGAGATCCCGTATAGTCCCAGATCCCGTGACGTCTATTATTGAAAGCCAGCAAATCCGTGATGCTAATACTACTTAGTATTAGACGTCACGGGCCTTTTGGGACAAAAAATCCCATTAGTCCCGTAACAGGACAACTTCAACGGGTAATCTGGGATTACACGGGAGATCCTTATTAGTCGAACTTACCAAATACAATGTTAACAACAATCAAAGCCATAGAGTTGAGCGTAGCACGGGGACTTAGACTGAAGAGATACGCTTGCGGCACGCAACCTACCCCATACGTCATTAGAACTATTGGCACTGACACTGAAACAATTTTTGATCGATTGATACATTCTATTTTTAATAGTTCACGTTTTGATCGAGAGAGAGAGAGAGAGATATGAAAGCTAGCCCATTCATTAAATATTCATGTCTCAACAACAGTAATGTAGGCTAAACAGAAGCTAATGTAATAGCCAGCAAAGAAGACATTAACATAAATATTACATAAGATTCCGTACTTACAGAGATCCCCCATTATAAAATGTGACTTCGAAATGGTGACCACGAGAATAAGGAATGCAACGACCGCCATCAGAATTACAAGCATCCAATAGTAAATTACATCTATGAAGGCCAAAGACAGCCAGTACCAAAATGGAGAGAAGTTTTGTGCGTGTTTCTGGAATGTGGTGGGAATAGATGTTATTATAATTTGAAATCAAAAGCCTTTAAACTCACCAATTAATGAAATAAGCAGTTACCTGTGTATGTCGAATAAGCCCATGTTCATTTGAAGGCACAAGTACTATGTGGGAAATCGTAAGGACCAATAGGAACTGGATTATTATTGCTGGCTCTGAAGCTTCTTTCATCCACTGCAAAACATAGTAAAAGATTAAGAATTTTATTCAGTACTAAAAAGGTTATAGCTGATCAAGGCCGCCCTATCTCTCAATTGGAAACTTCCATTTAGTTGTATGTTGACTCTATCGTAGCCTTGTACTAGTAGAACATTAAATTATCAAAATGGCGCACAGCAGTACTTCATGGAAATTAAGGAGGGAAGCCTTTGCCTAGCAGTGGAACGTGACAGGCTAACTGTCATCATCATCATCGGTCCATTACAGTCCACAGCTGCACATAAGCCTCTCCTATTGCACGCCACTGTAATCTATCTTCGGCTGCTCGCATCCAGCTCCTGCCACCCATCTTGCGCAAATCGTCACTCCACCGTGCCTGAGGACGTCCTAAACTACGCTTGCCGAGTCGCGGTCTCCACTCAAGAAGTCGTTTACCTCAACGGCAAGACTAACTGTAACTGCGCCAATTGTTAGTATAAATTCTCACAGGTGTAAGATCCAAAACCAATGGTTCGTCGTATATTTCAATGGCCGCATCCATTTGTCCAGTGAAATGCCGAAGTAGCGCCATGTAAACTCGAGCGAGGGATCTCGTCGCAGCGGCGTGGTCGAAATGTAGCGGACTGTACAGTGCTTGGACCTGCGTTTATTGTAAGTAAATCATTTATTCCCAGTTCCAGATTTCTGTACAAAGTTAAACTTAAATAAAAAAGAACACAAAAGAGCACATTATGCTAAAACAAGGAAAAGAACTAGGGAAGGACTCCACTCAGCATATATCGATGATATTACTTATTCTAACTTCAGAGATTGTAGGAACAATTTGACTTTCAGAAGAATGATTAGTGGATCGTGAGTTGCTGGACAAACATGCGAAAGAAAATGCCTAGACTTAGGCCGCAGAGCACTTAGGCCCAGCTAGAGTAGAGATGATATAGAAGCCAAACCTTTCAAACAATCAGGGTGCTCACTCCAAATTGAGTGCTACTAATCTCGAATAGTACGGATTGCTGGCACTGACGTGACGTGACGCTCAAGAGTTTAAATATGTAGGTACTTACATTAGCATACATCTATCTAATCTCGCTCATAGCTACTTTAGATTAAAGCTAAATTAGGTTTTCTTACAAAAATAGTGTCCTGGTCTCGAATTTTAATGTCCATTCCGTAGGAATGTAATACCACATACTCCTGTGGGGCGTCTATAGCATACGTCACTAAATATTCCGTTAAACTCTGGAAAAGCAGTAACTAACATAAGAAACTAATATAAAAATGACTGTGTAGTCAAAAAAGGAACATAAAACTACCAGCTTTTAAAAGAAAAACACAATTTTATCCAAAAGCCATAAGTATTATTGCCAGTAAGGCTGTTTTCAGACCAAACTGACTGTAAGCCGCCGAATGTGAGCGAGTGTTACGCAGTTTCTTGTATTTCCATACATATTTACTTTATCGACAAGAGCCTGGCTCTTAAATACAGGGTGTGTCGTAAATAGTGGTCCATAGTAAAGGAGTCGATACACTGTGTTCTTAGGTATCACAAACCGGGATTTTAATAATTTAAAAAAATTAAAAATTAAAAAAAAAAAAAAAAAAATAATAATTAATTAATTATTATTTTTTAAATTTTTTTTAAATTTATTTATTTTTAAAATTTTAAAATTAAAATCGTTTTTAAAATTATTAAAATCCCGGTTTGTGATACCTAAGAACACAGTGTATCGACTCCTTTACTATGGACCACTATTTACGACACACCCTGTATATGATGACGATGATTCACTTATTCGTTCACATATAACCGACAATACGCTATAACGTAGTTATAACGTTATGCATAGACGCTGAAATTTGGCGGTTGGTTAATATAGTACGTCACTACGCTCCACCGACGTAAGAACTTACTTCTGTGCTATCCAAAGCTATGTATGATAATTTATCAACTACTGACTGATTGTATCCTGTATGCGACAACACGTAACTGGAAATTCAAAGTATTATTAAACATTTTTCAAGAAACAAGCAAATATTGAAAAGAAAGGCATACAAAATGCGAAACACTAAAAAAAACGTAAAGAGCTAGATATGTGAGGTAATAGAGTAACTAGCCATTTTTTAAAACCTAGATTTTAAAATAAAGATGAAACTTACGCATTAGCAAGAGATTTTAAAGCTTGAACACTGTTATCGAGTCTCACAACCAAAGTGGTAGGAAATTTCATGGATTCCACTGTCATTTGCTGGAAAAAGATATAAAAATTTACTAAGAAAATCTGACTCAAAAATAATGACTTCAGTAGGTACCTACACATATTTGATAAAGACAGATTTATACATACCTGTCCTTTTAAAATTTCAGTCGCTGTATTATCCAATTCAATGTGTGCCAACATAGATGATAGAGACAACCCTATCACCATTCCGGCAATTAACGCAGCTAATATCTGGAATAATGTTGTATCGTGGGACAGCGTTGCTTTGCCTTTCTATGGATCACATGTCATTAGGCGGGTCCACACAGAGCCAGTAGTCTCGCGAGGCAGATGTTTGGCCGCTCAGGAAATACCTCGCTATGCTATTGAGTTGGGTAGTTCTTAGGGGTCTTTTTAATTGGGCAAATGGTTACCTCGCTAGGCTGCTCGCTCTGTTTGGACCACGTGGGTTGGACCAGTATGTTTACCTTTACTGTGTAATACTTTCATGTACTTTATGTCAATATAAAAAATATAATCTTACCGTTAAAATAAAAAGAAACCTATAATGAATGTAGAAGCTTAAATACTTCCAGCTCATTATACCAAGATATATTTTATCAGGACGAAATCGGCTCCTTCTTACAGCTCGGCTCCCAGCTGCGAATAATTTTATAAAAAATAAAAGAGAGATATATAAATCACTTTCAATAGTAGGTACTTGTACAAAGAATAACAAAATTGGGAAGACCTACCCATAATTTTATGTAAAGCATTTAGTGCATTGCTTCTTGATGCCTCATTCAACAGTTCGTCGGTTAAAGGTTCTGCCATTGATCTGTAGAAATGAAATAGTATATTGCAGATTTGTAATCTATCTGCGAGGTTTTTTGGCCACACAATCCAAAACAAAACCAGATCTTACCTTTTGAATACCTCTTCTGGATCCGGCAAGCTGATGTTCATTGCAACGATACCATATGTGTTACAGTTCCTCTGCAAATGATGTACTAAAGCCAGCACTCTCTGCGAGGGGCTGGTCGGTATTCTCAAGATCAGCATCGAGCCAAGGTATGCTCTGACAGTCGCTCCCATTTTCTTCACAGCTTCAAGCAGACCTTGTATCATCACATCTTGGTAGGAGTCGGTGCATCTTAAGTTTAAACGTACTCTGTATTCTCGACCTTCAAACAAATTAGCAATGTTTTGTGCTCAAACGGACGGCAGAGAATAGAGCAGAGTGGCGTAAAGTCTATTCACCGATAACAATTACGCTCTTAAATATAAATGATGTGAAAAGAAGTAATTTTAAATTCCATCCAAGAAATATGAAAGACCTCGATTTATTTAGGTATTTAATTTTTTAATGCTGTCTACTTAAATCTTTTATCATTTTACAAAATCACGCTGCATATTCACACTCAATGATAAACAATGATGATGCAATTGATGCATGTCAAAGACATTAAAGCAAGCACTAACCGAATTTAAAAAACATATAAGCCGGTGTACCACCAAAGACAAGTTTTCTGTTGTCCAAGATAAATAAACGGTCAGCGAACTCCAGTTCCATACTCGACAAACTTATTTTGATTATTGTAAGGTGGTTCTTATGTTTCTAGAGGACATATACAATAACTAAGATTATAAATGTCAATGTTTGTGCCGATGGATGGATGTTTGTTACTTCATCATGTAAAAACCACTGAACAGATTTTAATGAAATTTGACAATAGCTTAGCTTAGATATCATTATAACACATAGGCTATATTATCTTAAGATATCAAGATTTTTTTCCAAGATATGACAGTACATGCGTACGAAGTCGCGGGCAGCCTATAGTGTTTAATAATTTATTGATTTCAGTTGACAATTAATTCGCATCACATTGAAATAAATACTAAAATAGCATTTACCATAATTTTATCCTTCATAACAGCTATATGCCGAGGATTGTCTTGAAAGCTGGTCACGATGACTACCTTTAATAAAACAAACAAACAGCCACATCAAAAGGCAGCCGGCTGCGCTTACACACTACCTACTACACTGATTATGCTTATAAGAGATTGCTTCATCTCTTTCCTTCTAAAAATTATAATTTGTAAAATTCTAATCGTAATGTTTACTTACCTTAGGTTCAAGTAAGACCGCAATTGCCCAGCAAAGTTGAGCCCGGTAATAAGTGCCCAGCCTACCGACTCGCTCACTGCGAACATTATGTAAATCACACTCGTTCAACAAATGTACGGTACGTATGTATGAGTACTCTGTGATTGTAGCGCTAGACTCGTTCCAGATGCAGATCTGCAGAATTTCAAAACAATGAAAGGTGTAGGACTGAAACTATCCCCCTTCAAGAACAATTTGGAGTTTTAGATGGATCTTTCAGTATATTCACGTGGCAACAATCTAGGATCTAGAGCAGACATATTTCTTGGCCTACGGATCAGCATGCCAAACAAACTGGTTAGAAAACGGCCAGCACAAAAATGCCTCGCGTTGGCGAGTAGGATGACATTTTCTTTTTGTGATTGAAGTAATCGGTACTGCAGGTGCTTTTTATGGTTAAACATAATACTTAATTATTTTACTTTATTTGGAACTCACATGAGAATAGAAATAAAAATGTTCCTCCACAGTAAGATCGTTGAGAAGGTACTGTGGGTTGTCACAGTAGCCGACCATGAGTGGCTCACAGACCAAGTTCCTGGCCGGACTCATTTGTACGCCCAAGATATTAATTTCGCCACTATCAGGGTATGATAGTCCTGGAAAACATACTACAGCGATTAACTAATTATTATGGATCCGAAAAAAGATTTAAGTAAGTAGATTGATTCTTGCAGTGACATTGAATTCCAATTGGTACCTATTTAAAGTGCAGAACACACGCTAACCCTAATTTTATTTCTTTCAGCTTCATCATCATCATTAGCCTGTTGCAGTCCACTGCCGAACCTCTGCACGCCAATGTATCTATGAACTTATGATATTCGAAAGTACATATCCGAAACGGTTCGATATTTTTTTCCAAAATCTCCAAAATGATTAAACAGCGAATAATAAAATATGCTACAATTTATTGAGTGTAATCTTCATCATCAACATCATCATGTCAGCTTATGGACGTCCACTGCTGGACAAAAGCCTCCCCCAAGGATCTCCACAACGACCGGTTTTGCACTGCCCGCATCCAACGGCTTCCAGCGACTAACCAAGTCGTCGGTCCACCTTGTTGGAGGCCTTCCCACACTGCGTCGTCCGGTGCGTGGTCGCCACTCGAGATCCTTTCTGTGTAATCTTACCTGTGAGTAAATCTTCAAGTGTAGACATCATTTTGTCTTGTACCCGTGAGGCCAATAAGAAGGTGAGTTCACCGCGGTATAAGTCACAGGAGATATTTGTTAAGATCGGTACGTCCATTATAGTCTGGATAAAGGTAAGAGAGAGAGAGATACGTTACTTTTTTAATAAATTTGAATGCTTTAGTTGTTATGTTAGTCTCATAAAGCAATCAATCATGTTTTGAATGGCGTAGTTCCAATTTAACTTTTGATTTATGAATTTTTTCAGCTTCTTCGATAGTAGATAATTACTTTAACGAAAACATTATCATTCTATTGAATTCAAGCACCAATATCTCATATTTTGGTTCTTACCTTACTGACATCTCGAAAAGTAATAGCTTTTGCAGTCAATTCGTCTACTTCTTGAACTTTTGAAAAATCCACTTTTGGATGCGTAACTGGTCGCAGTCTGTTACGGTCCTGTGAATATATAAGTTTTGATTTTACATTGCCACCACACAAAACTTTCCTAATATATCTTCGGCATACTATTTACCCATAACAATTCTAATGTTGACATTCGCAAACTTAAAGCTTTTGGTCTCAGAGACTACAATTTTATGCTGGTATTGTCATATCCTTGACTTAACGTATTAAGTCCAATCTTAGCTAAGTACCCTAAATCTCAGTTCTTTCCTTCCCGGCCAGCACCTCGTAGTTTTAATGGTCATATTATTATCGAAATAGTCCTTATTAGAATAAAATTCAAAATCTGTTGACATAACATTCGCATGTAGTCGCTTCGATGCTTCGATGCTCATTTGTTTTGTCAACTGATATTGAATATTATTCTAATGAGAACAATGTCGATAATAAAATGACAATTAAAATTTCTCTGTGCTGCGCTCCGTCAGGTGTGCGCCGGC
The DNA here is from genome assembly GCA_947563765.1 of Anarsia innoxiella. Lineage (NCBI taxonomy): Eukaryota > Metazoa > Arthropoda > Insecta > Lepidoptera > Gelechiidae > Anarsia > Anarsia innoxiella. Next base: position 10,353,070 of record OX387393.1, on the reverse strand, counting down.
TTAGGGAACGGTACAGCGGCGTCAGTCAATTAGCTACCTAGTATAGCAAGAAACGTTCACAAACCAAGTGTAAGTGTAATGCCGGTACTTACCTCAACCTGTTTAAAAACTACAGTCTTCCAAGAGACCTGACCACCGATAGCCCTTTCAGAGCCAATAGTATGTTGTAGGAGCATAAGCAGCAAGAAATAAATACAATTCAACAACGACCACGATAGCACCGTGAACCCAACTGATTTTTTACTAGCTTGAGGTCCTGAAATATTTTAATAAATATGTGAATTTGATTGAAATGCAATTTTCTTAGTATAGAAGTCAATATCATATGAAAAGTTTAATTTTAACACTTTCTTCGTACTTATTATATTGCTTAGCTCTTGGAAACCCACTGCTAAACAAAGGCAATAATAAGTTTGTAAATCCTCGTGACTAGTCTTAGCTTTGAAATGTATACCAACTTATACTTGGTAGGATAATAAAAACAAACGAAAGTCGACGTACCCCCAGCTTGAATAAGAGCAAATTCATTGAACGCATTGAGCAGACCCAAAGGCGGTAGAATACTCTCTATTATGAAAGTGAGGACCGCGTTCCAACGATGCAAGCCGTGATGAACTATTAGCTCCGCGAGAAACGTTTGAAGCAGTGTTTGGACGAAGTTCCAAAAACAGGCTATCTTTGCTGTGAAAGGTCAATTGACAATTGGTAACAAACAATTGTGTTTCATGATTTTCTTTTTTTTATTAGCATGTTGTATCCCACTGCTGAGCAAAGGCCTCCCCCGCATTCCTCCAAGCTACCCTATCTCCGGCAATTTCTGGCCAGCTTGTCATGATTTTCTTACTTTCGTTTATTTCTTTCCTTTCTCCTATATCATCATAACATTCATCACTTGCTCATAAACTTGATCTTACGATCTATGAATCTACCATGCTAATCTACTATAGACTGCAGATTTTACAGAAGTTTAAAAAAATACGATTAGTAGTTTGGTTGCATTGCCAAATAGTCATTTTCATTCATTCATTTATTTGGTAGTTGATTATAACATGTTATCATCATGTCAGCTTATGGACGTCCACTGCTGGTGTATATGTATGTAATATTTATTTTATCTATTGGATATCTATTTGTTTATTTTTATTATAGGTACTATATATTTTTGGTATGTATATGTAGTTATGTATGTATGTATTCTGTATTATTTGCACAACCCGCAACCATTATTTCCTCTTTCTCGTTATTTCTTACCCTAAGGTTGCCTGGAAGATATTGCTACCTAGCAATAAGGCCGCCTGTTGCTTCTTATATTCTTGTTTGTGTCTGTACCTTATATCTTTTGTGCAATAAAGAATATTTGTATTGTATTGTATTGTATTGCTGGATAAAAGCTTCCCCAAGGATCTTCACAAAGACCGGTCTTGCGCTGCCCACATCCAACGGCTTGTCGCGACTTTAAGCAAGTCGTTACTCCACCTTGTTGGAGGCCTTCCCACACTGCATCGTCCAGCGTGTGGTTGCCACTCGGGGAACCTTTCTGCCCCATCGTCCATCGTAACATTTAGTATGTAGCATAAATGTAAAATAACTCACCCGTATTATGAAACATAGACATAATAAGAGCAAGCATCATCATAACGCAGAAATAAGCGAGCAGTGTAAGAGTGGCATATAGGAGATGTATCCATCGAAATATCAGTATGAGGCTTATACTGCCCATAACGCAAATAGGTAAAGCTGTCATTAAGGCGTACATGATCCAACCGATGTACATTGTTGTGTATTCCACGCCACGGATTCGAAGACTTCGCTGGTGAAAAATGTAAATTTTTACTAACTGGATCAAAGCGGTGCAGCAAAATTCTTGAAGGCCATTTATAAAGAAACTAGAGGATTCCCGCGACTTAGTACCTACCTACGCAACTGTCGTCATTTCTTGGCAAAAAACACAATATCTAGCATAAGCTACAGTCTATGCTACAGTATCATAAATAAGCCTAGTTTGATATCTGTTTCAGTAGTTTTTGCGTGGAAGTGTAACAAACATCCTATAATCCATCCATCGTCACAAACACTGACATTTATTAGGTGTTGATAGGATGGACCTATTCCTACTAATTTCATTTAATATGATTTACCTTAAACCTTTTATGCGTCTCAGTGAGCACCAAGTGTTCGGTCTCCAATACTGGCGGCAGAAGTGCAAAGGTGTAACACAGCAAAATGAATGAAATGGCACGTTGGGCAGACGCTTGGTTCATCAATGGGGATACTGGCATGGAGACAAGTGATAACTGTAATTGGAGAAGAGAAAGAAGGTTATATACTTATTCCTGCAATTTCTATGTTATTAGGTGAGTCCACAAAGAGCGAGCACCCACCAAGGCAACCGTTTGGCCAATTAAAAGAGACCCCTATGAACTAACCTACTCAATAAGATAGCGAGGTCTATCCTGAGCGGCCAAACATCTGCCTCACAAGGATGCTCGCTCTTTGTCGACCCGCCTATTGATGTGATTGATAGTTTGACGAGTCACTCATGCAAATCTTTAGGTGCGTGGTTTACATGAATTTCAGAATCTAAAAAGCTTGTGAAACAAAAAAAAAAGGTATAAATATGTATACTTGTTTCGGGAGATAAATCCGTGACCTTTTATCACCTTTATAGTTAAATTTTTCGCGTTTACATTATCGGTGAACAGATTAGTTATTCAAATATCAAGCTTATCGTCTCTGATAAAGAAGTGCTATTTCATTGCACTTCCCACAGCCGAAATAGCTCAGTTGGGAGAGCGTTAGACTGAAGATCTAAAGGTCCCCGGTTCAATCCCGGGTTTCGGCAAAATCCTTTACATTTTTGATACAAGATATAGCCATACAAGATATACCTAATGTGAATAACTGCATAAATTGCTCTATTATTTACACGGTTACTTGTAGGTACTTTTTCCCTCTTAATATTTTAAAGGTGGTTACTTATAAAACACTTATAAAAGATCATCTCCATTAAAGGCACAGAATCTAATAAAATGGTACATACTTAGTTACATATATTTTAAAGTTCTTTAGATTTGTTAGACTGTCCGATCACTCGTGAAAATATACACAAACAATGATGACAAAAAACAATCACCTCTCTTTGAAAACGAATACCTTTTTATACGTCCAAGGTAAAAAAAAAAAAAGAAAGAAAAGGAATTGGTTAGTGCCGAAACCCGGGATTGAACCGGGGACCTTTAGATCTTCAGTCTAACGCTCTCCCAAATGAGCTATTTCGGCTGTAAGAGCTGCAATGAAATAGCACTTCTTTATCACGAAGACGAAGATAATTCAAAAAAAACTTATTTACTTAAACAAAAAAACAGTTAATACTATATACCTACTGAATAATCAAAGGTGATAAAAGAACAATAAATTGAGCTAAGTATTTAAGTAATATACCTATTGAAAAAGCTATTAAATCTAGGAGTCCACTCGATCGGACTCAGAGCATCCGGAAGAAAGTTTTGTTCTTTCTATCGGTTTCTACAATACTACATGTACTGGATCGGCATTTCTGCTATATGAAAATCAAAACAAAGCAACAAATCTTTCTGCTCCGTACACTCCGATCCAGTGGACGCGTTTATAATTCAAACTAACATCATAATTAGGTGGTGTAGCAGTAGAATACTCGAGTATAGCTTTAGACACTGCGAGCTGTACCGCCATAAACCCTGATCTGATTCGGGAACGCCTGTCATCCTGATATGATGATGCAATCATGTAACTTGCCGCTTCTGTGCTACGGATTTTGAACTTGAAGACGTTTCCTTCCTGGGGAAAACCAAGTAGGTAGTTATTATTAGTGCGCTTAGTAGCTATGCTACACAAATTGCCGTGCCCTAGTGAGGGTCCACATTTGGTACTTTAAGTTATTTATAAGATCTGTAAAAAACCTGTGGTATGCAATAAATGATTGAGTATTGTGTATAGTCATTAGCAACGTGCACCTGTAAGCGTTGCATGCACTGTAATCAAAAAACAAAAGGTGTACGCTGGCAGTAGGTTCGCGAACCATTAGCGAACAACGCTACACACTGGTTAAAATTCAAAAATAATTTATTCGTAGGTAACATTAAATTTACACTTGAATTCGTCACAAAGTAAAAAAAAAAATTAAAAAATTAAAAACCCAAAAAAGGAAAAACATTAAAGGAAGGCTGATTCCCCAGAGTCTCCCCCCCCCCCCCCAGAGTCCCCAAGTTACAGTTCATATGACAGTTTATTATGGTTCATCATCATCATTTATTTAAGAGCCAGGCTCTTGTCGGTGGAGTAATCGCCATTTGCCTCTCTTCTGCCAACGATTTGACTTCCTGATACGACACGACGACGTCGTATGGTTATAGCTCGCCAAAGAGTACGAACCTTGTATTAAATTAAATATTTAGTATTGTTGAAATTTCGGAGGACATCAATAATTCTAACAAACCATATGGGCATTCAGAGGACGCTTTTTGTAAAGTTATTGGTATGAATTGGTACTCAAATAATGACGATGTCTTAAGCCAATGTAAAGCCTTTGCCTGTCCCAATTCTATTGACAAAACTACCATAATATCACACGTGGCAGGTTGGACTCTAAGGTCCAGAACATACGATGAAACACAACTAGTGGAGTGCCGTAAGGCATAAAAATGGTCAAACCTCGGAATCCAGGGCCAGTCAATGAATCTTAATATAAACCTTGAAAACATGTTTTTCATAGTTTATAGAAAAATGTTAAAAAAAAAATTCTCCCCGTTCTCAATTTTTTTTTTTAATTTTTTTTTTTTAGCCTAATTCGTCCCACTGCTGGGCAAAAGATTCATTGACTGGCCCTAGATTCCGAGGTATAAACCTAACGGCGCCCCACTAGTAGAGTGCCGTAAGGCATAAAAATGTTCAATTAATCTGTATATCAAGTATGAGACTGCATTATTAAAACCTCAAATAAAAAAGTTAAAAAAAAATTTGACCGATCTCGATTTACAACAATTTTTAACAACAATTTACTGAAAAATGAGAGGCGGAAGGGGGAAAAAGTGTTTATTTATCATTGTACATTAATGTCGTCGTCGTCGATCTCGCTGATATAGATTGTAGGCGAAGGTAGATGGACTTAAGGTGCATCAAATAAGCCTTACATGCCCATAGAAAAGTCTTATGAGTATCGAGTTAGACCCGTTTTAGTGATTTTTGAAAAAAGAACCACTTTTTGATGGTTTTTGTATCAGAGAGCGATTAATATTCAATTAATTAAAAAGAAAAGTATGTTAACGGCTTCTTCGATAGTTACTTATGATATGGCGAAAACAATTCGTTGATGATTAAAGTGGAACATCGACAAATTAACTGTCAAAGTTAATTTTAATTCTCTCCAAAAACAATAGCTCGACTTTGAGCAGCTGCCACGAAAAAAATTTACTCTGAACTTAATGAACAAATGTTTTTAAAAACTGCCTTGTGCTATTCCGAATCCAGAATGGTATAACATGTATTGCAAAAACAACAAATTCGGGGTATTAGACATCGAAGACTTACCTAAGTCGGATTATTTCAAAAACTTAGAAGTTGAGTTAAGGTGGTTAAATTGACAAAATCGAGTAGTTAAGAGAAGTAATCTAGTACGGCGTTTGTTTTTCAGCCTGACTAAGAAATAGGGAGTGATAAAGGCAAAAACTAAGTCGCTGTTTAAAGCAAAATAGTCTAATGGACCAAAACAGGTAGTATTTGAATGGTGCATCGGTATACCTGCAGTCCCTAAAGATCCAAGATCAAGTTTTCAAGTTTGTAATAGTTGTTCTTTTTAAAATATGACTTTTGACTCATATAAATCAATGAAAACTCCAAAAAATTAATAATTGTTTATAATAATTTTAGGCCCAAAAAACGATGGAGTGACGACCTACGCTCATTTAGGGACGATTGGTAGGAAGCAGCTAATAATAGGAGTGTTTGGAGAGGCATGGGAGAGGCTTTTGCCCATCAGTGGGAAGAATTAGGATAAAAAAAAAAAAAAAATTTAAAAAAAAATTGATAGCGGGGAGAAATTTTTTTTTAACATTTTTCTATATACTATTAAAAACATATTTTCAAGGTTTATATTAAGATTCATTGACTGGCCCTGGATTCCGAGGTATAAACCTTACGGCACTCCACTAAACTGCAACGCAACTGAAACTGCTAGTTTTTTGAGTTTGAGTAGCATCGAAGTTTCTGCTATAGACTTCTTTAGAAAACCACACACGACCCAACTAGTTTGAAGCGTTTCGTTTCAGTTTCAGTTTCACCGTGTGTTCTGGATCTTACTCTTAAGTACCGAACTAGGTTAGTACTCTAACTTTTTTGTAAGAATCAAAATATTAGATTAAAATACCTTTGGTAACCAAAGAACCCAGATAACTTTGTTAATAATGACACTTCCTTTTGCACGATTGTACAACAGCACGTCTAAATCTCTTTCTTCTTGTGCCGATAAAGTTTCTGAAATAAGTACATTGCTTCTATTATAATATGAATTTCTTTCTGCTGTTAGTTAATGTGGACTCTATCATCGTACGTTTAGGTACCTACTTGAAAGTTATTACTAAACCGTTAACATCGAAAAAAACTATTTATTTATTTATTTATTTATTTATGACATAAAGATGCAATGCAATATATATAGCACTTGATTTATTAAATCTCTTGCCGACTTATTTAATTCCGAAATTGTTTTATTGAAACTCAACTTACCAACACCCAAAATTTCAGTAGCCCGATCCATGATAGTAGTATAAGGGGAAATGGCAGGTGCATATCCAACTATAGTATCGGATCTTATAGCACTAATGAGCTGGTTGTAGCTCCAAGGAGGCTCAGGTTCGTCACTCACTGGCGTCAGGAACACAGGCACCGCGATCAAAATGGCGATTATGTATAATATAAAAGCAAACACTGTTTCTGCTACCAAACGTTTCCATCGACGACTAAAATTGAAAACATAGATGATAGTAAATAAATATTGAAAACTCTATGTCCCTTTTTCGTATTTCAAGATTTTTGTACTTAAGTTCTTTTATCTAGGTCGTCCAATAGATCTATCACTGAAACACTGATTAGGCCACAACCAAAGAACCACCAAAGTTGATATGTAACTAGTATTGAAATGGCATAAGTATCTCTGTAACCCAACAAACGCTACTGTCAGTTTTGCATCATTATCAGTCTGTTGCAGTCCATTGCTGGACATAGGCCTTTCCTATCGCACTGAGATCGATCTTCGATTTAACAAAATATTTTTTTGCTCTGTCAGACCTACTATTACCTATATCAAATCTCAAGTGATGCAGCACTGCACTAAGAAATACCAAGTAAGTATACACATAATATCAAAAATAAACATACAGTCTTTGCACATACGACTTCCATATAAGAACAGCGAGATGTTTTTGAAATTTCCCTCGTTTTTTTACTACTGGGACTTCGGTCTCATCGGATTGCATTCTTAAATGTAAATATTCTCAAGCAAAGAATAATATTTATAGGTGTTACGAACTCGAACTATGAAAAAAATTATGTTGTTTATGTTAGATAATTATTCAATGATGTAATTTTGTTAATACTTGAGGGATCCCTTTATAATTGTGTGACATAATTATGATGTTATTAAAAAAAAAACTCCCTTTAAAAATGAATTACCAGATTAAGCACCTTTTTCTTGCAATCATTGAAAAACAAACATGTTTGCACGTTGTTTGCTGTATTTTTCGATGATTTTTCGCAAACAATTTTGTCACCTTCACGTCATTTGACCGTCATTTCGATGTCATTTATATTTCCCTAAAAAGTCCTCAGTAAAAAGTTTTGACTAGGAAATCCCAAAACACGGTGACAAACTACTGTAAACTAAAAATTCTGAGATACGCAACCAACCACCAACGATTTACCTATCTAATTGAAAGCAAATATTTAGAATATCCGCACTTGGTAATGCCCCAAGTCCAACGATGTAAACATCACCTGTGATGGAAAAAATTCAACAAAACTCAACTTTAACTTCATACTAGTAGGATTCATACTTTTTTGGATGCTGGGTTAAAATTAAAAGTCATGTAGATTTTCCCACATACCTATGTTCAAATCGGTAGTTGGTGATCTTGTATAAATTGACAATGGTAGGGTTATTGATATCAGTGTTTGACTTGCAGTCTTAGTTAACGACAATATGGCTCGTATTGTGTTCTGTGTTGGACTTCTAGTCCTTGTTTTAGCTGTTGTTAATGCTGGTACGTATTTTGAAGAGTCAATTTCGTTTGTATTTTATTAGTCGTGCATTTCTTCAATAGGTATCTCCCTAGGCATTAATACATTTGCAGATTTATTAACTTTAATTAAAATTTTATTTTACGTGTCTAGAGGTATAGTTTTTTGAGGCTATTGCGTTGTTCAGGAACTAAGTACCTACCTTCTTATTTTAAATATTAAATTTTGAACTAAAGAATCTTGAATAAAAAAAAATATTGATCTTCTTTCTCTCTTTATTTTAATCTTTTATTCTTTCTTCTCTTAATATATCAAAATTATTATGTCCTATAAATTCTAGGTAAGTAGGTACTTGACTTTTATTCTTGAATCTAAAATAAGTTTTTTTTTTTAAATTGCAGCACCCCAATTCGGTGGCAGCTTTAGCCAAGCCAACGCACAAGCTGGTTCCTTCGGTGGTGGTGGCTATCCCTACCAATACAGACCTGGCTTCGGAGGCCCAGGATTTGGTGGCCCCAACCCTGGCTCTGGCAATCAGGGATTTGGGCCACAACGGCCAGGATTTGGGGGACCAGGTTTTGGAAGTCAAAGACAGAGGCCCGGTGGACTATCCATCAGCATATCCAAGAGTGTGAGCATCGGAGGAGGTGGTTCCAGTTCAGCTTCGTCGAATGCTTCTTCGCGAGGGAAATGAAGGCTTTTCTGTGATAAATAAATAAGTTACGTTCTATAGAGTTTATGTTAGTGTTAAATCCATGTATTGTTTTTTAAGGAAATAAATGGAAAATAAGACAATGTTTGTGTTATATTTACTGTTGAAAACAATTATCATACACCTGGAAAAAAAATCGTTAAGAAAATTAAACTTAGGAACGCCTTAGAACTTACAAAAAAGTTGATCTGTTGATCTTATTTCATAACTTTTTTTTTAATCGCTTCAAAGTCAGTAATGAGTGAGCAAGTAACCTATATTTAAGGTAGTAGTTCTAATCAACTACCCCTGAATAAAAAAGGTCCTTACTCTTGATTTATTTATTGATTTAATATTATATATTCGAATAACTGCTAACAACCTACAAGTCAAATGAGAAGCTAACAACTCATAATCGGTTAACAGCATGCCAATCTATTCACTTTTCAGTTGAGTTGCAAAAAAAGTCTTTTGTTATCATTCTTATCCTAATCCTAATGTAATGTTATAAATGTCAATGTTTCTGCCGATGGATGGATGGATGGATGTTTGTTAACACGCTAAAACTACTGAACAGATTTTGATGAAATTTTACAATAAATTATTTGGACATCAGAATAACACATAAGGTATGTTATTTTGAGATATCATGATTATTTTCCAAGATATGACGATACATGCATACGAAGTCGCCGAACGTCTCTAGTTATTCATGAATGTATTAACCTCCAAGACTCTACTTCCAATGCAGTATCTTTTTTTATTATTATTTATCCTTAACAATTTACATTGTGTTGGACAGTTGTTTTAACCATACTAAATTATTTACATTTCTAAATAAATCAATTAACATCTCAATAATTCCGTTGATATTATCAAACATTGAAAATAATCATAGTAAATAAATTCCGTAATGTCCAATTAAACAACCAATTACTTAACTAATTCAGTAAAATAATAAATAGTGTAATAAGCAACGTCTTACCACTTAACAAGCAATAGACAAAATAATCAATTACAATAGTCGATTCTCCAGATCACTTATAGTAATCACTTACAGAATAAAAACAGTTTTCCAACAAAAAAGTTCTTAGTTTTCGTTTAAATATATTTGTTTCTCGAATGACTTTTAATTCGATAGGGAGGGCATTGAAAAGTTTAATGGCCTGATGGTGAACACTATGTCTAGCGATCCGAAGCTTGGGAAGTCTGTTTATGTCAGTTACATCCTTTCTACGAGTCATAAGGCGCTTTTCAGTGTCAGCTTCTCTAATCTATATTTATAAAAGTGCCCTAACTTTATTGCCTACTGAGTGAGTATACCCGACCCGACACACCTTACTTATTGGTTTTAAATTAGGAGACCTTATTAGATCCCCGCGACAAATTTTTCCTCATTCTCGCATCTTCATCTCGATTTAAGGCAAAAACTAGTACCTATATACGTGAAAAACCGTCAATTTCAAAGTTTGGCAAAATTAGCCAAAAATTAGGCCAATTTCTCTTTACAGATGTTCTATCAACTCTGTTTGGAATCTATACTTGCTTTGTATCATAAAGCCTCTTCCAATAAGCAACAATAGGAATGATGAGTACAGTCAAAAATTCAAAAAATAATTAGTCCGTTTTTTGGCTAGTAAAAAATATTTGAAACATGTTTTTTACCTGATCAAATACATAAATAAATATAAAGATACAGAGCATCAAAGTTACGGAGTGGGGGGTATGGATGTCACTCCTACGTAAAAATCGTGACGTCATGAGCAACTTTAACCTAGTGTATTTGTGTCATTTTTAGTTTAAGAGAAAAAAGAAAAAATAAGTGTCGAATATTTTAAAGTAATCTATGTGATGGACAAAACAATTTTTTTTAGTAATCATGCCCATTCATGCAAAATACGTGACGCTCAACATGAAAGGCAACGTTGCACAATAATGTGCAATATTTAGCTTGCTGGCATAATTTGTACGTCAATACTTGCCTAGTGGATCCGGGGCTTAATGATGTTATTAATTTTTCTATTTACATATTCAGACTTGCTAAGAAGGATCTATTTCTAGTAATTTCATATGCAATACAAACAAATTCGCGTGAATTTCCTGCGGCAGTGTGATATTTGATTTGTCAATTAACTCCTGAAGTGAGGACTTCGCGGAATTACCGACTAGTTTTACCTATAAATGTGAGAAATGGATATCTTAAAACCAGATGTGTACTGACGCTCTATCAAGATGGCCAAGTCTACAATAGCTGTTTTAGCTCTCTCGGTTTTGGCGGTTCAAGGTGCCGTGTTAAGGAGTAATGGTAAGTTACATTCTTTGTAACTTAATCTTTATTGAGAACAATCCAAAACTTTTTGTGAATCGTTCAGTATTTCTTACTTACACAATATTCTCCTAATTACTAATTCCATTTGTTCTTTCACAGACGATACCTTGAGCAGAAAGGTGCGATCTTGTGATCCGTGTGAACACAAGAACGGACCCCCGCCCCCGCCTATGCCTCCAAGCCCACCAGCTCTACCCCCAGGCCCGCCGCCCCTACCTCCAGGCCCACCGCCACCACCACCATACTTCCACACCAGACAATGGAGTGGATACGCGAGAACCCGTGACGGCTCCCAACAAGGAGTATTCAGCGGTGCTGAAGCGGCAGCTACTGATGGAAACCAAGCGTCTGGACAAGCATTCTCCATCGCATCCGATAACAGCGGTTCTAGCCACGGCGTCCAACACGGTTCCAATGGCATAGATAACTCATATGGTCGTCATCAGAAATATAATGGTGTTGACATACCGGAACCGTCAATCAGCTATGGATCTGCTCCCCAAGCACAAGGGCAAGCCCAGTCTGGATCGGCAAGAGGCGATTTAGGCCAAGATGAACAGTTTGGTAAATACAGCTCAAACAGTGAAGCTCAGAGTCAAGCAAGCGGAGATGTATCCCAACAACAGCAAGTGCAATCGTTTGGCCATGAAGGTCATGCTGGAGCTAAACCTGAACCACCAGCCACCGGTGGTGCATATGGCCAGTACCAAAGTCAGCAATCGGCCCAATCCGATTTGAATGGAGCATTAAACTTGGCACAACAAGGTCTGCAGGTACCCCAACCTACTGGATGCAGCACTTGTGGTAAAAGCAACTATGCTTTCAGTAATGCGAAGAGTCACAGTGGATCAGCAGTCGCGCTTTCTATTGGCGGTTAGATAAATAATCGTGTGAATATAAATGAACGAATTATTATACTGAAAACCTTTGAAAATTGATCGATGCCATGAATTTGTTAAAATTGTAATTGTTAAACATTTTGTTTTTATCGCGTTAAATCTATAAAAATATTTCAAAATATATTTTATTTTAATGATTAATCTTCCCAAAGTCACCCGAATACAAAAACTATCAGCTACACATACGATTACATCAAATCCCAGACTTGATTGACACCACCACTTAATAAATTTTGTATGAAACGAATTAAGTGAAAAGAAGTGTTCTCAGATTTTACTGAAAATTGTTACCTTTCTGCCTATAGACTCAGAAGTCCACACCACACATCTTCTTACGTTAAAAGACAAAATTCAGTCTATGCCTAGTGTCTAGACTTCGTAACAGCAAACTTACTACTTGGCTTTCTAGCCTTTTGCAAAAAGGCAGTTATGTGAAGTCAATACCTGACTAACAATTTTCTTTCACTGTATAACTCTTTTGAAGGACCCTTGTAATGAGTAGGCCAATTTCTCTAGATTAACATCGTATATGAAAACCGTCAGTCGATGCTACGATCTGTCCCATTCTACGAATTCTACATACTTGCTACATTTAAAATTTCAATGTTTTTACCTATGGAAGGAAGGATGCAATGTTCAAAGTCTTTCACGCACAGTTTACTCATGTGATACAAACACCACAAAATAGATTTAAGTCAAACTTTACTTAAATACCTACCTACGATACTAAAGCATTAACAAGAAGAGAAGTAAGAATTATTTCGTTATCTTCTACGGGTGATAAGTTTACTTATAACAAAATTTTAGGTCTATTGGCTTATATTTATTTATAAGCATTTGAAATGCCTTTTGATCAAAGAAGTAGGTGTGTAGTATAAGTATCTATATATGCTTGATAGCTTTGAAATAAAAAGTTTCATAAATAGGTATGTAATAGTTTTGAAGAAAATGTTTATATAGGTATCTTACAGATTTATCATTTGGAGAAGGGAAAACAACCCAATTATCACAAAAAATCTCAATTTCAACTCAAATATCTGATTCCTAGTACCCAAAATATAAGTCAACGTCATATAAAATTATAACTTCATTTGCTTAACTCAACTTTTAGTAAGTAATTTACTTTAGAAGTTGAGTTATCTAATATAGTCTAGCCACTTGTGTCCCACTGCTGGGCAAAGGCCTCTCTCCTCATTCGCCACTACTTTCTGTCTCGAGCTTCCTCCGCCCAGGTACTCAAGAAGGTGTCCAGAAATAAGTTGAGTTAAACAGTTGAAATTATCTCTACATGTAGGTATGAGGCGATTGGTGAATGTGTATGAAGCGAAAGAAGCGATTTTGGATCGTAGCAAGTGGAGCAAAGCCTACCCTGAAGGAAGAGAAGCGTGACGGATATATCTTTATGTATGATTCCTTTTCACCGTGATTTTCAACGAGTTTAATTTCCAGGTAGTAAACTCACAATCGGTCCATACAAATATTACATCACAAAAAAACCACATCCTTATTTGATATAAACACAAACATAGTGTTTGTGAACTGGGAATCACCTAACATTTATTTAATACTATCAAACAGTGTATACTTTGTGAATTATCACCACAATGTGATTTGGAATCTGTGGTGGAATTCTCGGTATAGGTCGCGCCACGTAAAATGAACCGTAGCTGACAGATGCGCATTAGACGATTTTTGAGTCTGACGTTTAACATTTGTTTTAAAATACCATCGCGCACAAAAGTGTTTAATTACAGTCATGGTTTTACGCACAAAGGAAAGAAAAATATTATTAGTAGTATTAGTAAGATGGAATATAAATTGAAAAAAACCAACCACCAATCAATATTGAATTTAGTGTAAAATGTGTAAAAATGTAAATCATATTGTAAATGTAAATCATATTGTTCTTCCATTAAGTCTTCTTGGGTGGCGCGAAAACCAGATGAGGACGCGGTGTTGATGCCAGAAGTGGCCATTTTATTACCATCGTTGTCGTCACTTTCATAACCTTAGGAATCAGAATCATCATCCCCTACGTATAGTCTATAAGTCAACATACGTAACCGCGTGCGAAAGACTCTTACAAGAATGAAACGATAAATAGCCCTAGCACTTTCGAGCGTAAGTGTACCCATGCGCGAACACGTGATTTTCATTTGTTTTAAAGTTCTTTTTACGTGGCGCGACCTATACTTATTTGCTATTTTGCTTCTGTTTACCTTTAAATCTGTATAAATATGTAGCAAAGTATGAATTGTAGCAAATTAAATAGTCACCATGTGGCAGATTGTCGTCTGTTTTGTGGTAGCTCTAGTATTTGTAGAGGGGACTTCAGATTTTGAACGTAAGTTTGGAAACGTATTTTAATTTGATAGCAGGTAGCATTTATTACATTTATTGCAGAGACTACATATGTTGCTAGTCATCCTAATCCTAATAATATTATGAATGGATGTAGGGATGTTTGTTTCTCTTTAAAAACCACTAAACAGATTTCAATTAAACTGCATTATATTGCAGCTTCCAAGACATGACGATAAATGCGGGCAGCGTAGTGATATAGCATCTCCTACTTCCTATTCTTTGGTCACCAAAATTCAATTCGCGAACAGTTTTTATGACGTGTTTATCTATACTTTCAGATGGTCCTCTACTACAGCGACTGAAACGTTCTCCACAGTCACCATACTGTCCACCGCCTCCCCCACCGTATTGGCCGCCACCTCCGCCACCGCCACCTCCACCGCCGCCACCATTTTGGCCACCACCGCCTCCGCCACCACAATGGTACCAGCAACCCTCAAACCACGTTTACGCTGCAGCAGCTGCTCAAAGCGAAACCGGCAAATCAGAAGCTTATAAACAACCTGAGCCTACTCCAGAAGTTAAAAACCAGGAACAAAAAAGCCAAGGACAAGAAACAGCAAGCCAACCACCATGTGATAATTGCAATCATAATGGAAATGTTGCTGTCAGCAATTCTGAAAGTCAACTAGGAAATGCTATTGCTGTTGCCATCGCAAGAGCTGGGCGTAATTCTCAGTAATTAGGCAATAAGGATTTTATAATATAAAATGATGAGGAAATGTTGATTTTGAAAGCTAATTACAAAGACAATTATGTTTCTGTTAAATAAAGTCTAGTCGAAGTTAATAAATCTTTTCATTACACTAAGGTATCTAAGTATTAAACCTGATTTAGGTTCCGATTAATATAATTAGTAGGGATGCGCCGAATATGGGTTTTGCCTAATAACGAATACCGAATACTATTCGGTTTGAAACCCTACCGAACCGAATAGTTCGGCCGAACAATTCGGTTGTTCTTTCACACTAATTTTGATACAACAAATAGATAAAGTTTTTAAAGAAAAGCGCCTTTGACGGTCACTAGATAGAGCAGAATGTCTAGGTTTCTAAATTCTATCTTTAAGGGTCACTTATAAACTTATCTTTATTTTATCATCTCCTAATACTCTTGTAATACTTAGATGTGAAAATGAGGATATAAGATTGACTGCTCCTTGGTTTAAAATAATTGAATATGAGGTTAATATCTTGTTTTATCAAGCAAATTATTGCTAAACAAAATAAACGAATAGTAAACGAATATTCGGCGCATCACGAATATATTAATCACGAATATTAATCACGAATCCTTTTACAATATAGCAAAAAAGTGCTAAATGCAAAATGGCTTAAAGCGAAATGCATTGTATCACTCACTTACCGTTATCTATCATATTTCATTCCACTCATAAATCTATCTATTAGCGTACTTATCTATCATGACTACCGTAAGATGAATATTTCTTGTTTTAGTTGAAAAAGAAATATAAAAAAGTCTTATTTCTTCTCCAGTAGGTCAAACTATCTCAAAATTGACTATTACAGTCATTTTAACAAACCGCAAAGCAAAATCGTCGACTACCAAATCCAATCGAGCTTTAAATTGCTTTGAAAAAACGATCACACACAAAAATTTTCCAGTTGTTAGATTTATCACTGGATTTGTCTGTATCGAACACGCCGAGTTCAAGTTCACTATATTACGAAGCGTTTTACAAGGTTACGCGCCAATTCTTGCTTTAATCGAGATGTTTAGAAGCCAGTAAGAGCTATACTATGTTTTCGACCATATACGTTATAAGAAATTTAAATTCAGAACAAATAGGTAAAGCCGTAATAGGCCGTAATTACCAAAGACGTAGATAATTTATATTACAATATAAAAATGCTGTGAGAAAATAAGGGTCCGGCTCACATACGGTATTTCGAGAGAGAATAGAGAGAAAACTTTCGAGTAATACCATACGTGAGTATGGAGCTTAATAAGTACTTAGTATTATTTGTACTATCCCTACCAAACAATAAACATCAAAAAACATGCTAAAAATAAGCATTTTAGGTACCTAACGTCGAAAGTTTCTTAATATATCTTTGACTGGACACCAATCTTAACTCACCAGACAACGCCCACATAAAGCCTTACCTCTTCTCTTTACGTAAAATCAGATATTAAAAAGGTGATTATGCAAATATTAACAAACACACGGAAATAGGAAATAAAACGAATTTGCACTTCCGCTTCTTTGGCGCGATTTGATGACAATCGACCCTATTGTGTTGTATCTACCTACTTCTAATAATTATGGTTGATATACCGTAAAACGGGGCTATTTGGTTAATTTTTTTGCCAAATCATGTAATTACTAAAAGACCAATGCTTCAATTTACTCGACATGGAGCTTTTTGAGCAGTTCATATAATACCTTTTTAATGACTACTACTACAATACGTCTATCATGCGTAGTTTTGAATTTAAATATTTTTAAGTGTGCTAATAATATGGAGCGGTGGTAGCCCAGTTGGAAGAACGCTTGCCTCGAATTCGGAGGGCGCGGGTTCGAATCCTGGCGCGGGCACGTACCTCTGAGTTTATTTCTCATGTACGGATCAATTTATTCGATTACCACTTGCTTACGGTGAAGGAAAACATCGTGAGGAAACCTACATACACCAGAGAAGAAATTCAAAGGTTAAAAAAAAATGTTGTTTGTTTTAAAATAAACAAAAATGTTTTTCTTGTTTAAGTTTATTTTTCTTTCTTTTGTTTTTGCCTTCAGTAGATAAGTATTCTTGAGATGCTTGTTGTGTGCTTTCTAATTTTGAAATATTATTCCAAATAACCCCAAAATCACTCTCAAAAAGCCCCAATCACAAAAACTAGAAACTGTAGCTAGCTCGACAGAGATATAAAATAGCAACACACCCCTGAAATCTACGGAAAACACACGTATACATAGTTTAACTTGCATGGTACGTACCTTTCAAGGTTTCATGTGGCAGATGAAAGTTAGACACCCACGCAAAAGATCGAAAATTCTTATTTTTTTCAAACACTTGCTGCCACGTGTAATGCTTAGCTATAACCTCAAAAATTTCAAATTGAAATTGACACTAGTCGCAATGTTAACGGGTGACAAAAAAATATTCTACTAATTGCTAGATTAAAAAATATACGTACTTAATCAAATCTTTTATTTTAGAAATTCCATTTAACCTCACGACTTGCAAAAAGCCCCCTTGATATTTGAAAATTAAAGATATTTTTTATATGTACTTATTTTAGAAAAATAGGTTTACCAACGTATGATGGTATTTTTTAAGATAAGAACAACAGTCCTGTAAATTGTCTTACAACTTTTCAAGTCACCGTTATGTTAGATGATATATACGCCCGTTATTAATAACCTATCCTGATCCGTTTTTACCAAATCGAGATTGAAAAAACAAAACACAATTGTGTTCTTGACATGTTTTTGACATAGCAATCCATGGGAGGTACTGTGGGGAGGTCTTTTTCAGAGTACGGATTGGTCCTCTGTCCTCCTAATTCAAATTTTCAAATATAGCGATGACTTTACTGACAAGTGTCAAATATTACAGAATTTCTATTCTGAGTCACAGAGTAACTAATCACTACGTTTGTTCTGAGTTCTGAGCTAAGATTCTGAGGATTTCTCTCATAAAAATGGATACAAGCAGCGATAGTGACTGTGAGGATCTGATTCTGCTTACGAGCGACGAGGAAGAGGTTCCAAGACGCCGTCGATCTCGTAACAGAATCAGACGCCTGAACTATATGCAAAGTCTTGACGAAGCAGATTTTGCAAATAGGTTTAGATTGACAAAACCTGCAGTTCAACTGCTTTTAGATGAAATAATGCCTTTCATGCGGGTAAGATCTTCAAGGTAAGAAGAAACGCTTTGCCTACCTAGGTACCGTTGTCGATTTGTTCATTAATTATCTCATATTCTTTGTAGAAACAATGGAGTTTCACCGCTTCATCAACTCCTATTATCTCTGCGGTTTTTCGCATTAGGCATAATGCTTATATCAGTAGCAGACTTCGTCGGAGTGTCTACATCCACCGCAGGGAGGATAGTGAGTGATGTTGCGTTAGCAATAGCCAGATTGTATGACAAATACATTTTTGTCCACCAAAACGCTGCTGTGAAATTTTTTAAGATATCAAGATTTCCTCGTGTTTTGGGAGCAATCGACTGCACGCATATTCGAATACAATCACCTTGTAAGTAACACTCAATATTTATATTATGGTGATTAAATTATATGTTTAATGAACTCATTAGTACGTATTTATTTTAGGTCACATGATTGGTGAAGAATTTAGGAATAGAAAAGGTAACTTTTCTCTCAATGTTCAAGGGGTCTGTGATGCAGATTTGAGGCTGATGAATGTTGTGGCTCGATGGCCGGGATCTGCACATGATGCCACTGTCTTTAATAATTCCATGTTAAGAGGTAAGATTTAGGTACATACGTAGATGGTAGATACCTACATTATTCTCTTTCTAAATTCCATTGTCGACTTAATACCTTTACACTTTCACTTTTTATATAAGAAAACAGTTGGTAACTGGAATTAACTGTAAATACATTTTCTAGCTCAATGTGATGCTGGTCAATTTGGGAACCGCTGGATGCTGGGAGACAGTGCCTATCCCAACAGACCTTATCTTTCAACACCTGTCTTAAATCCTACCACAGCTGCTGAGAACAGTTACAATGAAGCTCATATTAAGACTAGAAATACCATTGAAAGGTAATAATTTTATAAAATATTTAATTGTTAATAAAACAAAGGTCAAAGATGTTTGATTAAAGAACAATAACGTTTATTAATTTCATTTTAGGACATTTGGAGTTTGGAAACGTCGATTCCCGGTAATAACTTGCGCTTGGCTCTGCCCACTGTGCAACCTGTAATCATAGCAACGGCGCTCGTAAGCAGAATCAGATCCTCACAGTGACTATCGCTGCTTGTATCCATTTTTATGAGAGAAAGGAAATTTATCACACAGCAGAAATCCTCAGAAGAAGAGATAGAAATTGCCGGAAGAGCACAACTTATTCATAATTATTTCGGTTAAAAGATTTAATAAAACATTTTATTGTACATATTTAATATTGCATTTTTATTGAGATTTACATAAGTATATAACACCATAAAAACTAAAGCTGCGCTCACTTTGGCCGCGTTTTCGTACGAATTTCACTCGTGCGTATATGTTACCATTTTATCCACTTCCCTGTCCATTGCGAATTGAATTTATTTATTGTAATTCACAACCAGTTCACAGAAATAAACAAAACATAGGTAACATAGGTAACAAAACATATATAAATACCTAAGGTAAAGGTAAATGAATGAAGTCAAAAGACAATTTAAATTCATTTTGACATTGTCAGTAATTTCATTTTTGATGGTCATTTTATTTTTTATATTTCGTTCCTTTCATTTGTTGAATACACAGAGACGTATAAAAACTCTTCTGTGGTTTAATCAAGATTTTGAAATAAAATTAAAATATAATATATAATTTAACTATTAAAAAATATTTTATAGTTTTAAGAATTGTTTATTTTATTTTGACTATTGAAATGATATTTAAATTTCAAACATGTCATTTTGCGTAAAACAGAACATGCGGGAGGGAAAAAATTGTGGGCAGGGCGATCCTAATCCAAAAAAATTTGGATAGTTTATTGAGACCGAGATTAGAGTAGGTACACAAGTGACAATATATGTCAAAGTTCAATCCAGGATTAAGGCACGGATAGGTTATTAATAACGGGCGATAGGTACATCAAACTGTGCTGAAAATATTTTACTTTGTAAATCTTGTCACCTGAGGCATCACCTATCTCTCAGACGAAACTTTAATTGGCTGTAAATTTTGGCCTCAAAACCTACCTAATATTAATTTTGGTGTTCTGAGATACACGTGTATACCGATAACTGTTTCTGTACACATCATTCTTTGGCAAAATTGATGGTTATTAAGAGCCTTAGACGGTCTATAATTACAAGGCAGGAACGAAGAAAACCTTTGAAGAAGAACACTTCCGACGAGCTTCCGAAATCCAAATCAGGCATTGTTTACGAGTTTGCGATTGTTTATGTCTGTTCAGTACTTCCGTGGGATTTTGGCGAACGAGTTCTCAATGTCCGCGGCGCGGGGCGTGGGGGATGGCCTCGTGAACTCGACCTATAAAACTGTTTTGACCCGCAGACCGACCAACACACCCAGTAACGGACCACACTACACACCATGGCTCGATTTTTGTTACCGTTCCTCGTTACCGTCCTCTTGGGATGCCATGCTCTGGCTCAAGGTTGTAATTTCTATACTCTATAATCTCGATTATAATCTTATGATTGCCGATAAATTTTGCACAGTGTATCGGCACCACGTTCGCACCGTTAGATATATTGTGTACTTGACCCATTGTTTTATTGCTGTTTCAATTGCAGAAGCTGAAAGTGGAGCGGTTAGCAACGTGAGGCAGCCGCGGCATATTAAGAAGAAATTATGTAGAATATTTGGAAATTGCGGTGGTGGAGGCTATGGAGGCTATCAGGGAGGACATCAAGGATTCCAAGGGGGCTATGGAGGATATCCGAGTGGGCCCGGAGGTTATCCACCGATTAATATTGGTATAAGCCAATCACAGTCTTCAGCTAACGCAGGAGGTGGCGGCTACGGTAATGGATACTACCCCAATAATTACCAATACAACAATGGTTTCGGAGGTGGCTACGGAGGCTACCAAGGCGGGCACGGCGGGGGTCCAGGATACTTTGGCAATGGTCAAGGAGCTTACAACAACCAGTTTAATGGGAACTTTGTTGGCGGTCCTTCCGGACCATTCCAAGGACCATTCGGTAATGGTTACTACGATGAAGGAGAAGACGTCGAAGGACACAGGCCGCAACATGATCAGCAAAACGATGACCAACATCACAACGACCAACATAATGATAACTACGACGGCCAACAGAATGATTACCACCACGGCTCTTATAATAATGGTGGAAATTACGCAGGTGCCGGTGCTTCGTCATTTGCGTTTGCAAGAAGTAACAATTAAGTTAGATTTATGAATACTCACTGTGATGAATTAATTATTATTTTAATATTTTAATAGGTTCTGTTTTCTAATTTATTATTGTAAATTAAATAAAAGTAGTTATTTACAAAATGATGTTTTTTTTCTCATGTTTCGCCTCGGTAACTAGAATTTATGAAAGATGCTCCTCATAAACTAAATTGCAATCATAAACATTAAAATGCGAAATCAAATTGTCTCAAATTAATGAAAAATGTTGATAGATGTCTCAAATTTATTTCCTCCATAAAATTAATTGTAGATAACTGACAAGAAAGCCCGCAATCAAATATGTCAATGACCCTTTATTTTGATATTTATCTAATTTACACCTAAAGAGGCATAAAATAAATTAATAAAATATTATATTACCCACGGAATTAGATATTATCTTTTTGACAATTGTTAGGCACTCGTTAATTAATAAAGGCTTTCTTTTTGAGAATACCATATTTATTTAACTCAACAATAAGGAACCCAATCTTTATGCAGTAAGTGTAAAATGAACAGCAAATTAACTCACTACCTATTTAAAAGATGGTACATACATACCTATAATTATTGTAAACAAAATAAGCACATCTCTGGATATAGGTACAATTTAGTAGGACAGACATGCAACTATGTGTAGTTTAGTACTATGTCATGTGGTCAAGCTGTCTCTAGCTAGATCCTAATAGGATTCCCACGATATCATCTCAATATTACCAACTTGTCAATCAACTGATCCGACGACGACGTCCACCTAGCTAATTTACGATAGGTAACACATCAAGACGATCAAACAGTTTTACCGTAACATTGGAATGAAATTTATGAGTGTCAATGGCTTCAGGTGGTTTGTGGTGACCCACTAGTTTTGCAAGTGGGGATATGAATCTAGTATATAAACTCGGAGAGATGCTCCACTAACATCCACTGTCTCCGGAGAAAGGTCCGAGAGTTGCAGAATACTTTCACAGTTCACACTTCAACTGTCTGAAACATGGCTTCAAAGATCGTCATCCTCGCCCTTGCCCTTACTTACTGCAATGCCGTACCGATTTGGATCGACGGTGAGTCATCATAATGTATTGTTTTTATCTTGAGCCATTTTGTCGTTAAAGGTCAATTCCATTACAAACACAATACATTTTTATTTAGTTAGTTTCATTGTTATTATAGGAAATTGTCAAGTTTATACTAACCTAATTTACGTTTTCAGGAAACGGCTACATCCCCGGAATGATCATGCGCATTGGACGTTCTCCAAACATGGCGTTCGGTTACGGCAGCGGGTTCAGCAGTAACATTGGTGGTATCAGCCACTCCACCAGCATAGGCTCATCGTTCCAGAGTGGGGACGCGGAAGCTTATGGATCTGGGCTCGCTGGTAGCAATGGCGGTGCTTACGCACGCGGCGTCGGTATCGCCAACGCAGCCCCTTCGCACTACCCCATCGGCTACCAGCAATCCGCCGCTTCAGCATACAACGGCGGCTTCGGCCGTAACGGTTACAACTCAGCCGTTTCCTCAGCTCAAAACTACGGTGGTGACTTCGGCTCAGGCCTCTCCGCTGCCCAAACCAACAACGGTCTGCAATACGGGTCTGCAGTATCGTCGGTACAGAACGCCGGCCCAGCTCGATACCAGTCAGCTGTCTCCTCAGCTCAGAACCTCCGCGGCATTGGCGGGTTTGAATCCAGTATGGCTGCAGCTAACAGCAACTCTGGGTTAGGTTACAATTCAGCTGTATCCAGCGCACAGAACCACGGCTACGGCGATTATAACACTGCTGTATCTGCCGCGCAGAATGTTGGAGGTTTCGGAGGCAGCACTGCTCATGTAGCTC
Source organism: Anarsia innoxiella (assembly GCA_947563765.1). NCBI lineage: Eukaryota > Metazoa > Arthropoda > Insecta > Lepidoptera > Gelechiidae > Anarsia > Anarsia innoxiella. The sequence continues at coordinate 10,329,575 of OX387393.1, read as the reverse complement.
AACACCGAGCTGGTGGTGTCCAACACAGTGGTGCCTCCTCCATCAACGGTCCTGGCGTCCAAGCTTCCCAGTCACACGCCGTCAACTCCGGATTCTACTAAACTAGGTTAAATATTGTAAAAGATATTGAGACGACTGCCCAACACTTGTCTCAACGTCTTTTGTTTTAGTGTGATGTAGATTTAAGGTACTCAGATGTTAAAATAGCAAGACTACATCAATAAAAAACTATTTTAAGTTAATTTATAGATATTTATTGCTCACTTACCCTAAAAACACTACCTACTAGAGACTCTACCTATAATAACAAATATCCACAAGAAATGCTCAAAAAATTACCAACGACTTTTATGTTATAGATACACATTTACACTTCAACATATCTCTTATCCTTATCACTATACTTAACAGTACTAACTTTACTAAAAACCCTACCATTATTATTTACTGCAGCTACAGTTTTAACTTCACCATTACCTATCAAACTAGGATCAAAAATCCCTTGAATATTTCTTATCCAATCAAGTCCAAGATTTCCAAGGTCCAACCCTTCAACATTTAATGGCATGAAAAACATGGGTATAGAAAATGGATTGACACTAGATACGGTAGCAAACCCACGGCCGCTTCCAGCAATCACTTTACCAGGCCCTACAAATGAGAAACTTCTGTCGAATAGATTTTCTGGAATGTTCTTTGAGTTGTCTGCTTTGGAGTCCAAATTACGACCGAAAGTGAAGTATTTCTCGATTTCTGGATCTGATGACGATATTGATATCACTGTTTCTCCATCTGGTGACGAATCTGTGGAAACCATACACAATTCTAAATATTTTACTTTATTATACACAAAAGAGATTGAATAATAAGTATTACAATAGGTACCTACTGTAGTAAAAACACAAATTGAAAAATCGATAAATTCTAAATATTACAATTACCTTTAAAAACAACTGGCGAACATTTAACAGCATGTACAACGAAGTAAAGTATAATAAACATTAAATCTCTCATGATTATAAACTAAAGAACGATATAACCAAATCTCATCAAAGAAAGATAACAGTATGAGACGTAAATTTTAACTGAGCAGTTTATATAGGTTGGTACTAGCTGTATAATTTCAATCATTATACATCACAGTAGTTGAAAGTTCACTGAACTTATAACACACGGTTATTAAGCATAGCAAGTTAACTCTACTTCTTACCTCTTACTTCTGGTCATAATATCAAATGTGATACAATCAATGATACAACGTCTATTTAGATAATGTGAGATAAATTCTCTTCGCTTAAAATCTTTTTGGTAATCTCAAACTTGACAACACATTTAAAACAAAAAAGAAAAATGACGTAAATAGATTGTATGTGAAAATTAAACCTTTTTAGAGAACTGGCGATTCGTGTAAAAAAAAAGTTGAACAAATGCCATTTGGTTTATGAAAAAAAAACTTTTTTCTTTTTCTGCAAAAAAAGTGGCATATGAAAATGTTTTTTTAAGGAAATTGTGCCAATGAAATGTATGATTTCGAATTCACTAATTAAATTCCTGAGATTTTAAATAGTGTGTGTCTTTTTTTATCGGTAATTGGTACCGCGAATTAATTTTATCTAACTAAATAACAAACTAACACTAGCCTTATTTATAGCCTACTAAGAACGGAACTTGCACACCTGATCATTACTCTTGATTTAGTATTTGAAATGTAAGCTATTAAAGAACAGTTACTCAGCGTCTAAACTATTGATCTACTATCAGCTGACTTCATGCAAAAACTTTGCAAATAGCTATCAAAAACAATTGATGACCGGTATCTTTATGCTATTAGGTTAATTTTTTGCTGAATTTGTAATCAACTATGATAGATACAGCTTATAATACCAATGTTAACATGTTAATGATAGCGAAATTATAGCTCGCAATGCATTTAAGGCAATTGCTTTCGACGACAAGATTCATCAATATTGAAAGAACCGTTTCGTTTCTTGATAACTTATAATTTTTAAATTAAGAATGGAATATAAGGTGCGGTGTCGATGTAAAGCTTTCATTTGGTACATTGAGTTTGCAAAATGTGGATATTAATTTTTTTCGCGTGCTTTACATTCGTAGTGGTAGATGCTGAGTTGAAGAATACAGGTAGGTAAAATACTCGGCGATAAATCGGAAAATATTTTCATCTTTGTCAATCAACTTGCAACACCCTTACTTATGATAGATAGAGATGACAACAAAAATGTGTACAAAAGAGGCCCTATTTAATGTCTTTAATAAGACTTGTTGATTAGTAAGAAGTTACGAAAAAACACAATGATTTGAATTACGAAAACTTTTGTTACAGAAAATGTTGAATATGAAACATACCCTAGTAACCAATATTATACAATCGGTAACCAAGCAATAAAAGTATCAAGAAATGGCAGAGTCTCAGCGGTTACTGGCGTAAAATTCTATCCAAGTACTTTCAAAGAGAGCCAAGATTATTACCCAGTGACAGTGTCTTCGGAAAAAGATGGAAGATTTGTATCCAGCACAATTCAAGCATACCCAGGATATATATCTACATCTGCTTCAGCTGGATATGCTCCACCTAATTCTGGAAACTATAAAACCTCTTTTAAAGACTTTAATTCAAATTTCTATCGACCACAAGAAATATTTGCTCCGAATTTAGACAATATCTTCACAAATGACTTTTTGAAAAGTTTCTACCCGCCTCAGCGTGATGTTTTTAGAAATGGATGGATTGTGCCTGGATTTAATCCCTTTATGCAGTTTTGGCGATGATTTAAGGAGTGGCCCCATTTTTCTTTTCATATACCTACAAATGAGTTTATGACAGCGTGCCAAGGTTGCGCCAAGTTTTCTTGGTAGATGACCTGTCAAACGATAAGTAGTACCTTATAGCAAAAAGTAATAACTAATAAATAAGTCCAAAAAGCAGCTATTTTGCGCCAGACCTGGCACGCAGATCCAGACGGTATGGCTCCTCCTTTATATTTTATACTCAAAGATTAAATGACTGAATTTATTTTTGTGTTTATTATTTTAAATCGTTTTTAAGCGCTAAGTAGTTACTTAATATTAATCAAATCTTTCTTTGATTACCTACGCAATCAAACCACAATTACACTTATCTATAAGTATTTTTTTAAATATTATAAAGCTAAAACTTTCTGGTGCCACCACAAAAGTTCAACAATAGACACGTACTTAGAGACATTGCAGATGTAGGCGCGTTTTGGTAGCGGAAAAAAAACGCGTACGCTCCGCAAACGCGCCTACGTCTGCAATGTCTCTTAGTATAACAAAAAAACTCGATAAAAAGTCATTTCGCTGAACATCCTTTCCATTTATATTTCTATAGCTTTATGCAGGAAGACGAAATACATTATGGATACCGCCGTGATCGTTCGTACATATAAATTAGCTGTAATTCATCTAAAACAAAAGCTATGATAAAGATAACGGTGTCTGTCTGTTTGCATACGCCTAGTCATTACACCGGTCAAATCGTGCGCAAGATTCGCTATCTCATAAAACGATCAATGCCCTCTATGCATTCATGGGTCAAGACTCAAACAGTAAGATTATTTTTATAAGAGCAGTCTAGAAACAAAACACTAATTAAAATTTTGATTCTAGCTTAAAATAGAGAAATGAGAAAAATTTTAATCTTCGTACTATCAGCTGATCGAACAATTTGTATGAAAATATAAAATAAAATGAACAGCTTTTTTTTTATATTTCGATTCATGTTCCTTGGGGTAAGTTGTCTAGTCACAAGTACTATCGCTAAGTTTTAACTTGTAACCCTTTCTGTTGTTATACCATTTGTGTAGCCCACGTAGTTTTAAATAAGTAAACACTATTAAATTATTTGGGTTTTATTTGAAGAGAAAAAAAAAACTTAAACCCACAACCAACTCAATCCGCCATCCATCCCCGTTGCTAAGTAACCCATCAACAACACACACTCTCTTACTCCATAGCATACATCCCTTTCATTCATCTGTAACTTCCGTTTCCTTCCCACATTTGTTTCACTGGTTACACCAAGGTTACCCTTTCTGTTACACTCTGTAAAAACAAACATGCTACTTATCCACTCCCTAAATAGTCATTATCACTTAAGTAGTAATTAAATCAATACTAAAATGTTGCTAAACCAAAAACAGTTTAATTAGCCAAACATCCTTCATCTAAATGGTACTTATGTTAATGAAGCATGTTACCATAAACTAACATGTCAACTATTGAGCAACATAAGTGTGAGGACGTAAAGGTAGAAATAGGCGAAAGTATTAGCTGGATAAATGTCTATATTATACCAACTATTCAGTAATCTATTTATTTAACAGTTTATTGTAAGATGATAGTACATAGAGACATAAAAAAAAGAGAAGTTATACAAAAGGTACAGCATATTTCTAAATTTCTTCCTGTAGACCCCACAGAGAAAGAAGTGATAGCATGAAGGCAGGATAGTCACTACAATAAATATATAAGAATAAACCTACACATATATATTCGATAAATACACATATATAAATATTATAATTTATATAAATATATGTTGTATTCTCTATGATAAGGAAAGATAGTGCTCTTTAACTTTCCGTATCTATGATTATACTACCTATAGAAATTTAAATAAACGCTCTTACCTATTAGCCCATTATTCAAGAATTTAGGTTTGAATTTAAAGAATTGTAATCATAGATTACTTAGAAAATTTAACTTACTTAAAGAATTCAATTTACACCTGTTGTAATAGCGGTAACTAGGTATCAACAACGCGCATTGCGGTAGGCGGCTGACTCGTTGTTTTGGCACAGTAACAAACAAGTGGTCACACTGCTACCGCGGCGCATAAGCAAGTGCGTAAGCAACCTAATCAACATTCCAGTAATATGAAAACTGACATTGTTCGTGTGAGAGGCCACATTCTTGGAGCTGTAGCTTTCGATCTGTAACACCTACAAAATTCTTCCGGCTACAATTCTTTTTAAACTCCTACTAAATCTTGGTAAAGATTATAAACTTACGTTTTACGATGTGGCCTCTCAAAGGGCACGCATGTGATCTTATCTATCTCAAGGAATATTATTCAGTCTCTTTAGAAAATTGAAAAATGACAAGTACTTACCTACCTCTTAATACATACATATACCTATCTGTATTTTTGTCAAGCAAAATAGAATTTAATCGCTGTATCTCATCACTATGTTGCTACTTAATGGAAATCGCACACCCACCTCAATGTTGTTTATTATGCAACCGAGATAAAGGTACATTCTGCAATCAGTTATGTTAGTTTGCCAATATACTTAGTTTTTTAAATTATTTAGTGACTGTGGATAGAAGATGTTTAATAATGCTGTAGTTGGAAAAGTTAATGAAAATAGGGAAAAATGTTTTTGTTTCTATAAAAAGTTCCATTTAACAGATATTATTTAGATAGACATTCTGTCTTAGGTATCTAGTTAGATTTCTATAATTATCCCTTATGAGCATGGACCTAATTATAAACAAATAAGTAATTAAGTCCACATCAATCCTTAAATACATTTATTTACGTAATCACAGAACGGAATAACCCTACAAGCGACATAATCTCAGTGTTGGGTGCGCGTAGGTACGCAGCGAGACGTCGACCGCAGTTGCGCAGTCAACAGTGTCCGCTAAACAGTCACGATGCGCGTCCTACTGCTCGTGATGTTTGCCGTCATCGCTAGCGCAGTTGCCGCTCCGCAAAGAACGCAGTTGCAATCCGGGAATAATGGTAAGTGTCATCAAAAACTGTATTTCTAGAAGATAGAATAGTACCTAATAGTTTCCCCGATAGGAAGGGGGCGTGACAGACATTTATGTTTGTAGTCAGAATCGAATGTATGCTTACGAAAATTTGATAGAAATTGGTCTTATTGTTTTAAAAAACGAGAGTAAGCTCTTGCTCCTGTAGCGATTAAGAAGTATGAGGTAGCGATGAGGTTCCTACTGGGAACACACCATACAACTCAGTAGACATTTCTGCTTTTGTTCTTAAAAAGAAGTTTATTCTTCAAAATGTTGTATAAAATATGTTACATAGATAGAGGTCTAATCTGTCCACAAGTTTCGCTCTACATCCTATCACACGAAAGTGAAAGTTAACAGACTTGCTTATAATGGTGCACTTATAAGCAAGGTGCACTTGTATAGGATATTGTTTTGACAAAAATAATTGTTTAATTATTCAGTTACATGGGCAGAATTCTTTGCGAAGCGAACAAAAACTTAAGTATAAATAAACAAAACTTGGGCAAGACTCTGAAATGCAATATAGTAGGTACTTACATGAAACTACTAATAAACATGAAAGTTGCAATGGAAATCAATAATTTAAACTTTGATTTGTTAAAATTTATCTGAAATAGCAAAATTTGCTACATATACAGTAGATGAGTAGAGCACACAACTTGACCTGTTGATAAATAAACCTCAAATAAGTAACTAAACCTTGAAATGTGCTAAGTATACATCACGAATAAACCTCTGGATTGCCAATTACTAAGCATAGTAACTTAAACATACATATAGGTACCTAAATAATTAAGTCCTATACTATAATACTCAACATAATAAAAACTTTGTTTACAATCATATCAACCACAGAGGTCACCTGAGGTCCCCACTGATAATTCTCGGAAAGATAGACGTGTGTAGTGTTTTGTTTACATTATTTTTTACGCGGATGCAGATTGATAGCAATATACGACACTATTTTCCTTTTCTGGTAGAGTAGGTACCTAACATTAGCAATGTTAAGTAGGTAGTTTATCACATTTAAACCATATTTTTCTGTGCTTATTTAACTAGTTCCTCTAGTTGACTGCCAGTCCATTGCTAAAAGTTTACCACATAAAAGAACGACTAACATTTCTCTTAAAAAAATAACGTCAAAACAAGGCTCCTTTGGAAATAACTTGGCTTCGAATTTGTCTCCTCCCATCCTCCCACGCAATTGATTCCACAGTTATATGTTCCCTCACGCAATTTCATTTCACAGTGACTTACTCCTTTTAACTCAATACTTTCACCTTTACAGAATCAGCCCAGAAACCGTTCATTGAAGAAGTGGTAGTGGAATCAGTGCTCCAAGTGCGAAACCCGAACGCGGGTCGGACTGCACGCACCAACACTCACACAACTAATTTACAAACGGGAGCTAGAGTCGCCGAGATGAAGAGAAGCTAATGTTGATTCATTATAAAGCTGTAGGATTAAGAACGGTAACGCACTACGAGAAAAGAGAAAAAAAGAAAAAAGAGAAGTTTACTAAAATCTATTGAGAACAGAAGAAGAAAGATGCTAGGATATTTGATTGATACGACATGATTCCTTCATAAAAAACATCATAGAAGGAAAAATTGAAGGAAAAATAAGAGAGGAAGACCCAGACGGACGTTCCTAGAACAGATGAAGGAAAAGGCGGGTGTCATGTCGTATCAAGATGTTAAAAAGAAGGCAGAGAACAGGGAAGTATGGAAGAGGCTCCACCGGCAAGAGCTAAGCTCTTAAATATGAGAGAGATAGAATAGAAATTGTTCTCGGATGTATCTCGGATCCATAGGTACCTACTAAGTATCTGGGATCTAATAAGAATCGGATGTAGGTAGTCAGTAACCGCTGTATAGTTAACGAAAAATACGAAATTTAACACCTTTTAATTTACAACCACAAAAACGTGCATGTATTAGAGGCAACTGATGAATGTGGATGAAGCGAAAGAGGCAAGTGGAGGGAAGTGGTCTCTGCTTTTTGTGTTTTTTTTGGAAAAGAAGCGTTATTGTAATACCTAGACTTTTAGAATATGAATGTACATTTTATAATGAATATAGACTAATAAACAGTTTATGTTAAGTTTTAATATATTATGATGCTCTCAAAAAACTATTTGAGTTGAGTTTTATTTCTCGTTTACGTAATAACGTAAACGAGAAAAAACCAGAAATACCAGAAATGGTCGTTTACATCGGTGATTCGGTGAAAGTAAGTAATACTTTCAGTTGTCTATTAAAAACACAGAAAAATGCTGTCTCATAAAATATTTAATTAAAAGTGCCTTATGAAATAGTTGTAGCTAATTATCGTATTTACAATTTAAGTATGCTTTGAACACAGTTGAAAGCGATCGATTAAAACGCCTGATGCTTTCACATTGGTTAATTTGCAAATATTATTTTGCTAAATTGAAATTCATGCTCAGGAATTTTGGATAAATCATACGTAGTGGAGTCCTCGCCACTTACAAGCCTTAGCAACGGAGACCTAAAAGCAAATAGCCAACAGTGAGAATTGTCCACTGATAAATAGGACTAGATCGTTATGTAACAAACCATTAGACCCAGAATACACGGTGAAACGCAAATGCAACGCAACTGAAACTGCTAGTTACTTTAGAGTTGCATCGCAGTTTCTGCTATAGACTTCCTTAGAAAACCACACACGACGCAACTAGTTTGAAACGTTTCGTTTCAGTTGAAGGAACTAACTAAAATAACTGCGATGCAACTCAAAAGAAACTAGCAGTTTTAGTTGCGTTGCAGTTGCGTTTCACCTTGTGTTTTGGCGCTAATGGATCCGACAATGAACTATTTTATTTTATTTATTTATTTTGCTCTATTTCCGCCGCCCGTTTCACTATCTACCTCATCACATACGGCACAACCATCCCTCCCTCCCTTCCTCTTTAAACACCCTAATAATGGCATTCATTACACTTGACGCATAGATGAAGAAGTGATCCTAATGGTATTCGTAGAGCGCGCCACTCGACATGCGTCAAAGAGATGCGCACGCGGCGGGAATAGTTCAGTTGTAGGCGCGTGGACTCCTACAGGATGGTACCTTTATGAGTACCATTATCTATTCTGTGGCATAGGCCTTGTTTAAGCCTCTAAAAGGTCATTAAAGGTAATAAATGCATTAGAATATAATACAGCCTTTTTCTGTTTTTATGCGACATATGGGAGCCCCTGCTATAGGTAACTGTAAAGTAACTGAACATTCGGAAATAAGATACTTATTTTTATTTATTTTACTGTCTAAAATCCCAATTTTTATTATACGAGTATATGGGCTACTGTATGGAACTTACCTACTTATTTCAATATTAATTAAAAGTTAAAGAGCCCGAGATATTTTAGTATATAAACTAACTACCTACATGAATTCGCAAACAAGGACTAACTAATACAATAAACATACTGTATAAATCCTAAATTAAACCATATTTGAATACAATCAGAGGGATTTGGCCACCGTTATTTAGATCTAACCGTGATCGAACGCATGTCGGCAATTGATTACTAAGGAGTTGTCGTTAGATAATTTACATTGTTAGATACATTGAAGTATTACCTATTCTGTTGTTAATCGGATTATTATGCTGATAGAAACAGGTGAAGAAGAAGAAAACTTAAAAAAATATTTGTTTAAGATATGGGGAATGCATGGAAGAATGCGGGGGAGGCCTTTGCCCAGCAGTAAGACACAATAGGCTATGAATGAAAATAGGAAAAACGTATAAAAATATATTGGAATATTAATAGAATAAACGAGGCAATCACGCCTTAATTAAAACTAAATAAAAAATACCTTTTTTTAATACAAATTCTCTAAAACTCCATTAAAGAAGCAGTCGCAACAAATAAACAGAAACACACGAGCAAACCAAGACAATGCATGCAAAACCATTAAAACGCACTTCGCGTATTTTCTTTAAAAATACATGCAAAAAAACGCAATGAAATATTCATTTAATTGGTCGGCCCAATGTATTGTCTCGATGCAATTTATGGCCTAGCTTTTAGCTTCCACAAAGGGATCTATTTTTGTTGAAAAAAAAACAACCGACCTCTACGGTCGTCTCTACGAGAATTTATAAGCTGCCAGCAACATTTGCAGCTGGCCAGTGAATTTATTTCATCGAAACACAATAAAATTCGGATGACGCCTCTCGCGTGCTAATGAGCGTTAGGTACGTTTTAATGCCTGCCTATGAGGACATAAATTAAAAATGGGCGCAAGAGTTGAATCTCAATGCAGCTTCCTTCCAGCGCCGGCGAATGCCAGGTGCGCGAAATAAATCACGAATTCTTGGTTTACGTGAAAAGTAGGTACCCACTTGTAAAAAGTCACCAAAATATTATGCATGTTATTCTTTTAACTAAGTAAGTGTAGGTAAGTATAATAAAAATTTTCAACCACAAATAAAGACAATTGTCTTCTGATAGTTTTAATGAAATGCAAATGTATTCGGTGTCAATTCCACAGGTATTCCCGTGTTTTAACGATGGGAATACCTAAACCGAAATTACAATTATGAGTCATCTCAAAATATGAGCAGCTATGACTCAAATCAGTGATACAACCACTTTGATCGGACTACAATAGAGTGGAGTTACGTCATATCTGTAACAAAGACTGATGCGAACCATAAAATAATTACTTACAAGGTATGTGATATGGAAAATCTCATACTGAAACAATAAACGATAAAAGTGGTTAATGGAAAATAAACATGCAACGAAAATCAGGAATCATTCGTGACGAAACAAACTCGTTAGGAAACTGCTTGTAACAAAACAAAACACAAATGAACTTGACTAACGCACGTTATTAATAACCTATCCTGATCCGTTTTTACCAAATCGAGATTGAAAAAACAAAACACAATTGTCACTTGTGTACCAAAAACATGTCAAGAACACAATTGTGTTTTGTTTTTTCAATCTCGATTTGGTAAAAAACGGATCAGGATAGGTTATTAATAACGGGCGTAAGTAAATGAAGAAGAAAAAATGGCACAAGAAACTCAATTACTTCAAAAAATTAATACGTATTATGCTACGTTATGTGGCATAAGTATTCAAAGCGTAAACGAAGACTTTGCTCATAGAACAATAGATGTAGGTACAAGGATAAAAGCAGTGAATTCAAAAGACGTTTCGATCTGGATCTACAAATCGACATGTAGCGTGAGACGCAGACAATCTATGCTAATTTAACAAATACGTAAGAGGAAAATGAACGTTAGACGGGGTTGGTACAATTTCGAAGATAATAAAGTGGATGGGAATAATACCGTATAATATAGATGAAAAAAACCAGTATGACGATATAAGTAAACTTAACTCTATTGTGAGTCACGCAGGGTCAACTTGATAATACTCAACTTAAATACGACACAAAGTATAAAGAAGAGATAACAATTACAGTGATATATTTTTTCAAGAAAACTATTAAGTATCATTTCTTAAAAAGGGAACCAAGTCTGCTAATTTAAAAAGCATCAGTTGGGTGTCGGTAGAGTGTCAATTCTGCTAAACAATGGCTGACACTAATTGCGACAAATGCCATATAAATACACTAGCCGACACACAACTGAAAATCTTGTAACTTAGCAGACTTGGGCCCCTCAACCCTAGTTCAAAACAAAACGAGACAGAATTAAACTGAATGCATAATTAAATATGCTGACGTCAAAGGCAATATGCATTGAATAGTGAACCCAGTCCAGACTTGCTGCACCATACTTAGAACCGGTAGACTCTGGTAGTTTGACGTCATATGAGATGCAGGTTTATAATATTAATTGTTATGTATTTTTAAATATCGTAATTGGTTAAGATGAAACCAAGGCTAAAGAAGTAAACAAACGTTTAATTTGTTTGTTTGGAAAAACACTGTAATGGGTTTCCGTTTTGATGATTAGTAGACCATGAATAAGGATGCAAACCTAACCTAATTCGGAGACACATGACATTTATTGACAGCCCAGTACCTAAACCAAGTACTATGTTTTAGCCATTACCTCACTACTGGGTAAGAGGTATCTTTTCTTCATGCTTCTCAATCCTGCGTCGCCTCTGCCCAGCAATTCAATCTATAAGTACTATTTAGATTAATTCCAATTTCATAGTTTAATTAAGCGATTTTCCAATGCTCTTCGTTGTAGTTTACAATCACAGCCAAGCCAATGTAATAACCTATTCCCAAGATACTATGTATTATAAAATACCAAAATCTCCGCATGAATAATAACTACTTATACGTCAATGCTTTGAAAACGTGACTTTAGAGGGCGTGCCTTGGGTCGTGGCTCATTTAAATAATACATTTGAAAATTACTCAGAAAAAAGTACTTTGTTCATTGACGATGAAGCTAACTTTGGTGTTAAATTGTTAAAGTGAAGTAGAATTTAATGATAGTAAATATTTATATATAAGTGAAAATCATGAAGAAGTCGGCATAACTGTCATTACTTCAGCACAGTTGCCCACTGCAAAGCATAGTTCTCACCAATGGTTCTCCAAGTGTCTCCAACTAAGATATAAAATAAACGAACTAAACAATTGTAAATAAACTTTTATTTATATTTAAAAAATACTATACATGTGAATATGTTATTAAAAATACTATACTCTAATAAATAAAATATAGGTAGGTAACCACTAAACTAAACTAAACTTAACCTTAACTAACACTAATCCGGGAAAAACCCGCCCCTGGTCTCTCCTGGTGCAAACGTGCCCATCACCCCAGCTGCGTTTCCACGCTGGATAGCGTTGGACAACCGCTGCAGCAGAAAAGACCCGGCGGCGTGGGGATCACAGGTCCAACAATTGGGATCATTATTTTTATCGTTGTTTATTACAACGAATTGAAACTGCATCTTTCTTTGCCACTTCCACTGTCTTCACGTTCCGTTCTTGAATATTTAGCATTTCACCGAACCTAACTGGTGGCAGCTATTTAGCAGGGATATCGTAGCATTGCTATCTCGCGATCAGACTGGAGATATGGCATCGCGCCGGTATGTCTGCCGCCTACACCGCTGCGCCCGCGCATCTGCATCTGCAGCTCTAACACGATTTTATGCGCTATTACCGCGATTTATACGCGAATTGTTTACTTTACTGAGATTTTTACGTTTTCTGAATATTTTGCTTTTTTAGATTTTCTTTTTGAGATTAAAGTGCCGCGAGAGTTTAGTAAGACGTTTTTATAAGCTTTAAAGTTTATTTACGAGCATAATCTTCACTTGAGGAATTCTGATTAGGCTTTAATGCACTAGCAATTCTAAACCTGCAATAACAGCTTTAAATAAGGAATAAAGAAACTGAATTCTGAGTACAGTTTAACTTATCAGAAATTGATCTGAAAAGGAAGACAGGCTTGTATTATAGAATTGAGATCAGATATTCTGGTCGTATTCGGTCGGTCAACACGCGAGTATGGTAATAGCATGTTTAATGTACTTTACAGTCTGTGCTGTGAATCAGTCTGTATTGTTCCACATACTAATGTTCGAACCCGTCTTTATCATATTTCCGGCACTTGCTGTCTGATCTTCTAGTAAAAAAATCGATTGAGTTTTTTTGCAAGGCGATGTTGATTCCTTGAAGACGTTATGCTTGATTGAGTTATTGTTATTATCATTATGATCATGTTTCTAGTATTTTCCTTCATTAATATCAAATAGAGGTACCATTTCAATGGATTTGTCAAAAATATCTACTTACCTTATGGAATTACCTTATGGAATTCCACAATCAAAATTATCAGGTTTCCACCTGAAGATGAACAGATGATAGGTGAAGGCTACAGCTTCATGATGGATGCAAGCCATTTTAAAACTAGTAGAACTCTTTTAGGATACCCGTAGTGAGTGTTACTGTTGCGGTTGGTAAACACAAGGGTCTTACTACCATTAGTCAGTTCATAAAACAATGCTAAAGACAACTTGATAAGACTTGATGATAATTAAAAATGTATAGTTGCTAACCGAAAAACCTATATTGTATGAGTAGAGTCGCTTAAATTGATTATAACGAGCCTCATTTTAAAACTTAACCGATGATCTTATCAGACAAATTGTGACTGACCGATGTTATCACTATCTTGAGTGTGTTTGCAATACTTAAATCGAATTCCTAAGTAGGTTCACTGGACAAAACACTATTAGCTCTTTTTGTTTGGGTGAAGTTTTGAAGGCAATTATGGATAATTGGAAAAGTAGCAATACTTAATCAGACATAGCTTAAATGAGACTAAGAGACAGGCAATGAGAATAAAAAAAGAAAATGAACTAGAGAGAATTTGAAATCACCAAAGTTACATATCATGAAAATCTAAATAATTAACAGTACCTACCTATGCAGAGTATCATAACCTATGGTATACATATCTAGTATGTTAGTGTAGATCACAACGGCTGTTAATAATATTCCATGCAGCATTTTCCTATTGTCCTGTGGGAGTCTAAAGCATTTCCAAGAAACATTAAAACTCTAGTAAACACGGGTGACGGGTATTATAGTGTTTATAAATCGTCATGAATGAAGCTCCTTGTCATTCCAAGGAGGTCTCCGTTTATGCAGGGCAGACGCGAAGGCTGCATAATGCACTTTATTTTATGCATTTCGACGTATTTATAGCACCATAACTCATTTAAGATTACAGGATTATCCCGGATTCACTGGCAAAAATATGAACTCTGGTTCATTCTAATGTGAAATCTGCATTCTAATGTGGAAATGGTGACTCAGAAAAAAAAATATTTTGCGATGAAGGTAATATAACAAAAAACGGTTAATCTGATAGATTATTATCTACGTGTTAAGCATTCACCAGTCCCTCACTAGGATGTCCAAATGTCCAGTTGCCATAACGGTTGGGAACAAGCCGAATCATGTAAAATGACGGTCAAAGCGAATCAGGCGCAGCCGCGGCCGTGCTGCGCATCCCAATCAGTCCAGACTACTTAGACTATATAACGCGACATTTGGTTGTGGCTAGCATACACCCGATAGCTTCTCAACTGACATCACCCTTTGATTAAACAAAGGGAACAGTGTTAATAATAAAATTTGAAAAAATGAAGACTATCGCGTTAGTGCTGCTAAGTTGTGCGCTGTGGGAGGCAAAGGGATTCCCGTATTACCCGTACTATGGAAATATGGATACCTGTGAGTTTTATTTTAATTATGTACCTATCTATTTCGATCAGTGCCCTTAAAGTACACTGTTGATATAAAGTCTGCAATTATCACTAATCAATCTCTCAGCATTTTGGTAACGTGTTTTCTAATTACCCTAGAAGGTTGACTAAAGAAGAATAATTACCTAATTCTTATATAATCTCTTCAACAGTGTCATACGGCGCAAGCGACAACACTCGTGGAGGCATGGTGCTGAACAGATACTACAACCCATATTACACTCCCCAAATGGGCGGAGGAATGGCAGCCTTCATGTATAAACAGCCTGAAGAGCCCCAGCCCAGCCAATACTACCTCCCAGACAGACGTCGCCAAACCACACAGGATGCTTTCATTCCACCGCCACAAGAAAACGAAGTCTACCCACAAAACTACCCACAAGTACCTGAAACTGTCAAACCAATCACAGAAGCAACCGAAATCGCAGACCCTACAGCAAGAACTGAGATAATTCCTACTACTATCAAAGCTACAGTACCAGAGATAGTTGAGCCTGAAGTTGAAGAAGTGGAAGAACAGAAACCGAGAAAAGTTAATAAGAAGACTCAAGCTAAAAGACCAGTAGAGGATGAAGATGATGATGAACAGCCTAAGATGCCTTCTGGTGCTTTCTTCCCGATGTTCTTCGGTTACGGTAGGAACGGTGGAGGCGCCCCTGGAGGAGCTACAGCTATTGCCAATGCCTACAGCACAGGCCGAGGAGGTGTTGCTACTAGTCACGCAACAGCCTACGGTATGCCCCAACCCGATTTCAGAAACTTCAAAGAATATCAGGCGTATTACAAGAAACAGAATAGTTAAGTGATGACATTTTTGTATAAGATTTTTAGAATTGTTGTAATATTTACAAATTGTTGAACAACTCAAAAAATCTTCATCTAAAATACTCAATAGTATGTAAAACATATAAGAATTTATATAATGTAAGTAGTTGTAAGCAAATTTGAATAAAATCATGATTTTTTTTTGTAACTTATCACTTCCTTTAAACATACTTCTATTTTGACATAATAAAACAATACAAATACTAAAGGTCTGGATAGCTGCCTATTCTAGGATGACTAGGTAGGTACCTCTCGGACACTCGCTGAAAGTACCGTCACAAGAGTTTGTTGGTCCCAGTCCATTAAGTATCTCCGTAGCCTTGGAGGAATCAATCAAGTCTATAGCAAACGGCAAAAACACAAATCGTACTACAGTTATGATTTCAACGAATTTCAGACATATAAAGAGGGAAATCCTAAAGTGTTGGAAATATTACTACCTACTGAGTAACAAAGGTATCTACCTATTTACAGTTTGCATAATCTTGAAAAACCAAAAACAATTAGTGGGTAATTCTACTTGTTACGTCTTGAGTTGGAACTAATATATTCAGATAACATTTTTTCATTTAAAATTATAATAATACTCATTTCATGACTCATATACTTTTTATACTTATGGTAATAATGAATTTACTAACACCTCTTTGTTTCTGTGCGAAGAAAACCGTTAAGTATAAGTATGTGACTAACAAGCTACGTAAATATTTTTGGTTTAATTCTAATTTAAGATTTAAAAGAAAACAATCAAAACTAATGATTGAACTTTAACACTGAGACAAAAGGATTCGAAACTTATGAACTTTACGTGCACCTACAACAAGAAAAGTTAAACTCCCATTTTGCTTGGGAAAGGTACAGAAAAGATAAGGATCATTTTTTTTAATTCAAAATTATGTTGTCTAGTTGTCTTTTAACAATCCGGCAACTAGATAATAACGAGACTTTTTAAAAGTCAATCTCTATGGTATCAAGAAGTTACACACGCATAAATAAAACCTCTTTGATCACAACCGTTGGAAGTATATCTTTTTAATCGATTATACGACAAAATACCAACAAAGTACCGAATCAATATCTCGTTTCATTGATATAAAAGCAGACATGGTACTATACAAAACTGCTACTCAAGAATATCCCCTTTTTTTAGCCTATTTCGTCCCACTGCTGGGCAAAAGCCTCTCCCATGCCTCTCCTAAGACTCGAAAAACAAATTTCACTTATAAATTCCACGGAGCATTCCCGGATGTGGTTTTACAAGAGATCTACATTTAGTGGGTACGTGAGTCGTGACTGGTTGCTCGTATAATACCTAGTAATAGTAATTCACATGTTCGTACAGGACGCCTATAAAATAGCCTGGGTGTATGAGATCGTTAACTGCGATTTGTTTACAATAAAGGATGCTGAAGATTAAAATGCTGGTGGATATCTAGACAGATTACTGCCTATATGCATATTAATGCATAGTAAAAATAAGATGACATAACAAATGACGGTTGGATTGAAATATATTTTTTTAGATACTTACGATTAAAGGAAGAAAAGCTTTGTGCCAACTTAACGCCGACTATGCTAATCACAAAAATGTTTCTACTAATTCTACTGGATTAGTGGGAAGCAGCCACTGACAGGAATCTATGGCGAAGCATGAGAGAGGCTTTTGCCCAGCATTGGGACGAAACATGCTAATTTTAAAAAAACCAACTTCAAGTAAGTATAATAAAGTTCAGAGCTATCATTTAAAAATGTAAAAAATGGTAAAGATATTGTAAGCAAAAGCGTAGAGCTCTCATTTTTAAGGACGTGAAGTAAGTAGGTATACCAGTAGACACTTATATGTATTTAAAAAAGAATGGTTGACTTTTAGCGTGCTTTTAGCCGAAAGCTAGACAAGATATGAATAGTACCCAAGTAAAATAACACTCTGTATAAAACTTCTTGTTAATTTCAAATGAATCGTTCAAATTGATGATGCACTTTGCTGCAACAATTATGGATGTTTGCTAACGTGCGAACAGGTAATAATGTGATCGTATTAAAATGCTAATTAATGTAGTGCTATTCCTGCTTCTTATTAATTTCTACGAAGTAGGTATTAGTAGTATGTATATTATAGCTCATCAAAATACAAGTACAAGAATGTCACGGATTCATAGATGTTATCTGTCGTCTTTATACAAAATGATACCCAAATAATAACCAATACACAGAATTTCCTGTTTTTTCCCTGAGGAATTGATATCCTTAAAATGAGACTTTGTAAGAAAGCTTACGTCATTTGCTATGATCTTTTCGTGGTTTTTAGAGTGTAAGGTCCAAGTCAATGTTTAAAGTACCTATAGGTAAGCAACTATTTAATCAACTTTCTTCTACGAATCTGTAGAACGTTATGACAGATTCTGGTTAGTAGGAAAACTCAAAAATCACAAAACTGCACTATGGTTAATAGCAGCATAATCTTGTAATAATCAGAAATTAGCAAAAAATGAAACCCTCCGGTATATTCCGAATAATTCCGCATTATAAAAACTAATTGTTTTCCCCATGCGTCGACGCTAAGCTCACGTTTCATAAAATTATATAAAAGGATGTTTAGAGTTGTTAATAGTTAGTTAAGAGGCAGACATGAGACAGAGCCTGTGTGTGGTCCTTTGCCTCGCTGTTCTTAGTGAAGCGACAGGTAAAACTACTTTTTGCTCAGAATTAATATTAACGTAGATGTCGGCATAAAGTTTTTATAACTACACGTGATCTTGAACAAGTTTATTGGCGGTGTTTTTGTTTGGTGCTTCTTCAAATTTATTTGAACATGGATTGACTATGGTTTTACGAATTTGTTAGTGATATTTAGTGAATTTGAATTGTCTAACATTTCTCTTCTTGTTTTACAGTAAGAGTCCGCCGCCACGGCCATGGTGGTGGTGGATACGGCGGCGGGGGTGGGGGTGGCGGAGGCGGAGGAGGGGCAGGAAGCTTCGGCATCGGCGGCTCCTTCGATGGAGGTTTCGCCCTCGACACCATTCACAAAGGCGTCTCTGGAATACTAGACAAAGTACACTCGCACCTGGAAAAGGCTGGCTCAGCATCCACTGGATTTAGTGGCGGGATTAGTTCAGGAGGAGGCGGGTATGGCGGTGGAGGCGGAGGTGGAGGCGGCGGCGGATACGGAGGTGGATATGGAGGAGGATTTGGAGGCGGCGGCGGCGGCGGATACGGAGGTGGCGGTAGTGGAGGATACGGCGCCGGCGGTAGTGGGAAATACGGAGGAGGAGGTGGATTTAGTGGAGGAAGCAGCGGAGAAAAAGTGATCTACACAAAATCCGATGACGGAAAATCTGGAGGATTCGCCTTCACTGGCAGTCTTGAAGGTGGAAAAGGTGGATACGGCGGCGGCGGCGGATACAGCGGCGGCGGAGGTTATGGTGGAGGCGGTGGATATGGAGCCGGTGGAGGTAGCGGCGGCGGGAAGGTTATTATTGTTAGTGAAGAAAGTGGTCCTGGAGGATGCACATCTGGTAGCTGTGGCACTAGCGGAGGCTCAGGAGGAGGCTACGGTGGCGGCGCTGGCGGAGCAAGTGGAGGCTTCTCAATCAACGCCGGGGGAACTGGAGGCGGCAAATACAGCAGCGTCGACAGCACAGGTGGATGCAGCTCTGGTAATTGCGGCGGAAGCGGCGGTGGATCGTACGGTGGAGATGCTGGGGCAGGTTCCGGTGGAGGAAGTGGATCTGGTGGTTACGGCAGCAGTGGCGGTTTCTCTAAAACCGTATCCAGCTCTGTATCATTGGGTGGTTCAGGAGGACATAGCGGCTCTGGAGGCTGTGGTGGTGGCGGTTGCGGAGGCAGCGGAGGCGGCCTTGGAGGCGGAAGCGGAGGTGGTTACGGAGGCGGCGCTGGCTTCGGAGGAGGAGCTGGAGGCGGAGGCTATGGTAGCCACGGCGTAAACGGCGGAGGGTCGGGCGGCTACAGCGGCGGAGGTGGCGGCGGCGGCGTTTTAAGCAAAATATTCTCAGGCTCCTTAAGTTTTGGCCTTGGAGGTTCAGGAGCGGGGAAATCTTATGGAGGTGGATACGGAGGACACAGTGGTGGATCCGGCGGCGGAATAGGTGGAGGATTTGGAGGTGGAGCTGGCGGTGGGGCTGGGGGATACGGTGGTAGCGGTAACGCTGGCGGGTGCAGCTCTGGATCTTGTGGAGGAAGTTCAGATGGATGTGGGCCTGGAGGCTGCGGTGCTAATGCCAGTGCTGGTGGCAGTAGCTCTGCAGGTGGTTACGGAGGGAGTCACGGAGGATCTGGTGGATGTGACGGGTCTTGTGGGAGCTCTGGAGGTTCAAACGGCGGCGCTTACGCATCAGCAAGTGCCAAAGCATCCGCTTCCGCCAGTGCCGGCAGTTACGGAAAATGAAATCTAGTGCCAGTGTAATTTGAACTTGCCATGAAGTAAAGTTATGAAACATAGAACTGATGATAATACAAAGATGCGGTGTTTGTGAGCAACCTAGTAATTGAACGCGATTGCATTAAAGGCCATAAACTTAATAAAGTTAATGACACTAATGACTTATAATGTTTGTTTTGAGTTTTTTACAAACTTTATATAAGTAGTTAGTCAGTAAATTATTTTATGATAACTAGTTGTGCCTTTTATTTATTTTTACAATCAAAGCCATCATTATTAATTTGTTACTTGTAACTACAAAAAAATACTTACATAAGACATACCACTCACTGATATTTTTAACAATATTACCTAGGTAGGTACTTACAATTTTAGTGGGTGTGATATTATATTACCTACTTCATGATGTTTATATCTAATCATTAAGTATTTTTTAATTCGTTGGTAAATATTTTTTATAAATACTTATCTATTCTAAGTTGTATTACTTCTTTGTTCTATTTCGGAGAACAGTTTCTAGATGCTAAACCGTAACTTTAGTAATAAAAGCTTTGGTAAAAGTTATCAATTACTGTTTCATGCTCGAGAACTTACTTCACATTTTGCCAACAAATAAGCACAATTTACTAAGATTATTGAATAGTCTCCGCGGTCGTAGCGCGCGGAAGAATATAAGAAGCAACAGGCGGCCTTATTGCTAGGTAGCAATATCTTCCAGGCAACCTTAGGGTAAGAAATAACGAGAAAGAGGTAATAATGGTTGCGGGTTGTGCAAATAATACAGAATACATACATACATAAATACATATACATACCAAAAATAGATAGTACCTATAATAAAAATAAACAAATAGATATAGAAATAAATAAATATAAAAATAAATAAAATAAATAAATAAATAGAAACAAATATAATAGATAAAATAAATATTCGAAGTAATTCGAAGTCGGTTAAAAAGAACAGGTTTTCTGAACATCATCATATTGATTTTAACCTTGAACTTGACTGACTGTATCTATCTACGATCGGATTTAATTACAAGTGGAAAAAAATCAAGATATTGTTACCTTATTGTGAGTAGAAGTCTTATAGATAAACATCAAAGTAACTAAGTACTTAGTTAAAGAATACTTTGATAATTCACATGATTAAATTATTCAACATAAATGAGAATTTTATGAGTAGGTAGTTAAATGCTAAATGCATTTTATTAGCTCACGAGTTTATTAAGCTTTATTATCTCGTCACCGAAATATCATCAGTTAATTAAGATAAAAAATATTTTAATATTCGTATGGTTTTAGACTTTTCAAAAAGTGCAATATAAAACAAATGTCTGATATAAAACAAGGCAGTATTTGGCACGCGATAAAAATGACTCTATCTGTACTAAGTTATATAAATAGCTTGTTTAAAACTTTTGGATTTGGATTGGTAAACACAATCTGGTTATTTTCGTCAATGTAAATTATAAAGGTTATCATTTAAATTCCAACCATAATCAATGTAACCTTAATAGAAAAATACTATTTTTAAGTATTTTTTTCATTGATAACTTGATAATGTGGATGCTTGTGTGGATGTGTGTGATAATCTTTTTATAATCAATTGAGATTTTGACATTTGTTTGAGATCAAAGGAGTGGCCCCATTTTTTTTTCATATGCAAATGAGTTTATGACAGCGTGCCAAGGTTGCGCCTAGTTTTCTCATAGTTTTCTTGGTAGATGACCTGTCAAACGATAAGTAAATCCCATACAAAAAGGTAGCCATTTTGCGCCAGATCAAGCACGCAGATCCAGACGGTGTGGCACCTCCTTATGAGATCAATAACTCAATAACTCGTCAATCCATATGTCAATGCATTCTGACAGTGGTTCTGTCATTTTATGTGACTTATTTGCTTTAGAGGCTTCACTAATTCATCAACGAAAAAGCAAGATAAAGCTAGCTGAAACCAAAGTTTCTTTACTAAAACGAATTAGTTGACAAAGACAAGCATGATTCTTTGAACACGAGGAATAAATACAACACATAGGTCACAAACTTTACAACAAATCTTATGATGTCGTTTCCTGATGATGATGATAGTGGTAGGTATTTTTTCAGTTAAATATGTTATACTTTCTTGAGTACCTATACTTTTGTGCTTCATCGAAAGAGCAACCTTTCTTTTCTGAATTCCGCAATTCAAATAAATTGTAGATATACGCCCAAACCTCTAGATGCACATCATGTAATGTTATCAATAATAAACTAGAACTACATTTAGAACCTTAAACGTTACTTTAGACTTTAGGTAAAACTAGACAGGCATTTCACCTATCTAATTACTTGCTGATTTACTATGTGTTACCAAAAGATACAAAATTAAGCACCTACTTACTACCTACCCCAATTACAGATTTCCTTCCAAGAAACATTGGAAAGCTTAATTTAAGGCAAGGCGTACGCAATTTTGAAGATTTTGCAAAACCAGGCCCAAGTGGTCAGACCGCTAAAACAAAAGCAATTCTTACTAGAGTAGCCTCTGCAAAAATACCTTCTGAAATTAACATTCAAGAAATTGATAAAGGTCCTAAGTCAAAAGATAAAGGTAAAGCTGATAAAAATGTTAATCGTGATGATATTAAGAAAGATGACAAGATGAAGGGTAAGCAAAGCAAAAAGGTTCCGGACGTTGGTAAAGAAGTTCCAAAGGGTTTAAAACAAACAGTAGATCTTAGGAAAAGAAAAGAAAGCGTTAAAATCGAGGAGCAACCTTCGACCACTAGCCACATACAACAGTCCAGGAAGTTACCGCCAGATCGGAAGAATTGATTTAATGTTGGAGGTAAGATTTAATTAGAATTCGAGTATTTAAGGCGGGCTACGAAAAATGTCAATTAAAAATAACGATTTTTTTAATAGCTTATTGTGTCCTACTGCTGGACAAAGGCCTCCACCGCATTTTTCTACGCCTCCCTATCTCCAGCAACTTCCGGCCAGTTTGCCAAGTATTCATCCAGATCGTCGCGCCATCTCCTCTTAGGCTGACCTCTACCTCTGTGGCGTTTAATTTATTAAAGTTATTTTATTCAAAGTCAAATGATAAGTTGTCACCAAGTCGTGAATCACGTAACCCTCTTAAAGCGTATGATACTTATCCATTTAAGATCAAAATAGATGATTGTTTTATAGTAGAACAATGAATACGAAATGGCTATACGCTGCCTTTGTCAAAACGTATACGTACTAAATTTAAAACAAGATGCAAACGGATTCGAACGAATATCTAAGCAAAGAATAAGTGAAGTAGGAAATGTTAGCTCCTGCAGAGATAAAGAAGGCAATGGAGGTGTAACATCAGGTGATAAAAGTATCAAAGCTTTTGAAGGCGGTGATGATGTAAAAGAGAAGTGTTGAAGTAAGCAAAGACGAAAATGCTTGGAGAAAATTTCGGGAAGAGCTATACATCGTACATAGTGCTGGATGAAATAGAGAGTGGTTTTTGTGATATTATTATTGGCTAAACTATACACAACAGCAAAAATTAACTTTGAAAAAGTTGTGTAAACAGAACGAACAGTAAGCCACAGTGATTAGTTAAAGGTAATGGCTATGAACTACCATGCGTTATTTAAAGTAAAACTAGATGGAAGCTCTTCTGTTAATGCATTTGTTAATTTCCATAATAATTAAAAGTTTTTTCCTGACGTAATGGGAATAACAGTATTTTTTATACTAACAAAAAATTGTGCTTGCTTAATAATATGATAATTTATAATAAGAAGGGAATTACGCTGTGACGTGATTTTTATGTACTTGCCTATTAATAAGTCATGTATATAATGTGTATAATTTAATATAAATAATAAATAATACTGATATCAGAGACCTTATTTGACCTGTTACTCTAGAGAAAATATACAAGTCCCTATAATATAGCATTAAAGTTTTGAGTATACTTTTGAGTTCCGTACACGTTATAATAATATCTAATCAAGACTAGACCAAAAACAAGAAGTCCTCGCAAAGTTAGTTTTTATGACTTGCAATTATTGCTAAAAGAACTGAGTATTGTAATTAAGGTAGACATTCTACTGATGTTTACTAAAAACTTGGTAAAGAAACTACTAAATGTTTCTTAGAGAGATGGTAGAGACAGGTAGAGGCCATTAGAGGAGAGTTAATAATCTACCTCGCATAGCCACAAGTTAGGAATTTGAAGGTTCAACTGAAAATCAGGTGTTGTGACCTTGAGTTACAGCAGTATGCTGAGCTGGATAACCTTTTCGGTATCTATTTAATTTGCCTAATGTTAAGTAAAATATTGTACCTTGAGTGATACCGAATAAAACTTTTTCTATTCTATTCTATTCAACGATTCTTTGTCGTTTTTAATATCTATGTAATATTGTGTTTCTTATTTTCTACTAAAACTCTAACTCTAACTCGATACTACTCGATATTTTTACTCGAAGTCGAGTAAAACTATCCAGTAATACCGTATGTGAGTAAGAGCATAAAGACGTTCAAAAACAATCTTTCCTCGTCACTCAACCCTGATTTCTGCGAAGTAAAGTTCAATAATGCTGTTATCAGCAGTGACATTATTTTAGCTACAATATAATGCTGTCTGTTTTTGCAAGAGCGCAGTCTCAGAATTGATTGGAATGGGTCGGGTCACGCTTGTTTTTCTTCTCTTGGCTGTTGGGTTGCTGGCTTGCGTCTACGCAGCGCCTGGTAAGTAATCTTATCCTTTTTACTTCTTAAACGTCATATAGCTTTAAATGCTTTTGTTATTTGCGGTATTTACATTTATTAATTAACAGTTTATTATCAATCAGAAATAAATACAGATTTTTTTATGAACACAAAGTAAATGAAGAGACTAGATAATTTATCATGAGAAGAGGTCAAGAAATTGTGACTCAAACATTGGTACAGTAATTAAGAAAAGTCTTTGTTTTGAAAGACTGATTTATTCTTAAAATTAAATTGTCTTGCATTTGTTTTACCAGAATACCATTCAAGCAGTAGAAGCAGATACAGAAGTAGAGGAGATGATAAAAAGGGCAGTGATGAAAGCTATAACGACAGAAGACATAATGACGATGATGATGGGGAAAGCAAACGACAAAGCGACAGACAAACGCCTTGTAGTCTAGACAAACATGATCACCACGACAGGTCAGATCATGACGACAGAAACCAAAGCAGAAGAGACTACGACAAGGATCGGAACAGAGACAACCACGGTAGTTACGACAGGAACAGAGATAGAGATGATGACGACAGAGATCATCGCGACAGGAGAAACGGATACAACAGAACCCGCAGCGGCCAAGATGATTGGCATAATAAAGACGGACACAATAGAAATAGCGATTGGCACCGAAGAGATGGATACCACAGGGATAGTGACCGTGACCAAAGAGACAGCAACGACAATCGCAACCGAGATTGGAGCCACAGAAGTAACGATAGGTACGATCGGAACAGAGATCGCAATTCACATTATGATTCATCTGATGGTTATCAAAACAGACATGGTAGTTACCATAGCCGTAGTTGGGGAGATCGCAGTCGCAACCAAGACAGTGATAACCATTATTCAAGGAGACATGGTGATGGAGATAGTAAGAGTGGCAGCAGATACAGTTCGGGCTCATCTTACAGTGGCTAGAAAATGTGTTCAAATATTTAGTGTTTACTTAATTTTTTATCTGACTTTAATATAACAATATGATTATAGACTCTTAATTTATAAATGCGTTTTATTTAATTTGATTTCACAGACATGATAAACTCGACGCCTCCTAAGAAAAACGTTCTATATTACCATAGAACGAAATCGTTTTTATTGCATGGGAATTGTGCTTACGTAGCAAGCTTTATGAAGAACTAATTTTTATTTTTCTATGACTTCTAATAGCCAAGATACTGAAATCGAATAACGTTCTATGTGATAGTAGGTACATGGAATAAAGACCGTTTTACATGCAACGTTTTACTCCGTCCTCATGACTCGCAATTTAGAGGCGCGGGCGGCGTTTCAAGATCACATCGACCCTTGTTTTACGGAATGTCACTTTTTACGTCATAAGTCAGTTACCAAAATATTTTTCAGGTGAATAAGGATATTGTTCTAAAAGTCTTGATTAAAGTGGTAACTCTATAAGAATATTTTGTGAACATTTTGTCGATTTGAATATTTAAAAAAAGTTCTGTTTATGTTTACTCAAATTAAGTCTTATTTTTTAATTTTTTTTTATTTATTTAACAAGGTTTGTCTGAAGTTGAGTAAGTAGATACGTGGCTAATTCTCAAAAAAGTGGCACCGCAACCTGTCAATCAATTAATGTTAGAACTTTTTTTTTACAGTACGTCCTAATCGTATTTAAATTATCAATTATTATCTAAAGACACTTTCTACATCGAGGCCTAGTAATTAAAAGTAAATAAAATGTATAATATTATATTAACTTTAGTTTGTAACTACGTTTTGTCGTTCACTTGACGTGTCCCAACGCCAGATACCGAACTTTGAGGTTAAAAATAAAATAGAAAACATTAACCAAAAAAATATTAAGTGCTTTACGTAGCTTACTTATACCTTCCATATTTATAATTTTAGTATTTTACAACTTCTCTTAATACAAATTTTTGTAGATAAATGCAGTTAAAGTTTGTCCGAGGTAGTTTTTGTCGTTGTTCTGCCACCGCACGAACACTCCTATAGAGTAAGCACTATGTTACCCCCCGTGCCCCCTCTTGCATGAATCGATGCGTCCAGATGTCGGCCAGCTCCTGTTACAAGTTCACGTGTTTATAGCTATTGTAGGCGACGTGGAAAATAAAAATATTCGGCGAGCGGGAGTTTGTAACAGGTATGTTGTCTTTGTTCTGCCATTCAAAAGTCGAAAATTATGTACTAGTTGATGTGATCAAATTCGTTTGCATTATGTAAATTGGTGTTTATTTTCTTGTCAAAACATATTACGGGCATAAACCAAATACTTTCCTTGTAATTGTAAAAAAACCGTTAAATTGTCGGTCACCTGTAAGTCGTTAGCCTGCTAGTGTTAAACAAAAGACTAACCAATCGGGTTGTTTACCCTTCTTCTTAAGTACTTGCGATATATTTAAGGATTGTTAGGCATTTGAAATCAATTTTTTTTTTACTAAAATTTTGATTTCCTTAATAATTATTTGGAAAAAGTTTAGAATTATGCTTTGTTTATTTTTCGTTATAGCCTAAGAGGTACTTTGAAAAGGCTAATATTAAAGATAATTAAAATAAATGTGATTGATTATTCTAAATGAACTGTATTTTATTTGTCTAAACTATGAACCTGCGCACATTATCGTTAACCCGCTGATAGTTTCAACTAATTTTGTATTGGATTGTCGGTATCCTGCACTTCTTATCAATAACCTGGATCCTGATATTCGTTCACCTGTCATCACAGTCATTAACCTGGACGCCTAGTATTTTTAAATGCTTATATTTCCTAAACTATTTGAATAATTTACTTCCCTCCACTTGATATCGAATACTGGTCTATATATCTAGCGATAACTGAAGTCAGAAACTTAAAATCGCAAACTTAAAAAAAAAATGCAATTTTAATTCAGCGGTGCCACTTTTTTGAGAATCAGCCACGTATAGATGTTACAGATTTAACTAAGTACCTAAGTATTAACTAAAATTAACAAAATAGTTCTCCCCAACTCTTTGTAACTAAATCAGTGTATCTGATTAATTTGGTTTTCTTTTTGAACTTCTAAATTATTATATAAGAGAATGTTTAGGTACCTACTGAGTCATAATATAAACTTTAATGCAAGTATTAAAGTAGCTAAAGCAAAATTGAGACTATAACTACGTCGGATTAAATTGATATATTCAAAAATTTAATAATTTTATTAACTACAACATACAACAAAAATTAAAGACTTAAAAAATATCAATTTAATATGGTTTTAATGATCTAGCATGCGATACACCCAACTATTCGTAAAACAACGTTCCACAATTAAATGTGACGCTTTTTTTTAAAAGGTTTATCGTAAAACAATGTCACATGATCATATGTAACTGTATTTTTTCTAGAGATTTTCGTAGAAAAAAGTCACATGTAAATATGTGACGCACATTTTTTTGTCAGTTTTCCTAGAATAATGACACATGAGCATATATGACCCACTAATTTTAAAATTAAATGATTTAATAAACATGTTTTTAAGCTATTATGTAGTTTGTATCAACATTAATTTAATTGCTAAGTTTTGGCCTTGGCATGTGAAGCATGTCCGACTTATGAGACAAAGTTCAAACTTGCAATCTTTGAGAGGCCGTCCTGAAAACCTTGAAAATTTCACATGGAACGTTTTTCTTGGGAGGCGTCGAACTAAGTAAATCAACAATTAGGTACCTATACGCCAAAAAAAACATCCATTACATGAAAATAACACAAAGCGACTTAAAGCACTTAGTAACTTTACGAGTATTGTGTGTGTAGGTATGTATGATACATTAAAGTACAATAAAAGACAATAACATAATTAAATCAGTCGACATTGAATAAGACAATATAATTCCAAGGAATCTTTCTGAAGTTCTGTTCACATATCAAAATCATTTTCCTGTTAATTTGGGTTGAGTGAGATTAGTTGGAATCGTTGTTTTTTGCTGCTATCGTAATTATTATAGTCTTAATATGAGGAAGAAAAGGAAAAGAAATCAATTTTTGGTAACTACGTGGATATCTATAAATTGAATATATCTAGATTGATTAGTATGTGTACCTATGTGCTTTGCTTTTGTTATGTTCTCTTAAAAACTTCAATGAAATCAGTCATTACAGACTATCTATAAAACATTCAATAATGTTTTAAATAAATCGTATTTAATAACAAGTATAAAAAGATTTCTCAATACGGAACCAAAAGCGTTAATAAATAAACGCGAATTGTGAAGGCAACGACAAAAAAAGGGAATAAAAAACATTTCATAGCTAAGTTTTATTTAACAGACTACTTGACGTCAAATCATCGATACTAAGTACGAATTGTTTGTTTTGCTGTTGCGAAGGCGAACGAGATTTTATTTTATACTTGATAAATTATCGCCGAGAAACTTTTGATCTAAGTACGAGTATGTAAAGTTCGATCTTCGTAAGACGACGATCGCGACCTATAGTCTTTTTCCGTGGTCCATATCGCCTATTTTTGGGTTCATATAGGGTTGTTAATAAGGTTCATATCTGTAATAAGCCGTGGTTAATCAAACAGTTTATACCTTAAAAACCCTAATGATGCAATAATAATGTAGTAAATAGACAGATAAATATACATGTGATTGCTTAGGTTTAGCAGGCTATTAAATCTATAAAAAATGAGAATCGGTAAAAATCTTTGTAACGAACATAAAATTAAAAAGTACCTAGTTCTCATGTCACTTGTTACTTGTCATTTACATGTAATTTTTATATGTCAAAGGCAACAACAATCAATATCAACAAATACAAAATGAATTAATTTATGTAATATTTTCCCTACCCACGAGCGCGGGATGGGAGATGTTTTCATTTGGAACGAGTGTTTTGCTTTGACAAACCAATTAAAAAGTCCGTTTTCATGACATGTTCCGTAAAATTGTATACGCAAAGTGAAAGAAAGTAAAGATTTATGAAAGTAGAATTCGCAAATGAAGTCTACGCCATTAAAAAGCGATGCCCTGCAATTTGGACAATACGCAAAAACACCCGCCGAAGCTCCCCGTGGGACTACCCAGAACACCACACGTCTTGGAAACTACGTTTTTCCTATTTACATTAACCAGTTCATAAAAAGATTACCAAACAAGATCGGGCCTTCCGATATCAAAGAAAAGAAACAAAAAATCCCACACTCGTCAGTTTGCAGAACTCCGAGATTGAATTGTAACAAAAACTTGAGCCCTGCAAAAAGTGAGGAACATAAACATTTGCAAGCTATGACATAAGCGTACATGTATATAAGGAGTGGAGGGAAGTATCGGGCACAGTACGACGATGGCTCGTCTAATGTTAGCAGCTGTAGCCTTAGGGCTCTGTGTGTTTGCCCAAGCCGCTCCAGGTAATCTTGTTTTGAGATTGTTTTAATTAATGTTGTCTTCAGACGCGCTTGAGAATCTAAATTCAAAAGCTCTTTATATTTACCACAGTAGAATATTGCAGGTCGACAAAAACAAAACAACTTATTTTAAATTACACCTGACTAACTGAGCTGGTATCATTAAGTGTTGTTTTTATTTCAGGGTATGGCGGCGGCGGCGGTCCTGGCGGTGGCGGCGGCGGCGGCCATGGTGGAGGCGGAGGATTTGGGGGAGGTGGCGGCGGCGGGGGCGGCTTTGGAGGCTCCGGAGGCTTTTCCGGTGGAAAGGGTGGTTACGGAGGTGGAAATGGGGGCGGCGGTGGAAATGGGGGCGGCGGTGGCTTAGGAGGAGGCTATGGAGGAGGTGGTAGTGGCGGCCAAGACGGTGGTAGCGGCCTCGGCGGAGGCGGCGGCGGTGGTCTTGGCGGAGGCGGCGGTGGCGGCCATGGCGGCGGAGGCGGTGGCGGACTCGGAGGTGGCTACGGAGGAAACAGCGGCGGCGGCGGTGGTGGATACGGTGGCAACGGAGGCGGCGGCAGCGGTGGTCATGGCAGCAACAGCGGCGGTGGCGGTGGCGGCAACAGCGGCGGTGGTGGTGGCGGCCACAGCGGCGGCGGCGGTGGCGGCAACAGCGGCGGCGGCGGTGGCGGATACTCCGGCTCCAGTGCCAGTGCCAGTGCTCAAGCGAGTGCTGGAGCCAGCTCTGGTGGATACGGCGGTTCCGGAGGACACGGCGGCGGCCACAAAGGAGGATATGGGTAAGAAAGAACTTTAACTTTTATATTTCTAAATATTGTTCAAAGTTACAATACCATCCACATTGAAAAATGTATCCTGCTTTCTCAGATCATACCTATATGTACCAAGATAAATGATTTTTGTAACAATAATACATACATATACCTAAGTAAACTAGTAGGTACTTATGGAAAGGAAAAGAGTAATACGTAAAATAACAAAAGTGTTTGTTATTTTACGTAAAAAAACATAAGTTTTGGTAATCTAATTTAATTTATTTTTGTCTTGTTTCAGACGCTAAACTTAAAAGGATCCAAAGATGATCAGCGTGCCTTCGGGAAATTGCCGAAAGTTCAATGTGATATTATTTTAAGACCTACATTGCCATAATACTTGTATTTACAAATTGCAATTAAATTGCTATTATAGCATTGTTACAAATTCATGATTTTATTTATTGATCACCACCTACGACTTCAAATCATTCTAATCAAAATTAATTTGTAAACAACAAATTGCAGAAAAAGTAATTTAAATTATTTAACGCTCCATTAGGTCTATAGTTTACATTCATTATCAAAAGTCAGATTAAGACGACACTTTTCCAATTTAAAAAGAAAAAAATCTATTTGGTCGCGGGTAGCTTCAATTCGTATCGAATAGAATGAGCGGTCAGCGCAAATCTATTTGTTTACTTTTGATAAGATAATACTAGCGGTCATTCTGACTTCGGGAAATACCCAGTATATAACCAATATAAACAAACAGATACTAAATACACTTAGAGCGTTTTTTAAGAGAAGAATGAGAACGAGCAGAATAAAAGCTTATTAGTCAAGCAAAAAGGACCGTTTAAGTCATAACCATTTTAAAATGTGTCATCTTCTTTTAATGTTGTACTTCAGTTAAATATTTTAAGAAAGCTTGAATTGAACCACATTTGACCAGTCAGAAAAAAGCTACGTTACTGCATGTTGTACCACTTAAGGCACACTGATGTTTTTCGGACATTTCTCGGTTTTCCAAGTGTTTAGATTTTGTTAAAGATTTTTCCTATGTTCTAAAAAGTATGTTTAACCACATAAATTAATTTGAGCTCAAAAAAATCCATGCGGTAAAGAGTTAAACTGAAGGTGAATGTACTAAATATATGGAGTGTAAATAGTAATCGAAATATACTAAGTAGGTACTAAGTAGTTACGACTTAGTTAGGTTTTAAAGAAAATGCTATTTACGGTAAAATCCTTGAATGTTTGTAGCTCACCTTGAGTTTTTCCTTTCTAATGTTTATTTTCAAACTGTAGGAAAACTAAACATCATTTACTTAGAAAGTAATTGGACTTAAGTATTTAAATCGCTCTTGGGTTATATTTCATTCACTATTGAGTTGAAGTGTTACTAGTTCTTAGCAACATGAGGGGCCTAGTTTTGGTGGCTTTAGTATTAGTGGTCCTGACTGTTTATATCGAAGCTTTGCCTGGAGGTAAGAATTCCGTTAATATAGTATCTCTATAAGTACTTATTCACCTGATAAATAATTATCATAATTGTCAGGATGGCATAACTGAAGCCAAAATAATTTATTATTTATTTATTTAACAGTTTATTGTAAGATGATAGTACATAGAGATAGAAAAAAGGAGAATTTTACAAAAGGTACAGCATATTTCTAAAAGAAATAAGCGCGCTCTCCAACTTTTGAAGCAAACCCTTTCTAGGTCTTCTACTTCTACTAAAACTACGTACTAGGTGACAATAAACACTTCACTTAGAAAAAAAAGAACCGACTTAATTATCTAATGCAAATAAAAGTTAAAAGTAAGAAACAAATAGGTAACTGCGCGTCCTTAATCTTTTGTTTGGTTTCGGTGCCTCCGATTTCATATTTTATTTTGGTTTGAGTATTTTTAATTTAAAGTCGGTCAAAAAGCAGATAATATACACTTAATGGGAATTAATGAGACAACATAGCCTAAAATTAGATACTTATTGTTATGCAGTTTATGTTAAGAATCTACGTAGGAAATCAAATATTACAATAATTTCTGTTTTTCAGGAAAATGGGGAGGCGATGGTGACTGGAAAAATGATGGTGGAAAGAAAGATGGTGGAAAGGACAGTGACAGTTCCAGTAGTGAGGAGGGAGGCAAAAGCGGAGGGGGAGGGAAAGGAGGAGGTGGAAAACAAGGAGGTGGTAAAGGCGGCAAGAAGTTTTAAGATTAAAGTTGGGGATCTTTAAATGATGACTTGACCTGTGAGCGAGCATAAATAGATATGTAGATAAGTAGTATTAATGTAGGTACTAAACGTAGGTAACTAAATTATTTTGTGATTAAAACGTAAAGTTGTGTTTGGGCAATAATATATTTATTTCAAAGCAAAAATGTATTTAATTCATTTGCATTTCTCCAACTTTTCTAAAAGTTAAGGTAAGTATCTTTAGTCTTGTAGAAACAAGCTTTAAATAAATAAATAAATAAGTAAATAATTGAAGAGACGTAATTTAAAATTGAATAACACTGAAATGTAAGTAGCTTCTCATTTAGTAGTTCTTTTTTGCAACCCAAATAAAAAACCTATAGCTGGTCTGGTCATACAAGGTCAAAGTTACTAGAGCGTTCGTAGCTTCAACTTAAGTATATTATATTTATTTGATTAATACCTATGTATACATATACACTTATAAAAAAGTATTTTTGTATTGGTGGTTTTAGTTTACAGATTTTTTTCTAATAATAATTAGTAATTACTTGTAGAGTAGGTAGTCGCAACGGATGTCTTATTACGTGATTGTTAAAAAACTTTGTAAAGCCAGTATATCATCTCATCTATTCATAAATTATAATATAAGTAGATAATCTATTTGCGCGTTAACAAATATTAATTGTAATTTCAATGGCACGTAGGTATTATATTAAATACTTAACATACCTACTTAGGTATAAAACAAATGCATAAACTTTAATTATTCTAATAAAATCATAGATGATGGGAGCTAAGTGGATGTAAATAAAATTGGGTAACAAATATGTAATTATAAGAATCACGATATACTTTATAGTGGTATTAAATCGCTCGAAAATAAATCATTATTTTATGTGGGAAGACAAATAAATAATTTTATTATTAGGTATTATATTTATTATTATTTAATAGCATTTTGCAATAACAATATTTTAACACTGACTTCCGGGTAGCCAGAAATAGGTAGACTCTACCCGTTTCCCGGTAGAGTAGTGGCTGGAGAAGTATGTGGTACCTAACTAGAAGACGTATCTACCGGTTGACATTTTTGGAAACCGGTTATCCAGTTTTGGCTTCCCAGTAATCGAAAAATGCATTTAAAAATTTGCTATAGTGAAAAGCAAATTCATGAACTAACTAACATAGTACCTACCTATCTGCCATATCAGGAACATGTAGTCGCGCGAAAAATGGATTGGAAGAGGAAAAGCGGAGATTCCACCGACTAGAAAACTCTTTTGCAAGAACCCCATACAGCATTAACTATATAGGTAGGTAGGTAACATCATACCTGAAGATTCTGTGCCTGAAGTTTAATAAGCCTTAGGTATTAAACCTGACAACCTTTCAACCTTCAGATCCAAGGTCTCGGTCAAAACACCAAAAATGTAGCACTCGAATTATTCGCTGTGATACCATAAGTACATCCCAAAATCCTTTGTGTGTCCATCATTGTGTCAAAATGCGGTAAAATTTGTGACCGTGTCGCATCAGGAACTATAATTTGATTTTTGACGGATATTTCCGATCTGAGGGTTATAAATGTGGAGGTAGGTGTATAGTGGTATCAGTAGTCATCATGGCGAGGATAGTGTGGGGTTTGATTCTTGTTATGGTGTTTGTGGCTGGCAGCCATTGTGGGGTACCAGGTGAGCTTTTGTGATTATACCTACTCCCTGAATGGCTGAGTGGTATTAAAATCGTCTGGAAGAATTTTTACTTTTAAATGTTGGGTTTAAAGCTATTAGGGACTCTGTAAACGTAATCATCAATAAACGTAAAGATCAAGAGCAAGATAGATGTCGGAGAATGATCAACTATGAATACTGCACAATGGGCCAATCTAAAAGATTTCCACTTATACCATTAGGCAGCGGCGTAGATCCACCATTAACCTGCAGTCTGCAACTTATTCCAACACTTCATCTATCTTATTGGACTATACGTATACGAGTCTTTATAGTAATTGAATTTCTTCCGTATTCCCCCTTATAGGGACTTATTCGGTGACATTTGTATGAGCCTTGCTAAAGGACCAACAACTTACTAAATATTACATTCTATAGCATCCAGAGTAAAACGTGGATACAATAGCGGATACAACAGTGGATACGGAGACATCAGTAGCGGATACAGCCGCGGGAGTGACGAGAGAGATGCAAGTGTCAGTGAGGAAGGTGGCGGTGGCTGCGGCGGCGGAGGAGGGTATGGAAGAGGGTATGTATTCGTATGGTTAAAATAGTAACAGGAAGTCAGGTTAAAAAGCAATTTTATTAATTCTAGAGTTATTTTTGTGTCTAACAAATCTTACTGCCAATCAAATAGATCATGCAAGCAAGATAGTTGAATAAATACTTACAAGAGAAAAGATAACACTACACTTGATAGACTGTTTAAAGATTCTTAAGTCTTCGCAATTACTACATCAACCTAGATACCTGTTTGGCTAAAATGACAAGCCGTGTCTCCTCACTAAATTGCCATACTTCCCTACCAACCTTTCCGCCTCTACCAGTCATCCACCATAATTAAACCTACAGTCTGTTCATGTTCGCAGGTACGGTAGCGGCCGCGAGTTGGCGTACAACCGGGACGGGCGGGCGTCGGACTCGCGCGGCCGGTCCTACGCTAAATCTACTGCGGCTGCCGTCGCCAGCGCTTCTTCTTTTAATTTCAAACAGGGGTAATATCGTTTAAAGGCATTAGCGTGTAACTGCAACCGCTGCGTGCACTGTAACCAAAAAAACATAGGGTGTGCGCTCGCAGCAAGTTCGCGAACAACGTACGTCCTATGTTTTTTGGTTACAAGGCATGCAATGCTTATGGTTACAGCCTTAAGGTAGAAATTGTGATGTATAACGTCGGGTAACTGCTTAAATGCTTTGATCTCATAATCAAATTAAAATAAAAGCAATTGTAGTTGGATTTTATGCAGACCCATGGAATACAGGCGTATATAGGGTGACTTTAAATTAGTGAACGATAGAAAAGGATATGCATTTACTCGTGATAACAAACAACTTTTTCTATAAGGCCAAGTTCGAAAACATAAAAAAAAATGTTCCCCCATACTATCAGCTGATGCATTTTGTATGGGGAGTTAACATTTTTTTGAATGATTTCGATCTGGTCCTATAGTAAAAGTTGTATGTTATCACGAGTACATGCATATCCTTTTCTATCGTTCACTAATTAAAAGTCACCCTATAGAGTAGTTCTTGTAACAAAAGTAGTTTAAAAGGAAAAAAAAGCCATAAAATTGCCACGGCAGCTTCCAAAGGACCAGATGCTTACTGTAGCGTTGACTAACATACCTAAATAATGCATAAAAAACCTGGTATTCCCTGAAAAAACCGACGTTCGAAATATCACGCTTCATGACCACAGCTTGTTAAATGGATAATGATTTTGTATACAAGTGTAAGTAGGTAATTAATTAACTAAATAACGATGTATGTAGTCTAAGATATTATTTAGAATTGACTGTAAGAGCATAACACAACATGGTAAATAAAGTTGTGAAGAAAAACCAATCTTTTATTAAAATTTATATCCCTTTATCCAAGAAATAGGAACAAAAGAAGTTTCTAAAAGTTAACACCGAAATAAAATACTGCGTATTAAAAATAGTGGACTAATTTTTTTATTACATTTTTAATTACAAAGTGAACTCAAACAATAATATGACAATTAAATTAGAAGGTAGGTAATTGATAGATGCTAACTACAATAGATTACATGAATTTAATATTATACCCGTGTCCGATTTATGGTT
Organism: Anarsia innoxiella; assembly: GCA_947563765.1. Classification (NCBI taxonomy): domain Eukaryota; kingdom Metazoa; phylum Arthropoda; class Insecta; order Lepidoptera; family Gelechiidae; genus Anarsia; species Anarsia innoxiella. The sequence continues at coordinate 10,292,416 of OX387393.1, read as the reverse complement.
CCGTTTAATAAATAGCTAAGAGTAGGTGGTCATTTAGTTTCATCTGAAACAAGGAGAATGATGTCTTTTTAATTAGGTTCTGTAAGTTAGAAGTTCTTAGACACTTGCGTTGCTTGAAGAACCCGAGTTAAGTTAGCTTAAGTTAACTCGAGCGCACGACTTAATTTTTGAGAGTAAGTAGATAATAAGTTATATAAGTTTCTAGACATAGTTTTATCTGCTCTATACATACCCGTCACGCCTCTCTCCCATTGGAGTAGGCAGAGACCACTTCTCTCCACTTGCTACGATCCAAACACATTTATTTCGCTTTGTCCACATTCATCAGTCACCTCATACATGCACGTAGGTCAATACTCTTGACTTGGCGTTTCTTTAAAAAGTCCCCGTTAATGAGATTTGATCGAGATATAAGTAGGTATGCTCTATGTGTGACACTTATAAATACCTATAAATAAAGTTAAAAGGTTGTATGAAAAACTCACCATTTATCCAAGTACACTCCCGCCCCCGGACACGGAGCTAGCACTGGCCGAGGACTTAGAGAAGGATTGAGAAATGGGGACCCCGACCCCTCCAATGCCCCCCAGCCCGCCGTGGCCTCCGTGGTGGCCCCCAAAGCCGCCAGCGCCGCCGTAGTCGTTCAACCCGCCCACTAGGTGTCTTCTTTCGAGGTGGTGGTCACCTGGATGAATATGGAAATAACATAAATCTTCTTAAAAGGTAATGATTATTGTTGTTAGGTTAAAATAGTTAAGTACTGTCGTATTTTTCTGAAATTATTTTGCTTGTTTTGTTCTCCTGCTGTTTCATTGTTTTTCAATGCCTACTTACTACATTACTACGACATACCTATTCAAGTGTAATTTTAATTACCTACGAATACTTATGTAGGTACCATGGTAGGTACCTAGATATTTTTGATTTTGGTACATATTTTTGAATTATGAATTTTGTTGTTTTACTTACCTAGTACTTTGCCTAGTACCCAATCCTTAACACTATCAACTTTACTAACTGCTAATCTCGTTGCGAGCGGCGCAAGCGCAAATAAGAGGCTAAGTTCTGAAACCGGAGCAAGTGATTGGAACAATTTCCAAAATAGGGTTTAGGAAATTTCATAAATAAGAATTTTCTCTAACTAAGGAGGTTTAAACAGCATATTGTATAAAATACAGCTAGAAAGACCCCAAAAGTAGAGTCAAAGATATATCCTCTTGTCCAACAATACATTAAAATACTATCTACTTATAACTAAATAAAGTTTCGGTACTCACTCTCATTTTCACCAACATCTTCATGAACCGGCGGCGGCGCAGCTATACAAACAGCCGCCAAAGCAAGACCAATGAACAATACGAACTTATTCATGTTTCAATAGGTACTATTCTCTTCAAATCCCAGAAGATAATAGCGAACAGTTGTCCATCCTCCTCAATTTATACGGTACCCGTGCCATACAAAAAGTGCCAATCATCCAGAAAATGTTTACACCAGAATCGGTGAATCGTAAATTTGCGATAGTCATCTTTTTTTGTGGGATACCCGTGTCTTGTTTTTGTGAATTTCAGTGACACCCATTTTCCCTAAACTGTGACACGTTTTTCTATACAGGTTTCCGAAAATCCTAGAAAGGTACTTAACTCTACATACTTAATCATCGTTAGCAAATATTATATAATGTTATACCTACTTAAATACGTCGTATAGGAAAATATTTATCCGTAAGTTTCCATCTATCATTATTTTGCCAATGGATGCGGAAAAACTGGGCCTTTCATGAATCTGGCTGCGCTCGTAGACTTAAGTACCTACATGCGACTATCTTTCTGAACGCTTCAAACTTTCGTTTAGTTTCAGACCAGAATGTTTAAATTAATATCAAATTATCGTGCTATCTTTTAAATTGTTACAATTAATGAAATGAGAGTTAAATCGTAGGTAGGTAACATACGTCGAGGGAACTCCAAATAGCACCAAATCTTCCGTATCCGTCACACTAAATGGATTACGTAGTTTGACCGACATGCTTTAACAAGACAATGGCGACTGTAATGTACGAAATACGTATAAAACTTGGATTTTCCTCAAATTGAACATTTGATTGGGTGATTGTAGACAGGCCAGTTCCATCTAACTGATTTTTATATAATTTTCGGTGTGCAATCAGAATTGATGAAGGAAGGTACAATTTTCCCAAGATAGTGTTTGGTTTCAAAAAAATAAGCACCTTAAATTCCTTCTTATCTTATCTTATATAGCCATCGATGTCCCATTGCTAGTCAAAGGCCTCTCTCCACTTCTTCCATGATTCCCTATCCTGGGCCGCCTCTGCCCAGACATCCAAGAAGACGTCCAGCTCATCTCGCCACCTTTTTCGTGGTCTGCCGGGAGGTCTTTTGGCTGTTAGTTGCCATTAAATTCCTACTAAGGAATAATTTATAAACTAATATTCTGCATGGAATATGTTTTTTTGTAGTTATTAGTAAGTTTGCGTAACTTAGGGATTGGTTACACCATCTACAGAAAAAAATATCTGACAGATATTTTATACCTGTCTCTATCTAAAACATCATGTTTTATGAAATAGATTGGTCTATCTGTCAATTAAGATGTAGTCGGTGAAACGGGCACTTAGCGCCAAAACACACGGTGAAACGCAAATGCAACGCAACTGAAACTGCTAGTTACTTTTGAGTTGCATCGCAGTTTCTGCTATAGACTTCCTTAGAAACCACACACGACGCAACTAGTTTGAAACGTTTCGTTTCAGTTGCGTTGCATTTGCGTTCTGGGTGTTCTGGGTCTTAGAGTCATATTTCGCTGAGAAATTTGTGCTTTCATCGGTACAGGTACCTACTGACTGGCCCACAATCATATCAAATATCTTGCGTAGTAAGAGTTCTATTACCCAATTAAACAAATGAATTTGTATTTCAATAAAGTTTTTATTTACAAATACTTAATTATAAAATAAGTGATCGAGGTCACTGTAACAAATATATGCACCTAAGTCATTAGGTAATCGCTTATAAACTGTACGCATGCGTACTGGGTAAAAAATAAATCTAAAAAGACGGACTTTTGTATAGAAAACTCAACATCGGGTTTTCTAGTAAAAACTTTAAAATGTGTAGTTAGCTGAATAATATGGAGACGTAACTGTTTCACTACCTACAGAAAAAAAATTAACTGACAGATAAACCTATGTCTATTTCATAAAACTTGACGTTTAAGACAGAGACAGGTATAAAATATCCGTCAGATAAATCTTATCTGTAGATCTTTAAACAGCCCCTTAGAAATAAATAATCGGAAATTAAATTGATTTTACCAATAACGCAAACATATTGAAATACAGATGATTTTTTTTATTTACCATCCTGACATTGGTAGAATTCTATTAGACTTGGGCGTTTTAAAACAAAACACGATTCATATATTTTTCATCTAACTACACATCACATTAAATAAACTTGCATCTTTGATTTGGTTTCAAAATGTTATCTACAATAGGTATAAAATGTAAATCCGATGTAAGTAATTTAAAATTGGAACTGAATTTCAGGCGTCGTTTTAGACCGAACAAAACATTTTATACTGGGTGTAACAGAAAGGGGGTATAAAGCCGAAACACAGCGATAGTCCTCATGAAACTGAACACAAAAAAAATTTCGCCTCCCCATACAAAATGTCCGATCAGCTGATCGAGTAAATATGGGCGATCCAAAAAAATTTTTCGAGTTAGGACCCATGCTCCTTGGGGAAAGTTGTTCAGTTTCATGGCGACTATGGCTGTGTTTCAGCTTGATACCCCCATTCCATTAGACACTGTATAGGCTTAAGTATAGAATTATATGAAAAATGTAGAGTCAACTTGAATCTTACGATTTTATTAATAACCTATAAATGACGCCCAATTTTCAATGTCCATAAAAACCAGACGACAGTAAAAGTGTGTAGGTACATAATAAAAGTAATAATAAGGCCGTGGCCCCAATTGGCAAACTGTTAGCGGCCAACTGAGTGAGCCGCAAATTTGTGGCGAACTAAAAGAGTTAGCTGCAAACTCAAATCAATGAAATAACCGGTTTTGGTGGGAGTCGGCCGCTGTGTGAGATATTCAGCGCGCGTAACGCTGCAAACTGCGTACAGTGAGCGAAAACTAGCTGACTGTGGACACTCCATTTCAAATATATGGAAGGGCGTACTAAATCGATACGCCGCAAACTAGTCAGCCGCTAACAGTATGCCTACTGGGGCCACGGCCTTATGCATAAACCGTGGCACTTACAAACAACAACTGTATAACCCTAACATCCAGAGGTATTATTTATTACAGCTAAACGTAGACTAGTAAATTGTGTTCACTATTACAACGAATTACATTTTCCTTTATTTTATTATTTAATTGTGAAAATGGTATGCCTTTGAAACGGTGATAGTGTAAAAAACGGGCAATACACAATATATTGCTCGCCATAGACCGACATTTGGGCTCATTATTAGTATTGCTAGTTAGTTCACTCATTCATATATTTTAGAGTCTAGACTCTTGTTGGTGGAGTATTATATTTGTCTTTAGTCAACAATTTCACTTCTTGATACGAGACGAAGTGAATTTCTCATCATATTTAAAAAACACGAAGGAATTTAAAGTTCTGTCATGATAACGACTTTCCATCATTCCAAGGGTCTGTTTTACGATTTCCAGATAAAATTTGTCTGACAGATCTTAAACGTCATGTTTTATGAAACAGACATATGTTTATCTGTACATGGGGGTCCGTGCCCCTGTAGTGGGCACGTTAAAGGGCTAATAAGGAGAAGATGTCATTAAATGAGTACTTATTATGAATGAACTGATTTACCAAGTACGATTTACAACTATAACTGCAACAAAGGCAAACCAGTTTGACAACATATCGGCTACATCTTAAAACAAATACACCAACAAGTAACAATTTCGCTAACATCTAGCACTGAGAAGTTAAATCACTAAAATTTTATATTAAACCCTACGTTACATACATACAAGTACTATTATAGGACAATGGCCGTTTACAAAATAAAATTAATAAAATAATTAGCCAATACACAATGCACTTTATAAAAATAAATCGATCAATTTATAAACATTACTGTGTTAAAGAAAGAAAGCACAATTTCTCTTAATTTTAAAATAGATATTTGCACTAAACTGTCCCGACTCTATTTGAGAGAAGGTACGATATATTTTTTTATAAATTCCATATTATACGATTTCATTTGCTAAATTTTTCTAAATTGCACAAGAAATAAAGCACCAGTCAGTTTTTTAAACAAACTTTTTAACTAAATTTTGGTTTGTCAACTAGCTATGGAAACTAAAGTAAAAAACGCGTAACCCCTTTCGTAATCGAAATGAGGTTTACTACAGTTCTCTTTCACACTCGATATAGTGTAAGCGAGACAATTGTAGTTTCCTCGGGTTCTTTTATAAAATATACCAATATGGTAATATTAGAACACTTATTTTGTTCAGTGGCAGTGTACGAAGAGGTATATGGGAAAGTTCGAGCACTACTCGTATATAACAAGACCAGTCATTGCGCGCGCAATATTTGATACTTTCAATCCGTGCATATAAAAAGGTAAAAGTAAGTAGTTCATTATTTACGTAGATAAAAAAAAGTTTGTATAAAACATGATAGAACATCACAGATCTAAACGAAGTAGGTATAATAATTTAACAATAAATCAAATCTAAGCTACCTTTTCAATCCGATTATATTCCTACAATCTCTAAGCTTTTACACACGACCCAGCCTTTTTAAATAATAAGAATAAAATAACCTTAATGATGTACAATAGGCCACATCAACCTACAAACCCACGCTTAAATTAAACTAGTACTAAAAACGTACAACAGATGGCGTTACCACAAAAACTGGCAACATTTCCTCCTTATATTTCTACTGGTCACACTTTTCTAGGACTACCCTACCCACGTGGCCTACTGCACAACTAACCCGGCTTAAAAACCATATAAAACCGTAAAAAAAAGTATAATTGATTTATAAAGATTATTTCATAATCATAACACAAAACAGATATTCATTTTATTCTATACGTAGAAATACCTTATTCGACTAATTTTACTATTTAATTGATTATATTTAGTTATTTATCAGTATATTTACAGTTTTAAGAAATAATTTGTATATAAAAACTTGCACTAAACTAGGAATAATAAACTTCTAATCACTAGCCATGTAATTCGCGATCGAAATATGGTGAGCTGAGGGGCACTGTGAAGTTGCACTGGCTGGAAAACGAGCTATTTAAAAAAATAAAATATATTTAAAAACTATAGGTACGTTCGATTCGGATTCGGCGATAAATTCGTTGTTCGAAATAGTTTTTCTTCAATCCTTTTTTTTTTCAAATCATATTAGTTTTATTTCAATTTACTTTTTATTTATATGTCGTACTATACGGGATGTTTTTGTGCAAAACGACAGTGCCCAAACAGCAAAATAACAAGCTCAGTCCCTGAAATGTGATCAATATGTACTACCAACAATTGTGATGTAAATCAATACTTACTAACAAAACAACCAAATTCAGACTGTTTTAGTTCAATTCAAGAATAAACTTTTTCAGTAGGTACCTCCGTAGATACTATTTTTATAATAGTTTTGTCTCTAACTTCTTTTAACTCTAACCCATCTCTCTACAAAAACCGAGAAAATAAAAAGCTAAAAAGATCGTACGAGCTTCGCGAGGCAACTTTTCGTCCAAATAAGCGAGGCCCCTCAAAACTAACCAACACGATAATATAGCAAGGTCTTCAGTTAGCGGTCGAACAATTGCTTATTGGCGCACTCCATAAATTGAACTAAAACAGCCATATTTCGGGACATTAACCAACGACCGACTGGCCTTGAAAATTGTTTTATACAAAAATCATTATTTAAATTAATTATATTCATGGTCTTATGTTATTTATTTACACAATATTTTACATATAAAAATGGCTATTTCGTTTCATAACTGTATATTATGCGATTTGGTATATTTTAAAGTCACTCGCTAATATTTGATCCCAAGATTATGCGTGTTTAAAACATTATGACATCGTTTTAATTACGTATTATTAAATCAGGTAATTTAATATTATGTACACTTTGTAGTTCCATTAAAAATTGAGCACAAATACCTACAGTATCATCAAAATGCAAGGAAGTTATTGTAATGCTATAGAAGATTTTGTAGTTCATTGTAAAATGGATTCTAGCGACTGCTAATAAAGTTGAAAAGTATTTTCGAGAGAAATAATGTAGTTTTGCGTTATTTGTAAATAAACTTGACCTGTATAAAGGCATTTCGCTTTCGAGTATACGCCACTTCAAAAAAAAGTTAGGTAGTAACTCGCAATACAGTAACATAACGTAGTCCAAAAACGCACTTTATCCCCTGTTTTAGACTACATTATAGCGAAGCTCAAAACAACAGAAGAAACATTTTCGAAAAGGAGACGTTGTTAAAAAAATATTCCTCTTTCCATCCAAAATTGTAACACGTTTAGTTAGAGCTACAGAAAAAGGGCGTAGCTCAAAAAAATACCTCAATGCGCGCTTTTAAAAATGCGTCTCATACATATACAGCGGTCAGAGCTGCGTGTCGGTGCGGTGCTGCAGCGGCGTGACGTCATCGGGCGCCGCGGCGGCCGGCGGCGGCTCCGACGGGTTCATGTCGATGCGACCCGCCTTTGACCACACCAGCATGTCCATTATGAACGCCAGGAACATTAGCGCAGCTGATAGACCTGCAACGATACATGTATGGTTAGTGCTTGTTGTTATTTGATCCTCATATATCCCTCACGCATATCTCATGATGTTTGGGAACGTTATTTCCAACATTTCCCCAAATATTTCCATTGCGAGCTGGATTGATCCAACATCAAATTCGGCCATGTCAGTAACAAATGTGATCACACTAGTAACAAACTAGATCATGTTAGTAACAAATAAGAACACGCCAGTAACAAATAAGAACACGCCAGTAACAAATCAGACCATGTCAGTAATATATAAGACCACGCTAGTAACAAGTTAGATCATGTAGTAACAAATCAGACCATTTGAGTAACAAATAAGATCATGTCAGTAACAAATTAGATCATATCACTAACAAATCAGACCATGCTAGTAACAAATCAGATCACGTTAGTAACAAATCAAACCATAATGTCACTACAATAGTAAACTTCATCACATTCATTAATCCTATCCCTATAAGATATATCAAACAAACTTACCCAAAAAGAAATGCCTGAGACTATCGTTATCGTAGCTCGCGCATGCGCCGACGAGCCCGCACGCGACGTCCCGCAGTCGACACGCAGCGTCTATAGCGGCACCGAACACGATGGGACACGGCACGTTACCGAACACGCCTATCGCAAACTGAATCACGCCCATTGCCATCGCTTTATCTGGAAATATGATATTTATTTGTAGAGGGGACGAAATTCTATAGTTTCCTGTAATTTGACTATGTCTTGTAAAAGTTACTAGATTTAATTTACGAGCAATACTAAACTCGATAGCAAATATATACAACTTTTTTGTCCTGACATCAGACTGTATGCAATGAAAACAACAAAAAACATAACCCTTCCTTGCAGGCCGGTAATAAGTAAATACAGCCAACAAAATGTAAGTATAATAACGTAAGAGCGTTAACGCACTAAATCCGATCTGAATCGGATTCTAAATATTTAGTATAGAAATAATTTTATCGGATCTATTACGGATTCATACTAAATATCTCGGATCGGATAACAACTGGATGTAGAGCGTAACCGCTCTAGAGATGCCACTAAGCCATGATTAACTTTTTACAATTTTAATTAAACCCCCATTTCAACTTCCTTAAGTAACTAAGTAACACTAAGTAACTAAAACTAAGTAAGTAACACTAACTAAGTGACACTCACCATGTTTATCAGTACACCGTATAATAAGCAGTACCGCGCCGACTTCCCCACTAGCGTGCACGAACATGATCGCGGCGAAGATGGCGATGAACGCATAGATCTTACTGCAGGACTCCGCACACTCGCCCGTTACTGCGATACCGCCCGACGTGTAGTTACCCGTTATGTTTAGAAGACCGTAGCGTTTTAAGCTGGGGGTAGAGAGTACATACATAAATGTCTGTTACGCCTCTTTCTCATCGGGGTAGGCAAAGACCATTTCGAGATACGATCATGTTGGTCTTCTCCTCCCAACATTTCCTTTCAATCTCGAAACTTGTGATAGAATAGATTACTAAGCAAAGAATACAGTTTTGAATGTTTTTAAAGCTATATCTTTTAAACACGATTTTTTGGATTTTAGAGAAACATCAATCACAAAGCTAAGAAAGAAGGGAGAAGTGCTAATTCTTGGACAGATCGTTTTAGATCTATGATCTACGTAATTGAAGGCGCAAATCGACAGCCACAATGAAAACCTTAACTATAACGAAATTGTTACTGGACATACAGTAACGTATATTTATGTCGATGTTTGTAAGCTAGAAACAGACTGGCCAATGCATTGTGTATCTGTTTTTTTTTACGTTATATGTCTATCTCACATTAATATTTGCGAGTGATAAAAACAAAATACAGCTACAAGAGTGAAACCAACTCACGTGTCGACCGCCTTTCCCTCCTGCTGAATATTCCCATCGACGCAGCCACAATCCTCATACACCCACGTGCTGTTGGTGATCTGTCGGCTACTGCGACAACCGGCTTGGCATGGAGATAGGTATGTGTAGTCGTCCTGGAATGAGGATATGTGCTTTGTTAGTTTGTTTCGAGCTTTAGAAAGATGTTCGAAAAAGTGAGCTTGTGGAGATAGACTATTTGATCATGATATCGTATCAGATCTATCGTATCGGATCTATCGTATCAGTTCTATCGTATCCGTACTATCACATCAGGACTAATGCATAAGATCTATCATATCAGATCTACCGCACCAGTTCTATCGTATCAGGTCTAACGTATCAGTTCTATCGTATTCGTTCTATCGTATCAGGTCTATCGTATTCGTTCTATCGTATCAGGACTATCGTATCAAGTCTAGGGTATCAGAGCTATCGTATCAGAGCTATCGTATCAGAGCTATCGTATCAGAGCTATCGTATCAGAGCTATCGTATCAGGAATATCATATCAGAACTATATTATCGGGTCTATCGTATCAGGTCTATGGTATCAGAGCTATCGTATCAGAGCTATCGTATCAGGAATATCATATCAGAACTATATTATCGGGTCTATCGTATCAGGTCTATCGTATTCGTTCTATCGTATCAGAGCTATCGTATCAGGAATATCATATCAGAACTATATTATCGGGTCTATCGTATCAGGTCAATCGGTCTATCACAAACATTAAGTAATAGACTGTGATGTGATAACATTTACCTGTCCACAAACAGGCGCATATGGCGCGCCGGTGCAGTAACAGTCCTGGTTGCAAGTCATGTTGCTGTCCACACCGATGGGGCTCAGCATGCGGAAGTTCTCCTCGGGGCAGCTCACGAACATTAGGATCACCATACCTGATGAGATGGATAGAATTGGTTAGGCACTGTCTCTACGAACGAGAGATCGTGGCGATATTATCGTCATCTACGTATTTGTATACGTCGCGGCGTTACTACGCCGTGTGGAGACGGCTCCATAGAGAGTGTATAGAAATACATGGCACGATGGTAATATCTTTAGTGCCTGCTACGTTAGTGCAGTTAATAAATGATTTGTCTATGATCTATGTCTAATTAAGCTTTATTTCTAACATAATAATTTATAGAACGCTTCTTTTACTGTGGCTTAATAATAAAACCAGCATTGTTTTTATTACAGTTTTTACCAGAGTAACAGAGACCCTCACTCGATGTTCTTTTTGACACAGAGTCTCCTTAGCTGTTCAACGCGGTAACGGAGCGAGCGTTATTGGCTTCTGTATCGGATAGGACATCGAGGTAATTAGTTTATGTAGTTTTAAGGGTTCCGTATCCAAGTAGTTGTCTTTGTAAATAAAGCGGACAGCCTCTTGTTTACTATAATAAAGCTGTACTTCTTACCAGCACTGTAAATAGCGGCGGTGGCTGCAGTCCAGGCCGCAACCTGTCGTGCAGTCGGCACCAGCTTCAGGATCACCACTCCTGACGTGATGATGCCCAGGCCCATCACCAGAATACCGCCCAGACCTGGAATATTTGAGAACGGGGCTGTTAGATATATGTATTATGCAGTATATGTCTATTCTTATATGAAAATTTGGAGTAATAAACTTACATCTAAAGATTATTATTTGAACTAGATTAAAATGATCATATTTCAATTTACAATTATGGCAGAAAAAGTATGCATGCAGGTGGAACACAGTGCATAGTATGTAAAGTAATAACTACCAACTCTTTATTTTGATTTACTTATGTCCACTGTAAGAGCGGTACAGACATATACAAAATGGACCTGACCACTTAAGACAGACAGTCTATTTATTTCTTCTTAAACTTACGACTTTACCTCAATTCTACTCTTTTACGTATTAAAAGTTAGACTTTGCACATAAAATTAGAAAGAAAAAAAAAAAAAAAAAAACAGAATTTCTATCTATCTATCTATAAAATTAGCTCATACACATTTTAGCGGACTAAATTACCAACTTACTTATAAACTACCCACATCTCAGCTCTCTTTTGTGCGCAATATAACACACACACACTTATAGCTTACTTTACTTTTTTTTTGTTACACTTATAAGTAATGCTTGCATCTCTTTGTGAGCAATAATGTATTTCTATCTTTCTTTGACGTCCGACTGGTTTAACCAGACACCTGACTTAACATAATTTCTATTGAAAGTAGGCTTTGTGAACTCTTGGGTAGGGTCAAGTTAAAATGGCGAGGGGTAATCGCGTCGCTCTTGAGATGTACTTTTTTTGAGAAAATCTTTTTAGACTCATCAACACCCATAGTACCTCACCGGAGACAAGGTTGGCGTCATGCGTGGGCAGCCGGAATTGCTTCTCCAAGTATTTGGGCAAGAAGCTGTAGACCCCACTGATAGGCATGAGGTGAAGCACTGAGCTCGCCGTCCGCCACATTAGAATGTCGTTTGTCAGCTGGCGTTTTATGGTTGCGAAGAAATCTGAAATGGAGAATAGTATTGGTTTAATTGCGAAGGATTTTTTCGTTTTTGCCCTCTCTGTCTTAAAGCCGATAGTCACAAGGATAGTATGAGAGAAAGCGATAAACTGTGCTTCTAGCTCTACAGACAACACTTATTCCAAGGATATTTGCCCTGCAAATCAAATCCAGCTTAATAGTATGAAGGGTTTTTTTTTTCAATTTATGTGCTGAAATGGTTATTTCAGACGATTAAAAGCAACAACTTATTGAAAATTGTTTTTAAATATCAAGACATTTAAACACCCTTCATTTGGTTCATCCACATTCATCAGTCGCCTCATACACGCATGTCGGTTTACCTGACATGGCCCTAGAAAATGGGGGGAAGTGGTATCTGCCTACACCGAAGAAGCTCGTATGTATTTATGTACGCACATTAAAATATAAAGACCTTATAAAGACCAACAGCGTCAAAGTCTTAGCAACACTCGATACTAACCTTTAAATAAGGGTTCGCTCTTCTCCTTACTCTTCTTGGGCGGCAGTGGCATCGGTTCCGGCTTAATCTGGCGCGGGAAGAAGAACATCAGCACTGATAGGAGCACGATGAAGCCTGCTATGAACACCATTCCTGGAAAGAGAGAAGGTTTGACTTTAGTTACATTTATTTATTCAATTTATCACTAGTGAAGTGTTTTTGGATCGTAGCAAGTGGAAAGAAGTGGTCTCTGCATACCCCAAAGGGATAGAGGCGTGACGGATATGTATGTATGTATTTAACACTAGTAAAAAATTAAAAACGCCAAAAGACCTCGCGGCAGATCACGGAAGAGATGGCGAGATGAGCTGATACTTTCATGGATGTGTGGACAGAAGCGGCTTAGGGGAGAGAAACTATGGAGTAAGAAGACCTTCTCCAGCAGTGGGACAGAGGCGGCTAGATAAAAATAAGAAGATTACCACTATAAAGATTGTTCCAAATGGGAACGTAATCGTACAAGCCCGTTGTGTACTTAGTTAGCATTACACAAATCCGAGGATATAAATATCAGCTCACAGGGAAAATATGATTTCATTGAAAGATAAATTAGTATTAGCTAGTGCTTTACATCATGTTTAAAAATCGAAGAACACGTTTTACAAAAATGTAACGGTGAATATAGAAACTATTCAGGTTTTTCCATGAACTCGTGATGTACCTAGTCTCTATATTAAACATTGACGCAATTACGTATAGGGGTGATTTGCAATTTACGTCAAACCCGACTGCATTTATAAAAATACATTCAAACATTGTATTTATAAAATAAACATAAAGTTTAATTTGTATTCAATAATGAGCAGATTGGTTACTTTCCATTGACTATGTTTTTCGTTTCAATGATGTCAGTTCAAATGGGATTGATTATTCGCACTTATGAGAAGGTAATTTACGTCCAATGAATCAGTGAGTAGGTACCTAGCTATCTATAGAACCTATCTACCTCCCTCAGTGATATATTTCATTGAGGCTTGTGCGATGAAAATTATTTAAAAATCCACTCAGTTATCGTCTTTATCGCACTCATGAACAGACACAGTGGGGGCGGTTTTATAGTATGTAGCCATATCGAATTATTACATTCATTCACACTCCATATTCGCAAACGAAAAACAAACATTTTCATTAAAATTCTCACAAAAACTAAATGTACCAACTAACCGATCCCTTAAACAGTCCAATTGTTACTGCAAACACTATAAAAATCATTGAGGGTTTGCAAAAAAGATTGCTAATGAGCAAACAATGTCTGTTAGTATGTTGCCAAGACTGAAAGTAGTTTCATTTGCACATGCCATCGACTACTTTGTGGAATATTCCAATTATACCCATTATCAAGGCATAAGTGATAATTGGAAGCGTATCGGATTATACCATTAGCAGCCAGAATTGTGGAGTCAGGAAGCATCGTGCTTACTTCAAACGTGAAGTGACGCCGACCGTGACCAAACACACGAAAATTCAGATTAAATTGAGTAAAACACGACACTCTACGTCACATGGCTAGGTAAGACATGAATCACACTGACTTAGTAAAAAATAATTATTCTCAAAATATAATTCCAAGGACAGGTTTCGTCGACGTCCTGCCTACGGATTGAAATGAAATGAAATGAAATGAAAATGAAATGAAAATCATTTAATCCTGTAGGTTTTGACAACACTTAAGACGGGTCATTTTTTAAAGTTAATTAGTAGTTAAAATAGTTAAAAAGTTAATTAAAGATTAAAATTTAATCCGAAATTTTCGAAATTATTTTGTAAGTCATAAGGAGGTAACATTTTAGTTGGCTGTTATAGTAAAAATACTTGAACGAGATGATATAATAACTGCGGCGAACAAGGTGTGGCAATTATATCAAACTTTATCAGAAATCGATATCTGCACCACCCCAGAAGTGAGTCAAAACAATCGCATAGATCCAAACAGAACATTTGCGCCGATACAAGGTCGTCCGGTCGACGCTCAGTCAAGGGCGTTCGCTAGACGCTGTACCTACCTAAGTACCTACACAACATATTGTTTACTCGACCAACATACGCGTCTCACCTCCTGGACTTTATAGAGGTACATTGCGCGCGCATAAATCTGATCGAGATTAAATCTCCAATCATAGAGCGGGGGTGACAAAGGTCAGTCCAAGTAAACAAGCAACAGCTTAACCGGTTTAAAAGTAAAAGTGAGATGATAGTCGCGTGTCCACAGTCCACCCACTAAATTCTCATTACGGGCACCGAATTGCCGGCGACGAGCGCAGCCTTGGCCGTGACCGGTAGATAGAACGCTTATTTTAGTAGTGGTGACGGCGCGTGATGTAAGGCACGTTATGTAATGCGTAGCGTGCGCCGACGCAGCGTGACGGCCGCCGACGAGAAAAAGCGAAAGCCGAGTGGAAATTGCAGCATCGCCTTGACAGCGCCACTATGACTGCACACACCACAACCAGCCTGCTGCCAACAAGCAATTCGCAGAACAAATACAAATTTTAATAAACCTTACAAAAATACGCACAACGAACGTACTCGTGTTCATAGTTGTTACAAACTTTAACACCATAAAAAGCTTTATTTTAAGACCAAGATAACATTGCAAAAAACAAAGCCAATAAAGGTTCAAGGTAAAAGCAACAAAGTCGCAAAATAAAATGTTCACGGATAATAATAAAATTTCGGACGATCAAAAAGAAATCTTCGCAAAAACGATTGTGTATCCAGCAGTGAACGTCAATTGTTAAAACGAGTGCATTCAACTGAAAAAGGTCTGTCGGCATGAAAGCTCGAGTTGATAGTGTGTTTGCTCAAAATTGACCAACAAATCAGTTGCAAACCATTCGCGGTTGTCAGTCCAGAAGCAACATCAAACAACCGAACATAAAAGAGTCATTACAATAAATAACATTGAATCGAAAACAATGGAGAAAAAATGAAAGAAGCGAGAAATGGTCAAAGTGCAATACAATGAAAGGCAAAATAAGTAATAACAGACGACAAAAAGATCCGTTGAAAGGCTCATCAAAATTCAGAGCTCCATTCATGAACTTATGTCAGAACAATAAGGAAATACGCAGAAACGATTGCGTATTTGCGAATTCTCTTTATTCGTAGTCGAAGCACGCGTGTGGTGGTTGTCTACCAACACTTTATAATCACTCGGCCAACCAATGCCCAATCGAATGTGCACCTTACCTTTCAGGTAACAGAAGTCTGTAAGATTTTAGCCGGTTGCAGTAATCACACACGGCCACCACTATTTGATTGGTACTTCGGTCACGCACGCGCTTTCTTCGTAGATTTTGCGCGCGAATCTGCGTGCCAGGGCTTCGGTAACGGTAGATGGCAGGGCTATGGAATGCTAAGGTACCATCCACTGACTGACAGCAAGCGGAATTGGAGCAAAGGACAACGACCGGCTTAGATTCAGTTTCATTACCATACACCTGCTTCGCGTTGGGGTTATTCCCATTTTGCAACTGTTTCTTACCTCCTTTCCGCGGATCAAAAACATAAAACTTTCTCAGATGACACATTCAATTGTCGTTTAAAATACTTGTAAGTTCCCCTGCTCGACGTCACTTAAGCCAATAAAACAGTAAATGGAAAGCATTAAATCATACTCAGCATATCATTTATTCATTGAATTCTGTTTTACAAGGATTGGAACAATCGAGGACGTGGCTTGAAAATAAGCGTAAGACGCAGATCATTGCGAAATGGATATTTATTACTAATTGACATGTCACTAAAACTGAGAAAATAGAACTATAAATTTGGTGAGATATGTTCGATACGTAAGCTGACGGAGCACCTAAAACCGTGACAGTAAAAGAAATTGTAGAGCAAATAGAATCGCTCTAAAACGCTGGCTTCAAAGCCACAGAAGTGCTTGAGAAAGAACATAATACAATATGCGTTAGCGTGCTGTGCTACAGAGTGCGAAGTGAGATAATGCAACATTGCCGGCGGACAGGTTAATTAGAGGAATATGCATTATCATGCATACTCATTTGTAACCAGTTCTATACAAGTTTAAGGCCCCCGCAAACTGCTCGCTTGAAGCTGATTGACTAATCGTTTGAGGGTAGCGCGCAATAAGCTTCAATCAAAACTGATTTAATCGCTGCTGATTCGGATACAAAAGGCTTTATTAATAAAAATCTGAGAAACGTCCCTGTTTCCATGAAACTAAATCATATTATGTTGGTAGCTACATGGAAAATTACGAAATATTCCAAAATTACATCAAATAAACGTACGAGGGTTCAACTCGTGTTTGGAGCTCATTAAAATATCAGCTCAATTTTACACATCACTTAACCTTGTAATTATACCAGGTACACCTATTTCATGTTATTAAAAGTTGAATAACTCAAAATATCTGAAGCTAGAGAGTAATTAAAGGGGACCAGTAAGAAACGTAATATTTTGAATCCTGACAAACAAGTCTATATTTTAGAAAAAATTAATATGTTTCGGAAAAATCCAAAAAAAGCAACAAATAAATACTTATACACCTAACTAGATAATCAAGTTAGTGTTCTTATTCCTATTGTATTAAGAAATATGAATAATGTAAACTTACCAAGCCACCATGCGCCAACCCATCTCGGATCGCTGTACTCATAACCAGGGTCTGACAAGGGATCCACGTATACTCTTGTGCAGAGAGCGCCCAGCAAGAACCCAAGGGCTGGCCCAATCACCCTGATACCGATTGTTATAGCTGCGAACAATAGAGAACATGGAATTATTAAATGATAGAAAATACAGAAAAGTTTATAGATGACTTAGAAGCAGTAGATACGGAATTTGTTAAATGATAAAATTTGACGGGAATGGTTCGCAATAAGCTTTACTGAGAGCATAAAATGAAAAGGAATTGTTTGCGCAAATAAAAAGACGTAAGGAGGATAATAAAATACTACAAGAAGAAGTAGATGAACTTGAAAACAATAAGCATACATAAATTCGCGATAGAAAACAAGGAAAGGTCATTGAGGTGTAACAAATAAAGTTATATCGAAAAGTAAGTGAATTTAAAGATAAAGGTGCTCAATTCAGAGATGTCATACAACATTACACTAATAACTACAGAAATGTGTTTGAAAGGAAACTTTTGATTGACATTAACCACAGAGAGATAAGTTTTCTCTGCGCTAAACGCGACGTCATGTTACAACGCATCATATTTCACGGGTTTTGGCCGTCACGCGATATAAACGCGATTAGTTTGGATTACGTTATCTAACACGATGCCAATCACATCTGCATTCCTTTGCACGCAATCTCCATTGTCATTTAAAAAGTAACAACTTCGCAATGAGAACGTAAAACGCACGCCCATGATGTTCACGACAAGCTCCAATTTGACAACATTGTAGTTGAGAATGTCTATCATTGGGTTTGCTAAGTTATTATCTTATTTATGCGTCATAAAATTAAACATGAAATATATTTCAGAGTAGACACTAAAGATAGAAGAATTGTATATGAAAACATAATAATAGATGGCAATGTTTCACAAAACGTTGACAGTAAATATTTACTGCAAATTAAGTAATTACAAAAACCATATTTCAGTGTTGGAAAATTTAAAACGTTGTCACTGTAAAATACAATTCTTGCAAGCAATCTGAGCTAAGTATAAAATAAAACGAAACAGAACAACAGGTGTATTCTTAGCAATCAAATTAACATTGTGTGCTAATTACCCCTTTTATTAGTTTATCCCTCCCACTCAGCTATCATAAAATTCAGTTTTACACTGTAATTATTCCATTCACAAAACGTCGACATGAACGCCCCTTATTCACGTGACTCATATTCCAAGCACGAAACATACAAACCCTGATTTAAAACTAATCTTGAGTGAGATGACGTTTTGAAAAATACAAACTTTATAAAACGAAGCCCACCAGCAGAGGATTCTAAAATTATTCGCGGAAATGTTACTTAATGTAATGCTGTAGACCGGTAATGATGCGGGAACATTAGCGGGTGTAATCACGAAGGCGGGACGGCATTATGCAAATTTCTGGACGCAGTTTATCTCAGGGTAACGTTGCCCGACTTGGACGCTAATTGACGGCTATTAAACTGTAAAGTTGTAGACAGATAGACCTGCCCAGCTAAGGTATGTGTGAATTATTTAATGGGAGAAATTTTATGATGATTGTAGGTCTTTCGTAACTTATAAAAACCCTAACAAGATTTGAAAGGTGGATAACAATAGAATCTAAATAACATTTTTGCAGTGACTGGAAACCTGCAGCACCAATTCTTTCCAACTAGGCAACGAACCAAAAAGGTCATTATGCACGACACACTACCGACCTACACCAGACAACACTGTTGCAGATTACGAAATGAAATTTTAAACTGATAATAATGTAACAAAGGACCACTTGGAGGTGATTGACCGAGAAACAATCAGGTACTTGGGTCCCAATGTAATCTTTCGCAGAAATCGGCCACATCGGTTGCCAAAAAACGGCGTGTGTTCGATTCGCGTGTTCCACGTTGGCGGAAAATAAAACATACCGTCCTATTATCATCATACGCTTTTGTAATAAATAATGGTCTCGTCAGGATCGTTTTTCAAAACGGGCACTCCATCCCGCGCTGCAAGTTTTTATGTGCCGCCCGCCTATACCGGTTCGATGCATCATTACCAGCGTCCGAATACTCTTCGCATTGACGCTCGAAGATTGTCAAAAATGACGAATTACCCCATTAAAGTCACTTAGTATTCGTAATTCGTTCCGAGATTGTTAGCGCTGGAACGGAACACCAACGAACACAGTGATTTTTTTGAGTCGGCTGCTTGTTTTACACCCCAGCCGCGTCCGAAGTTCGCACGCGTTTCAGCACTAAACTAAACAGTTAAGATTCGCAGACATCCTGTACATACGGTGAATAAGCTTCGTGAATCGGGACACAGTGACACTGTGCTCTATTTTAGATAAATGTCCCTATTGTACTCTTAAAACAAATTGACCGATATGAACGAGTAGGGCTTTGATAACCTTGTTACGTCCGTCCGCTTAAGCAAATAAGGTCATTTATGCATTCTGCACAAACAAATGGAATTTGTGTTGATAAATTATAATAAGTATTTGTATTATTTCATTGCAATTGGGTTAATATGGCCAATGTATTAGATATAAGTAAGTACAATATTTAGTTAAACCAAATAAACAAAACAGCAATTGAAAGACGAATTTATGTAGTAGATCGTATAAATTTTCTTTGGCACTCTAAATAAAAAGCTAAAACCAAAACCGCTAAACAAATATTATCCTGTTCCTTTTCCGAGAATACAAATATCTGAACCATACATAGATTCCCTTAATTGAAAGTCATCTTAACCACAAATTCGTTGATTATCTAGATACTGCTAGTGGCCGATCGCTCGCTGGTCATTGATCCTTGTGGAATAGTTTTAGGAAGTATGACTAATTCGCTACTCTACGGCCTAATGAATAGGCGACGCGCGACGTCGCTATTCGGAACGCACCTGTCTATACTAAAGATGACGTAGTTAAAGCAACAGGTAACGTTGCTGAAAAGGTCAATATTAGTTCTGTAGCTAAAATAAAGATACCCTAGGTATGTAACATAAACGAGTGCAAAACTATATTTGCAATAGTAGCGATACAGGCATATCTAAACATATCTACAATGTCAATGAAGACAGAGATAAATAAGTACATCGATAAAAATATCGATAAAGAACGAACTAGAAACCTATTTGATTGAAAATTTTGTAGAACATAATCCTTATATTGTAAACCAAATTATTAATCGATAATATAAATAATAGGTGCAATATCTTATCTCTTTGTAATCTAATCTGTAATGATGTTGCAAGGAAACTGACCTGCGGCAACAACCGCAAATGATTGCAGCGTAACGCGAGCCGACTGCAAAAAAGTTGCATAAGTGCACATGCAATGTGGGGCGTGCCGTAATACTTACAATGTTAGTCTAGCATTGTAAATCAATCGCCAAGCGGAGGACGCGAGGTTGTGCTTTTCGTTTTTCAGGGTTAATGAACTATGAGAGACGTAGAGCAAGATAATTACAAGACTAAGTAATGGCAATTGCTCGATGCATTTAACGACAAGATGCTCAATAGAAACGAACAATATAGCTTAAGCTCTAAACGCGAACATAAAACAAGGACATAATAATACTTCGGAAAAAAAACAAATATTGACAAACAGCAATGACGAAGCACAACATTAAAAATTAGACATCCGCTAACCTACATTCAGCTGAAAATTTCTGATTAAAGTTGACTCATGAGGAAAAGTTCATCGGAGTCGGCGCCAAAAAGGTAACAACACTTAAAGAGGCAAATAACCTAGATACATAACACATTTGGCCGTTTAACGTAGAAATTGTAACCATTTCAATCGAAAGAAAACACCAAATCGATATAAATTTGAGTCATCGAGACGTTGCGGTCAAAGGAACAAACATTGCATCGCTAAATCTATCACAACAACCGCACGGATATACAAAACGAAAACTCCGCGGACATCACAATGCAATAAAATCATTCACGAAGATCAATCTATGGTTCAAATAAATTGAATGTTCTAGCGCACGCAAGAGCAATCTGGAACAGGACGAAGGCAAACGCACGACATTATAGACAAAATTAGGGCTAAGGAAGAAGCACGGGACCTAATGCCGACAACAAGATGAAATGGGCGTCGCGAGACGACCCGTCCTACTGACACACTTGCGTCGAACGATCACTGAAATAGCAATTGCATCCTCGCAACGCATCCGACACATTTCTTAGACTAAATTAGAATAGAATACACTGTCTCCGTTGTGGAAGACAGTAAAGAGAATAAAGGAAAAATCCCAATGTTCAAAAGATCTGAAGAAGTAATTGGGAACCGGTTGAATGCAAAGATTACGTTTTTGGCAAAGGAAATGCGTGAATAGATGAGGACAAACAAACATGAATGAATACTTTTCTTTTGATGTTTCATAGTCAGAGAAATAGAACGTGTACGACTCTATCGTGTAATTAATCCCTCTTACGAATAATCAGTGGAAAATATAATACATTTTGAAAGAATTCAAAAATAATTTATCAATCAAATCTAGTACATCACCTAACCAGCACAGCAAGAAAAGTTAAATGGAAACTAGATCTCATGAAACTCAGTCAAGACATTTAGAAAGACTGTGATAAACTTTAACAAAGAAATTACAATATCAAGCACTAAGCACCAAGAGCCTAGATCACAATAATTTCAAGTTGAGCCTGACGTTTTGACAGACGTAGAAGGTAATTATAAACAGCATGCCTTGCTTTAAAACAATTTAGATGCACTTTCCAACGATTACATTTAACTTAAGTTTTATGACTCAATCAGTTTTCTAATCTGAGATCACGACATTCATTACCATAAGACTATTTTTCACTCTCACTACAACTGCATATAACGTCACAGTAGCTTCTATAATATTGCACAACTTGTTATCTTTAATAAGAAATATTGTAAAAGCGAGACCATTAAAGTAGTGTTTTATTTCAGAAATGTAAAACAAAGTTTGAATTTATTTCATTCAAGTTTACGTTAAGGTACGCTTACTTTTACTGCTGCAATCGTCACGCGTATACTTTCAATATCAAGTTTTATACGTGTAACAATGTATGGTGGATGTATGAAAATAGCTGGCCTATTTCGAGATCCTATGTAAATTCGGAACAAGGCCGAAGTTGTTTGGTAAATAGCAAGTTCGAATGTTGGCGTTTCAGGTATATTTTATTTAAGTGTAAAACATAATAAAAACATTATTGACGGTCTTAAAAATACTCAAGACTAGAGCAACGACATCATAAATAAGTAGTACCCAATTTAAAAAGAAAGAAGCGGCATAATAAAGTGCAGTAGAGAACCCGTCGTCGTCGCGACAAAAGCGACTCGACCCCATGTTGACATTCCAGCACTAGTTGCACCAGCATACGATGCAGACACAACAAACAAGTTCAAAAGTCAAACACCCCTTTTTTCCACCGGCTTGTTAACTCATACGCTCATACCCAAACAAGCATTGTTTGGCCACTTTTTGTTCAACTTTTTGCGGTCAACTAATACCATGCTTTATAAAACACCTGCGTCCAAAACACGGATCTATTTCTATCGTCAGAGTCATTTCTTAGGATTCTTAAGTAAAAAAACGAATCAAATTACTGACAAGTATCAAAAGTATCTAATTATGACCAAAGCCAAGCAGACCTTTATTTAAAAACAAAATTTTAAAGTGCATTAATAAAACAAAGAGATTGAAATCGGTGCACTTGCAGATAATTTGAAGCTTAATTACGAGCAGGCTATGCTGGAAGGGGGCGGCTGGTGGGCGCGCGTGGGCGGCGCTGATTTATGCACTCGCATCGGCCACGCTACGCCACCCAGTCACTGCTTGCCTCTCGGACCTTTATAAACCCCAGAATTAAACATGCACAATTAACATGCAAAATAATTAACCAATACTTCCACTCACCCATATATAGAGGCGACTGCCTGCTGCCCACATTGTCATCGACGTAGGGAATTCCAAGCGTGGCGATCCCAGTTTGTCCAGCGCCGACCACGAGCAGACACACGAACAGCCACGGGATCACGACTGCAGTCATGGACGACCGCGCCTCTGAGCTCTGCACTTGAGCCAAGTCACACGAGTAGGTAGAGTTGTCTTGGGAGCAGACTGGCGCGGCTCCCACTCGATTCGTGTCCAGGTGGACGTCGAGGAGCCGCGTACCGTACAGCATGTGCGGCACCACACAGCCTATCACTCCCACCGCCAGCACGAGCATCATACAAGCGATCCATCTCGGCCGGTGCCCTCGCCCCGCCAAATATGTCAAAAACAACGCCGTGCAGATCTGCCCGATCTCAGTCGCCGCTAGTAGCGTCCCAGTGGTTTTAGACTCCACTCTGTACAATTTCTCAATGGTCGTCGTTACGCTCACGAAGTAGGTGAGGAACATTCCCTGCAACACCCATCCCGAGAGAAACACGAGCATGAAGACTCGCGTTGAGTGGAACGCAGAGCGCGGGCCGGGCGACTGCGGCGTGGGCAGCTTGCAGTCGAGGGAGCCATTGTTGTTGCCGGTCGCGAGTCGTTCCTGTTCCTCCGGCGTGGCTTCGACACCTTTCATGGCGTCCTCGGCCGCAGGACCCGCGGGACCCGCCTCCCCGCCCGCTGATAATGGTGCGACTTTATTCGCCCTGCAACAAAACAAAACAGTACATGAGTCTCTTATCTATATTTTAATCATGCTGCTCCTGAACAACTTACGTCATATCCACAAAATTCAGATAGGAGATCTCTACCCCTAACGATATAATCTCGGAACCAAAATGTAAAACGCGATATTAAGATAAATGTTGGCCGTTACGAAATGCCGCCTACTGCGAAAGTTCGCGAGAGCAAGGTACGGAGTTGATACGTATAAGGTGATGCGTTTGCATGCTTTTTGGGAACCCGATTGCGGAGGGATGCGGAGGCTGCGTGCGCGCACCGGGCGCGGCGGACTCAAACTGCAAGATGCAATTGCGATCGCTCGCACCCGCTGCGCCCGCCCCTCGGTTCTCCCCATACAGGGTTTTTATTGGCCGCCTATCCATTTTTTGTGCAGCACGCATTTACACACGACGAAAGCCGTCTGCTCGACGCCCTCCTCCAAGATTCCCTCTGGTCTCGACACTTCGGAATGTCTTTGTCTCATATGAACGCTTTTAAAGCTCTCTTGATTTTCAATCAAATTGATATGCGTCAGAAGATCTTATAAAACTGTAGGTAGATCTCTATAACTTACAATTTCGAGACATTCAATAGTTTTTGCTTGTTTGTGACCTATGTACTCTGAAGTGACTATCAATATAAAATAAAACATTTATTTTAAATTCCAAAGCAAAATTATAATCTCCACGAATAAGACTTAGAAAAATAGACACATACGTCAACTACCTAACTAATCATAGGTAAGTAAAAAGTATTCATCGAAGGTTCACGTCGAGTACAGACGACATCGACAGGTTGGCAGTAGTAGCAGTGGAATATTAATGTAACGAGTCATACAGCTAACTGGAGTTGCGAAACTCAGCAGCGGAGGCCGATGACCACCGCTGACACCGGCGCCTGCGCACGACGCACTGAGCCTGCACCCGGCGGACCAGTTCCACCGGGAAACTCTACAGACCCTATAAAATAAAAACTGTTCACACGACTGAAGATTAAACCGAAGTTTTTAGATGATTACTCTAACTGCGTTTTGAGATAAACACACAGAGAACTAAACTTGTTCAACCGCGGTATCGCAAGTGATAACGGGACGCGATAAATAGACTACTTTACAGGTCGTCGCCGCCGTCCCGACAACCTTTAGCGGACTGACCTATTTCTCCGCAACCATCACCAGAGGCTGTCCAACGGGACATCAAAACGTTTTGCACTGACAGACACCATCCGTCTTTGAACAAACTGTTGATATTTTGCCAATTTTTAATGAAATTCAGCCAGAATACGCAACGCGTAGAATTTTTCTGGTCTATGATTATCAAGTTGGTGTGATTTAGATAAAATACCTAGAAATGGAGACTTGTTTTATGAATCAAAAGCGTTTTTTTACATTGAATAATAAATATGTATTTGCTGACGACTCTATGATAAGGCTCCTGATAAAAAAACCAACTGTATATAAATATAAGTATAAAAATGAAAATGAGCTAGGAAACAATATGCCAAACGTGTGTCTCTACCACGCACACGAGGATGGTACCGTCACCGCTGTTGTCAACCAATTGTCAACACAACGACAATTACCGCTGATTTATTTAATCTCGACCGATTGAGTAGCAATGAATCATGACATGGCTGACCATTGGACAACATATTGACATAAATTGAATAAACTCTCCCCTCAAAGCCGCTCACAGACATATAATCTAGACAAATTAAACGACGGCGGAGATGATATCCACCAACAGATTATACTAATGGCAGGAAACGAAGAAAAAAAATCTTAATTCAATGTCTTCGCTTAGAATTCTGTACGGAATTAAGATATGGACAAACTAATGATTCTTTACGTCAACCCGCATCAAAATTCAATTAAATGGCATGCTGTTGTTTTAGCACAAAAAGATAGAGATTAAATTTTTGAATATGAACGTGAACCCAAACATTTTTTAATCAGACATACTTATATCATTTTATCAAATGTAAGTCTTAACGATTCTGAAATAACTTCCATATTTTTTTATTATAATTAAATAAAGGACATAACATAGAAAATCAAGCAACTTTTGTATTCTATTGTGTACTGTAATACTATTTATATAATTACTTTCGAGACATAAACACGTTATTTACAATACTTTAAAACAAATAATAATAAAATAAATAAATACTCAGATCTAACCGACGACTAGTATTACGATTATATTAATTAAGATCATAAAACTATAAAAGATAATAATAGTAATAGGACCGATCACGATAATATTGATTTCAAACAACATAATACAGTAGAAGGTAGAAATAATTCTTCATTATGAGACGTCACAGACTCGGTTGCAGTGGTACAAGTGAGAGGACACCGCGCGGTCAAGGCAAGTGAGCAAATGATACCTGTTGCCGATAACACCAGCCTTCGTGGTAATCTCTAAATTTTAACAACCAAATCACAATTCAAAGGTTCAAATGATATAGAATTTGAATAAGCAACTTGCAAAATTGTTGCAAGAGATGTTAGAGACGGTGATGCTTCTCTACATTGCGTATAAAAGTTTACTTGTAAAGTGCACAGTAATAAAGTAGAACGCTGAAAAAAGGGCAGATACGTTTAATTAAAGACTGTAAATTTTAAGCACCTAATTCATTTTAAACTAAGACACAAATGCCCGTAACAGGTGACAAGACAACGTTTCTATTCACTTAATAAATTACAAGACAAGAACATACCTCACAAGAGAATTTAGCGACAGGTGGTTTTAAGTCTATACAATTCACTTAAGTATTATGTCAAGAGATTATGCGCAATGCCAATAGACAACCGGTTGATTATACTACCGAAAGTAAACACCTAGTAAAGCTTGTTTTAATTAAATGTAAACCAGATTCAACACAGACAGAGAAACAGGTTGACTTTAGGAGATAAATTAGCTAATAGCGGTAGATGGGACACAAATACCTACATTACGTGTCATAATCCCAAGAATCTAATAAACCTAATGAGGCGGAGTCTGAAAGGCTACAAGTTTTCTTGAAGCTTCGTTGTCAAAATATATAAAGACTGTAAGGAGCATCCTTTGATTTTTATGGATCTTGTAGAGCTCTATCACTCTTAAAATACTAAGTATTTAATGTTGTGCGCAGATTCCTAATTCTTTGAGGTTTCATCGGATGATCGAATAACGATTTTATCGCTTCCGTTCTAAGCATTAGAGAGTTCTACATCCAGCTCTTTAAAATATAATATTATGACATTGATTGTAGATGAATCAGTATTACCTATTAATCCGCGATTAACTTGTCTAATAATTACATTCATGCTGTCGTTCATATCGATATCACAACTTTACTGAACACAAATCGTAAACTAATTTATCCTACGCTAATTGTACAAGCTCATTTAGTTTATTACCCTTTATAAGTAGTCTTAAAATATCTGCAAGAGCGACAGTAAACTGTTTACATTATGGAAAATATTGATTAAAATGTCATATGAATGCTGAAAAAAGGCAGCTTAACTTAGTCGAATATCATTTACAATGTTGATAAAGTCCAACGCATGCGCTCTTTTGATTTTATATTAATTTAGGTTCAATTCCAATTCCTAGAAGCAAAGGCAAGTTGTAAAATTTTTAATTAACAACGTTCAAGCCAAGTCCCCTTTGCGTGACTACCGTTGCATTTGCAAATCAAATCAGAGTTGCTATCGTACCGTTGAAACAATTGATCTATTTGAAAAGATAAACGCTTAATTTATTGAACGGTCCGCGTTTGTAGCTTAATCTTTACCTAGTTTTTTTTTTTTTTTAATCAATAGACTTATCCTAACCTTCATTTTTGACTGTCCAAATTCTAAAATGCCAAAATTATCTTATGACGATTCCACCATTGTCAACAAATACTTATTGTGTGGCTTGGATGTGCCATAATTTCACCAGAGCAAAGCTGCTTTCGGACTAAGCGTCCAATACAAATAGGAAAAAAAATAGTAATTATTAATATTACGTCCAGCTAAAACATATTCCTTTTAAGGTTTAACCTACCTGCAAGAATTTAAGATATTATCTCTGTCTAATGCAAATACAGCATTCGAAGCCCCGACGTTTAGAGCTCATGGCCAAAACCACCATAACGATAAATATTGGAATTTAGATAACGATCCGCTGCAAATCGATTAATTCAAATAAGAAACGAGTTATGGCCAGACAGGACGCAGATGACTAAATAAATTGAAAATTAATTAAAAACATATACCAATCGAGGATTGGTGAATAATAAGAATAAGTCGATGAAGATAATAAAACAACAATGGTAAGCCTGATTAAGGGTCATAATTTAGCTTAAGAGACATTCGTGAGAAGCGTATTGGAGGAGGTGTGCCGTCATAAAGCTCCGTACGACAGGCGACGCCCCGGACGCCCCGCCGGGCTGCCCAGTCTGCCTTGCGCTACATTGCACATCTGATACCCTTAACCTTCGACTAACATCCGCCTCATCTTTAAAATACTGGCTAATTTCACGCGATCGAAACATTCCGCAACTTTTCCTCAATTTATCACTCGCATTATGTAATGAAATACTTATATTTAGTCCTCAAAAGAACTTGTATAAAAACTACACGAAACAACATTAGCAAAATTAATTGGCACATTATTTAAACCATCAATATAATAGAGCAACATTATAGTTTCCGCTTAAGAACTGCTACATCAACATAAACCGTACTTAATCCAATTTAGTCTATAAATAGAAGTAACGAGTAAAAAATAAACTAAATTCCTTGAACTTCTATGAAGCAAAATTGTAATGATGACAAATGAATTTTGACTAGCTTAATAGAAAGATTCACAGCTCCACGTGTATGTCAATTTGGTGATTGTATGGTCATTATGATCTTGAGCGGACTAAAGTGGGCAAATTGCAAAACTACGATATAACAGTGCCTTGACATTGTTAATCTTATGCATGATGCTCTATGCCAAAGGTGTCAGCTAGCACAGCTAAGGGACCTTTCTGATGAGCGTAGAATACGAATTAAGTACCTGCATGAATACGAAGGCTGTAGCTGACAGATTGCCAATTATTTAGAACACGACCAAAAGAGGAAAAGTTTTAGAATAATAAGTTAGAGTTTATTTTTAAAAGGCAAATTAAAGAAGTCACTTGTTTGAAGAACGTGATGCCTTTGTACGGGGCAAGGACACGTTAAATCACTGAGTACCAACAATTTGACACTGTTCACCTCCGTTTATTGGACAAAGTGGAACGTGTAAATGAAGAACTGATACGCCACCCTGCAGCCGTTTAACAAGCCTCTTTAGTGACAAAACGTGTCAAGTTACAAGGTAATATTAATTTGAGCGTTCAATAGATTACATATGACACTGAGGCAATGAACTTTGAGACCACAGAAATTATCCGCAAACAGCTGATTGAGAAAAGTAATTTGAACAAGTAAAAAATGGAAATTACAGACTATAATTTCAGATCACCAAGAAATAAATTGAAATTCGCAAAAATTCAAGCAATTTTCGTCGTGAACTTAATAACTGAAACTCCAAATTGGTGAGTAAAATGATCGGAACCAGCGTTCATATAAACAGGCTCGGTGAAAGTGAAAAAACGAGTATTGAACATTTCGGAGCCGAGGGGCGAGGAAATAAAATGTCAACGTATACGCTTTCGGACCACAGCCTCCCAGCAACAACTCCATATTTGCATACAACGACCTAACACTTGGATTCGAAGAGAGAAATCTTGACGCACTACTTTTTTATTTATAGCCGTTGCGATTGTATCCTTTCATTAAAAATATTTCTAGGTCAATGAGTCAAATTAAATCACCTAACAGTTTTTTAAGATGAGCGCTGTAAATAAGAAACAATTTGCACAGCGCTGACAGCTATGTAAGGACTTTACTCCAGAAAATGCTATGCAAGACATTTGCGAGAAAAATAATTAGGCAAAAACAATATTAAAATAAATACTCAGAGATAATAACAATGTTGAATAACAAAACATTGTACGGTTCAAAGTTCCGACTCATACAGTAGGCAAGTGCAAAAGAATCGAAAACAAATATAATGTTGGTAATAAAGATAAAATTAATACAGTGAAAAGGTATTACTACTGTTATAAAGAAATAACAGAATTAATTAACAGTAGCAGTTGTTTACCTAAGAATTAATTCTTATCACGTACATGAAGGGGTTATTAATAAACGAGCTTTTTCAAACAGCGTGAGAGATAACCAATGCAGTATGAGTATAGCAACTTAAACTGGTCAGTCAGTCATTCGTCAGGCTCAAGATCAAGGTATTAAACAACTCGTAGTTTCAGACTTCGTGTGCTTTAGGTTAGTGCTCGAGCTGTGCAAATATAAACAGTCTTCTGTACACAGATCACTGGCTGCTACTTCCGACAATGCCACTAAACTTTGCACTTTAATTTTGAACGAGGCTATGGGAGAATTACTCCAATATAAGAAAATTAGAAATACAATGACATGCCATAGTTCCAGGGGATTCATATTTCTGACTTTGATTTTAGAATACGATCCTAAAAACCAATCTTCCAAATTACATTTTGAAGCTTAAAATGCAAAATTTTATGCTCTACCTTTCCTGAAAGACAAAACTTCAATCCAACTATCAAATACACTTACATTTACACCAGTGAAAATCAAAGACGAAAAAATACACTATACCAAAAAAGCTACAACATCACAACAATCATTCAGAAATACCATTGAGAGCCATAGGCACAATTTCCAACAATACCCAAACCATAGAGCGAGCTCATGTTAAATAGCTGCTAACGACTATCAGAAATCATTATCAGGGTTGAACTTGAGCTGAGGTCGTCAGTTATCGCCTACAGACAAAATTTCACTGGTAAATACTTTCAACTGACTCCACGCTCAGGTTATCTCGGGTCTAAACAACAACTCGTAACTTTTCCCCAAGGCCAATGTTAATATCCTGTTGAGTTTTTTTGTTAACAATATAGTTTATTTAGGAAAAACAGACTAGTCATTGTGTTAGTCCAATTTTTTAACTGAAGAAATAATTTTGTATTTAGAAGTGTATGACTTTCCACCCATTCAGTGATTTTCATTTTGTTAAGTTTCATACTTTCCTTGGGATTTTACTTAGGATTATAAGTAGGCATGAGTCTGCCAATTTTCAGAACCTGCTATGATTGAAGGAAAGACAGATACGCAAGTGACTCCTTTAAATACGGAACCATAAACGTAATTTTGTTGTTATAAAAGGGAGAATGTAATGGCTGGGTACTAAGGAAATTGCTGGTTCAATTTCATCGAGCACTTGTGGTTTCGATATCCAATTATATCGTATGCCAAAGAGGGTACCTGTAATAAGTAATAACTATGGTAATCCTACACGACGGAGGCAGTTGCATTAAAACAGCAATAAACCAGCGCTGCCAGCAGAAGAAAATATTAAAATGGCTGCAAGACCAAGCAAAGCTAAATAAACCAAAACAAAGTTATCTGAATAAATCTTTAAGCGACTTTCTTGGTCATTTAAATGAGTTAAAAAGGGGGAAGAATTTAAGTTTATGGCTTTAGTTAAGATTACTTTTATCTAGGTATGTAAACTAGTTACTTATCGCTAATTGCGTTCTGAAGTAGACCAAGTTGGCTTCGCAACAGAGCCAGCGATTGGTTTGAAATGGTAAATGAATCACGGCTCGAGTTAGCAACAACCAAAATTTTAATGGCCTTCACTAATGGTGTTCCGGATGCAAAATAAAGAGTAACAACACAGTCAGTTAGAGCTGTTACTCGACCCACATAAGTAACCCCGTTGCGGCGAAATTGCAATGTAATTTTGCGAGGTAGGTACACTTTTTTGGAACACTTTTACTTTGACACTGAACTCAAACCACTGTACGAACGAATTCAGCGATGACACCAATTTCTCTTTCAATGGTATTAAGCGAATAACGCCGTTACTTCTGCCGACTATTAATATTACTTTTTATACGGTCTCTAGGTATCTTCGATTCAAGAATCGATCAAACCGATAAATCATTCAAAATTTCATAAACCAATACCAAAAAAAAGCTATGAACAAAATTTTAATTTTACTTTTGATATGGAAACCGCAAACTATCAGACTAATGGGTGTTATATGCAAAACGCATTCATTTGCATGGCATATGAAATTAGACGTTTTTTCCAGGCAGGTTTTCGCAAGAGGGTGAACACGTCATCAAGCGCGAATCTTTCTGAAGGCGACCCCAATACGCCACAAAACTTTCTCTCTCACACGCATCCGAAAATTTCGCAAAAATATACATAATATATATATTAGGTAAATTGGAAAAAAACAAGACCTGCGACTGACACAAAAGATTCTATCGAGCTAAATAAATTATTAAATCAAACGCATAAATTAAATTAATGATACTTTAGTTACCGGTTTATTCCACTTTACCTTGAACCGAAAGCACACGCTATATCAGAATGATATTTATAAAATTAACTAACAACATTTGTTGAAGGGAACATTTACATTAGCACTGTGTCGAATCAGCCTATTTAAAGGTTCGGACACCATTCTATGTAAGTTGGTCATTTGGAAATCTATTGAGAGCAGCAAAAGCGTCTATAGACAAGTTACTTACTTTCATTCGTTTGAGAGGCCGAAAGTGAACTTTTACTTTCTGTATGAAAGATTTATACCACAATAAAATAACATAGAAGCTGAAGCAGTCAAAAGCACTTCAGGCTACTGATCTTAGATGGTCTTGAAAGGAGAATAAGATTTTTTTACGAATTCTACAATTTGCCCTAAAACCTTCAACTTTCTTAAAGACCGACCTATTTATGAAAGTTGATAAAGTAATACAATAGGTACACAATACAATTTTGCTAGGCTTCATTATTTAGGTGTTCCAGAATTCATAACAAAAGAATATCGACCGCATGAAACAGCTCCAAAGTTCCGCGCGTCTAACAATTTATTTAGAAGTCAAGGGCATTATACGTATACTGACAAAGTAAGAGGGAAACAGAATAAATATGAGCAGCAAGTGACAGTGCTGAGAACTGGTCGGTCGAAAGCGAAAACTTAATTACTTTCGTCGGTCCACAGCAACCGGCCTAGATGCGGGCATAGCAAACTACTCTCGATGACGTAAATATCTGCATAACGTCTTTATCGAGATATTTAAATGCAGTTTCTACTGGCTTATCTCTTGTTCTATTTTATGTTCTCATGGTGCTATACGTAGTTTGGAGAGCCAATGCTTTTAGAAGCAGCGCTGAAAGAATTCGTAGTTGGTGCTGCTGTGCTGCTCTAGTTTTACCCAACACAAGACCAGCGATCATCATTTTGAAAGAAGAAAAAGAGTTAGGGGAAACGTGAACAAATCTAGCTATAAATATCACATCAAAGTACTAAAAGTACAACTCTACATGTGTAATGGACTAGTTTAATTCAATCAAGCAGATATCGAACGTGCAAACGTCGATAAAACCCTTTAACTACGCTGTACAATTTAAAATGCAGGACACTGGGAGGCCTTCATTTACACGAGCGATAGCTAACATGTTCCAATTTCCACAGACTAATGACAACTATTAACTTTACTGAACAAAAAATATGACTATTCATTCACTAGAAATACAAGTG
Source organism: Anarsia innoxiella (assembly GCA_947563765.1). NCBI lineage: Eukaryota > Metazoa > Arthropoda > Insecta > Lepidoptera > Gelechiidae > Anarsia > Anarsia innoxiella. Next base: position 10,258,765 of record OX387393.1, on the reverse strand, counting down.
AATCGTGTTTGACGTTTGCCTTGTGTATAGGTACAATGTTTTGAGAACTATACGTACTTATTGTATAACTATTTGTGTTATCTGTGACACACATCTCGGTATCGGCGTTGGACGACGCAATTTCATCCTTTATTGTGTTTTCAAAGCCACTGAAGTGGTTTGGGCAAATTAGCGATTGGGGTAATGCTCTTAGTTCTATAAATACTGGTATCTTATCTAACAAATATTTGAGAAAAGGTACTTGCACCTTTCATTGTTGAAGTGGTAAGATTTTGAACAATTAAATGCAGAAGTGGTAGAACGACACACCTACTCGTTCTTGTGCTGTAAAGCCAGATCAACGAGAACCTTGTTACTATCCAATGCAGATGAAAGTGAAAGGGACAGAAGGGACGTGCTAGTTCCACATTCTTAATTGATTGCCAATACACGTTGTGCTCTTAATTTGATTGATCCAACGTTCTCGTACCCAGTACGGGTTCACAAAGTCTTTTCGATTTCTGAAACGATGTTGAGTCTGTGATAACAAGTTAAGTACTAACATGTAATCGTATATAAGTGTCTCGATTAAAAAAATATATATATTGCACATTACGTAGGGCCCTGTGCCGAAGGTTTCTTGCCGTCTTCTTCCTCTCGGCTATACAGGTAGTGAACCAGCAGTAGTTTTAGATTCAAAAAAGTGACATCAAAAAAGTGTAATGAATTTTGCCTATTTTTGAATAAAACACTTTTCATTTTCATTTTCAGTCAAAAACAATCAAAGTAACCAACAGAAAAAGAGAATTATAAGAAAGAATTTCGAAGTTTTCGAGTACAGACAAGTCACACGAAACAGTCAAAAATTAAAGAAAGCATAGCGCAGCGCAAGGATATTATAAGGATACGATACAATTTAAAATGTCGAATTCTATTAAAACAAGCTAGGTAAACAACTTATCCCGTTCAATCGAATTCTCTTTTTTAATGATACATTCCTGTTAACGCGTGTAAATTAAACGGCGATAAACCGATCTAAGCGAAGAGGTCAGTAACCGATAGCTCATTGCGAAAGACGTTATCACGCGTCTTGTACTCCCAGCAATCGAGAGACCAGTAATTAAACAAGATAAAATTGCCACCGAGCTATATATGGTTCACGCATTTCGTAACTCTACATAACAAACAATTTTATTTTTAACTGATAATGATGTGCTAGAAAATGTTGAAACTTAATTCAGAACAATGCAATACAAGTTTGACGAAAATTGTGTAAATAAGGGAAAAGAAAACTATAATAACGATGCACCTTAAAAGATAGGTATATGAAAAGAATATAGAGGGAAATAAGAGAAAGCCAAGAATAGAGTCATAGATAAGAACCAAAGTCGTATCTTATCCAAATCTTATATTGTTATCTATAAAGAAGGAGATGTAGAGATTGATATTGCCCCACTGAAAAATATGACAATCTGTATCAGTTAAACCCTAATAAAAAAATGGTAAATAATAAATAAAAAACGGAAAACACGAAATGGGAGGGACCATAGGGTTTCATAAGTTTCCGTTTTTCAACAAAATATGTCTAGAAAAAAATGCTACAAAGGTCTCAAGTTCTCGACTCGAATTGAAGGAAAACGATATTATATGTCTTGTATCAACCCATTTTCGTGAAGTTAGTAATTAATATGGCTTCTATTTATCAGAAGTTTACATGGCAATAATCGTTACAAACATTCAATTAAGGCTTTCTCGGAAACAATGCTTTGTATGAGAAACAATTGGACGGTGACGCCCCGTCAAAGGTCGCCTGTCTGGAGGTTATATGAGGGTGCCTACGGGAAAGTACTGGGTAAACAACACTTCTCAAACTGTTATTTGATCCTTTAAAAAGGGACTCAAGGTACGCACACAAAAATATTGACGAGGTTTTTTAAACAAGGCCAGGTTTCTCAAAGTTTCGTAGCTCGATCTTTTAGAAAACATTCTGGCGACGACAATTTTATATGGGTGAGATTTAAAAAAATGATTTGATAAGATAATGATATAATCTAGTACTTCTAGTAAGACATTTTCAATCGACACGAATCGATCTTCTATATTTTCTGTAGACTCTATTTCTGAAGTAAACTAACTAGGTACTTCAAAAATTGTCAACAGAAGCTTCCATAATGAAAACTGAAAATGGTCTCAAAATACCAGATAGCGCGATCTTATTTTCTGACAATTTAAATCGACAACAAACGCCAAGTATAGGCAATGTAAATGTTAAAATCAATTTCAAGGCAGTCCTGTAGTCGTACTAGTCTTACATAAAGTCCCCTTTAGGTAATACTGAATCGGGTATAAACAGATAAGCCGATTCGTGTTTATATAGCGATAAAATTAACAGAACATCTCATTGAATGCAATGAAGAAAATGTTACGGTTGCCGGCGCTATATTGATATAACTTAATTCAACATTTTATTTAGACTTATTTATTTTTCAAAGAGGGCACAACGTTGTCACGCAATCCAGTTTGCAAGTTTCTCGGCAAGGAGCAGAATTATGAATCGGTGCAAATAAAGTATTATTTCAACTTATGACGGTTTCAAATGGTATAACGATTGGTTAACATAAATATGCATAAGATTGGCAAATCCATCAATCATCGCAGTTAACTAAGTGTGGGCTGTACGCCACATGTTTCCTCAATATCTCTATTTACGTTTCACCTGAGTGTTTCACAGTTCCCTACAAGCTGATCGCCATTAAATTAGGTGCGCGTGCACCGATCCCCGCACTGATATGTTAATTTTATTACACCAACTAAAAACATCCCAACCGGTTTAGTTTCGAAAAGGAACACAAGTGACATAAAATTACGACCTTCAACGTTAAGTACTTCCAAATCACGAGAAATATCGTTTACGCTATGAATATTCGCATCAAATTGTATAAAATCGAACTACGAGACTAACTTCACTGCTGACAATACGAAGGTGTCGCAACAAATAATTGACTTAAAAGTTTGGTAACTAAAAAAGTTTCAGGAAGTGACTTACGATGTTAGTCGGCGAGGATCCTAGATCGCGGGGCGCGACGAATTCCGCTGTATGATCTAATCTTATTAGACTAGTTCTGTAATGGTTCTTGTTTTTTTTGCGTCGGGACTAGTGTCGCATCACCGAGGCGCGTTGGTGCGAAGGACCGCGAGGCGCGTCGCGCGTGCAGGCCGGCGACGGAATGCCGGCGCGGTGGCTGAGCGTCGCCGAGGCAGCCGCGCGCTTGTCAACAAACCAAAATGCTGGTGGGGGCCCCGAAAAGCCTCAGCCACTCACTTACGTCACTGCTGCTCCTTGGAGCGAGCTGCCGGCAACGAGATCTCAAATAAGTAGGTACCATAGCCACTAACATGTACCTGCCATGCCTAGTCACGCATCTCTCTTTACTCCTTCTCTTTATCTGAAACGAAAGCGCTCTTTTTTCAGGATGCGGAAAACAATATGCATGTGCCTATAACTCCAATACCTTTAATATGGCAGCCTGCGATATGTGCCAACCTAGCAACAAATAAATTTATTATTCCATCTTTTCTGATTGAAAATCTGCTAACTCTGCAAAATCTTAGTAATACATCTGAAGTTGTTAATCAATTCGCATATCACTGCGCTATCCGTGGTAAGGCGTAAATAAAATAGGATTAAAGTATTTATGATTCGAGTTCGCGAGTGTGGTAAAATTATGGTCATGTGAATGGCAACTCGAGAGAAACAGTATACAATCGCGTAGTTCAAACTAATTTTTGTTCACTTCCTTTGGCTTGGCAAGTATGCACTATCCTACCTCCGTGGAATAAACGCAACAACTGGTGGCAAGGAAATTGTAAAATGATTGACTTCATTAAAATTGTTTTTGAAGGATTTTCGTTGAATTCCAGAGTAATGGAAATTACAATTAAGTATATGTGCCCAGAAAGATTAAATTCTTATATTACAATGTTAAATACGAGTTTAAAGGGAGCGGAACCGAAACCTGAAAACGAATAAGATCCTAAACGGCTGCAAGATGGAATGAACATTGAAGTTTAAATAAACAGATCTAAGTAAGTGCACAAAATGATTGCATCGGTACAGAACCTCACGATTGAAATAATCTATAGGTACTTATGTAATCTTGTGGAACCAAAGAATCTTGTGGAAGATTCAGTAAAAAACGAGCACAATCTAAAACTCACACAAAACAAACCATCAAAACACGTATTTGTATCAATTGAATTTCAAAACTGATCTGATGAAAGTCAAGTGCCTATGGGATCAGCATAGATGTTAGTAAAATATCGGCCACTGACGCACTCTGTTCGTTGTTAATATTTATGTGGAATATAAAACAGCTGCTGTGGTGGTTACATAAAGCATTTTATCGTCATCTCATTGCTCCAAGACTCTCTAGGGTTGCTGAATTCTCCACCCTTATGCTAGCATGTGTCCTCGGCAGTAAAATGTTTATATCGAACGGCTATGCAGGTTTAAATGTTATACTATTTCCTTTACGTGTTTAATATGATATTACCTAAACGGGATTCTAGTTAAGTCGCACCACGGTCCACGTGGCAGCAAGTTTCCAAGGCACAACATTATATTTCATAGACTCCCTCCCTTCATTGAAAAAGTCTCTAAAATATTCTCACTAGTTTCTATTTATAAAATTTTAAGGAAAGTTTCTGCCAGACTTTCATTTCTTATTGATAAAAGCATTTTATCGTCATGTATTGGAAAACATACACAATATATTAATAAGCCCCACCACCTGTCGATCTTTATTAAACGCCATCGTGACCATTCCTTATTTATATTTAATTGTAAAGGTATGCAAAACTTGTTTAATAAGTTAATCTATCATTATAATAACGATATTGTACACGTTGAAATTACATTGGCATGCATTGCATCGCATCGTATCACACCATGCACTCAGTTATCGAACACATTTGTTATGATAAGATTAAATAAAAATCAATCAGCGGAAAGGTATACCCATCCCCGATTTGGTTTTATTTTAATCACTATAACATAATGAATATAATACAAAAGTATACGCGAAAGCCGAAAAAGGAGAGCTTAGGTTTTCATGACGCGGCGCGACAAGACATCTCGCCTTTGTCGGCTTTTATTCATAAGGCAATAAAAATAATAAATGTTAGTGCAACTGACCATTTAGACTCAAAAAATGAGCTTTAGAATATACGGCTATATAAAAATATAGTTTTAATAATCTCACTAATTAAATGACTAGGTAACTTTTCGATTGCCTGTAAGTATAGGTACCTACGCTAAGTACCAAATGAAGACAAATTGACATTTTATCAATTGTAAATGACAAATCGATCACCCTAACTAAATCTACGTGTGCAAAACTGTCGACAACGTTATGAAACCAAGGACTCGGTCTCGAGAATGGTCTTCTCGAGTAAGATATTTTTAGACTGTTAAACCGCCTTTTGGAATACTAAACATGGGTTACATTTTGAACGCGTGCCTACGACAATTTAAGTAGACAAATTCGTACAAGATATTTGATGTGAAACTATGTAGCTAACCGCAATTTTTTTTATACTGAAACAAGTTCACTTGTATTGTACCTAATGGTATTTTTTAAACTATTTTGCGCCCCTCGGTAAGGCCACAATCTTCTGTCCTAGACGTTTGACACAGCCGTATAACTCCTTAGATTTGTATAAGGCTTTTTTGCATTACCTAGCAAAAGAAACTTAAGTAAGGGTAAAATATTAGATAAATTTGTTTCTTACGCAACTAAATCCCCTAGGTCCGAACTCGGACCGCATGTAGCGTAACCAAACCCCTACTAAATGTAGAGTAACCAAACCAATTCTAGAATGTAAGTACCTACCTAATTTATACTATTTGTAAACTTATCCTTATGAATGTCATTGACTATTCGATGGGTCATATTAATAGTACCTATTAAGATATCATCATATTGATTGAAAGAAGTGCTTTTGTTTTAAAGGTGGTTGTGTAATGTAAAAACCGGTGAGTGTTCGCGCAGAGGGTTTCATACACGCAATTTTGAGTCCTATATTATTGCCGTATGAATCCGGATAGATGGGCCAAGATTTCTACCGACTGGTTACCGCTCGACGGCCACAGAGGTAGAGGTCGGCCTAAGAAGAGATGGCGCGACGATCTGGATGCATACTTGGCAAGCTGCTCAGAGGTGGCCGGAGATAGGGAGGCATGAAAGAATGCGGGGGAGGCCTTCGCCCAGCAGTGGGACGCAAAAGGCTACTAAAAAAAGTTATTGGTGTTGTTTTTAGTCATATACGAAGATCCAGAACTAAGAATGCCAGCGAAGTGTGGGATACGAAAATTAAAGGTTGGTAAGTATCTCAAATTAATAGTGTGGTTGGTAGTCTCTCTCTCTCTTTCTCTCTCTCTCTCTTTGCCTAGCCTTTTTCCAGTTCACTTGGCGTCGGTTCTCCTCTTTTTTTTTTTAATGAATAGTATGTTAATGATGAGTAATTGTTTAATATTTACATGCTGTAGATAGCTCCGAAATCGATGGCTATATGTGCAAAATTGCTATTAGAAGTTATCTAGGAGCTATACTAAGGTAAAGTGCTTAAAATGTGCGTTTAAGGGCTAGTAATAATCGAATCGAAAGAACAATATTTTTCTCTAAATTAGTCGCAACTTCTGAGCTTCTGACTAACAAACCAACACATTAAGTGCTCCTTCATATGAAGAACAAATGCATTCCCTTGTATCTGTTCACACGACGCAGTGTGAACAGATATTAGGGAATGCTAGGGATACAACTTGAACGTTTTTTTAACGCGCGTTGAAAAAGCGCTCGTGCGAACGGGCAATGTGTAAAATAAAAAGTAATAACGCAAACTAGCCGCGTCCTACTAATAAAATACGGACAAAGTAAGCTAAAGTCACGCTTTCTGCCTAAGAAAGTGAAAAAGAGGTGTCAAATGAGGTAATGTTAGAGGGAATACGTCGTACATAGACTACCGTCACTTTCATCTAAAAATAGTATTGATATCTTGAGGGTTAGAAGAATTTCAGTGTAGTATGGCATTCTATTAAGTCAGTACATAACCAGTCAGCTGCGATCAAAAGTCCTTTTTTGGGACTCGTCACAGACAACTGGGTAAGGCTATCCAAAAGTAATATGTTGAAGCTCATAACATAAGTAAAAAATCATGTTTAAGAGATCACTTACAAGTCTTACAACACAGTTTTTTTTTTCTATTATTACCTGTTTAAGTTTTCATCAGAAAAACAGAAAAATGATTATCTTAGATTCAGGTTTTGAGAATGGACAAAATTGTGTGTAACAAGAAATAAATTATTAGATGTTAATGTTTAAATGTCCTGAATGGCATATTCATACATTAACTATATTATAAAGCCACAATGTTTGTGAATTTGAGTATGTTTGTTATTACTTCATACAAAGGCTGAATATACTTAGATAAAATTTTGCTATGAAAGTAGTTGATACTTTATGTATAGTGTGTAACTCAGTAGCTTTAAATGAATATTTATAGTATATACCTCTTTGTACAATAAGTAGTGAGTAATACAATGGAGCACAACAAGCTTAATGTGTGTACGAAGTCAGAAGATTGAAACTTTTAAAGAAGTGTTTGTTCTTTCTTCTGCTTCATAAAAAAAAAAGCTTACATTTACTTACATTTTATTATAATACCTATTTTTTACCTACTTTTGATAGAGTGCAGTGAGTGCACATAAAGTGTAACATGTGAAACTTATCTCTTTGTACTAAGGTTGATATCTTCACTTGGCTGTGATATCACTTAAATTATTTCAACAACTTGAATCATTCATAGATTTTATCTCTTAAATTGTTGCATTTAGATAACAAATACAAAAGGTCAAAAGAAAGGCATGTGTCACATGCATAAATACCTATCTATTTAAATATAATCATATTCACTATTTGAAAACAAAATTCGATGATAATATGTTAATTAAGCATCTATTATGATCAAGGGACGTGAAACTCGTATTATGAAGATGTTAAAGACACATACCTTGACGCAGTTTCGTCACAGCGCGGTGCGATGAGCCAATACTTTTACTTTCAACAGAAAGGTGTAGGGTCAAGTCAACGAGTCGATGCCCTACGCGCCTGACCGCGAACCCGACCGCCGACTACCACCAGCACCGCACTGGCTATTACCACCGTACCAAATATTACCCACGGACTGAAATTGATATCGACTAAACCCCTAAATAACGCAATATTACTCTCGAACACTTCGCTTAAAACAGACCCGACGAACACCTCGTTGCCGCAGCAGGAACTCATCACAATTACATTAAAACAACACTAAATATTTTACTAAACCGTAAAAAAACATATTTTTAATAGTTTCATGCTCTAATTTTGTAAAATTCAACCTAAATAAATAATCGGCATGTAAACACCTGACAATGACACAATGAAATTTGACAGCTGAATAATATTGCCAGTTAATTATGACTAGGTTCAAAAAAATAATTCTAAGAAATACCTAAGAAAATACATAATAGGTTGAAATGTGGGCGAAATAGTTAGTCCGTTCTTGTGCTCTTTTCCTAATTAAACTATAACAAAAGTGAGAATTATCCTTTTTCATTCAACAAATTGCACAAAGATTCGATTGAATTTTATAAGATTTGGTAACAATCTTTAAAATGGAATGAAGAAGTACAAATTAAAAGAAATAAAACAACGTGCTTCATTGCTTAGATATAATATTTCGATCAATATTAATTAATTATAATTCTCTTCATAGAATTTGGCGATTCTAACCAAACCCAATCCATTGCCCTGGGCAAATCTTTGCCAGTAGACATCTATTTGGTGCCTTATAAATTCAATGTTAAATACAAAGGTACTTTGTCACATAAAATCACTTGCGTTTTCAATGAAGTTCTAAAACTTCTAAGGTACTACATGAAAAAAAACTAATTTTATTACAAATGCCGCATAATCGTTAAAACAACAAATAAATAATTTGTTACACAATTACAAAGTTAAATGCGTTTTGTATCATACATTTGGAATATTTTTTGTCTTGTGCAAGACAGTCTATACTAGTATTAATAAATTATAGCCACAAAGGCTTCTCAATAATCTAAATAATTAATTAAATGTACTCTTTGTGATTAAGTAGTCTTAAAACTAATGTTACAAATTAATACTAAAGAAAGTTAAGAAAAACAGATTTGGCGCAGCTCTTTCACTGGTATTATTATCAAAAATTCCCACAAAAAAGGAAATCCTCACCAAAGCTGGCAACTCAAAAATAACCAAGAAAAAGATAATTCATCAGATTCTAAAGCAATACAAAAGCTGCATGTATCAAACAAACGCAACACAAATTTAAACTAAAATGAGTAATGAAAGACCAACTCAAAATGTGGGGCCAATGTTATAGTCTGATGTGGGGAACTATCTTAATAGGAGATGAGGTAATAGGTTTCTTTGGACTGAGTTTGTTTGGTGACCTCATAACCACGTCAACAGCTTTACGCAGTATCTGGTGCTCACTCTTTTTGTATTCCTCAGTTATCTGGGATAAGTCTAAATCTGCGTCAATCACCAAAACCTGAAAAGAAAAAAACTACATTTTATTAAAATGAAAAATGAGTAAGCAGATTCACTGTTGCAACATAATATGAAATACTTGTATTATGTTGCAACTGCAAGTGATTTATCTGAATATTTGCACATTCTATATTGTGTTTATCAAATCAATATTAATTATTTTTGTTGTCTACATTGATTTTCTTTATCTCCTTACATTTTTCAGATTGTTAGATAAACAAGTCACATTTGTCGTTCTTTTAGCAAACAAAATATTTCATGTCGCAACAGGGATTTCACCCAAAATAATTCTCTCATTACTACTGTAAATTACACTATAAAACACATAGCATAGCTGATTGCATCATAATATACTATATAACTATTCTTTGTGAAATTAAAAAGTAAAAAATCTCACCGGAGCAGGACACTCAGCATGGGTTCTATTTACAAGCCAGTCTTCATGCAGATTGTGGAGTTGTTCAATATATGAAAGCGGCACACACTGCTCCTCAGAACGAGCTCTCTTCTTGATACGCTCGTATACTACTGAAGGTGTCGTCTTAAGATATACTGTAAAAGTAACATGTGGTATTTATTAACCTGTAGGTACTCCCATAGACATTACACTTTTGAGGATTACACTTTTCTTTTTATGCTTAGTATAATGAAGCAAACATACCTATGAGATCAGCTTCGATGGGTATCTGTTGGTTGATAAACCTGAACCATTCATCAAGCACAGCAAATTCAGCTGGATGCAAAGTTCCACTGCGCATCATATGTTCAACGAAACAGTAGCGGGCGCTAAACAAAGACCGCTCCATTAGCTTCACAGGTGTCGGCGTAGTCTGCCTGTGCATATCCAGCATCGTCAACGACACGTAGGCTTGGAAAACCATCGCCCATCGCGAAGGATCCTTGTACATCAAGTCCTACAAATACGTCATCAAAATATATGAATGACAAATCATTGTGCAATTACCTTCAAATTGTATTAAGGTCGAAAAACTCACCAACAAATTCCAGCCCTTCAAATTGCGCCACTCTTCGACAGGCTCGGTCAACAAGGTGATATCTTCGAACTGTCGAAAATGCTCCAGAAACGTCGTTTTGCCACTTCCAATGTTTCCCTCGACGAATACAGTAAAAGGTTTGTTGTTCATTGCACTCATTTTGTGGAAATATCTTCCAACTGAAATAAAATAAAATAGATAAGCACCAGTTGATGCTACAAAGAAACCACACGCAAGATTGTGGGAGTCTGGGAGTGAGTGCGCTTTGATGATTTCCCGCCGAAATTGACCCAAAAATAAACAACGACGCGCGAAGATAACCTGTCAAACGTGAAATAAGTAAATACAAGTACCGTTTTTACAAAATGCTCGCATATGTCGTATTAACATGTTTGAAACAAAAATTCAATTCATTTTATTTCTTTCTAATTTACTTTACTATACGCACGATATTAAATAATAAGAGAAAACATGAAATCTTTCTGCAATAAAGTCACAGAGGATGTCGGCCATGTTTCTTATGTTTTTACTTTTTCGGCCTGGCTGGGAATATTTTTCTACAAAAGAAAAAAAATCTTGCCATAGACATTTACCGATTTATGTTCGGATACATAACATTCACCTTTCAAAAGAGTTCAAGAACATTTTTCTCTCAAATTCAAGATCCAACTATGAGTTTTGTATTCTACGCTGAATTATGCATTTTCTGGAAATTGTATGTCATAGCATGTGATATAAAAAACGTCGAATTTCTAATAGCACATAAATCTCATAAAATGTTTTGAAATTAAGTCCGGTTGTGAAGTTTTGAGCGGGAATTATAAATTCACCAATGGAGCAAAAACACGAAATCCATTGACAATCGGCTGCCAAAAAACCACAAAAAATACAGATTGACGTGTTTATTTCACGTTGTCTGTCTTAGATCTCGTACATTTCTCTAGTAAAGTAACCGTAGCTGATATTTCTCCGTTAAGTAACGTTTAATTAGTGAAAATGATTCAAGCTTACTGCTTGGGTAAGTTTATAAAACATAGATTTGCACCGTGAAATATTCTTTCACGGTTAATTTAGGTTTTAGTAAACTACCGGTTTCTGACTTTTATTTTCTGATTTTAGGTGTTTTGCTGTGCGTAGCAGGGTCATTAGCCCTGTACGACTCGTCTTCGGACGTGGTAGAGTTGACTCCTAGTAATTTCGACAAGTTGGTGAAGAATTCTGATGATGTGTGGTTGGTGGAGTTCTACGCCCCTTGGTGCGGCCACTGTAAGAATCTCGTGCCGGAATACAGGAAAGCAGCTAAAGCACTTAAGGTGGGTTATTTAAAACTTTAATTTCACATTCATATTAAAGCTAGTTTAATTCTTCAATGGCACTCTAAGTAGCTACTTTCCTTTGTCACAATTCGGCCTCCGGCGCCTCTGCCCACGCTAAGTTTGTCAAGTTTACGTGTACATAAAGAAATTTCTAGTAGCAGGGTCTAAAGTTGCTGTAATAAATTCAAATTAAGTTCATTAACCACTGTTCACAATACATTAAACACATACATAATGCATAAACAACAAGTACAGTCACTTTTCAAAATGTATTTAAATTGACTTAACATTTTAACCACAGTCAAAGACCCATTCATTCAATATTCAATTCTTAATTATTTTTATAATTGTTTTTTTTTTAATATTTTTTATCCCTTTTTATCAGTTAAAAAGAAGTTAATCCCTATAAGATAATTTAAGGCATTGTTAGTCATAGGTATTTTTTATTTCTTCTCATTTGTCATTCCAACATATCTTCTTTCTGTATAAACTGTAAAATAGCAAAAACTAGAAATATAGCTAAACTTCTTATGAAAAAAAAAGGAAATAATGTTTCATCTTTCAGTTGCAGGAAACAATCGTACTTTTAAACAAAGAAATATGAACTGTTGAATTTTCAACTCTTCATACATGTAAACAGTATGAAATTGAGCTTAAAATCAACTTTTTCTGACATCCAAATTATTATTATTAGGATGACACTTGAAATTTAAACTACCCTTTGTTCTTCAATCAGAATATGAAAACAGTATGGTTAAGGAGGAAACAGTTGCTCAGTCGGGTACAGTGACTCACCATCGGTTTGTAAAGAAGGAAAGAAGATACGTTTATCTCTTTTGCATTTGTAGGAAGCGTTTGGCACGCGCAAGCGCAAGTGCAAAAGAAATGAACCGTATCTCTTTTCCTTCTTTACAAACCGATGGAGAGTCACTGTACCCGACTGAGCAACTGTTTCCTCCTTAACCCTATATTTTTATCCAGTGAAAACTCTTTATACTCCTAACAAAAGACACATTATTTCATGTATGTTCAGACAAAATAAATTAATTCTGTGAGATTAGAATGATCAAAAATATAGGTACCTAAGTTTACATATATATTTTTTAGAGTCACTTGACTCTACTAGTCTGATGCAAATACAAAATAAAACCTTTGTCTGACGAAAAGGTACCTAATGCAATTGCATTACGTAGCATAATTTATTTAAATCATAGAAATATCTCTCCTAGTGTGTTCTATATCTTTATATCCTATGTTATTTACATTTTGTATGCTATGCAGAGCTAAAAGAAACAAATTGTAGGATTTCTATAATCACATTATAACTTAAAATCCTGTTCAACCAAATATTAGATTCTACAATATTCAAATTCCAATTTAACAAGCAAATTGTATCTTCAACAGGGCATAGTCCACGTCGGCGCAGTAGACGCAGACTCCCACAAAGGCTTAGGATCACAGTTTGGAGTCACTGGCTTCCCAACCATCAAGGTCTTTAAAGGAGGCAAGCAGACGCCTTATCAAGGTCAACGTACCGCTGAAGCATTAGTAGAAGCAGCACTGAAAGCAGCCAAGGAGGTTGTGTTCGATAGACTGGGCAAGAAAACAAGTGGAGGATCTGACAAGGTAAAAATCAAAGTTGTTAAGAAAAGTTTCTTTCAAAAACTCTCCGATATCTTTTCTAAGTTTCATCTTTAACTTATGAGTTATATTGACGTAACATTTAGGGTATGTTTCACCATTTCGAGATAAAAACCTGACAGTTATTTATACCTGTTACTGTCTAAAACATCATGTTTTATGAAACAGACATAGGTTTATCCGTAAGTGGTGATACGGCTCTTTTAGACATATACTTTTTATTCAGTTTTATATAGGTACTCACTTTGTTTACATGAGCCATAATTATGAGCAAATTATTGAGAACATGCATGGTCTAGTCTAGAAACTAGTTATAAGAGTACTAATTGGATTCAGGTATCTTCTACTGCCAGAATATCTTTCTTAGACTGTATAACATGTTCTACTTTTAACTGGCAATTGGGAGATTCCAATACTCAACTATTATTACTTGCATGTATATTACATTTATATTTTTATAGCCTTTTTGATATTATTTATATTAAGTAAGACTGATAAGTAAATGCAAAATCTCATAACTTGTTTTGTAAGAATTTTCACCAGATTAGGTAAACACAAATATTCTCAACTTAATTTTTATAACAATTTTCTAACAACAATTTGAGATTATATAAAACATGCAATGTAGGACATCAGTGGAAAAATAAAATATACCTACTCAATATTTCATAATCAATTCCCATTTATTATTGAAACCAAAGGTGTTTGGCCATAAGATTGCGTGGAGAAAGCCAACGAAATTAAACTCTGCAAAAGTCACAAAGCCAATAATGAAAAAACAATTGAAGACAGTCAAAAACTTGCTTCATGCTAGAAATCGGAAACCTAATGCAAACAAAATTAAAAAAGTAACCAAAAACTCTGTAAGATCGAAATGGAACGATGAAAATGAATTAGAAGAAAAATCTGAAACTTTCGAAAATGCTGTGATAATAAAGAAAAACACAGAATATTTAAATTCATGGAAGCAGCAAATAGGGATTCCATTATTTACCGCAACACGTGCTTTGGACATGAAAAAACGTCTCAAAAAATTAGAAGAGCATCTCTTTAGAAGGAGATTAGATTCGCGACCGGCACAGATCATTAAACTTGAAAAGTCGAGGTTTGTTAAACGTTTAAAAGAATAAAAGGCACTATAAAAATCACGAGAAAAAAAAAACAACGTAATTTTCATTTTAAATAATATATTTTTCTATTGTGGATTACATTTTTATTTTACTTAACTTCATTAGCAGTACTTTATGTCCCTACAGGGGCAAGGGCCTGCTCTCTTTGATACATCTAAGAGGGCATTGACATGATATCATTAAGTATACATTTACACTGTGACAACATCCAGTAGCTATAATCATTATACAGATAAGATTTATCTATTAATATAAAATTCTTTAAAAATCTAATGATTTATTATGTACTTAGTGCGTTTTTTGTATCAAAAGCGACACCCACGTGGCGTCTCGTATGCGCCTACGCAAACTTTCAACTATAGGCCACGTCAGTGATCGTTGGCCTAGTTTATTTATATATTTTTTTTGGACACGTATTTTTTTTAATGTGCCCAGCCCATTTTTATATGTTGGATGAAGGCAGCGCAGGACCGATCGTTGTGGAGGGAGGCTTTTGTCCAGCAGTGGACGTCCAAAAGCTGACGCAACATTTTTTAAATTGTCGTGTAGACAGCCCTTTTCATTTCTTCAAGGGTTATATTGTGGTTGAAAATGCGACTTTTTTATTTGCTTATTTTTGTCATAAGCATTGAAAAGTATGATAACTATAATATATATTCCGCTCATCTATTGAGTGTGGATTCCCCCAAAGCTCCCAGGACCACACTTGTGTATTACTGACTCAGTATATTTATCACATGTCGTTATCAGCCCTTTAACGTCTCCACAGGGGCACGAGCCTACTCTCAAACGAAAGAGAAGGCCGTAATCCATTTATCACATATTCTATAATATTTATTCTACTACATAAATGAGATGTTATTACATGATTACCTACGTTTGAGATTTTATCTACATTGCTATGTCCCTGTGCTATAAAGTTACTTAAAGAAATAGGTAATGTTTCATAACGACAAAATAGGTATTGCGGTTTATAGCATTGAAACAATTTTGCAAGATTAAATGCGATACCATTTTTCTAAACTAAGAAACAGAAGTACTTACATAACATAAATTTAAAATAAACAGAAAATGATGTGTAGATACGACAAGACACGTACATATTAGAATTAGAATTTGTTTATTGCAAGTATTACTTATGTAAATAATGATTTTCGCAATTACTCTTCACACAAAACCACCTCAATGCCTATTTCTAATGTCAGAGTTAAATAAACAACACCAAACTTTAATATTTATTTAGTTACAGAAATAACAAATTTTATTCTCTTTTAAAAAACACTTAAATTAGACATTCGAACATATCTGTCTTATTTCTCTTGCACCTTGCAAATGAACCAGAGAGTACTTATGTCTTAAATCTTTGTTCCAGAGTGACGTCATAGAGTTAACAGACAGCAACTTCAAAGAGCTGGTGCTGGAGAGCGAGGATATGTGGCTGGTGGAGTTCTTCGCGCCCTGGTGTGGTCACTGCAAGAATCTCGAGCCTCATTGGGCTAAGGCTGCCTCTGAGCTTAAGGGCAAGGTTAGTTGCTGTCAGTATATTGCATATTTGTTTAGTAGCTGCAATGGAAATTATAATTATGTTTAATAACTTCTTTCAATCATAAACTAGCTTTCATACACTAAATAAATCCCGTGCGACATAATTGTGCACTTCGCTGGAAAGTTGCGTCAGCACGGAATGTGCACTGTTATGTCGCGTATACGTACATCGTAACAAATTATCTAATCGAATACTGCACTTCAAAAACTAATAAATTATCCACCAAATGACCTATGGAATAACTTATAATTTGTTGAAGTATCAACTGACAGCCTAGGCTTACTTGATTTAGAAGTAGGTACTTATTTCAAATATGTTTTTAACTGATCTATTTCGTCGAACGCAAACTAAGGGCAAAATATAAAAAGACAGGTCAAGTGCGTGTCAAAAGAATTATTGATTTGTCACCAGAATTACTGATTTGCCATCAGAATTACTGATTGATCATCAGAATTACTGATTTGTTATCAACTTACTTATTGGTCATCAGAATTACTGATTGGTCAAGTAAGAATGTTTGGTTAACAAATCATGTTCTAGCAGATTATTTAAAATCGATCAACAATTTTTTTTATTCAATATTAATACGTTTTCTGCAGCATATCAGGACAGCAATTTTTTTGCTTACCAAATGATGCTATAGTAACATACTGATATGCGTTTCGTGCCAAGTTCAATTACTATTGACAAAATTGATTTTCCGCTAACAATTTTATTATTTCTCTTTTTAGAAGATAAGATTTTTTGAACCATTATTAAACACTGAGATGGAATACAATTGCACGCCTGCAACACAAATGTTAACTTACAGAATTAAAAATCATTTAAATCAAAAATTCCAATTTAAAATTTTCAGTATACACTTTTAGTTCGCTGTAAGTAAACTTTTGCGATGTTTGCCTATAATTGGGTATACGTTCAAAATGGTTTAAATAATTCATTTTATATGAGATCTTTTGGTTGTCTTACCTATTGGAAAACCAAAAATAAATAAACACATATAAATTGTGGTGACAATTAAACAATTACGCTAATAACATTAGCGATACATTACCAATACACTTTCAAACTATACCTGAAACTTCCAACTTCATACCTCACCTTTCCCACAGATTAAAGTAGGCGCTCTCGACGCAACCGTCCACCAAGCGATGGCCTCCCGCTACCAAGTACAAGGCTACCCAACCATCAAGTTCTTCCCATCAGGACGTAAGAGCAGCGACTCTGTAGAGGACTACAACGGCGGACGCACGTCCAGCGATATCGTGGCCTGGGCTCTTGATAAACTGGCCGAGAATTTACCTGCGCCTGATATTGTACAGGTAAGTTATGGTAACCAGTTTAAGTTGAACTAAGACAGGTAACCTGCTGAAAAAAAGGAATTTTGAAGTGTGAAATCTAGTTAGGCCAGTATGGTGGATTATGAAAAATACTGATGTATGGAAGTAGGCGTGTGGCCTTGTAATAGGAACGGTAAAGCTCATAAAATAGTTCTATCGTAGTAGGCATCATAGTGTGACGTGAACTTAACTCTTTAAAAGACTTTATAGGTGTTGAATTTATAGTTGCTATGTCCTTAAAAGAAAAGATAATGCAATGATGGCGTTTACTCCACCGACAAGAGCCTGGCTCTTAAATAAATGAATGAATGTCCTTAATAATTGTTCGAAAATGACCCTTCTGTAGGTTAGTTAGTACTTTTATTGTCATGTGCTGGTAGCCCTAGCCCTTATCGGTTATCGGTGAAACCTTGCTATAGAAGGGGAGTATCGACGAATGTTTCTAAAGAACCTTCCTTGGGGCACAGACAATATGACGTTTCTTCTTCCTAAAGGTCTTAGAGGTCCATTCTTTGCTACATTCGCGGACATTTGAAAGCCAACCGTACTGATCACCTAAAATGTCAAATAAGAAAAATTAAATTAGCATGTCCATCTGACCTCTTATCATTTTAATAAATATGTGCAATATTATGGCAATAATATTCTTATTTATTTGAACAGCAAAGTCTAAATGACATTTAAACAGCTGTTATTTATACAGCTTAAAAGAAGTAAAATAAACATGAATAAATCGAAAGTAATTATACAATAAATGTAATTATATTTGTCATGCAATATGACGATAAGCTAATGAGACGCGTTCAACGTAAAATGCTCATTTCAGAAATTAGCTCATAAATAAATACTTACCGTTGGTTTAAATGAGCAGTAAAAATATACACGATAATTCTTGTTTTATAGTCTCAAATATGACAGGTTTTTAAATTAAATACTCGATTTATTCATCCTAGCTAGCTAAATTTAATTTCATGTATTCACTTCCGAATTCAAAAAAGAACTGAATCATTGAAACTTAACTTTTCAACGAAACCAATGTTTTGATTCAAGTATCTCATATTATTAAAACACAAGTATAAAATGGAACAATAATATTATCAGTACAAGCGTTCTAACTTTATACTGAAATGGTAAAGCCTAAGAAAACATTGGGAAATAAGTCGTAAAGATTTTATAGAGTTGTTCGCGTTTTCACATCATATCGGACGTAACTTTGCCAATAGTATATCGACAAGGATGCATTTTTTTAAAGGCTGAATGAATTTGTCCTTATTTGTATCATGAGATGATACACGAACTTTCCCCCAGCACTTCAAATAATGCCCAAGAAGTTTATTACTTCGTCTTCTTTTTATTCGTTTCTCTTGTCGGTGGAGTGTTTACTCTGCGTTACCTATAGGGGAGAGCAGGTAGGATTCGTACACTTTTTATTTTATAGCTTGTAAAAGAAAAACGGATAACTATGGCGAAATGAATTTAATGCTGTCATACAGCCACACTATTTGGCTTTATATGTAGTGTAGTTCTATTTGGATATGAAGCTACATTTCCGAGTTATAACGATTTTACCAAAATATGGAATTCGTACGAAAGCTCCCCACAGGCGGGGTAGCTTCGTACATAAGGTGAGGTAGATTCGTACATAGTGAGAATCTAGGTAAAATAAATTAAAAACCAGTAAAACCAATAGTGTTCAACATTTATTGAGATATATGAGAAGCAAAACATCAAAATAAGAACAAGACATTTCTCTTGTCTTCATTGTCACTATCAGTCTTAATAGTTTTCTATGGTCACTTTCATTTTTTTGTATTCTTTTCCTTCCTGTTGTTTCTGACACCAACTTTAACGCTTGTTTCATTTACTTAGCCTTCTGTTATATTTCTTGCTCTTGCTTCTTCATTTTCTACATCCACTAGCTTATTTCTACATCTTCTACCCTATTTTTTTCAGAAGTTTCAGACTTCAGTTTTAAAATTATTCAATAATGTGTGTATTAGCCTTGGGTATTAGCAAATAAACATACCTACCTAGGTAACAATTAACCCCTTCTTGTTTATCTAGTTGGGTTGGGGTACATTTATACTGTACGAATCTACCCCACCTATAACTGTACGAAAGTACCCCAATCCAAATTTTCAAACATTTAAACCAAAATAAATATCATCCATTAACTTATCGCAAAACTCATGTTAAATTAGCAAACTATGACATTATTTCATCATACATAATAAAGAACATAAACAATTTGACCATTACTTATTGAATAAGACTATTTTAAATGGATATCCAAAAATAATTTACGCGGAGCGAAAACACACATTGGCCTATAGTGGTGAACCCAATGGAAGCATTGTCGCCGCACTACACGTCGAGCCTGTGCGTATGAGTGGCCATTAAACACACAGACACTAAACGAACCAATGTATTTGATAGTGGAAATATGACTACTGTACGAATGCTCCTGCTGTACGAAGCCTACCTGTTCTCCCCTACTGATACTCGTATTATAATTAGGTATTCTGTTCTATATTATACTTTTTATATTTCTTTTTTTATATTATAGTTCTATAATTATTATACTTAGGTATTCTCAAGAGATATCGTCCATTGAATTATGACCACCGTACTTGTTCCGAAATTGACTCGAAGTATTATATTCTTTTCATATTGCAAGAACAACTGATTTGTATTAAATTAAACGTTCCGTTGTTCAAAATATCGTTTAAGTAATAATTAACAGAGGATAAAGTTAGAAACAGATGATCGCGCAACGCATTATATGACAATCTGCTCTATACAGTGTGTAACAGAAAGGGGGTATAAAGCCGAAACACAGCGGTAGTCCCCATGCAACTGAACAACTTTCCCCAAGGAACATGGGTCGTAAATCGAAAAAAATTTTTTGGATCGCCCATAGGTACTTACTCGATCAGCTGATTGGACCTGTTGTAATGACCTTGACCTTGTCTTATATTTATCTATAAACCCTAACATAAATAAATAAATTAAATACATTTCCAGGTGACAGACGAAGACTCAATGAAAGAATGCAGCGACAAGCCTCTATGTGTTGTGTCAGTGCTACCTCACATTTTGGATTGCGATGCTGCGTGCCGAAACAAATACATCGACGTGCTCAAACGGCTCGGGGACAAATATAAGAACAAGATGTGGGGGTATGTATAGCTTATTTACTTGTACTGATTTATAAGTTACTACTTTCAAAAAGATTACCTATCATTATACTTCTAATATTATAAATGTAAATGTTTGTGCCGATGATGGATGTATATGAGGATTTTTGTTACTCTTTCACTCAAAAACCACTGAACAGATTTTAATGATCCTTCACAATATTGTAACCGACACAATAAAATAACATATAGGCTATATTATTATAAGATATCATGCAATATGGCTACACTGTTTAAATGAGCTCAAGTTTTAACCTTTTGTATGTCTCTCAACAAGAAATCTAAATCTAAACAATCAACAAAATCTGATCTGATCTGTAGTGTAGGTATTTTGTTTTCGTATCAATGAGTTGAGCTTAAATAAATTATAATAATAATAAACATTTATCAATTTCCAGCTGGATCTGGTCAGAAGCTGGTGCGCAGCCGTCCCTAGAGGAAGCTCTGGAGTTGGGCGGGTTCGGGTACCCGGCGATGGCGGTGGTCAACGCGAAGAAACTCAAGTTCTCCACGCTCCGGGGCTCCTTCTCCGAGACTGGCATCAATGAGTTCCTTAGGTATGTGGTTTATTTGCCAGTTTATGCCTAAAGGCGCTTGGCTTAAGTTTACAGCCTATAAACCTACTACTTGTCTAAAGGACACCAGATAAACCAAAAACCGGATGTCTTCAAGCAATCCTAATATTAATATTTGTTATTTTATTGTTTCTTAAAATTAAAATCCATAAGGATTCCAAAGCCTCAGCAATGACCAACATGTTGAGTGTATTGCAAAATCTCTTTTTCGTATTTAGAAAAACTACCCTATGGAGGCGAGAGAGCCTCTGTCCATTCCATAATTTTTAAAGCAGTAAGTTTCTGCTATAGACTCCTTTAGAAAACCACACACGACGCAACTAGTTCGAAACGTTTCAGATTAGTTGCATCGTGTGTGGTTTTCTAAAGGAGCCTATAGCAGATACTTACATGCAACTCAAAAGCAACTAGCAGTTGCAGTTGCGTTTCCCCGTGTGTTCTGGGTCTAATGTATTCGGTCTCAGTGATCCTTAACCTTATCATACCATACAGATAAAGTTAGCCTGTCCCTTACCTCTGCTGGGCAAACGCATCCCTCTTTGCTCTCCATCTTTAAGGACCAAAACATCATACTATATCATATAAAATAAATTAACCATTATATCTCCGACGAATAAAATATTCTATTCTATTCAGGGACCTTTCCTTCGGCCGCGGTCAAACCGCTCCAGTGCGCGGCGCTAAAATGCCGAACATCTCTAAAACCGAGCCGTGGGACGGCAAAGACGGACAACTGCCGCAGGAAGAGGACATTGACCTCTCCGATGTAGACCTCGACGATGTCAAGAAAGATGAGTTATAAGTGTGAAGTGATGTGAAGTGAATGGACTTTTGGTATTTTGGATGCTTGTTTACGTGTTTTGGGTAAGTTTGGTTGTACATACACAGTGTTATAAAGTCAAAATATCTTTAATTCATAGACATTTTTAAAATGTTCAAGTAGTTTTGTTCTGTCTATTACCCTTAACTTGAAAACCTAAGGTTTGCCTTGGTTTGCCAAGGACCCCTTGACAGAATTTGCTACAGGCCTCACGCTGGCTTAATCTGGCACTGACTTTTTGTTGATGTATATTTTAAAGCTCACGCCAGATTTGCACCACTGTCTGTGATGTGTGCCATCTATTTATAAAGTACATATAATAAAGCAAGAGTAACTTTAATATGGATCCTTAAACTCTTGACCGTCACTAGTTCATATACGTCGGTGCCAGCAATCCGTACTATTTAGTATTCGTTACGCACAACTAATGATTAATCAATCGTAATGAATGACTGTAGTAAAAGGAGGCTTATCAAGACTAAATAATCTGCCTTCAGTATTTAATTATAAAGTTCATTCTTACGAGTAAGTACTTAAGTAAAAAAGCATCCAAAATGCCAATATTTTAATTGAGTTTTTAATACGAGTACATAATCTTTTCACTGCTATGTTTTATAGTGTGGTAGCATTTGTAGTGAAAAGGTTACGTTAGTAAAATATCTCTTGATACTCCTAAGTATTTCTGATGGCCAGCAAAATAATTAGTTTATTATCTAATTTCTATTTAGTAATTTTACATCACACGTAAAATGTCAATCATATCTAACGTTCTTTTATAACTTAAAATTGCAAGCTTCTTTATTTTTCTAATAATATTTATTTATTTATCATAATAATGTTATACAGACTGAATTGTTAAGTGCCGATTTTACAATGTTCGGATATCTTTCTAGTCAACCAACAACTTCACTTCAATATAGTGTGACAGAGAAGTATAACTTTCCTATGAATACAGTATCCGTGCCTCTCGCTCGCACTGCATTAGAGTGAAGTTGCCGACTAAAAATAGATATCCGAACATTAAAAAATAGGCCTTGTATTAGTGAATTTTAGATCCAGTGATTTTAAACTCTACAAAATGAAATTGTCTCAATTAGTTTACTATTTAATAGGTAAATTATTTTAACATCACGCAAGTCTGGCTGCAACTTCCATTAATTTAAAGTAAGCATTTAACAATTGATAATTGAATGTGAAAATAATGTGTAATAAATTTTTACAATTCATTTCTTGGTTTTCTTCTTAATTCACCTGTGAGGTCACTCACTAGAGGTAGAGAGGTAGAGGTAGAGAGGCGTGACAGATATGTGTGTATATTTTATATGTGAGGGGGGGGGTGTATAACGGCAAATATGTTAAGCGATATTACTGCGCAAAAATGTAATAGGACCTTTTTGTATAGTGAGATAAGCACCAGCCTGCCTACCCCTTGCCTACCCACATCACTTTAATGCTCAAAAAATATGTTTGAATAGGAATTTAGTATTTCCCCTTTTAATAAACATTAAAGTTATTAAGAAGATATACTAGAATATTCCAATCAGATTGATCCAAACCAAACATAGAACGAGTTATCGAAGGTAGGTACGTAACTAATTTATCTATCAGTCACCGTCTAAAATATTTACAACTCATAATATTATGTCAACCACAACACGGTGATTTTAAGCTCAATTTAGCTTAGCAACACCGCCGGTGTACTGTTATACAATTGTTATTTAAACAAGGCGTAATTATCCGTAGTTAATGACGAAACGGCTCGGCGGCAACGATTTGGTATGCATCACGGGAACTCAACAAATATTCTTCGAAATTAATCATTGACATAGCGAATAGTTAAAAAACTCATTGTCGCTTCATCTAACATTTTATTTTCTGCAGGAAATGGCTTGTAACATTACATTACCTAAATGAAAGATGTAGTACCTACCATTTTAATTAAAGCAATAATCATATTCAATTTCTAGTGGAACAGTGGAACTGTCTACTTGCTTAGCTTTTAAAGTATAGTGATTGGTGGTATATGGTGTAGAGTAGAGCTAAATAAATGTACTTATACTTATTTATCTTAAAGTATTTTCGTAAAATATCATTTATAAAAGCAGTTAACCTTTGTATGTTTACTATAGGTTTACTAATTGATAGAAATTAATCTATTTTGTCGTCTTAAGCCAAGTATTTATAGATTTTGGAATACTTTTAATGATGTTTTAATGTTTAAGATTCAAGGTAAAAATGTGAAGTAGGTAGTTATAATAAAAAGCATGAATAAATATTCGAAATTGTATATTTGAGCACTTAGTCATTTAATAAAATACAATATTCTTTCAGAAAGTCTTTACAAAGTCAGATTTTACATTTACAAGATCCCACAAAATAGTAAATGTATTTTTACTATTCTAAAGTTCTAAATTGAGTGTACAACTTGATTTCTAGATAAAAACTAACCTACTTTGTGTAAAAATGTTTGCTCATGGCACCTGATAAAAATATGACCTTCAATTCATACTTTGTTATAGTAAGGTACCTTATAGACTTTCTCTCTTATGGTACACTGCATGTTATAAACATTTTATAACTAACTTTTAGTATATACATTTTTGTATTAAAATGTTATAAATATAAAATGTTTGCAAACATTTTTGTTTACTCAAAGTTTGTTATAAATTATTAGTAAACATTTTGTAACATGCAATATTGGAGCATCATTACATTTGGAAGCCTGTTTCAAAATAGATGTATATTTTGAAATAGAATTTGTAATGTAAAGAGTCTAAAAACACTTAAAAATTAATGAGTTTGATCTTAAACTAAACTTCAATTTACTTTCATTGATATGCTTGAGTTTACTAGTCCATTAAATCTGAATTAAATGCTATGGACTTAGATAACTATTTAAAAAATTAATAATAACATTCGTAAATTGGTCCAATACAGTCTTATTTGGTAAAATTGCAATTGTTTAGTCATCAATTGCATTTTGTTTCTTTTGCATTATTTCTATAGCTTCCTTAATTTAAAAAGGTACTTAACAAGTTCACCATACTGACATGACCTAATTTCTTGTTGTTTTCATTTTCATTTATTTTTCCTGTATCACAACCACATAACATACTAAAAATACTGGAAGCCATTATATCCACAATTAAATTAAGGGCTAGATAATATTAGTCTATTCTACTTTACCTTGCTGCAATAATTACGTATCTAGAAATAATTGCTAAATTGAGTCTTCTTCAAAAATACTATTCCCATTACTATGACAATAAATCGGGAATTTTATAATAATAAAACTATGATCTGACTGAAGTAAAGCAGTAGGCTTCGTTACGACATAATCATTGTGCTGTGAAAGACAAATATTGCATATCAAGTGACCTACTAAAAGTTTCAGGCAATGTTCAAACAGTAGGTAATAAAACCCAGCCCTGTACATAAATAGATACGCCTAAACGACACTAGGTAGTCCCATCATATCATACTTACGAGTCTTCTTACATAAAATAGGATAACATAAGGAAAAATAGTAGAAACCCATTCCTGCTAATATCAGCGTAATGATAAGAGTAACTATACCCCAAGCTGAGATTCCCAAGCCTCTCCTTGTAGCATTCTGGGAAGGGATACCTGGTGACGTGCCGACTAACGTTTTAGGTTTTTCTGGATCTTTATAGCTTTTATCTTTCCCGTAGCCTCGACTGCCGTAACCGCGCAATGCTTCGCATGTCGAAAAAACTTGATTTAACACTGAAAAGTAAATGGAACGTGTTATTTTTCGGTGTTATCTAAGTACTGTTGTGTAAAATATGAATGATTTAGTATTTACTTACCGAGAATAGCGAGGGTCAATCGAATAAATAGACTCATCATATCTGATTGTCCCGACTTCCTGCACGATAGTTGCAGGCAGATGCAATATTTATAAATGTCGTTGAATGAAATGGACTGTTGAAGTCCGTATCTCAGATTTTTACTTTTTCGTGTTACTTTTCGTCCTATTTACGCGTTGACTTGAATACAAACACACAAACAAAATAAATTCTTTTTACTATCAATTCAACAGAAAAGCAAACGCGGTCGTCGCGCTCACGGTGTACTGGTGTAGAAATAAAACTTCTTTTTTTTAACTCTTGACAGTGACTGACAGGTATTGGCTGCGTTGTTGCCTTTGCCACGAAAGAAAAGCAATAAAAGAAAAAACAAAACCAAATGTCTATGAGTACTCGTTCAAAACTTTTGTGTATCCGAATTCAAATATGAAACAGCCGGAATATTTTTTCTCTTTTGCTACTTTAAAGATAAAACGAGATAGCAATACTATCCATAGAGAAAACTTGAAACGTATATCCGGTTGGTGGTGATGTCGTGGACTTCCGCTACTGAGCTACGTTGTCGTCACAGTACGTTGTCAAAGTCAAAATCGAAGCAAAGCAAGCGAGTTATTGCCGGCGATGGCGAAAATACATTTTTGTTTCTTATTTGTGCTACTTATTGCACTAATTAGCCAAGGTGCTAATGTGGATACAATATCCAACGATATCAACTTCAAAAATGTAGATCGCGTCATTGATGTATCGTCGCAACTTGTGAAAATCTCCACGAAAATAACCTTGGAGAACACAGGGCAGGGACCGGTGAAGCAGTTCTTATTAGCATTGGAGCCTTATTTTAAAGATAATCTAGCTTTTATCGGTGCTAAAGACAGCAATAACAGAGAACTTCGTGTGGTAGAGACCACTGTGAAGGGTCGCGATAATGTGAAGTTCTGGCGTGTTGACCTGAAGGAAGCAATCAATGCCGGCTCAAGCGCAATCATAAATACCGAATCCGTACTTACAAAGGCTCTACAACCATTCCCCACAGCTATAACTCAACAGGAAGATCAGCTAGTAAAGTTCAACGGCAACTTGTACCTGTACACGCCTTACCATGTCGATTCTCAGAAAACCAGCGTGATCGTGAACACCAAGACCGTAGAGTCGTACACTAAAGTGAAACCAGTAGCTCAACAAGACGGGACCATCCAGTACGGAGCTTACACCAATATTGCACCCTTCACTGAAAAGGAATTAAGTATCCACTACAAGAACAACTCTCCATTTTTGACTGTAACCCGTTTGGAGAGGCTCATTGAGGTGTCCCACTGGGGAAACATTGCTGTGGAAGAAGTTGTAGAAATTGAGCATACTGGGGCCAAACTGAAGGGGCCATTCTCCCGCTATGACTACCAACAAGACCATCACAGTGGCCCAGCTAGTGTTAGGAACTACAAGACATTGTTACCAGCGTCCGCAGCAGATGTCTACTACCGTGACACTAATGGCAACATTTCCACTTCTAACATGAGGATTAAGAAGGATTCCGTAGAGCTTGACCTTAGACCCAGATACCCACTATTTGGAGGCTGGAGAACCCACTACACTCTTGGCTACAATGTGCCTAGTTATGAGTACTTGCACAACTCTGGAGATCAGTTCTTGCTCAGAATGAGACTTGTTGACCACATATTTGATGATATGCAAGTGGATGAGGTTGTAACTAAGATCATTCTACCAGAAGAGTCTAAGAACATCAAAGTGAATACTCCGTATCCTATCAAACGTCTGCTTGATAGTTTGCACTACACATATTTAGATACTATGGGACGTCCGGTAATTACTTTCAAGAAGACAAACGTTGTAGAGAACCATATTCAAGATTTCCAACTTCGTTACACGTCTGCCCGAGTTATGTTGCTACATGAGCCTTTATTACTTATTGGCTTCATTTACATTTTATTCCTATGTGTTATTATTTACGTAAGACTAGATTTCTCTATTCATAAGGCTGAACATCACCATAAAGATTAAAATTTATATTTAATTATTTTATTCCAATTATATTTTATGTTCAACTGTTAACATATCTAGTTCTCACGCATTTTGAGTTGTCGCAAATGAAGTTGGTTGCCTTTGATTAAGTGGTGTAATAAATGTTTTTTTTTTTATAGTATTTGTTTACTATGAAATCTTTCTTGTAAGTAATTTCTTATAGTAATACCCATTGGTAATATTGAGCACAACACTTTATGATGATTGACAAATAAAACTTTTATTGCTGGTCATAAAATAATTTATTAACTTTTAATAAGTAGGTATTTAAGACAAAAGAAGTAACATACAAGTTTTATCAACCTATTTACATTTATTACAATTTTGAGCTGTATTGACAAGAGTCACAATTCTTACAAAATTTAACAGACTCACTATGATTCACAAACTTTATCTTGAAAACTAAACACAGATTATGAATTACAATTACATGAATAACATTTTACAAAAAGCACCATTCGTCATCAAAATCCCACAATCTTACATGCCATATTCAGTAAGCTTAGTTCTCAGTACAACTGGCGCACTAGTGCAAGGTAGAATGGCCTTTTCAGTCACTACTGCAGTGACAAGACTAGCTGGCGTCACGTCGTAAATTAGGTTTAAAAGAGTTAAGTTCGGGTTTGATCGCCAGTCTTTCAGTGGAGAGTTCTCGTCGTTTTTGTCTATTAGGGCGTCTGGGTCACCTGTAAATATGTTAATTAGGTTTTATTTGTTTGGTTGAGTATTCAGGAGTCTACTACTATACAAGAATCTTTCCTGGTGTAGGTATTTGAGAATATTACTTAACATCGCAGTAAGATATATCTTATAAGTACTTAGTTCAGAGATTTTCTGAAGAATTTGAATAGTTAAATTAGGTCGTGATAATCCAGAACCTAGATGTAATAAAACTAGTCCATGTATATTAAATTACAATTTATAGAAGCTTGATGCCTTTCTTCAACTCACGAATTTTATGTTGTGCAGTTAACAAATTATATCTTCCTTCATAGTTGATCAAGTTTCAAAAAAACGGTAGGCTAGTTCACCACGATACAAACGCTTCTTTTACACGAAGCAAATCAACAAATAAGCCAGGCCAATGATTGCTATTTCTACTCTCACGAAGCCACACCTGGCCGGCCTACTCTACGGGCCTTGTGTAAATACCGCCAACATATTCCAATTACATAGTACTACGTAACTCACCAATCTCATTATAAACGAAAGCATCAGTCTGCACTCTATCGCAGACCTTGTGCGTCTCGCAGGCGACGAGTACGGGCACGTTGTGGTCGCGCGCCAGCAGCGCCGTCTGCGCCGTGCCCGCCGCCGCCAGCACCGACCCGTTCACCAACAACGCGCCTGCGCCTAGCAGCACTTTGTTGCTCTGGAATATGCAACATGACGTTTTAACAAGGTTAAGTTTAAGCCAGACCGAAACCGAAAGAGCGAACTTCACCTCTTTCGTCTTTACATAGGTAGGTACTACATCGCGATAAGCTATGTTATCGATACAATTATGTAAAATTGCCGGACTTGAGTTACCCTATGTGCTAACTTTGAGTAAACATTAGTGAGTGTGTGTAACGGATAGCAGAGAATACACCAGTGGCGTAAAATACACAGACAAGAGGGCCACACTATTAAATGTAATGATGACGATTAGCAAGCTATAAAAAATCGATAGATGAAATTGAAAATCTGATGAAAAGTATGAGACGTCTTTATAGGCAATTTTTACAACCAATAGGTAAAAACTTGTTTAAGAAAACCTGAAACTTCTCTTTACGAGTAGGTACTTACCGTCTTCATAACAAAACTCAAAGCGGTGATATCGACGTAGGTAACAGGTAGTCCATGCGAAGCTAGTCTCCGCAACATATCGGTAGCGGCCGACGATATCCGATCTCCCACTACGGTGGTACGGAATCTGAGACCCGATGACCATGCCTCGCGGAGTATACGCTCGATTAGGGATGAGCTGCGGGAGAGATAAATTATAAGTAAGTAACTAAGTACAATTATATTGCGTGATATGATTACCTAATACCTATACATACATATCTGTCACGCCTCTCTCCCTTAAGTTCTACATTAAAAGACGTTTTTTTTGTGAAGTAAAAGTCGGACTTGTGAAAGACCACTCAATCGTCGTACCTACATGTATGTATGAGGCGAATGATAAAGTAAAATTTGTTTGTTTTCAAAGGTCATAATATCACGTAGGTACAAGTACAGTCAGCATCATAAGTGGATTAACACATTCAGATTTTCAGAAGTAATATACATCATTATTAGACGTAAAACCTTACTTAATTTCCTTATTCTGGAGTATTTTTACTAAGCGAATTTTGTCTAATGAATAATGGTATATTTTACTTTTGAAAATCTGAATGTGTTCATTGACCGTACATACATATATGTTACGCCTCTTTCAACCCATCGCGGTAAGCAGAGACCACTTCCCTCCACCTGCTACGATCCAAACATACTTCTTACGCCTACTGAACTAAACTAATGTCTTCTTCTTATAATACTTAATTATATTATGTGAAAAACAAAACACCCTATTTAACTTACCATCCGTAAGTAAGTATATTGTCTCCAGGCGCTATCTTCTTCTGTACCGCCATACTGATCGCTTCACCAGCTTTGTCGATCTGATCCTCAATGTAATGGTCGATTTCATCTTGAAGGATCTTTTTAGCCTGGATTTTAATGTTCATTACTTTTAAAATTTACCTTTATCTCCACAGCTTAATGCATATTTTATACTGACACAAATCCTAATATTATTAAAAATGTAAAGACAGAGTCTGTGCTGAGATGGATGGTTGAATGTATATGGGAATGTTTATTACTCTTTCACGCAAAAACCACTCAACAGATCTTGATGAAACTCAGAAATATTGTAGCTTATACATCAGATTAACACATAGGCTATATTAGTTTGAAGTATCATGTTTTTTTATTATTTTTTTCAAGATATCCAAGTCATACATACTCTAGTCATACACATCCAACTCATATTATAAATGTCAATGTTGTCAAAAACTACTGAACAGATTTTAATGAAACTTTACAATAATAACACATGGCCTGTATTATTTTAATAGATTATCTATTATTTTAGACCTTTACATACTGTGTCCATGCAAATAAATTTATTTCATTTCATTTCATTTAAGATTAAATATGTAAGAAGTTGCGGGCAGTCTCTAGTAATCTATATATTCAATCTATTAAAAGCAAAACTCACATCAAACTCGTCAATATTATTGGGCAACTGCGTCAACTGATGTCTAAAGTATTTGACCGCATTAGTTTGAGACGCGGACGGTTGTCGCATAGCCCATAAAAAGTCCAAACTCGACGACAATGTCGCTTCTAAGCCTCGAGCGAATTCTGTCTTGGCTGGCAACGTGTAGTCTTTTACCATCTGGGGAAGGATTTTTTAAATAATTTAAACGCATAACTAGCTTATTTTGTAAATGCAGGAAAGGTTTCATTCTGTAGAGTATTGGCAGTCTGTATTAAGACACGAGCACGCCCCTAATTTCAAAGAAAAAAACATCCCGCAATTATACAAATCCATAATTTGAAAGAAAGAAATAAATACTGCGGCCAAAGATGAATGAACATACATTTTGCGGCAGTGCGTAAAATTTATAGGTAGGTATGTAGAAAAATATTTTCCTTTCTGTCTATCATTTCATATTTATGTGTCAGACAGAGAGAACAATAACACCCGGCGTGTAGGTACAATAAATTGCCGCGCATTTTATGTAAACTGAAAAAACAATGTTTGATTATTAAAATAAAACTGACCTTTTTCAGTGCATCAAGAAGAGCAATACATCTGGCGTTAGACCCCGTAACAACTCGCGACGCGAGCTGTACTCCTAGCTTGATTATAGCGGGGTGCAAACTGTAAGGAAATTATCCAAATTGTAGAGAAACAAAACAATCCATACTTGTATGCAAAGTTCTACATTTAAAGCGTAAGCAAGATTGCCACGACCTAAACAGTGTTAACTTGGTTTTGCTGTTGGACGGATAGATGTTTGTTACCCTTTCACGCAAAAACTACTGAACGGATTTTTATAAAACTTGGCAATATTGTAGTTTATACATCAGAATAAAACATAGGCTATTTTATTTTAAGATATCATGATTTTTTTTCCAAGATATGGATATAAATAAGTACGAAGCCGTGGGCAGCCTTTAGTATCTAATAAACATAATTATTAAAACATTTTGTGAAACAATCATTTCCTGCAATTATGCTGAGCTTTAAACTCAATTTTTAGGTAAGTTTACCACGGGAAATAACTAAGGCTAAGCTTATACATTTGTACAGTTAAAATTCATAATTACAACAATATTTTGTGCTTTACATACTTGGAATTAAGAGCAATCTTCTTAAGAGCTTCCTTATCATGTTCAGTATAAAGATGCTGGAACAAGTTCACTCTATTTGCCGAAGACTTCACCTTTGCTTTATCTGACTTCGGTTTCGGAGATTTCTCCTGTAAAAATTCATTAATAACTTTAACAAACGTCGCTGTAGGGCCAAGAAACGATGGCGTGACGACCTACGCTCTTTGGAAGATTGGTGGGAAGCAGCCACTGACAGAAATGTTTGGAGAAGCATGGGAGAGGCTTTTGCCCAGCAGTAGGGTGAAATAGGCTAATAAATAAAATTAATTATGTATTTACATGTAAAATCTTGTAAAGTTTAATTTTGTAGATACAAAGTCAAGTTCAAAAATTGTTACCTTAACATCACCTTCTGCCTTCAAAACCTCCTTGGCTTTAGTTGCACCTTCCTTAGGCTTGGCTACCTCTTTAACTTTCTGTTCTAACACAGCTTGCTTAGCAGCTCTCTGTGCCTCTTGTTTCGCGCGCCTTTCAGCTTTCAACTCTGCTTTGCTTTTACCTTGTTCACTTGTTTCTTCTTTTGGTGGCTCTATGCTTATTCCTGTCTCCTATAACAAGAGATTTTAACTAAGTGTTAATTACGTTTTTATTATATAAAAATTGAGATACTAAGTTATATCAGAATTTTAAAAAGCTTTTTACAAAAATGGCTGCATTTTCAGTTATATTTATGCAAAATTAGAGATGATTTTAATTGAGTTTTAAAAAGTTTTTATTGTAGAGAAATTGAGATAAAAGTCTGGCTGTATTTTCTTTCAGTTTTATTTTATGCTGAATTAGTAATGTGACTCCAAAATTAAATTAAAAACCTCCATAAAATCAAGACAAGGCTACATGCTACAATCAACTTTTGGAAAAGATCTTTGTTTATCAACACACAACCCCATTTTAATTAACCAATCAATGTGTTTGGCATTCCTTTATAAATAAGCACCAAACACAAAACCTCAACTAGTACCTTCTTAGCTTCAATATTAATAGCACTAACTTTAGCTGTGATAGTCTGGATATCCTTTGCTATATTCTTAATATCTTTAAGAGTTTCCACTACATCTTTCACTGTCATATCAGGATTGCCTGTTACATCATCCGTCCCTTTCTTCTTAGCTTGTTTTGCAGCTTTCTTAGCTGCTCTTTCAGCTAATATTTGTTGTTTATCCTTTTCTAATGCTGGTTCTTTTATTGCTGCTTTATCAACTTCGTCAATGCATTTTGGAGACTCAGTTTTCACTTGTTTTTCTATCTGTGTGTCTTTTATGTCATGTTCTATGATGTCTCCAGCATTTTTGTTCTTAGCTTTTTGTTTGGCTAGTTTCTTAGCTTCTCTTGCTGCTTTTACTTCGTCTCTAGACTTATCAGTTTCTTTAGAAGACATAATTGTTTTTTCTTCTATTTTATTTGAGGTAGCTTGATCTAGAACTTTGTTTCTATCATTACTTATATAAGATTGAATTTGTACTTTATTTTGAGAAGGCAGAGTGGTTTTTACTATGTTATTATTTGCATGTGAAATGCAAGTAGTTTTAGCTGCTTGCAGTCTCTTTCTTCTAAGTCTCCTTTTCTTTGCTGCTGATACTTCCGCTGGGCTCACAGCTTCATTAGTTTCAGTATTTATCTGTGAAATATAAATTATATCACAAATTACAGAATTAAGTTGCAGTCAGGATTATTTTCTATTAGGTAGACAAATTAAGTAAATACTTTTCTGTTTGTAACAACTAGGGACTCAGTAAAACATGATAATTGGGCACAGCTAGCTAGAAAACTTGTTATAAAGAAACCAATATATTGTATAATTACTGTAGGATTTTAATAAGGGTTGTTGAAGCAATCTCATGATGATGAAATTAACTGAAATAAAACACAAATGAATTTTGGATAGAATTTACGGTGACTTTCAATATAGGTCCGGGCTTGTCAACTCAGAGGATAAAAGATCATGTTAATTGAATTACAAATAGTAAGAAATGTTTACATAAGTAAGTTCTACTGGGGATTCAAAACTCAACACAAATTCATAACCTCAAAATACTAGGCAGAACAAAATTTAAGATTTTGCTACTGTATACCTTTGATGTAACCATAGCTGCTATTCCTTAGAAAGCTACGGAATAATTCAGAATAAGTAAAAATGTACCAAAAGAGTTAGTTAAAGCAGTAGAAATTCCATTTACTTAGAAAATAGGTTGACATACCTTTTCCAATTCCAAATGGATTGGCTTGATTTTAAGATCCTATTTGAGCAGAAAATCTGTTACGTATTGTAAGCTTGATTAAATATAAAACTACAACACTAAAGAAATTCAGGAAAAAACTGTGAAAGAAAATATTTTTTGACAACGAACACGCAAGAAAGAAATACTTTGACTTTCGCGGTTGCGTTTATAAAGAATGGTTTTTAATTTAATTCAAACCTGTTATATACCTACTTCAAAATAAAATTTACCTTAACGATTGGAAATAAGAAACTGAAACATATTAAAATAATGTCGAATTAATAATTAACTCGGTATGCTTATCATCTCATCTTTGAAACTAGCTTTGTAAATTACTGTGAGTGAACATTGGTGAACGCAAGGGTGAACTCGTCGTTGTGCGTGGTGAACTCACTCGTTCACTCTCGACTCGAATGAGCGTGTAG
This sequence comes from Anarsia innoxiella, assembly GCA_947563765.1. Taxonomy (NCBI): domain Eukaryota; kingdom Metazoa; phylum Arthropoda; class Insecta; order Lepidoptera; family Gelechiidae; genus Anarsia; species Anarsia innoxiella. The sequence continues at coordinate 10,223,661 of OX387393.1, read as the reverse complement.
AAATCTATACAGCATGTTTATTTTCATAAAATTCTTTATTATGTTTTAATAGTAATTTAAAAAACATAATTTAATTTTATATGACTTTTCAAATTATATATTAAGCACTTATAAAAAAGAAATAAGGATAGGTACAATATGTCTATAGAATAGAAAGAAATCAAAATAATTGATAGGTAGGTACTTTATTTTGCATAGAAATAACTTAGGTACTTTAAATAACAATTATTATTATTCTAATGTAAATGCATGATTTTATCCGTAAAATACGTAATAAAGGTGTAACAACAATATGACAAATAATGGTATCTATGTCAATACCTACATAATAGCCTTTTATTCAATAATAGGTATTTATTAATGCATTTATAAATTGGCACATATTTCCAGTGTTTTAAATTCAAATTAATGATCGTTACAATAAATTACAGCTCCATGATTTGGTGTTGTTGCAAATACGTATTGGTTACTTTTATCTTTATCAATATTACAGTGTTTGACATAAAACTCGTCTTTCAACATTTCTATGTATTTATCCACTTTCTCTTTGGGACACAGAGCTACGATACAGCCACCCCAACCAGCTCCGGTCAAACGTGAATGAACGTTAATTTCTTTGGATATGTTGACTAAGTTATCCAAATTATCGTGAGAGCATTCGTAAAGACTTTTCAAACTTTCATGACTAGCTGACATGAGGTTCCCAAGAATATCAAGAGTAAGTTTATTAACTCCATTACCATTTGTATGCGATATTTCTGAACCATTTGTACCATTTTTTAGATGGCCATTACTTGTTGATTCCATACAAACTTTTCGGAAGTTTTCAACTCTTATCGCTTCTTCATAAACGTGTAAAGCTCTTTGTTTTAATTTAAATTCTTTTAGATGTTTCGTGTTGGGAGTCAAATATAAGGTATCCATATCTTCTTCGTTAATATTTAAAATGCTGCATATTTCTTCTTTACTATAAATATCCTTCGGTAAGTGTTTCAGTACCAGTTTGATCATATCTTCCAAACTGCATTCAAGAAGCTTTTGAACTTGACTTAATGTAATGACTTTATTATCTTTGTTGACATTTTCAAGAAAAGAAAGTATCTTAGCTGCCAATCTACATTCTATTACTCTTCTGTTAAAATCATTTGTAGCAGCTTTGTTAGCTTCTGCCAGACTGTGCGCAACAACGAAAGCAGCATCTTCTGGCAATGCCACGGCAGCAGCATTCAATGGCTGCCAAGTAATGTATTGAGCGCTATATTTTTCTGCAAGAAACGCTATTGCTTGATCCATACCACCACCTTGAGTTCCAATATATCTCTCACTTTTGGCGCAAAGCGATGCTATTTCAGTTTTCGTCAAAGTAGCATTTTGCGCATATAAAAAAGCTAAACAAGCAGCGCTCACTAATGCAGAAGAACTCGACAGTCCTGACGCTGGAGGAATATTACCGTCTACGACAAGTTCTAATCCATACGATATTTTATTATCTAGGTGTTCCAACGCGCCTTTGATTCCACAAAGAACATAATTGTACCAAAATGGTTTTCCATTACAATCTGCTTCAATTATCATTTCTTCATAACTTTTTAATTCAGTTTCAAAATTCTTATATTTGTCATTCGTATTTCGTAGGCGGAGTTTCCGTTCTTCGAGTAATCCTACTGCAACAAGGATATCCTGCTCTAACGCCATTGGCAACACTGGGTAGCCACAATAGTCAATATGTTCGCCAATAATATTTACACGTCCCGGCACTCGAACGAAGAATGATGGTTTACGGTTAAATTCTTCGCAAAATACATCGTTAACCTTGTGAATTCTCTCATTATTTGGAATGTTAGTGACTGGCACTTGGTTACTCAATACGTGTTTGCTCATTTCACCGTAAATCAAAATGTAAACAAAGCGAACAACCACGCAGTACAGCTGCAGAATTGTAACTGAAACTATTGTTTATCAGCAAACGACACAACTATTATTGTATGCTTCACCACGGTTTATAAAACTCGTAAACTCACAATGCTATCAGGAACTGACTGATGTTTTGTTTAAATTGCTTGCTATTGTTCTGTATAATTTTATATGATTTAAATTGTCGCACACCGCATAACTTCACAGGAATTGATTTTATAATAACTCGTTAATCGATCACAAATGAGATTCACTAATGATCCTTTAAAAAAGAATTATATCAATATAATTTAATAACATAACCTCAGAGATGTTTACACTGCCAGTTTTTACACGTATGAATAACGTATCTGAAGATGTTGCTATAATTTTCTTGATATAGTGACCAATGACCATCAACTTTAACTTAAGTATGCCATAGTACAGTTATATTACTTAGAACAGGTTTTAATAGAAAAATAGGCATAATGAAATAATCTTTGGGTTTTTTTTAAACGACCGATTCTTTACATTAAGAAATTATAAATATTTTCTACAATGAAGTAGTTAGACCCTCGAGTAAGTAGATTATTTTATTTTACCTTCATAGAATAATTCAGTTATCTTTCTGAGTACATGGTAAGCATTGTGTTCAATACCAAAACCTATGTAAAGTACTTGAGATAACAGAAATGTCTCCAATACAATTACTTACCTATCTACGAACGATAATTCTTTATCAGTGTTATTTCGAAACTACAAAATTATATAAAATATGTAGGTACCTACCTACTTACGCTGCAGGTAGGCTAATATAATTTTGTGCTACCGGACAAATGTTTAAACAGCTTTAAATTATACTATAGCAAAGCATAGCACGTAATCGTTTTGTGGAATGTTCAATCCACGTAAAAAGCATTTTAGGGTTCCGTACATTAAGGGTGAAAATGGGACCATTACTGATACTCGGCTGTCCGTCTGTCCGTTTGTCACCAGGCTGTGTCTCATGAACCGCTATAGCTTAAGCGCTGAAATTTTCATAAATGGTGTATTACCGTTGCCGCTATAACAACAAATACTAATAAATAATAGAATAAATATAATAATTAAGGGGGGCTCCCTTACAACAAACGTGTTTTTTATATAGCAATAGGTATATACACCATGATTGGCTACTGACAGACATTATTACCTACTAGGCTATTGTTAACCTACTAAAGGTACGGAACCCTTCGCGTGCGAGTCCGACTCGCACTTGGCCGGTTTTTTTTAATAAAATTGTTTCTAAAAAAGTACCTACTTACCTACCTAGTAACAATGGATTTCTAGTTTTAACAATACTATAGGTACATGTGTATTGTAATTGTTATTTAAGTAGGTACCTATGATAAATATGTTGGTAGGTAGGTAGGTACCGACTTATTTATTTTAATTAAGAGAAAATCTTGAGCCTACACAATCTAGTACCCACCTACCTACTTCGGTACCTCCCTAAAAAAGTAGTTATAGAAAATACATACTATAAAAAGCTAATAGCTTCTAGTGCCTAGGCTTCATTAATTTAGTAATTGATTATCCATCATATAAATAGCTTAAAATTATTAATGATGCAACCATTGCACACTATACGAGTACCTATCTATCTACTTTTTCAAATTCAATTTTAATTTTTGAACACGCTGTATAAACTTTAGAATTTCTTGTTCTATTTGGAATAATATGAATTACATATTACCTACTGATTGGTTCGAATAATCTAACTGAAATAAAATTATAACAAAAACGTAGGAACTTAGCTAATAGGTATCTAACACGTATACCATCTATCTACCTACTTGGTTATAGCAAATTACCTACCTATGCAATACAATACAGCTCTCAGAGATTAAGCTGAATTTTATATGTAATGTTGTTATTATTTGGAGTTGAAGTTCTTTTTTCCAATTAAAACGAATTAAAAACAAGTTAGGTAGGTACCTATGATATGTAGGTATTTGACCAATGTGAGAAAGAAAGAAAGAACGTTGGAAATAAATATTTTATTCAAACTTAAAAGTTTTGACAGATTTTGAGTAAACCTACAACCTGTGCTCACAACAACCTTACAATCAACGGTGAATACCATTCCATGCACACCCTATTAAATATTATTATGTAATTATTGTATGCCTATGTTCAAAAAATATTTTAGTATTAATAAGGTACGAAAAACACATGGAAAAGAAATGATTTTCATAATAAAAACTTTTTCAAAATATAAACACGAAATTGGCTGGCTGTTAATATTGCCTTTAGCTCTTTCATTTGAATGTCAATGTCACGTCAGAATTGACATGTCAACACTGCTTGATTTGCTTCGATACGAGTTTTTTCGTTTCGATTTAGTTTTGATGTTTTTAACTAAATAATTGGATATACCAGATTAGGTTCTGTGTAAAAATGGATTTTGGGTTAATGGCAAGTAATTTGGACTTCAACAAAATATGTCGGGCTTGTTTATCTGACACAGAACCTATGAAAGAGTTGTTCTCTGTTTGTTCCCCAGATGTATTCAAGTATTGTACTTCTGTTGAGGTTAGTATTGCTTTAATAGAACGTTTATATAATTCTCTTGTCCATTTTATTTTTAATACTTACTCTTCATAATAGCCTTCATGGTCGTCAAGGCCAAGTTTTTTGGTTTAAGGCTTCCATATTTTCACAAAAAGTACTTTAAAATACAGAATGTAAAAACATATATTCAAAAAAATGTTTAATTAATGATTTTCTGCCTTTATAATATTTTTTCAGGTTGCCATAGGTGATCCTTTACCCAAACAAGTGTGTCAGAAGTGTATAGATATGCTCAATCAGTTTTATTATTTCAAACAAGTCGTAATCAGATCTAATGAGGTTTTGAGGCAACAATGCATGGTAAGGATATTTTTTTTACCAATAAATAAAAGTACAAAGTTAAATGGGGAAAACCTGGGGAGAGTTGTTTACCTACCTATTTACCAGCCCTTATTCTTAAACATGTTCTTGTTCAAATATTCCTCTATTTTATTGACCAACAAACACCATAACAAAGGTTGCTTTAGCTCTCCATTCCAGACAGATATATTTTGTGATAGAGGCTCTTTATTTACATTATACCTATTACTTTAGTAGCATATACAGTAAACCTTTCCATTTTAATAAAAAGCAAGATTCATCTTAATTAATAATTCATTTTATCTCTTCTAATTTTATTTCAGGATGTAAAAGTAGAAGCTCAATTACAAGAGGCGTCAGATTTGAATCAAATTGAACAAATAACATTACTAGAGCACACTGGATCAGTAGAAGACCTATTACCCGACCAAATTGATTTGCCATCTGCTGAAGAAGATCATGATATTAGACCTAGGTATTTTTTAAATGGTTATTTATATTCCTTAATAGTGGTGTTGCAACATATGGATTTTTTGGGAAGATCCAAGGAGTCTAAAATAAAGGAGTTTTGTTTCTATCCAGCCAGACTTATGAAAAGCTTGTTGTGGACATAGAAACTGTTCCATTCACATATTACGTAGCATTTTTGCGTCATATTAACACCCCTTTGGAGGGTCACGCTGAATGTGACAGCTCTATTGTCTTAAAATTCTGTGTACTTGCATATTCATTACGAAAGTTCTAAAGATTTCAGTTAAGTAGGTAACTATACATATTTTGTATTCTAGAAAACGAAGAAAATATTTAACCGGTATGAGAGACAAACCAAAACCGAAAAGACCTCGAATGAAATGCGTAAAGTGCGAGAAAAGTTTTCAAAAATATGAAAATCTTGAAGCTCACATGCGAAGTCATTTTGGGAAAAAGGTAAGGCATATTCAAATTGCATTTCATGTCCTTGTTACAACTTTAGAGTGAGACGACATGACAGTAATTTTTGCACTCAAGCTTAGGTGTTTGTCTGTGTTTCATGAAAATCCTATGTAGGTAAGGTTTACTGATAGTATTTTATTTAAGCGCCAAAGCACACGGTGAAACGCAAATGCAACACGACTGAAACTGCTAGTTACTTTTGAGTTGCATCACAGATTCTGCTATAGACTTCCTTAGAAAACCACACACGACGCAACTAGTTTGAAACGTTGCGTATTCAGTTGCGTATAATCATGCTATAGAAGTTTTTTTTTAATTTCCAGCCTGACATAAAATGCGACCACTGCGACAAAACATTCCTAAACTTCCGTAGTCTAAACGCCCACGTGCGATCACACACGGGACTCAAGAAGTACCAATGTCAAACTTGTGGGAAGCACTTTGCTTATCTAAACGTATTGAAGAATCATGAACTAATACATGCCGGTATAAAGAAACATGTGTGCCATGTCTGTGATATGAAATTTGTACAGGCTTATAATTTAAAGGTAAGGGACGATTAATTTGTTTTAGACTTTTTGGTGCTAGCTTGAAACTTTTTTGTTGCTTCGCGAGTTCTTTAAGTGTGAAGCTCTAGCTGAATCGTTGTTTATTTATAATATCTCGAATACATATAGTGCGTTTCATGAAATAGTTCCTATGTCGCCATGTTGGCAGCATTGTTTGTACTGCCACATTACGTTTAGCAATAAAAATTTTCAATGCTGCCAATATGGCGGCATAGGACCTATTTCATGAAACGCACTCTACTCGATATATTCCTCGACTCTGTTGTAATCAGTCAGCATTGAACAGTTGCACCGCCTTCTATACATTGCATAAATAGAAATTACGAACTTCAATTGCTGAATTGAAAAAAGAATAATATAAGTGCGTGCAACACTTTTTTCATTCTACCCACAACTAGTAGAGTTCAAGAAAAAGGAGAGAGAGAGAATAGAGAGAGAGAGAGAGAGAGATATGAAAGAGAGAGAGTAGTAGAGTTTACTAGTTTAAGGTGTTTACTACAGTTCTAATTTACATGTTTACTAGTTTTATATAATTTCAGATGCATTTAGAAACGCATAGCGCAGAGAAAAACTATGGTTGTGCTCAATGTGGTAAGAAATTTGCTCAACCGGGTAATCTCAAGATTCACCTCATTAGACATTCAGGAATAAAGAATATTGCGTGCACTATTTGTGATATGCGGTTTTATGTTAAGGTTTGTTTAATATTCTATTTCTACTTGAGTCTATGCCATAGAGTATACCATACCATAAGAGTCTATGATATTAGATAACTACTGAAAAAAAATTGTGCAAAAATTCTCAAGTTATGTGCAAATATGCACAAGGTATGTGCAAATTGTTAACGTTTTGTGCAAATCGGTAACACAAGTTTTTTTTGACATGTTTTTTGAATTTTTTGTATAAAGCTAAGATCCTAATTTGAATTTAGGTTGATACATATTTATTGCTTCCTTCCGTCTACCTATAAATAGGCATGATGACTAAAATTTTTTTTTAATCCATCACATAGAGTATTTTAAAATATTCGACACCTATTTTTTCTTTTTTCTCTTAAACTAAAATGCTCGTGACGTCACGCCTAAGTACGATTTTTACCTAGAAGTGACGTCAATACCCCCTACTCCGTCACTTTGATGCTCTGTATCTTTGTATTTATTAGTATTTGATTAGGAAAAAATGTGTTTCAAATGTTTTTTAATAGCCTAAAAGACGAACTAATTATTTTTTGAATTTTTGAATGTAGTCATCATCCCTATTAAAAGATTTACATTTATCTGTTTTACTTACAGAGTGACCTATACAAGCACATGCGATCGCATTCTGAAACGAAACCGTTCGGGTGTACGATGTGTGATAAGACTTTTAAAAGCAAGAGCTTCCAAACTGTTCATATGAGAACACATACAGGTACCAACCATATCATTCGAGTTTATTAAGCGCGCTGTTTTATGCGTTGCTCGCAGCGTCAGACGCATGCAATCAGGTTACTCCATACATTAAGGGTGCATTTCCACCAGGGATGTGCTATGTAGCTAAGCTACGAAACTGCGCTACGAAACTATGTGACCCTTTCCACCAATGCTAAGCTATGTAGCTGTGCGAGGAAGATGCGCATCTCGAGCTTTGCTACGTATCGATAGTAGGGAAGCGGCACGCATCCATAGCACGCATTCACAGCACACATCTATAGCACGCATCCTTCCATACAAAAAACATAGCTTAGCTGAATCCGTTTCCACCCGTGCTATGCTATGTGCTACAATGAATATGATTGGTGGATTTCAAACGCATCCGTAGCAACGTAGCACTAGCATAGCACATCTCTGGTGGAAAAGCACACTAACTTAGACGCGCGGTTATATTATGCGTCATTATAATATGTCGATTTTGTATGGAGTAACCTGATCGCATGCGTCTGACGCTGCGAGCAACACTATAAAAAAACAGCACGCCTAATGTTTGAAATTGTTAAAGACCATTAATCTGTCACATCCCAGGAATCCTAGAACAATAGAAAAGCTAAGTATTGTGTCTGGTCTAATAATGGGTCAGTGGGAGGTGAGAGAGAGGTTAAAATACTGTTATAATATTCGAAGAGAACAGGAATTGATTTCGCGTAATATGTATGAATTCTAATTTTTTATTTTTATTTCAGGAGAACGTCCTTACGCCTGTGATTTATGTCCGAAACGGTTTATGGCGCGAAAAGACTTGCGCAACCACCGAATGATACACACTGGAGAGAAGCCACACAAATGCCAGTTGTGTAACCAAGCTTTCATTCAAAAGTGTGCTTTAAACCGTCACATGAAGGGTCATGGTAAGCCACAGATGCATATGACGACTGATGCTCCGCTTGCGTTGTCTTACGCATGGCAACCTGATGCATGATGTCGGTAGCATCACTGTTAGTCAGCAGTGAATTAATTAACGGGTATTAGGGTAGTGTGGACACTTGTGCAAATTGAAGACATTGTTGTGCAAAGTTGCTCAGGAGTTGTGAGTACCTATGAGCAGTTTAATTTTTTAAATTTAATTTGTGCAAATTATTTTGTCTCCATATTCTTACAAGCAAGAATAATGAACTTTGAATAGATAGATAGATAACTTATTTTAGAGTGCGTTTCATGAAATACTTCCTATGCCGCCATGTTGGCAGCATTGAAAATTTGGTACTGCCAAATTAGCCTCATTAAGTTTCGTAGTACTTTTCAATGCTGCCAACATGGCGGCGTAGGAAGTATTTTATGAAACTATAGGAGCTAGATTTAATTTAGTTTAACGAAAGAAACCTCATTCCGTCATTAAAAGTGTTGTGTGATTACGTTCCATATATTTGTATTATTCTGTGACATAATTGTAAATAGAAAGTGATTATTTTTGCAAACAAACGCCTGAAGTGTGATTCAAATAGATTTATTTTACAAATAAATTAATAAGTTTGAAAATATAAATTAATTATCAGTGATAATAAAATATTCGTCCAAATGGACGGAGACAACCATATTTCGTTTTGTTATTGATACAAGCGTATTTGCTTTTCTTTAGTTCAATTTTTTTCATTAGGTCCTCATAGGGCCGGCGCACAACTGACGGAGCGCAGCGCAGAGCATTTTTGACTGTCATATTATTATCGACATCTATATGTATATATAAATTAAAAATGAAACCTGTTTTCCGTTGTCACGACATAACATGAAAACGGCTTGACCGATTTGGCTGATTTTTTTTTTAATGTTCATTGAAGTCCAAGGATGGTTTTTACGGTGAGAAAAAATCGAATAATTGCCGGGAAAGCCCTAAAACAGAACTTTTCTTTTGCCCATACAAATGTTTTCTTACTAAAATGTAGAGTCAATTTGAACTTTATTCCTACACAATAAAGTTCATTCTAAGGCGGGACAAAGTTCGCCGGGACAGCTAGTTGTTAATAAAATTCAAAATCAGTTAACACAACAAATGAGCATCTAAGCATCGAAGCGACTGCATTCGAATATTGTGTCAACTGAATTTGAATTTTATTTCAATGGTAATAATGTCGAAAATAATATGACAATATAAAATGCTATGCACTGCGCTCCGTCAGCTGTGCACTTATATACTTTTTTAACTATTTACAAGTGGCGGTTTCATAGGATCATGCACTTTCATATGTCTTTTCAATGACCCACATTGGTTAAACCGTTGTTCACATACCATACATTTATGAGGTTTGTCACCTGTATGAATCCTATGATGGACAACTAACCTTTTCTTTGATATAAAACTTTTTGGACAAAAACTGCAACCGAATGGCCTTTCACCAGAATGTATCCTTTTATGTTCTGTTAATGACGAATTTGTTCCGTATGACTTCTCACAAATATCACATTTATATAGTTTCTTTCCTTCGTGAATGAGTAGATGCTTCATTAAATTGAATTTGTCCTTGAACGGGTAGTTGCAAATATCACAGATGTATCGAAGGCCTGAGTGTTGCCGTTTTATGTGAGCTAAAAGCATTCTGTTTGTGAAAAACTTTTTGCCGCAATGCTCGCACGTGTGGCAGCGTTCTCGGTCTGATTTGTGGGTTTCTAAGTGATCCTGAAAGAGATGGAATGATTTCATTTATAGTAAAATGCTTTCTAGAGAGAAATGAACTTGCTTTTAACTACACTTGTCAATAAAGAAACATTAGACAAGCATTTTGAATGTTCTAGAAGTATAAAGAAAGATCTTATTTTACAGTAGTGGCTACTAAAATCAGCTATGCTATGATTCAAGTGATTTCATGGCAGACTTGTAAGCTGTCTTCATCATTACCTATATTTAAGAACGTCGCTCTTGTCGGTTAGGTATGACTTCGCCACTCTGCTCAATTCTCTGCTGTCAGCATTCCTTCTAATTTATCATACTAACCAAATGCTACAAGGATCTATTGGCACTTGAGTGACATTGTCAGGAGGGCGCGGGTGGTGAATAAATAGCTCAAAATTTACAAGATAATATCGTTAGTTCCGATTTCCGCCATGTGCCAAAAGATCCTTGTAGCACTCCATCATCATCATGTCAGCTTGTGGACGTCCACTGCTGGACAAAAGCCTCCCCTAAGGATCTCCACAACGACCGGTTTTGCGCTGCCCACATCCAACGGTTTCCAGCGACTTTGACCAAGTCGTCAGTCCACCTTGTTGGAGGCCTTCCCACACTGCGTTGTCCGGTGCGTAGGCGCCACTCGAGAACCTTTCTGCCCCATCGTCCATCGGTTCTACGAGCAATATGCCCCGCCCACTGCCACTTAAGGTTTGCGATTCTTCGAGCTATGTCAGTGACCTTGGTTCTTCTGCCTTTCTTCTGACCTTCTGACCTTGGATCTCATCATTTCTGATGTGATCACGCAGAGAAACTCCGAGCATAGCTCTCTCCATCTTTTGTAGCATCATTTTGTAGCACTGTTGTTTCATTATTCAAAGACACTAACCTTCAAAACGGTATCAGAAGACACCCTCTTTCCACACAAATGGCAGACAACATGAGAGCTTTGAACCCTATGCTTCTTCTCATGAGCTGTCAACGCTTCCTTCGACGCGCATACTCTGCCGCAATAGCTACATGATATGCTAGATAACCGTACGGTTGAGTGTTTGCTTTCGTAGTGACGATTGTGTCCACTGACGGTGGAGAAACTCTTGTTGCATTGTTGGCAGTGGAGCGTACTCTAAAATAAAAGTAACATTAAACTTTAAGGCCGTGTTCAGACCAAATTGACGTAAGCCGCCAAATGTGAGCGGGCGTAATGAAGTTTATTGTATTTCCATACATATTCACTTATTCGTTCCAATGTAACCGACAATACGCTATTACTTAGTTATTACGCTATGCGTAGAGGCTGTCGTCACTACGCTCCGCGGACGCTGGTTTACTACCCACGTAGTTGTAAGCTACAAGCGTATTGTCAGCATAGTGAGTAGAAAAAATGGCTTTTACGTTCACGTTTACACTGGGGCTCACAGTATACCTGCTCACATTTGGCGGCTTACAGTCAGGGTAGCAATTCCGCTAAATTAAGTTAAGCGACCAAACTATAGCCAACAGATAAACATTCGACAGCAATATGTCACAAATTTGGTATTCTCTTAAGTGCCACGATTAATAGTCGATTAGTAGTCGATTAATAGTCGATTAGTAGTCGATTAGTAGTCTCTAGAGGGTTTTGTCTACTGTCAAATAGCGAAGAGAATACCGTTTGGAACTGCCACTCATGTGACATTGCGGAGTAGAATACCGATTATAGCGTAAAGTAATAAAATGTACGGCCGATCGCTGTCCACTGTCAACTTATCTGTTAAGAGAATACCAAAATGTGTCAATTCATACAATTCACATTCTAGAGAGACACCATTTTTCATTTGGTAATTAGAAGAATACGGCCCCAGTTTGATCTGAACACGGCCTAAGTTACTGCTGACGTAGAGTAGATACTACTGTTCTTGAACGTGGTTGTTGGTAAAGAAGTAGTTATGGTCTCTGCCCACCCCAATGCGAAAGAGGGCATTCAGGTGGGCATTCGGATCGATGGGCTAAGATATCTAACAAACTGATTGCCACTTGACGGCCACAGAGGTAGAGGTCGGCCTAACAGATGGCGTGACGATCTGGATGCATGCTTGGCGAACTGGCCAGAAGTTTCCGGAGATAGGGAAAGATGGAAGGATGCCGGGGAGGCCTTTACCCAGCAGTGGGACACAATAAAATGTACCTACTAAGGTGCAGTCCCTACGTAATAAAATAAGTTTAGGCGTAAGCGTGTGAAAATATATACTCACAATGTTTTTTATCTGATTGCCTTCATGTTCAATTTTATGAGCATCAAACCTTTTGCGGTATAAAAATATTCTGCTGCAAATATCACATTTGTATTCTTTTTTGAGTGGTTTTCTTTCAACGAGTCTATTCTTGGCTTTTTTTCTTCTGGAAATAAGGATAGTTGCTATACACACTTCTTCTTAATTATAATATTGGTTTCAAAGACTTGTGGCAAAGACGGTCATGAAACTTATGAATGCAAAATTCATTACTTTTCCTAACTGGTACTATATTGAGATGATCCATCAACAGTGCAAGTGTGAGTGAAGTAAAGATGTGCACTTTTCTTTCTTACATTTTGAGACTATTTATCACAAGTCTTTGCAACGACGTAGTGTAGATTTGTTTGTTACCTTTTAGATATTAAAACTATATTTTCAATTGATCCATCTGATAAATCTGGCATAAAGGAATCTAGAATAAACAAAAATAAATTGATATAATTTTTATACTGTTTAAACACATAATTATACATGATACCTATCTATGATATCGTCGACGATACTGCAAAACCGCTGATGCACCATATGCAATACCGCATAACGTAAATACAAGAAATAGCGAAATTCAAATTAGCGCGCCGCGGTTATATGGATGTCATTTTGCTCCCGCCCGTACTGTGTCCTGAAAAATTTGTCAGGTTGTAGTGACGCAGTATTGCAAATTGTAGATTAGCGGTTTTGCAGTATCACCGATGATATGGTATGTAATGTGCAACTAACTTTTTATAAATCAAATTGGCGATATTATAGAAGATATTATATTCAAACCTTCAGCAAAACTATCCGTCAATTCCTCTTGCTTCACACCAACTTGAAACTCCGAATCTGATTCAACTTTAATATCTGATTCAATCTCCTCTGCTCCGTCTCTTTGGTGTAAATAAGGCTGTATGTGGCGTGTTCCCTCTTCTTTAACAGTTTTGCTGCACAGGAGCAAGGTATTCTGAGATTCAATGCATGTGCGTTTGAATTCGGAATATTGTTCAAGGAGATTGTAACAGTCATTGCAGAGTGATTTTGGTAATGTGTCTTCTTCTTTTATCTGTGGAGACGGAAACAGATTAACAACATAGGTAGGTAGGTGCAAGGTAAGTGTACAGTCTGTAGTACTAGCCTAGGTATACAAAACGCTAGTTAAGTAATAAGTACCAAGCTTATAAAAGCGAATTATTAGTGCGATATCTAGTGTAGTATCTTCTAAAAGGCACTCTGATTTGAGGGCATGTATCATTTTTGTCAAAAAATGCGTATATCTTTACGTATGTTTTGATAAAATTAACTAAAACAAGTATATCTTACCTCAACTGATGTGCAAAACAAATAAGTTTCCACCGAAATGTTTTCAACTAAATAATAATTAAAAGAGTCTCTTGTTGTGAGGCACGCCCGGCACAATTTGTTCCAACCTTCATTCATTTTATATTTATTCAATAAACACTATTCTAATCTTAAAATTAATAAAATCAACAAACAGTTGCAAAACCTCAAAATAAAAGTGTTGCCAGCTCGGTTTTATGGTTCGGAAGAATTTAACAAATTGGCACTTCAGATATACTACTCACAAGTTTGATTCACGATTGTTTCGCTTGTGTGTTTCATTAAAATTAGAGATGAAACGGATAGTGATTTGGCCGGATACCGGATACCGAATAACCGGCAAGCTTGTAGGCCGGAGCGCCGGATATCCGGCCCTATTTTTGAATTTAACGCGGTCGCGATCGGGAATTATCAGCATAATATCAGGCGCGTTCGGTTGCTTCCGCACGTGAGCGGTGATTCGGGACGAGTCGGAGCCGCTCGGAGGAGTTCGTGTGTTTGTTTACATTACGCCATTGTTCTTTTTTCACTTGATTATAACTAAAATTAAAACATTTACGTATTTGTCGTGTGATTATAAAAATAAAGGGTATCTATAAATCTATTGCTGTTTGATTTTCACTTCGTAAAATAATTTAAATTTTGTGAATTCTACTATCCGGCCTCCGCCGGATAGTGAAGTGACCTACTATCCGGTATCCGGCCGGATAGTGAAAACTAGGCCGGATACCGGATAGTTACCGGATATCCGTTTCATCTCTAATTAAAATCCAATAAAATTGTTTTTCTTTCAGGATTTATTCTAATAACTGTTGTAAATATATATAAAATATTCATTTCACGTGGTCACCGCACCAATCGTCGCGAAAAAATACAAAAATAGCTTAAAATAGGATTTTCTGGCAATACTACCTAAACTTGTCAACTTGACATTTAAAAAAAAACAAGGTAACCATATGTTCTCACGGGAACTCACTTGAAATTTGAACACGAATTTTTTGTGAGACGAGTGAGAGACACTCTCCTCGAGAGTCCTCAAGCATCCTTTGAATCAACGGTGAATATTTACGGCATTTGTTTCGTGTTTTTGCCTGCATCTTATTCACCGTATCACTTAAAAATTTTAAGCAAAAAGAAAGGTAAAAATAAAAACATAAAAAATACGAAAATAATATAAAACTTTATTTAATAAGTAAACAATTTGTACATAAAAAATCTCACATTAAAATCTCTCATAACATTTCTACAAAATAACATAATACTCCGATATGATAAAAAAGTAAGTAAATTGATAAAATTTGGAATGTTTCACATCCGCCACCTTATAACTAACATATCAGTCCCACTTTTACTTAACCATTACCCAGAATATAATTATTAATTAATAAATGATTTCTATATCACTGTAAATATATTTCATCACATGATTTCATGAAGAGTACAATATATTGTTTATGGTTTAAAAATCATAGTTTCCCCTGCATGAACGGTTTGAGATACTTGTGGAAGCTGTCGTTGACCGGCTGCGCGTTGAGTGGACTCTTGAGTGCCTCCTCCATCAGACGCTCGTACACGCGACCGTCGTACGCGCCTAGGGTCGAGTGAAGAATCTGGGAAATAATTTATTTTTGAAGAATAATGTTGCCATGTCTTATTCGCAAAATGTCAAACTTGATTTACATGAACAACATTTTTTGATAAAGTTCTCTACAATTAGTTATCCTACTTAATGACATCTATCATTTAGGATTTTTGAGTATTGGACATTTTGCGTATTAAGGACATACGCAAGATGTCCGAAAAAAGAATTTTGTTATTATTTTTATAATCTAAAGAAATCAACTAATTTTAAAAATAAACTAAAGTCAAGTATTACCTCATCCCGAATATCGAAGGCGTCAACCAAACCAACAGCATTCGGCCTGATTTTGGTCAACAAGTCTTCGTACCAGTTCTGCAACGCCTCGATATCTCGCTCCGATATCGATGTGAACTGAAACATTTACATTTTGTTACATTGGTTGCGTATTATTAAAGACTATTAGTGTAGTGAGTTGAAGTGAAAGTAACACAGGTATGTGGTTGGAATCATATTATGCACGGAAATCTATGTACCTTACCTATATGTGTGTTAATAAGAATTGTAAAACTTTATTTGAAAAGAGTAACCCAACACAGTTTCTTGCTAGATTCTTCTCTGGGGAAAACTGCTATTCTTTATTGGTTATAGCGAATCTAGCGTTAGCTTAAAAAAATCGATGTAATATTTTAAACTGTATACCTACCTATTTGCTACGAAATAAAGATAATTTTAGTTTAAATCAAGGAGTCATTATTTGATGTTGATTGTAAAGTGGAATTTGTTATATTCTAATACTAATAATATTATAAATGTCAATGTTTGTGCCGATGGATGGATGTTTGTTACTTCATCACGGAAAAACCACTGAATAGATTTAAATGAAATTTTACAATAACTTGGACATCAGAATAACACAAGGCTATATAATTTGTAGATATATACCTACGCATTTCGACTCTGCCACTAAAAACTGTAAATCGTCTGTTATATTTTTACCAATTCAAAACACTGATTAAAATAATTTAAACACTTACTCTCAACAAATCCCCAACTCTCTGCAACGCCCAGTAAACGACGTACAAGTCAACGAGCTGCGACATCACTTTCCTCAGCGCGGGAGACGCGCGCGCGTTCAACTTCTCAGTCTCGTCGTAGTAGCACGCCAGGAGCATGGCGCGGCAGTGGGCCTATGAGATACAATCGAAATTATATGCTTTTAAAATATTAGGTATACCTACGATTCTTAGAATGTGCTTACTACAAAAATGACAAGGATAATTCATTGTTAAATAATCCATATTTCGATTAATCCACGAAGGAAATCACTTTATAACAGGTAAATTAAAGAAAATATAATTTATTTCACGAAACCCTCTAACACCATTGCAAATCGAAAGGTTTTTAACCTCACGCTACACTAGCGCCTCTAGTGGCAAATACACATGCGATAGCAATTCAAACACTTGTTTCGCTTCATCCAAATTCATCAATCGCCTTATGAGGCGACTGTATGCATGTATTATGCACGTCGGTTAAGGTACTCTTGACTTGCCCTTTAACAAGTCCCCGATTTGACCGAGATACGTTCGTCCTTGGGGCTTACGCACGGGCACGGCGTGCCGCGACAATTATCTCACGTCATGCTGTCCTTATCACATGTAAAACTTATAGACAGAGACGTAAGCGTGACAAACGCATGACAACGTCTTGTCACGGAGTGCATGCTAAGCTAGCTGGCCTTCCCCTCCCAATATTTCCATCCACTTTCGCCCTGTACTCTCCTAAAACTTATAAATAAATGTACCTTACTGTATATCTCTTTCGATAATCTCTCTGCTATCTGATTTGCAATTAAAATCATATAAATGTTTAATTGTTCATATAAAGAAATGTATCTTACTTCAGAAGCAGACGCAAGCTGTACAGATGTCATGTTCCATGCGTCTTCGTAAGCGAGTCCCTGTTTCTGACGTTTCTCGATGTTGGCCACGCACAATGCGATTTTACTGCAAAATAAACGTTCATTCATAATCAGACATTGGTAAAATTTTGCATAAAAGATTTTATTCAGTTTATTGATTTAGCTTACAGATTCCTTAAAAAAAACTGTGCTTTTAGCTTTATTACGCTATAATATACTTACGTGCTTATATCCAGTGTGACAGATAGTTTTAACGACTGCCGACCTTCCTTCCTCAGAGGTGAGAAAGAGGCAAGCAAAAACCACTTCTCGAAAGAGTGACAAATAAGTATAAAATCCGCACATTACTGAAGATAATTATGTGGATTCACATCTTTTTTAGCCTATATTGTCCCACTGCTGGGCAAAAGCCTCTTCCATGGCTCTCCACAGATTTCTGTCGGTAGCTGCTTCCCACCAATCTTTCCTAAATGCGCTTAGGTATGTCGTCGCGCCATCGTTTTTTGGACCTACCACCATCTGGCACCCATTCCGTGGCTATTCTCGCCACAGATTCACATCAATCGCCACAAACATCCTATAAATATTATAAATGTCAATGTTTGTGCCGATGGATGGATGCAATCCATCCATCGGTTTGTTACTTCATCACGTAAAAACTACAGAACAGATTTAGGCAATATTGTAGTTTTTGTACAGGCAATTGAACAACTGAAATTGAAACAATTGAAATTGAAACAATTGAAAGGCAATTGAACAGGCATTATTGTAGTTTTTGTATCAGAATAACACATAGGCTATATTATTCTGAGATATCGGGATTGTCTTCCAAGATATGACGATAAGTGCGGTCGAAGTTGCGGGCATCCCCTAGTTATAAATAAAAACAGGTCCCAACTAACCCGGCAGCGACTCTCTGGAAGCCTTCAATGATTCCTTGAACGGAGTTGTCCCAAGGCGGGGAGCGTCGCCCCGCGAACACCTTCCCGATGTACTGCACGGTCGGCGTCAGAGCGTTACCGCCTGCTGCTTGCTGCCACGCCTTTACTAGGTATCTGGACGTGTGGGATGGACATTTTGTAGTTTTTTTTTTAGTATCCTATTGTGTCCTACTGCTGGGCAAAGGCCTCCCCCGCATTCTTCCATGCCTCCCTATCTCCGGCCGCCTCTGGCCAGTTTGCCAAGTATGCATCCAGATCGTCGCGCCATCTCCTCTTAGGCCGACCTCTACCTCTGTGGCCGTCGAGCGGCAACCAGTCGGTAGAAATCTTAGCCCATCGATCCGGGTGCATACGGCAAACATGTCCAGCCCAGTTCCATTTTAGTTTGTTGTTGATTATTTTTTTTTTTTTAAATATTAAGGGCTTGTTCCACCTACTACAAGTAAAATGTATCAGACATATTTTATACCTGTCTCTGTCTAAAACGTCATGTTTTGTGAAATAAACATAGATTTATCTGTCAGTTAATGTTATCTGTACATTGTGAAACAGCCCGTAATACTTAGTAAGTAGGTATTAAGTACATATATACAAACATGTCCGTCATGCCTCTCTCCCAACGCAATGGGCAGAACCTACTTCGTTCCACTTGCAACGATCCAAACACACCTCTTTCACTTCATCCATATTCATCAAGTACTTAATATTACTAAGTTTATTTATGACTGATCCTGTATGGTAGTAGTCTGGAAGAGATCACGCTTACTGATAAGGCCGCCATTGCGTACTTAGCTTGTAGTTTCTTCTTTATGTTGTATTTCTTTTTACGTATTTGGAGTGAGCAATAAATAATTTCTATCTATCTATCAAGGGGATAGGCGATAACGTTGAAAGCGCATTCCAGCGAGATTGGCTGATATAAATTCAAATGTTTATTAGCATACCATAGGTATAACAAAGTAGTTTTAAAGTAAGTATCCAGTACCAGGTATGGACCCTGAATAGAGCACGGCTATGTAGCGCAGCTACGTTATAATATAAACTTATATCTAGTCTTTGTACCTAATGAGATCAAAGTTAAAAATTTATAACATTTAAGTTTTTACATTAATAATGTACCTATTTATATAATATTATGTTCCTAACTTTAAAATAGAATATGCGACGGATTATAGACATGTCAATTCTACAATCAGTTACTTACCTAGCAGTCTGCAGCAGTAGCACAGTGTTCTCTCCCTCGTAAGTGCAGGCAGCGGTGACGTGTCCGTAGGTGAGCGGTAGGTTGGAGGACTGCATGTACCCGTGTCCGCCGCACGCGAGTCGGCAACGTTCGACCGTTTCCGCCGCGTCCGCTGTGCTCACCGCTTTGAGGCAGCATGAGAGGGCGTGCAGCTAGGGATGTGATATTGGTTTGTTAAACGCGTCCACTGGATTGAAATAGGAGTGTACGGAGTGAAAGGATTTGTTGCTTTGTATTTCTATGGCGCAGAAATGTCGATTTTGAGCACGCAGTACCATTAAAATAAATATAAAGCAACAGAATTCTTCCGTTCCAAAATAAGGGGAACAGCATCTTGCTTATAATTTAGAACCTTATTTCAATTATCTACCCACATTTTAAAAACACTTACAAGGGAAAATATTTTCCTACCGGGCACGGGCCAGTCTAGGGACGCGCATACAGAAAGAATATATAATAAAATAAAAAAATTATGAATGAAAAAAAAAAAAAGAATTTCCCATAATGAATATATCACTATGGACTTGTGACAATGGAAACGGCCTGGACAGATTCCGAGTGTTATGTGTTTCCTTAATATTAGTGATAAACTCATCCCACGTACGCAACGCAACGCATTATGACAGACATCTGCTCCATAGAAATAAGACTAGAAATATATTTGACACGTGCAATGCTATCCCACGCCACGACCATATCATTTCTATTAAGCAGAATGTCATAATGCATTGCGTACGCAAGACCAGTCTGTTCCTTAAAAGTACGTACCTCAGGCAGCCGATCCATATCCCCAGCCTCCAACTCAGCGGTAACATTGTTGTACATGTTCCAAATCCACTCGGCGCTCAGTCTGAACGCGTGTACCGATGCGATACCGATGAACAGCTTGTGTTGTTGCGTCACGTAGTCCAGGATTTGGGGCTCTGGTTCACTGTAAGGCAAAAGGGGTAAGTTAGATTAGGCTAGTGTAATGTACGGTAATCTTAGTAATGGGCATGATGACTAAATTATGAGAACAATGTCTATATATCTATAATAATATGGCTATCAAAAATGCGGTGCGCTCCGTCAGGTATGCGCCGCCGGTGTTTATACTGTTAGGTATGTTTTGTGTTGTTTGATAATACTCACTTAGGTTTAGGCTGCGATTGATGTCTTACAGCAGAATACCTCGTAGCTACAGTAACGGCTTTGGCCATATAATTGCACATGTCCTGGACTATAACCACTCGAACGAACATCATCGTGCCGTAGGTTAGCTTTGAGCTCGGCGCGTTTACGTATGTACCGTCCTGTGGGTTAAAAAATACAGACATTTTAACTTTATACATATAGGACTAGAGGCTGCCCGTCACTTCGTACGCCTTTATCATCATATCATCGAAAAAAAACATTATATCTAACAATAACATAGCCTATAACACATAGGCTGATATATTCTGATATATGAGCTACAATATTGCCAAATTTCATCAAATCTATTCAGTAGTTTTTGCGTGAAAGAGTAACAAACATCCACTATCGGCACAAACACTGTCATTTATAATATTAGTAGGATTTATTTTGTAGTAATGGGACGAAAAATTGGAATGAACGGCGTTTATTTATTCACTCCCAATACCTATAAACGGACAACGTTACATGTTTTAGAGATAACAGTTTTGTAAAACTTTATTGCAGTTTTCTAAATTTTACATGATAAGACTGTTTTTAACAAAGTCTTAACAATTTAACATGCATTCAAAATACACGTCTTTCCTAATTTCACTTTTATTAAAAGGTAGGTAAACAAGTGTGCAATGAGAATTTCTTTTGTTTTGTCGAGTCATTACAAAGGTGCGAGTCAGCAATAAAACGCATTCGTTACGATACAACACCGATATGCAAAATCTATTCTAAGTATAGAGGCATATAAAATAAAGTCGTGTTAGTTACACATTTTATAACTTAAAAACGGCTGATAATATTTCACTGAATTGGTAGGGAGGTAGCTAAGAAGCAGGAGATGGACATAGAATACTTTTTACGTCTTTTGAAAGCAAAATCTGCTCATTTATTGCTATAAGGCGGAACAAAGTTTAGCGGGACAGCTTTTTTTTGTTAGTTAATAAGATCCCACTGTTAGGCAAAGGCCTCCCCCGCGACTTTCCATTTAATTTAACACGGTTTCCTGTAGCGACCCGCCATTCGCGTGAAAATGCATCCAGATCGTCTCTCCATTTTTTCGAGGTCAACCTCGGCCTCTATGACCATCTAGTGACGCCCATTCGGTTGTTATTTTGGCCCAACGATCTGGACGCATTCTACAAACAAGCGGGACAGCTAGCAACAATTAAATTACTCACCTCCAAAACTTTAGAATTCTTCATTAACAAGTTCTCGCGCGGCACTCTAACGTGTTCGAAGCCAAGGAAGCCATTGTTGGTCCCGTTCATGCCAAGCTTGGCGCCAATCTCGCCAATCTTGATGCCGGGGAGAGGCATGTGTGTTTCTTCGTCTCGCAGTTGTACGATGAATGGGTGGATGCCGTGGCAAACACCTTTGGTGTATAGTTGGGCCATTACGATGCAATAGTTGGCGGTGTGGGCCACTGGGAAACATCAAATGTCAATGACGTAAAGTATGAAAAAGAAATCTTGGAAAACCTATATGTATAATATTTAAAAACAATACGCTACTATTTAGATAGGTATGTGTTATATTGTTGTGCCAGTTGCTTTACAATATTGCTGCAATATTACCTATAAAGTTTCATCAAAATCTGTTAAGTGGTTTTACGTGAAAAAGTAACAAACATTCTCACATCCATCATAATCTAACGTTTATAATATTATTGGGATTGATTACATTTATGTGTTTGATTCAAACAACATAAAACACATAATTTTCCACATGTTTTTCTACTGATAACATCTATGTTAAATACCAGAATAGATTCAGAGAATATTTATCAGGATTAAAGAGACTAATTATTATGATAATATTTTACTAATAGTTTTCTTTATGTAAACATCCACGAGTAAGGATTACGTGTAAAGTATCTTTTAAAAAATTTATTAGTCCATCGCATAGATTATTTTAAAATATTCGACACGTATTTTTTCTTTTTTCTCTTAAACTAAAAATGACAAAGATACACTGGGTTAAAGTTGCTCGTGACGTAACGCCTAAGTACGATTTTTACCTAAGAGTGACGTCAATACCCCCCACTCCGTAACTTTGTTGCTCTGTATCTTTGTATTTATTGATGTAGGTATTTGATCAGGTAAAAAATGTGTTTCAAATATTTTGAATAGCCTAAAAAGACGGACTAATTATTTTTTGATTGTAGTCATCATCCCTAATAAATAACTTTTAAATATAGAGAAAAGAGATAACATGATTATTGAGTAGGTATGTGAATTTACTAGATATTTGCTAATTGAACTCTATTGCTTAGAATAGAAGGTTTCTATAACTTTTGTATCATGATGTTTGTTGCAATTCCGACATTTAAAAGCATTTGTCCATTCTTCAATCGTCAAACAAAAGAAAGAGATACCTACCAATATGATATATACAGACATAATACCGACTAAGTACTACTATAATTTTTATTATTATAGAGTTTTGTTTGTACTAAGCAACCTCCAAGCGATAGGTAGGTACTATAATACGCTCGTAAAGATCTTTGTAATTTTCTATTTGTTTTACCTAAACTGCGATTATCAACAAGGATATACCTATTTGTTATCTATCAATTACATTTAAATCTAAAAAGATAACGTAAGGTAACATTAAACATATCTATTATTACTTATACAGGGTGTAACAGATAGGGGGTATAAAACCGAAACACAGCGATAGTCCTTATGAAACTAAACAACTTTCGTCAAGGTACATTTTTTTCTTCGAAAAAAAATTTTTGGATCGCCCATTGTTACTCGATGAGCTGATCGGACATTTTGTATGGGGAGGCGACTTTTTTTTTCGAGTTACATTACAACCCATGTTCCTTGGGGAAAGTTTTTCAGTTTCATGAGGATTATTGCTGTGTATCGGCTTTATACCCCCTTTCTGTTACACTCAGTATTAAACAAAATAAAACGATTCGCTATAATGATCTTTGAACACAATGTGGCAATTACGTCAAGGATTTATGGTTTATAGTTACCACAAAATAGCGATAGGTATCAGAGAATAATGGAACGTAATTCGAACGAAAAATAAATACCTAAATAAAAGATATAGGTATGTCACGAAGGATGAGTGGAAAGTTGACACAATATTTTAAAATAATATAGCCTTTATGTTATTCTGAATTATAAGCTTCAATATTGAAAAGTTGCATAAGTTAAGTGGTTTTTGAGTGAAAGAGTAACAAACAACCTCATCACATCCATCTAAAGGCACAAATATTGAAATTCATAATATTAGTCACCATGATTTAATCCACAGAGCACCCCCTAATAGAGTGCACTTGCAAGGCAATAGACGTGCACCGTACATATGTCTTTTTCGGCAGATGTAGCAAAGCGAACTATGTCATTCAAGTCAGTACTGACCAGCTGTCACATCCGTACGCACAAGCTTTTTCGCAATTTACATGGCTCTTATTTTGCTTTAAAGCGTAATAAAATGACAGTGTGTTTTGTGAAATGGTACGGGAAAAATTCTGGGACATCTTGCTTTAAGAAAAATGGAATATCTTTTCACCGATAAGTATAAACAATTTTTGTTTTATATTACGCGGAGTTCATGTTACACTGGACAACAAATTTTGATTTGCCTACATCCCTTTCTGTCATTATGCTAATTACTATGTTTATCCTTTTTCGTTTCCGAAATTTCAGTACTAGAGTTGTAACAAATTTATCGACTGAATGTAATCGATTTATTTTATCAAATACAATAATAATATACACTTTTTGTTGAGATGAGATGTAGATAAAAAATAACTAATAATTATTATTAATATGTAAAGAACAGTACTTCGATATTTTTTTATTACCTATCATCGCAAATAATAGAATAAAGTTAGTGTTTGTTTTCTTTTAAAGATTTCCTAAATGTCCTGAGCAAAAAAAGTACAGCATATTTATTAGAAGTTTCTAAATAATAACCTAGTTTTGGGTTATTTGGGACACTGAAATTCAGTTTTCGGAAGCATGTATTTATTTTCAAATTAATTTTACCGGTAAGTGTCGTCAATTGTCATGCAATTTTAACTTAACCTCTCTAATTATTTAATTTTGTTATAACATCGAATTGTTCAACAATAAAAAATGTAACACACTTATGTAAATGTTTTATCGATAAACCTAACTGTCGTCACGGCACATCTCTAAGCGATGCGTTGACCTTGATTCAGCAAATCACAGCATAGTTGTCACGTCCCCCGCACTTCATTCTTGCCGCCTAAAGTTGTGAGTTTTGTTTCGAATAAAATTGTAATGATTCGGGCTCTATAGGGGGTGCTCTGTGATTTAATCTAAGAATGAGACTCTTATCGGTGAAGCATCCGCCATTTAGGCCTTTCTTCTGCCAGTATTTTGAGTAATTAAGTAAGTAAATCACAATCAATCAATTATTTGCACAACCCGCAACCACCATTATTACCTCTTTCTCGTTATTTCTTACCCTAAGGTTGCCTGGAAGATATTGCTACCTAGCAATAAGGCCGCCTGTTGCTTCTTATATTCTTGTTTGTGTCTGTACCTTATATCTTTTGTGCAATAAAGAATATTTGTATTGTATTGTATTGTAAATCATCTATTCCCAGTTCCAGATTTGTGTACAAATCAAAATAAACAAAAACATAAATAAAAAACAACATAAAAGAGCACAGAAATGAACTGGGAAAAGGACTCTATTATTTAACTCTACTATTTGACTAATTATTAGTACGATAGTTAATTACTTACATCCACCTGGCCACCATTTGTAAGCAGTCAACGTAGGGCTGTGTAAGACAAACTCTTTGGTGCTCGCGTCGTACGTCGCCGTGGTTTCTAGACCACGGATGAAGGTACCGTGGCCGAGTTCCGTCTGGAAAAAAAATAAAAAATTATAGAGATTTCATGTGGTAAAACAGGCAGTAGACAGCATAGTGTAGTACTTTTTCAAGAGGAATTATTTTATTCATAGTGCAGTTTTATCGAAAACTAGGGGATGCCCGCGACTTCGTACGAATTTATTGTCTTATCTTGGAAAATAATTATGATATCTCAAAATAATATAGCATATGTGTTATTCTGATGTGCAAGCTACAATATTGCCAAGTTTCATCAAAATCTGTTCAGTAGTTTTTGCGTGACGAAGTAACAAACATCCATCCATCGGCACAAACATTGACATTTATAATATTATTCGGATAGGATAAAGGTTGCTGTATGCATCCAGATGAATAGGCCAAGATATCTAACAATTGGTTGCTGCTCGACAGCCATAGAGATAGAAGACGGCTTAAGAGATGGCGCGACGATCTAGCTAGATGGTTACTTGGCAAACTGGCCAGAGGTTGCCGTAGATACGGAAAGATGGAAGGATACGGAGGCCTTTGCTCAGCACTGGGATATAAAAAAAAGAGATAACAAACCTGAGCATAAGTCCCAATAATATCAAGATTGAAAGCTCTGCCGATCCAATAGGCTTGTTGTTCCACAGTGGCTTGTCCCATTAGAGTAGGGATGAACATTACATAGTGCAATGTAAGGGGAGATCCATCTTGAAGGATGGCTGAGCCTAGGTTACCTCCCAGAACGGCCCTGTTGAAAATTTATTTAGGTTTGTAAACAGGTAAAACAACTACCTTACAAAACAGATCGGAAAAGTTAATAAAGACAACAGTGTTAATCCAATAACAGGCAAACACAGCCTGAGAAAGAAAAATAAGGAGTAATTAAATCTTTAGTTATAACAAAAAATCTAGCCAAGAAATCCAGTTTATTGTATGGGCTTGCCTAGCGTGTCTTTGCAAAGTGTGTTATAGAACTTTTGTGACAGCAGCATAATGGTTAAGGTGTTGTATGTAGCCCGGCTTAGGGGCAATATACATATGTAAAAAATTTCGAACTATTTCTATCATGCTTTATTTGATTTTCGTTGCTATTTAAACAATTTATAAACAATAAGATACTTAAATCTTTACTTCTTTCAATAATTGAAAATATTTTACTTATCTCAACATTACAAATACGTGTGTACATAACATACCTATAGTTCTCCATCGAGGCATTGTCCTCCTCTTGCAACCTACGGATGACTTTAAACAAGTGACACGATTTCTTGATGGCTCTCTCATACTTCTCCTTATGACTAAGATATTCTGTCGGCACCTCATCATTGTGGATACCCTCACTTAGAACTAGATTCTCTGTAAATAAAGAAAAAAGTTTTAGATGCTTTCAAATTTATGTGTGTGCAATGGACTCGCCTAGTGTGTTTTCGTCAAAAAATTCAAGGTAGTTGTTTATCTAAAAATTGAATTTTAATGTTGCACCACAGCAAAAGAGTCAAAAGTCAAATAAAATAGCAATTGTTTTTATTGAAATTTGCAATGAAGCATTCATTTAATATTTAGAAACATACTTTATAGTTACCCAGTAAATAATATCATATATTTATAGCCATGAAATACAGAACTATAAGTACCTACTAACAAACTTAAATTTTTTCTAAGAAGTTTGTTAGAACAATAGAGCTATAACTGTAAGGCATCTTCACTTTAAGAATATATATATAATATGTATTTAACATTCATACTTCTAAGTTTTACTTGTTATGCGCAAAAAAAACTAGCACAAAAAGTTGTACAAAAAAGGTGCTAGCTAGACGATATTGAATTCAAGAAACCAAGAATCATTCCATTTCAAATACAAAGTTATCAATAATTATCATTCAACCATGATTGATAATATAATTATTGAAATATGGATTGGGATGTTATGATAATTATGTCTTGGTAACAAAACAACAATTCATAATTCCTATAATGAACTTTGATCCCATTGTGTTCATTGACTTCTAACAATTTGATATTTATCTGAATAAAATATGTAGAAACTTGATGAGAATGATTGAATAATTGTACAGTAAAAAAATATTTAATTATCTTTCCGATCTACTATTATCTAACTATAATTAGAATTACAAAACTTCAATGACTAGGACAATGGTCTTAGCAACCTAATTATGATAATTGGACTGTTAAGTAAAGTTTCTTCATTTAAATATTGAAAGTAATCTTCCAGAAGAAATGCTTAGGTATCATTTAAGTAGAGAAAGTATAAAAAAGGTAATGAAATGATAATTTACCTCTGCTTTTTCTTTCTAAAGTCTTGTCAGCACCTCCATCAATAATATTCGTCAATTCTTGTATATTGAAAGAACACTTATCTCTTTCTCTTTGTAAATCTGGGTTCACTTTTCCTGACATTTTGAATTGTGTAGTAAACGCGGTACGTGTATTGCGCTGTACTATACGCGGATAACTACTATTCGAGTGTTCTGTGGCTCGTTATCTCGGGAATTGTGCGCTATTCAGTGCCACTGGTTGGTTGGTTGTTGGTTTACAAAGTCGTACGTACAAAACCAGTTCCAGTTATGCTACTGACTGACGTAATGGGCATTAGAAACAAGTCGAGAAGTTTTTTTGTGTAATTACGATGATAGTTTTTTTTAATTTCAAGAATTGCATTTAGTATTTTATTTAATCCGATTTAGTAGTCTTTCACTGTTGGAAACTAGATAAGTAATCATAAAAAAGCTGAAAATGCTGAAATTAATTAATTCAAAAACAAGTATCAGCAGATAAAAACATATTTTCGACATTGACATTTGCGATACAAAGTATTTCAGTCAGCACGATTGGAGTACAGTCGTTCCATACAAATTTTGAAAACGAAGGAAAAGTTCAAGCGATTGAGGTGGTGTAATAGATTTGATGTACGCAATTATCGTGCAAGAAAAACTTCGCACTGGTAACCATAGACATTAAGTATACCAGCTCTGAGGGAATAAATATTTTGTAGAAAAAAAATGTAAATGAAGACATCTACGCAAGAATTTCAGAAAATTACTAAATGTCACTTTTAGGCACACATATCAAAAGAAAATTTGAGTAATTTAATGCTCGACCAGAAAATTCTATTAAATCCTTGACTGTAGCAAAGAATTCACAAATTACTTTTCGTCTTTTCTACCAAAATGTAGATTTAGTAGCATTCGTGTTCGAAAGTTTTGGCAACACCATTTACGGCAGCCATATTTCTTTCTTGTGTGCGTTGGATCTCACCTCGTCAGGATGAGGTTAGTTTTATCAAAAAAATGAGAAATTTGCCAGAAAATGAGTTCAAAAACATTTTTATCTCTTTAGATGTAAACTGGGCTCTGTGTAGAATATAAATTTTGGCCCCAGTATTCATGTTTCTTGGAGTTTGGTGATGGTTGTTGTCGGCATGTTCGGAAGCCATGTGGTCATCGTATATTTTCTTAATTTTTCAGTTCCCTCAAGCTGCAGAAGAGGCTTGCAGCCTCTGTTATGCGATGTGGTAAAAAGAAGGTGTGGCTTGATCCAAATGAGATCAATGAAATCGCTAACACCAACTCCAGTAAGTACTTTTTATCTTCTCTGATGATAGCGACTTGGCAACTTTGCTTCTGCATTAGATTGTAGGTTATCGTCATAGGATTGAAGATAACAGCTAGAATTTGAAAAAGGCAAAGTGTTCTTTTCGCTTTCATTTTAAATTAAGGCAAATGTGTAAACACTGCTCCTAACCTGAATATGTTAATATTGGTTGATATGTAAGTGTGAATAGTCTATCATGTTAAGTACCTATTGGTCAGGATTTATTCAACAACTTGAAATCAAAATTTCTGCCAAAAATAAAAACAAGTTTTAATTAATGAGAGCAGCAATTCTGACTACAACTAAACATTTCTTTTCAATTGCTTTACAGGACAGAACATCCGTAAGATGATCAAGGATGGTCTGGTCATCAAGAAGCCAGTTGCTGTCCACTCCCGTGCTCGCGTCCGCAAGAACACAGAAGCCCGTAGAAAAGGTCGTCATTGTGGTTTTGGTAAAAGACGTGGTACTGCCAATGCTCGTATGCCTCAAAAGGTGAGATTTATTTATTTTATTAAGAGGGTAGAACAATAATTTACACACAACATACACAAAATCACATTTGTTACCCTTTCTTTTTGAGCTAAACCTCTAGTTTGACTTGTGATACTATTTATAAATATTTTTTTTGCATTATTGTTTTACACCAATCTCAAAACATGGAATGTTGTAAGTTGAATGAAATCAACCTTAGAGATTATTCTATTGCTTGTATAACACTCTTTTTGAGACATTCTTTTTAAAGAAAATGTTACAGGTGCTTTCTATCCTACACCAACACCAATGCTTAGTTACTCTTACTCTAAAACCTTCAAATCTTTCACACACTTATCAACTCTCCTTGTTATTCAGGAATTATGGGTACAAAGACAAAGAGTACTTCGTAAGCTGCTCCTCAAGTACAGAACAGCAAAGAAGATTGACAGACATCTGTACCACGCTCTGTACATGAAGGCGAAGGGTAATGTGTTCAAGAACAAGCGTGTGCTTATGGAGTACATCCACAGGAAGAAGGCTGAGAAGGCTAGGACTAAGATGCTTAGGTATGCGTCTTTTTAACATATTTATTATCATCTAATTGCTTTTAACGGATACTCTAAGGCTAGGACTAAGATGCTTACGTATAATCTTTTAAACATTTTTAGTTCCTAATTCTTTTTATTGATATTGAATACTCAAACGTTTATTGAACACCCTAAGTTTACATTAGGTCTTATAATGATAATTATCGTACTAGCCATAGCCATGATAGGCTTCCACAAAGCAACAAAGACAGCTGTGAGAAAGAACTACTTAAGCTGATAAGGAACATAATTCTTATAGAATAGAACTTGATTGTGTAGTATATTTAACTGAGGGTAATATAAAAGTTACCTCTTAACATAAGCACTACTGTTGAAAATTGCTGTTACAGATTACATTATTGCCGTTCTAAGACTTCCAACTTTTATCTTAACATGATAGACGACATTTTGAACTACAATTTTCTCGATTCGAAATTTTAATTGAGGCTTTGTAATCAACAGTGACCAAGCGGAAGCCCGCCGTAACAAGGTGAAGGAAGCACGCAAGCGCCGCGAAGAGCGTATCGCCGCCAAGAAGGAGGAACTGCTGCAGACCTTCGCGCGGGAAGA
Organism: Anarsia innoxiella; assembly: GCA_947563765.1. Taxonomy (NCBI): domain Eukaryota; kingdom Metazoa; phylum Arthropoda; class Insecta; order Lepidoptera; family Gelechiidae; genus Anarsia; species Anarsia innoxiella. The sequence continues at coordinate 10,192,755 of OX387393.1, read as the reverse complement.
CGAAGCCGCCGTCACCGCAAAGAAGTGATTCGTTATTTGTAAATAAGGAAAAAATGATTCAATAAATTCATTGGGTCCATTTCTGGGTTTTATTTTGGTGTTACTTATGACTGAGATCCGACTTTTGACCCTAGCTGGTTGAAAAAACTTTACACTTTTACACAGTTTTTACGCTCCTTTTTATTGCGTTGGGTTATAAGATTTTTTCATTTCATTGAACAAAATAACGCAAACGCTACTAAAGGGAATTTGTTTGCGTTATGTGCGCAAAGATCTGGCTTGTTGCCAATTTCTGTTAAATTGCGGACTCGATCTAGATTTTTGATTGAAAAAAAAAAGATCTTTCTCTACGCTCTTGACGAGTCTAGCTGGTCCATGGCTAGTTAGGGAAAGTGCCCCTTATGAACGCCTAGTATTTTTAGTAACGTAAAATTTTATTAGTCGAATCAGAAAATTTGCTCATTCTTTATCACTAGGAAACTGTCCAGTTTTGTATGGTAGGTCAGAGATAGAGAGATACTTTACTAATTTCTATGTATTATTTAAACTGTAACTACTAAATGTTCAAAAATATTAGATATAATATGTCAAGGAATATTCAGTCGGAAATTATGTAAGGGCATGCATGTTGGTTTATTTTACTTAGGTACATACCAAATTTAATGACGGAAGAAAGTCTGAAAAGGTTATTGCCCCTTAAGTGGTCAAGTCGAGATACAAACGAGGGCCTACGTGTTATTTATTTGATAAAGTTGGAATATAGGTAGGTATGTCAGAAAAATATCCCATTTTTATACCTACTTAGGAACCTGTTACGCCTTCGTATGGGTACGTACTTAAAAGTTGCCCAATGTACCTATGTAATAGAAAGAACCTGCCTAAAGTCTCAAGGTCAGGCAGGTATTATAGTAATTATGTCTGTATACATAGTATGAGTGTTGTGTAGCGGTCGTACACTTTGCCCAGTCGTCGTTAAATGGCTAAGTAGTCTGACCGTCGTTTTCGGATAAACCAGTCACAATAATCAGTGTTAAAATAAACATAAGTCACTTTTATTTATTTGACGCGAAAAATAAGTATAAACTATAAATTCGTACTGAGTAAAATCAAGGGTATTTTAAAATAAATTAAAAATCTGATAATAATGAGTAAAAAAATAAATGAAGACTTAGAAAGAGAGAGAAAGCGATGTTCGTTTAATATAGAAGAAATGACAAACTTCATAGAAGGAGGAGCAGAGAACACTTTGGACCGTCGAGAGAGAGGTTGGTGATAAATTATAATTATAACATTGACTGCACTATGAACTTCACGCTATCAATTATTTTATTATTGTTAGCTTCGGAAGATAAATTAGTAGGTATGTAGGTAGGTACTAGGGTTTTCGAATACCCGACCTTTTTAGATACCCGGGTATCGGGTATGATTTTTTTAAATACCCGGGTAGACCCGGGTACCCGGGTATTCGCATTTCAGTGAAAAAAAAAGGATGAATTAATGAAAACAAATAAATAAATTTGAAAAAAACTGTTAGATCAGACAGAATGAAAAAAAGTTTTACATAATTGCTAGAGATGCGCCGAATATTCGTTTAGTATTCGGCATATTCGGCACCTCACCCGAATATTCGTATTCGGCCGGAATATTCGGTAAAAATGACCATTTATTCGGTTATTTTGTTTAGTAATAATTTGCTTGATAAAACACAATATTAACCTCAAATTAAATTATTTTAAACCAAGGAGCAGCCAATTGTATATCTTTATGTCCCATTTAGGTATTACAAGAGTTATTAGGAGATGATAAAATAAAGATAAGCTATTATGTGACACTTAAAGATTTAATTTAAGAAACCTAGACCACCTAGACCTAGACATTTCGCTCTACCTAGTGACAGTCGATGGCGCTCTTCTTCATAATCGTTACCTATTTGTTGAATCAAAAATAATCAAAATTGCTGTGACAGAACAACCGAATAGTTCGGCCGAACTATTCGGTATTCGTTATTCGGCAAAACCCATATTCGGCGCATCACTAATAATTGCATAGAATATTGCTTGGTAGTAATTCAAATAAATTAAAAACAAACGGATAAATTACTTTTCATGTTATAAAGTTCATACCTACTTCAAAATTCGCAGCCGCGTCACGACGAAAAAAAAAACAACAAACTGTGCTAATGCTAAATAACCCCTCACCACAGATCTCTAAATTCTCTGACCTTACAACTGTTACCTGTCATAACCTTACAACCAGTCAATTTCATAACATTTTTCCCCTTATTACAAAACCGGGTTTAAAGATAGTCCGACGTTAGTTATGGACAAAACGTCAAACTAAACGAACTAACGTCGGACTCAGACTATCTTTAAACCACGTTTTTTATTATGGGGGATCAAGTCCTGTCCTTTGATTGACATTGCTTTAGGCGTTTTCAGGCGTTTCATCGCGCTAAAACATAAAAAGTATTTTTGTCGGGTACCCGGGTACCCGGGTCGTTTGTACCCGGATCCAAATAGTAGTAAATACCCGGGTATACCCGGCCCCGGGTACCCGGGTAGAAAACCCTAGTAGGTACCATTTCTGTTTATTTTTAGGGTTCCGTACCTCAAAAGGAAAAAACGGAACCCTTATAGGATCACTTTGTTGTCCGTCTGTCCGTCTGTCAAGACCCTTTTTCTCAGGAACGCGTAGAGGTATGAAGCTGAAATTTATATCAATTACTCAGGTCTACTGTCCCTTGAAGCTGTGAAAAAATCAAACTTCTAAGCCAACGCAATCAAAAGATACAACCATTTATGCCGCAAATTTTCGACACTTGCAAGGGAATCAAAACCTACAGGGTGCTTCCCGTGAACTCAGAATCTTGAAATTTGGTACGAAGCAACGTCTTATAGCATAGATAAAGGAAAAATTACGAAAACCATAAATTTTTAGTTACATCACAAAATATTTTTTTTTTTAATAATCTTAAACTTACTACCCATTTCCTCATAAACGCGTAGAGGTATTAAATTTAAATTCATACCAAATACTCAGGTCTATAATACCTTTAAGCTGTAGCAAAATCAAACTTCTATGTCAACGCAATCAAAAGAAACAGCAATTTAAGCTGCATATTTTGAAACTCGCAAGTACTTGCAAGGGAATCAAAACCTAAAGGGTACTTCCAGTCGACCTTGAATCTTGAAATTTGGCATGAAGCAACGTTTTATACCACACATAGAGGAAAAATTCCGAAAACCTTAAATTTTTAGTTAAATTACAAAATATATATTTTTTAATAAATATAAACTTATTACTTTTTTCCTCATGAACGCGTAGAGCTATCAAGTTGAAATTCATATCAAATACTTAGATCTAATTGCCTTTAACCCGTGAAAAAAAAAATTATAAGTCAACCCGAAAACGCAAAACGCAAAAGTACAACCATTGATACCGCATATTTTGAAACTCGCAACTACACGCAAGGGAATTAAAACCTAAAGACCACTTCCCGTTGACATAGAATCTCGAAATTTGGTAAGAAGCAATAGCTTACAGCACAGGTAACAGAAAAATTCCGAAAAGCTTAAAATTTTAAGTAGTTATACCACCAAAAAAATTGTGATTGTAAACATAATTGTAGTTACAGCAATGACCGCGAGTTATTATACTATGTATGGGGAGGGCAACATTTTTCAAACGGCAAAGACGACCTCACTCATCGTCATTCAATCCCGATGTTTTGGTGAATGTAGCTGTATAATCTAAATGCGTCCTAACTGCTTAAAGTGTTATACTTATACTTATAATTAAATTCAATGACATTATTATATTTCTTATTGTTGGTTATTATCAGACAGCTTGCTTGTATTGTTTCTACTGGCGAAGTTTGATGGGACGCTGGTGGCACGGGTGGCACGCGGGGCTATTCACACCTTTTTCAGTCACCATTTACAGGTCTGGTTCAAATTTAATACTTAATTAATATTTTTGAACCAGATTTCTAAATAGTGACTAAAAAACTTAGTAAATAAATAACTTTAATAAAAGAACTTTCGCAAGTCTGCTGCAAGGCTAGTATAAGTGTTTCAGTTATATTATAGATAAATGATATGTGTTAATATAAAATAAAGGATTACTTAAACGATAAAGAGATCTTTGTCTTAAATTTATGCTCCTCCATCTTTCCCCATTGTAATGTTATGAATTTCATTTTGCAATAAAAATACCATAGTTATGACTCGATTGTCGTAATGAACGAACTTTGTAAACCTTGCAGGTTTGTACGGAACCCTCGGTGCGCGAGTCCGACTCGCACTTGGCCGGTTTTTTAAAAAGTTGCGTGTTTTTAGCGTTGGTAATTATTTCAGAAACTTCTTTGTTAGTTAACTAAATTAACTTTTGAAATTATTACCTTAACGACAGACTACATAACTTTAAAATATATTTTATTCGTAAAACACGCAAAAACTTTTTGAAAGGTTTCCAAACAAATTTTTAAAATTTTGAAAGTTCCAGAAGTTAAAGAAACATTTTTAACCCGGCGTCTGCTAGGTTGGGTCAAAATGACCCGTGACGTTTTTAAATGTGTATATTTTAGAAAATAAAAGTCTCACAGCACTACGCTGCTTAGTAGCTGCAGCTAGCGCCTCAATTTTCTAGTTTCTTATCTCCAATTTGACAGTTTTCGCAAAAATAGATATAAGCAGTCAAACAGCAAAAAGGTAAATTTGACCCAACCATGCATTCGATGTTACAATTTCGTGCCAATTACGTGAGTTAATTATTTAATGATTTTGTTTATTTATTTGTACCTACATTATGTTTATCACATTATATTTTGATATTTTTAGGTTTTATTTCATTAATAGATAAATAGGAACGCGAAAAGCAACGAAATCTCGCAATATTAGAAGAAAGCGTCTCTAAAGAAAGTGAAAATTCTTCGAAAACCGTGAAAGATGATTACGTTTAGAATTTCTTAAAGATTTTACATTTGTCATTCCAAAAAATTAAAAATAAGTGACAATTAGCATTATTCTGCTCTTCAATTGGTCAAATTCTAGAAGTTGATTTTTTTGTTGTTCATTTTGTAGTGACTTCGTAAATACGTATAAGGATTGTTATTTAACTTTCTTTTTTAATTTTAATCTGCAAAATACTATAATAGAAGAACTATTCTTCAAGTTTAACAAAAAATTTGCTTTTAATATCATCGAAATTGTAACAATCAGCTACGGTTTAAAATCGGGGTCGATATGACCCACTATGCGTTTGTTGTACCTATTTTCTACCATGCTGACGCCGGGTTAAATTTCCGCCATTTTCGCAAAAAGCGCGGGAAACTTTACGGACCGATGACAATGCGGATCATTATTTCTAATTTATTTCTGTCTGTTTTACGTTTGTATAACAACATTATTGAATACATCAGTCTAATTATGTAGGTATTATTATAAATAAAATAAGAAAATATCACATCGGTATAGACTATAATGTTGAGGTTTTTGATCTCTACACATGTCTACTTAAGTAGGGAATTATTTACTGAATTGAAAACAATACAAGCGCATTGTCACTCAACGCCGAATATTAATTTCAAGATTTTCAAGCACAATGAGGAAGCTAATGAATATAGGTAGGTAAAAGGTAGGTAGGTACCTCGAAACAAGTATTTTATTAAGTTATCAACTTCTGCTTTATTTAAATAGCAATTTTTTCTTAGTTCATCGCTTCTATGAGCAATATCTAACTCCGATTTTTATCCGACATCAAAAAAGAGAAGGTTTCTCAATTCGACCGTATATTTTTTAGATCTTCAACTCTACGCTACACCTAAAATTAGATATCTATCACTTGGTAAGAATTTTCTAAAAAACATAATAATTAGGTACCACTCACTTCAACACTTTACAGAAAAGCTGATGTTATCCGAGAAGGGTCTCTTCGACGGCGTACCAGAAGAGTACATGACACATAAAGAGAAATATGAAAACGCTGTAGAGAAAGCGGTAAAGGTGTTCAGTTTGGTACGGCGATTGAAGAATGAGGGGAAGATGGCTCTACATAGCTATAGGTAAAAGATTACTTGTCAGGTATTATGATATAGGTGCCTACTGTTTTTTTTATTGCGATCTGCGGTTTCATATCAACAACCGTACGTAAGACCGGAAGAATAAGCCTTAGACCAACACATGGGGAACGCACGTAACAAGTGGAGGGAAGTGGTCTCTGTCTACCCCTATGGGAGACAGGTGTGACAGATATGTTTTCGTTGTGGGTTGGTGAAGAAGTTATTTGTGAACATACAATGTAACGTAATTACGCGGGTGGAGGCGTAGAGATTTGGACTGAGTAAAATTTTGTATATGAGTTTTCTTCAGTTTTGTTTTAGAAAACTTACTAAAGCTTCTTTTATTAATACAAACAAGTTAGTGAAGTAATTTAATCTTTTTTAAAATCCAATGAATAAGGAATATAAGTAGTGGCCCCGTTTCTTTTCATATACAAATGAGTTTATGACAGCGTGCCAAGGTTACGCCAAGTTTTTTATAGTTTTCTTGGTAGATGACCTGTCAAACGATAAGTAGTACCATACAAAAAGGTAGCCATTTTGCGCCAGACCAGGCACGCAGATCCATGCGGTATGGCTCCTCCTTAATTCTATACTCAAAGATGCAATCCTGGCCTCTTCAAATTAGAAATTTTCAAGTTAGCAAGGCAGCTTGCCACTTTGTTGACCTGACACTTGCTCAACTGGCCCAATCCCTTTGGCAAATGTCTTGGGAGATTCATATTAAGGTTACCAATGTAGACTGGCCAGTTGGCGTGGTTGGTGACCCAGCTTGTCATGATGTAGGTCGTGGCTTCGATTCCCACTACAATTAAACATCATTTACTGTGATGTACCGAGATATTTGTCTGTTTGTGTAAGGGCCAAAATATAAAGTCACGACACGACGCGACACGACACGACGCCGTACGACGTCGTGGATTTTCATGATGCATGATGAAATTAGTAAGTTAGGGCTAAAACATAAATTCACGACACGACACGACGCGACACGACGCCGTATGACGTCGTGGATTTTCATGATGCGACGTCGTGCCACGCGACAATGTTGAATTTATGTTTTAGCCCTAACTTACAAAGTTTCATTTCACTTGACATTGACATAATTTATTAACAGTGGTAGTTTAATGCTATTAAAAAAGAAATAAGTAGACCGTAGGGAAGATTGGTGGGAAGCCGCCACCAACAGAAATGTGTGGAGAAGCATGGGAGAGGCTTTTTCCCAGCTGTGGCACAACATAGACTAAAAAAGGTTTATTATTGTGAAGATAGGTTTTGTTTTGGGTAATAAATATTTTTTTTTTAGGTGTTTATTATCTATCGCTTACATTCGCAATAGATTTAAAAAAAAAATGCTTAAACTAGATGTTAGACAATACCGGATTAACTGCCATACTGAAGATTGAACGATAACACATATAGACAATTGCAGTGAAAACATCGCTACCGTGTTTCAGAGTACACCTAACGCCATCTATGAATTTTTCGACAAACTAATTCAATTCATTTACTGTTGTACAATATAAGCTTGGCTTGGCAGTAATATATTTTTGTGATAATGAAATCGTAAACTAAAGAGGTGATCTTAAAGAAATAAACATAAATAGCTACTTACATACTATATGTTTCTTTTTAAAATTATAATCGTACTCATGGGCGGATCCAGCTTTGGCGCCAGGGGGGGTCACATAGATATAAAGAAATTTTATTTTTTCAACTTAGAACAAGAATGAGTTGAAGTTTAGTCGTTCCGATTCCGATTGAGGATACGTCTTGCTAGGCGTTAAAGCCGAAACCGCAACTGCGAATGGTAGAACCACAACAAAATCGCCGGCGGCCTAATTTTCAAGCATTTCCGAGCAAACAAGGCCGTTGGGCAGGTGGCTTTAGTTTGTTTAAATCGGCAGTGGCAGCAGTGGTGCGCAGGCGGCGCTTTTTCGAAGCTTAAAGTTTGCGTTACGGCGTTGTGACGTTGCGAAAAAGAGCGTTTTATTGTCGTATGGTAGGTAGCCAGTTCCTCGTGACCAATATTCTATACACAAAGTGACCCATAGTCGTGTATCTGTCATTGATTGTAGGAAACTAGTTGTTTTTTCGTTATCAAGAAGACATTATTCTGTGTTTTTTAAACACGACAGCGCCACTCGCCACGCGTCTTCCGCCACTGCCGATTCTTGCGTTGCGGCGTCACAACGCGGAAATATGTTTCGGCCCGTACTGGTACAGTCAAGTGCATAAATATGTTTCTTGAAAACCATTGCAATTACATGTATTTATGTAAGGATTCATTAATTATGTGCCACTTTTCTCATCGTTATTATGTCTTCGTTTTTGTTGCAAAAATATATAAATAACTAAGTGAGCAATAATATAATCTAACGTCGAGTGCATAAATATGTTTCTTGAAAACCATTGCAATTACATGTATTTATGTAAGGATTCATGAATTATGTGCCACTTTTCTCATCGTTATTATCTCTTCGTTTTTGTTGCAAAAATATATAAATAACTAAGTGAGCAATAATATGTCCCTAAAAAGGTTTGTATAGATAAGTATGTCAATTAAAAAGAAAACTTAATATTTCCTTTTTACTTTTTTGACACCATTGTCAATAATTTAAATTTTGAATTTCTTTTCTATTGTTGTCGTCACTTATTTGTTGAAACATAGTGAACTTTATGTAAATACATCAAAAATACATAATACAGATAAGATTTCATTCCTAGATAATAATGATATTTTATATACACTGTAGTGTAGTAGGTCCAACTATTACAGTGTTGCCACAATAACCATTTTTAAGCAAATAATAGCGTGTAATTTTTTTTTTCATTTTTAATTTCATCTATATGGGTATCAAATGAAAGGGCTTGACGAGTAGAACACAGCGGACTCAAAATTTAAATTCGAGATGGCGGCCGCAACAAAATGGCGGAAAAACTTTTTTAGTTTTCAATACAATCAATATGAATGTCAAATGAAAGGGCTTCACGAGTAGAATACAGCGGACTTTTCAAAATTTAAATTCAAGATGGCGGCCGCAACAAAATGGCGGAAAAACTTGTTTAGTTTTCAATACAATCAATATGGGTGTCAAATGAAAGGGCTTCACGAGTTAATACAGCGGACTTTTCAAAATCTAAATTCAAGATGGCTGCCGTAACAAAATGGTTGATAGAGTGCTTTTCACGAAAGAAGTCCCCCGGATATTTTTGGAACTAAATTTGACAGGTCTATTTTCCCTATTTTCTGACCTTTTCCCTGATAGTAGGTAGAAAACCCCTTACTTATCTTAATAAAAATACACTTTTTACATAACAGAATAGCTAAGTAGACAATTTTATCAAAATATATACCAACCTACTCATGGAATGACCAGAACAGTCAAAATATGCAGGAAATAATATTATTTAATAAATTACAAATGAAATAAACATAATATAGGTAGATGTTGTACTCATAAATGGCAACATTATCAATTTTGACATGAAATACAGCGCCGCGGCTAGGGAACTTCTTTTGTGAAAAGGACTCTAACCTTTTTCATAATCCTACACCAGTACTTAATATGTAGGTACAAAAAAAGACGAATGGGGGGCGAAGCCCCCAATCCTTTTATTGGAACGTTCAGAGAAATGAACTGCGGAGGGCGAAGCCCTCCCCTCTTTTAAAATAAATTACAGAGAAGAGACGAGCAGGGGGCGAAGCCCCCCATTCATTTATTGGAACGTACAGAGAAATGAACGGTGGAGGGCGAATCCCTCACATCTATTAAAAGAAAGTACAGAGAAGCGACGAGCGGAGAGTGAAGCTTCTCATCCAATCTAACGTCTTTTTTCTGAATCTTCCTGTAATGGATAGGGGCTTGGCCCCCGTTATACTTTTCGCTGTAATTTCCATTAATGAATGAATCATCATCAATTAATATTTCAACTCCTCTTTTTTTGTAGGTACATTTCCGTAATGTATAAGGAGCCGTCGCCCTCCTCACTTCATTTCTCTGTACCGTTCTGTTATGCATGGGGGGCGTCGCCCCCGCTCTTCTGTTTTCTGTCATTTTCATTAATGAATGGAGGGCTTCGCTTTCCTCATTTTTTTCTCTGCAAGTTTCCGTAAAAGACGGGGAGCGTCGCCACCGGACATCGATTCTCATTATATTTCTGTCATGGATATCTGTCATGACTTTACCCCCTCATTTATTTTATCTGTAGTTTTCCGTCATGGTAACTTTCCGTAATGGATGGGGAGCTTCGCCCCCGCACATCGTGTCTCAGTATATTTCTGATATGGTTGGGGGGCTTTGCCCCCCTCACTTATTTTCTCTGTACTTTTTCATCATAACACAAGGGCTTTGCCCACGCATATATTTTCTCTTGACTTTGATGTAAACTTTAAAAAGTTAATTTATGTTATAAATAACTAACCATACTCCAAAAAGGTGCATAGTTTGGAAGTAGTATATTTATGGTACTATACAAATGCATACCGCAAACGGAGTTGCGGGCGACCGCTAGTTTTAATATAATTTTGAAGTACGGTACGTCAAATCTCTGTGTGCGATAGAGATGGCGCTCTATAAAGTTGAAATTAGCCGATTGTCTCTTTCAGAAGTTCGATGTGCAATTATAAGCATGCTTTCATTAAAATCACTTTAATTTAAGATGGCAAAAGCGGTCTCTGTGAGCTATCCTTGATATGCTGTCTTAGACTTTTTTGTAGACATTTTCCAGATACACATTTTCGTAGAACATCATTTGGATGTACCTCGTATGGTTTACCCAGCGTTAGCAACGAAAGCATTCGGAAAATTCACCTTGGGTTACATTTTTGTAATTTACCTATGGATCCCTATTTAAAAAAAAAAATATATATAGCCTATGTTCAGCGCTGATAATGTAGCTTTCTATAAGTGTAAGAATTTTTGAAATCGGTCCAGTACTTTTTGAGCCTATTCAATACAAACAAACCAACAAAAAAACAAATCTCTCTCCTTTATAATATTAGTGTAGACTAGATTTGCAGCGTGTCTGTATCAATAATTGCGATACATAGTAGATACACGTGTTTCCACTTCACACCAGTATCTCATAAGTTTATAAACAATTAAATTCATACAGCCAATTCAGTTGAATTGAAAATAATAATAAACGTTCAATGATACTTAATTTTGAAACGATAGTTTGGATACATATTTATACACTTGATAGAATACATATTATTGATCAGTTTCCGCAGAATATTTATATCAGTTAGATTGGATACTATAATAATAAACGTTCAATGATACTTAATTTTGAAACGATAGTTTGGATACATATTTATACACTTGATAGAATACATATTATTGATCAGTTTCCGCAGAATATTTATATCAGTTAGATTGGATACTATAATAATAAACGTTCAATGATACTTAATTTTGAAACTATAGTTTGGATACATATTTATACACTTGATAGAATACATATTATTGATCAGTTTCCGCAGACATATTTATATCAGTTAGATTGGATACTATAATAATAAACGTTCAATGATACTTAATTTTGAAACGATAGTTTGGATACATATTTATACACTTGATAGAATACATATTATTGATCAGTTTCCGCAGACATATTTATATCAGTTAGATTGGATACTATAATAATAAACGTTCAATGATACTTAATTTTGAAACGATAGTTTGGATACATATTTATGCACTTGACTGTACCTACTATTAGGTATTCTGTGGTACTGGTTAGGTGCTCACAAATTATCGGACGCGTCTGTAAGAGACGTCTTTACAATATATAAATAAAATAATTATGTTCAATTAGTGGTTCACCTAAGTCCTGGAATCAGCTCAGGGGGGGGTCATGACCCCCATGACCCCCCCCCCTGGATCCGCCGTTGATCGTACTATATGTTTTAAAATATGATGACTACATAAGGGAGCAATTATGATATCGTACGCTTGCTTCAGATAATAATGCCTGTAGTTAAATGTTTAACGATTTAGCATAAGTGGTCAGAATTGGCGGATCACCTTACACTAAAGTCATTTGTACGACGCGGTCAGGAAATAGCGGGAGATATTAATACGCACTATCACATATGTTTGTCGCCGGCTACTGTCAAAATCAACAGCAATTTTAGAAATACAAAAATGGCGGCTATTCTTACCTCTCGAACTAGAATAATTATATATATGTATATGTTACCGGAAATGTATGTAATCCGTCATTGTAAGATACAATTCCTATGAAATGTATGTAATTCCTAAAATGGCATGGAAATGTGTAAATTCAATTAAACTTTATACATTTCCTAGGAAATCTATACATTTACTAAATTGCAATCGGAAATGTATAACATTTGAGATAGATACTGATGGTTAGGTTAGGTTTCAATCCCAGGGTTCCCCCAGTTTGTCTGGGAAGACCGTCGCGGAGTTTTAGTGGGTATACCTCTCGTCTTGGAAAGGGAGACCCACATAACCGTCATGCACCACGGGGGTGGCAGTATGCGTGACACATTTCCCCGTGTTAAAAAAAGGTTAGGTTAGGTTATTTTATTCTCATTTTAACCACGTGTTTTATTTTATATACATTTCCTATACAGGGTGTAACAGAAAGGGTATATAAAGCCGAAACACAGCGATAGTCCTCATGAAACTGAACAACTTTCCCCAAGGAACATGGGTCGTAACTGGAAAAAAAAATTTCGCCTCCCCATACAAAATGCCCGATCAGCTGATCGAGTAAGTATGGGGTATCCAAAAATTTTTTTCGAGTTACGACCCATGTTCCTTGGGGAAAGTTGTTCAGTTTCATGAGGACTATCGCTGTGTTTCGGCTTTATATACCCTTTCTGTTACACCCTGTATACATTTCCTATACAACATCGGAATGGTACACATTTCTTAGGATTTGTATACAATTCCTTGATTTCATACATTTTCGTTAACATACTTATATACTTTATTTATAATCGGTACCTATGATGAACAATAATAAATTTACCACACAGCATTAATTATTAATCATTAAATGTATAGTAAATATGCTACGGAGTAGCTAGGTATATCAATATCGTACAATTAAATATCATCGATGTGTTGATTATACAAACGCGATGATTTGTGAAGCGTTTATTATTTGTGAAGTTAAGAGCCCGTTTCAACAACTACAGATAAAATTTAACTGACAGATAAACCTATGTCTATTTCATAAAACATAACGTTTTAGACAGTGACTGGTTTAAAATATCTGCCTGATAAATGTTATCTGGAGATTGTGAAACAGCCCCGAAGTAGTCATCATTTAACTGTTAATTAATCCATCGCTTAAATTCGCAATAGATTTACAAAAATTTCGTACAGGTCGTACAAAATCTATTCTCCAAAACACCAGTATCTTACTTAGCTAGCTCTAACTATAAGACAATTGCAATGAAAACTTCTTTGCCGCGTTTCAGAGTACAACTAACGCCATCTATGAATTTTAAGGAAAACTAATTCTATTTATTTATATCAATGGTAACATATTGTTGTGAAATGTAATACCCAAATAATATCGTAAACTAAACAGCTGATCTTAAAGAAAATTACATAGGAAAATGATAAGAAAATGACACAACTGAGAGATAATTTTTATCAGATATTCCTCATCTCAAATCCCTTGTATCTAGTAAATCTGAGTAGAATTATTCATTCAGCGTCTTAGTGAGGATTTTTACTTTAGACTATTCTATACGTGTAAATACGGACTTAAAATGCAAAATACTGTCTTTCAGGAGGGCTTCTCAAGGCAAGTGCTTTGTTTTGCCTTTAAAACACACCTTGCAATGCATTTTGATTTGTTTGAAACGTTAGATGATGATCTATACAGATGTTAATGCTGGTGCTTCAGTAGTCAATTGCTTCATAAAGACACAAGACTAAAGTAAAAGACACTAAAACTCAGAACTAAAAGAGACTGAACTAAAAGGCACTAAAATCCTAAAAACCACTGAAGACTAAAAGACAAAAGACTGAACTATACACCGATTTTCGGCTACGGCGATTAATCGGATCTATTCTAGATACCTATTTGTACAATGTGGTACTATCGGGACTTCGTTTTGTGCATCGTAAAAGAATACTTTTCCTACCTTTGTAACATAAATAAGTTCCTAGCTTTTTAGTTTCTAGCTTTTTTCTTGAACTGGCAATAAATTATTTACTTACTTACTCTTGCAGAGACCTCCTTAACGGCTTGTTGAGTACAACGGTAACCCGAGACGGATCTCCTCTAGTTCTACATTACGTTTTGTTCATGCCTGGCATCCTGAATCAGGGTAATGAAGAGCAGCAAGCGCAATGGCTGCCTAGAGCTTGGAACTGCAGTATTATTGGGAGTTATGCTCAGGTGAGAATATCTGTTGCTATTCTTTTCTGTCTTTAATTGGCGCTTTAACGTCATCTCAGCCCTTATTAAGACCCCACTACAGTTGCACGCTATGGCACGGTCTTAATCTCGGTTATCTTCATTTGAATCAAGTAATTTGGGTGATTATACGTGTAATAAAGGAATCAGATGTTAGCTCTTGATTATGATTTTCACACACAGTCTTTTGCAGTGTTTTTGAAACAAACTACCTACCTACTTCACTATTATTTACATATTATTAGGTAAAGTCTTTTCTATTTCTTATAAGGTAATTTTAACGAGGTTTTATCGGATATTTTTATACAGGTTGTTATGTACCTATGCAGAACGAGATTGAATTGTTGTCATCAGAAAGTTAGATGTTCTTTTTGCTCGAAGATTATTTAATGCTTTCAGCTATTACGAGTAGGAACTTTAATGTTTAAAATACATACTTAGAAAATATTCTAAATAACCGCATTTTTCAGACGGAACTAGGGCACGGCACCTTCATTCGAGGGTTAGAGACGACAGCGACATACGACCCTGAAACCAAAGAATTTGTACTGCACAGTCCTACTCTAACATCATATAAATGGTGGCCTGGCGGATGTAAGTGTATTAAAACTGTTTCGGCTGCTTTAAATAAAATATAATGAATAATTCTCGACAATCAATTACCACTTTGTCAAAGGAGTTGACTTTTAGGTAACCTTCGTGGTTGACGACTATTTTTATTACTTACCAAATAAAAAAAAATACGAATTTACTTACCTAACCTGGCAAACATTTTGGACAGAATAGAACAATGGTACCTACATAAGTAGTACTGAAATAAATTATGATAAACTAAAATGTATTTTGTCGAATTCGCATATCACTATAGACCAACTTAATTATGTTGAATATCTATACCTACTATATTAGTATTAACATAACTTCATTGTTTCGAATACCTAAATCACAGTTTTTCCTTTCTAATTACTTATTCGCAAAGTAAAATATATCTATTATTGATAATTAGGAACTAGTGATTGGGGCCTCACCCATTATGTAATTATCTAAACTACTGTGTAAAGGTAGTCATTTAAATGACAAATCCTGGCACACAGAAGGAATGCATAGAGAGCAAGGATGGAGGCCTTTGTCCAGTTGTAGGACATGACTGGCTAACTGTATCTGTACGTATAGTATAGAGGAAGGCCGAGCAAAGTGGAAATGGATAAAGTAGGTATATGGCCATATACCTTCCTTTAAATAAAAAACAAACTTGATATAAGTATATTTTATGTTATTATGTTTCTATGTGTGAAAACCTGTAATTGGCTCGTTTGTTAATTTAAAATTTTCTATTATGTTTATTAAAGCTGTTGGTTTTCCAATAAATAAATTAATAATAAATAAGTACCTACCTATTTGCACGTTGCATTTCGGTCATTATGATCGCGTTGGAGAGCGGCAGCTATAGGCAGATGATGATGAATATATTTTTCCAGTGGGCCAAACAGCAAACTACTGCATAGTTGTAGCCCAGCTCCATACAAATGGTGCATGTTACGGAATCCATTCATTCATCGTTCAACTCCGGGATGAAGATACTCACATGCCTCTACCTGGCATAAAATTAGGGGAAATCGGAGCAAAGATGGGCTTGAACTCTGTAAACAACGGATTTCTGGGCTTCGATCATGTCAGGATACCAAGGAATCAGATGTTGATGAAACATGCGCAGGTTTTAGAGGTATGGCCCTGTTTCACTATCGACAGATAATATTTATCTGACAGATTTCTTATACCTGTCTCTGTCTAAAACGTCAGTTGTTATGAAATAGATATAAGTTTATCTGGCAGTTAAATTTTATCCGAAGATTGTCAAACGGGCAATAAGTCTTTTTGTACATTGTAACAGTGAGAGAAAGAACGGGTCAGTGGTGGTGACTTTCTTTGTTAGATATCAAAAGAAGATGGCATTTTGTTTGATGGACAGGCTGCTGTCTTTTCTGCAACTACGAGAAGTTGTAACTTTTCTTCAATAACACCTTTTGAGATATGGAGAATATCACAAATTACATAAAAATGTCAATTTAAAAACACAAAAAATAATAATACATAGATAAAACAGCTAAAGTATTAGCTATGTCAAAAGCCGAATCGAACCCGATGCAAAAGTGCCCATGACACTAGCAGCATTCCCACGCTGAATGGCGAGGGAAATGCGTTGCATCAGGTACGATTTGGCATTTCGGCATGGAGAATTTAAAAAAGAATTTAAAAAAAGAATTTAAAAAGAAGACACTTAAAATCGTTACACAATTGAACTCTACACTAATTTACTAAACTCTATTTCAGGATGGCACCTACGTGAAATCCCGTCACAGTAAACTAAGCTACGGCACTATGGTATTTGTAAGAGTAGTCATAGTATTCGATATGGCGAACTACTTATCTAGAGCTGCTACAATCGCTGTCAGATACTCTGCAGTTCGAAGACAATCGCAGTTGAAGGAAGGGTAAGTTTGATATTTTCTTATAAGATCTGGATCATTGTAATTATATTGATAAGCTTTTATTAAATTGGCCACAAGAATCGACATACGTTTTGTTAAATCTAACGTTTCCAACTTGCCGCGCGGTCGCGGCTTTAAGCAGTCGGTTACGGGTTACTTACTCTCAATTGCTTGAGTCCTTGTAGTCAGTGTACGACAGGCCTTAGGGAATCAAATACAGTTGGTAGTTTACTTCCAAAATTCTGGATAGGTATCTGGCCCCAATTCTAATAATGCACGTCTGTCTAGTTGCGAGATTTTATATGCTACAACTAGTGCTTATTATTCGTAAAAACTTATTAAAACATCACGTAACTTTTAGTTTTGGAACTAGCGCTAGTCATGATCAGAAGTGTTCAGTATAACTTTGATATCTTTGGAACAAAATAACTTTGTTAACTTTGTATTATATTCAACAGGGAACCAGAATGTCAAATTATGGATTTTGTAACGCAGCAGCATAAATTGTTCATCTGCATAGCTGCGTGCCACGCGTATAGAACAACCGGAGTCAAGCTTTGGGACACATTCACTGATTACCACAACCAACTCACTGAAGGCAATTTGGAAAGGCTTCCTGAAGTACGTATACTACTGTGTTGTTATTTAAAAATCGATACGCGTTAAATAAGTTTATTTGGAAATTCATCTTATCTTTTTGCTTTAAGTATCTACCTACTTCTTTCTTTCTTTTTTACTTTGCTGTGTGGAATTCTTGTTAACAGGACTAATGTATTTTATATCTTAAAAACATTTTTAAGAGCGATATCTTATAGATCATCGTATTTTACTACCTAGAAACTTAATGAAAATATAACAAGTGTCTTTGAAAATAAGAGTAATATTACCCGTTTCATTATCATTTAGTCTTCATTTCATTTCCGACAACAAAACAATCACTAGATTTAATCCAACATTTTAATAACTCATTCCGCAACTCCCTTAAGTTTGTTTTACATTGTTGCGAGATTTAGCCTTGCTCTTGCTAAGACCTATCTAAATGAGTACATAAAAAGCAACTCTCTCTCTCCAACTATTCAATTACCTTCCAGCTCCACGCTCTAGCATGCTGTCTAAAAGCAGTAAGTACATCAGACGCTACGTACCATGTGGAGCAATGTAGACTAGCGTGCGGAGGCCACGGATACATGCAATCCTCAAACCTTCCAATCACGTACGGAATCGTGACTGCTGCTTGCACTTACGAGGGAGAGAATACTGTGTTGCTGCTGCAGACGGCTAGGTAAGGTTTGCAGATATGTGGCTATTTTCTTCTCATCCATTTCAGCATATTGCTGTCCACTGCTGAGCATCTTCTTCTTCATTGATACAATCTGTACAGAGCGGTCGTGGTCGACATGAATTTGTCTTCTTGACGCAAGGGGTAGACAGAATACGCTTCACGATGCTGAGCTGCTGAGCAAAGGTCTCTCGAATTGTTCTCCAACGTTACCGGTTCATTGCCACCTGCATCCAACGAGACTCCGCCATCACTAGGTCGTCGGTCCATTTGACAGGTGGCCATCACTCGCTAAACTTAGTAGTGCATGATCTCCACTCCAGAACTCCGATCTTCGCGCTGTATGGCCCGCCCATTGCCACTTCACTAATTTTCTTCTAATGGTGGTTATGTTACTGCTGTTGTGGGAAAAGAAGGAGAGTAGAGCAATCTAAATATTAATATAACAACTAAAGTCATATAACTTATGTAGGTACCTATCATGGTTATACCTAGATGTTTTCCAGGTTCCTAGTAAAATCTTGGATGCACGTGGACTCTACACATAAAACGCCGACAATAGCATATCTGAAGACAGCAAATGTAAACAGCCAATGGGAGAACACGGTCGATGGTATCATAAGAGGATTTGAAATTGCTGCTATGAGGTTGGTAACATCTTTCTATTCTACATATTATAAATGTCAATGTTTGTGGAATGATTCTTGAGGGAGGCTTTTGTCCAACAATGGACGTCCATAAGCTGATACAACAATGTTTGTGCCTATACACGGATGTGAGGATGGATGTATGGGTGTTTGTAACTCTTTCACGCAAAAACTACTAAACAGATTTTGATGAAACTTGGCAATATTGTAGCTAATACACCACAATTTAAGATATAGTTTTTTTCTAATATATTACGATAAATATGTAGGTACGAAGTTACGGACAGCATCTGCTTAGTAAGTTTAAAACAATTTAGAAGAATGAAGAAGCTTTAGACATGTGATCGATTGAAGTGTCTCTGCAGTTTAATGTTTAATCACAGGTTTAATATAAAGTCGCGATAAATCTGCCGATAAATCTAGCGTTTAGTGACAGACTCGTATTGATCTTACTTTTTATAAGATTCTTGCTTTTATACTTTTAAAAGCATTTAAACATTCAGCTCATAAAACAATCGGTTACACAATATTTACTTTTTTAATATTTCGTAAGTGACTGTGAATTAAAGTTTTTTTATTTATTTACAGTTACTTAGATATTATGTCCCTTAAACGTAACCTTGAACGTTGAAGCTTTACATTGTTTTGGATCCCATCGTTTGTATTTTTATTTATATCTGGAATAGGCTCTCAATCATATTTTTTTGAATTTGGAATTGTAATTTATTTATTACGATTCCAAATTCAAAAATAAAACTAAATTCTGACAAGGATGTTAATTTACTTGAATCTAATCAATTTCGCAAAAGATGCCACACTGCTATTGGTCTAGATATGGCTACCAGAGACGTTGCAATCATCTGTCAAGATGTCTCGTGGCCTACGATAGTTGATGAATCAATTTTGGTTTCTTTATATTTCGAAAGACCCAGAACACACAGTGAAACGGAACTGCAACGCAACTGAAACTGCGAGTTACTTTTGAGTTACATCTAAGTTTCTGATACAGACTCCTTTAGAAAACCACACACGACGCAACTAGTTTGAAACGTTTCAGATTAGTAGGAGTCTATAGCAGAAAATTAGATGCAACTCAAAAGTATCTAGCAGTTGTAGTTGCGTTGCAGTTGCGTTTCTCCGTGTGTTCTTGGCCTAACTCTCAATTTCATGTTATAGAAAAATCTCTTCGTGCGTACAAAACATGCAGAGGAGAATCAGAATGGGAAAGTCTTATGAAGATGCGTGGAATATGACTTCAGTGCAGTTAGTTGCCGCTGCGGAGGTAACAATCTAAACCATAGATATCTTTGTGATAGTTTATGGTTTTCTTATTGAAATTGTCATTCGTCAATGTCATTTTTAGTAGATTAAAGCCTATAATTCGGGTTTATATTTTATTCTAACAATTTAATCTACTAAAAATATGAGCAACCATGGAAAGATATCTGAAACCTGAAAGATTTGAAGCAGATACACTCGACGGTCAAAATCACCAACAACAATGGCTGCATTGGAAGAAGACGTTCCAAAACTTCATAGAGGTATCAAAAATCACTGAAGATGTTGATAAACATAGACTGCCTTAAATGTGGAAAAAAAGGACATTTCGCTAAAGTGTGTAGAGGAGTCGCGACAAACAACGCAGCCATTACGGATGAAGGCGCTGATGGAGCATCGTCTTGCTTAGTGCTAGCAGCCAGCGGAATCAATCTATGTAGAAAACCTGTCACCATTAATGGCATATCTGTAACAGCTCTGATAGACACTGGAAGTACAGCTAGTTTCATAGACGATGAAATAATAAGACAGTATGGATTATCAACAAAGCCATGGAGTCAAAACGTAACGATGGCGTCCTCATTACACAAGTCACAAATAACACAAGTATGTCCTGCGACGCTAGCCCTCGACAAGTAAGTCATACCTGAAATACAGTTCCGCGTCATGAAGGGGCTTTGCTGTAACGTGATACTTGGACATGATGTCCTAGAACAATACTCTAAATTAGAAGTCAAATTCGGTGGTCGCATGCCTCCTCTCAAGCTTTTCGCCTTAGAAGAAGCACATATTGATCCAGTTAACTTATTTTCAAATATGGACCCTGAATGCAGGCCTATAGCAATAAAGTCACGGAGGTACGCGCCTGATGATCAGAAATTCATCGAAAATGAGGTCAAGAAATTGTTAACTGACGGAATCATCGAGGAGAGCACCTCGCCGTGGCGAGCGCAGGTTCTAGTCACCGCAGGCACGCACCATAAGAAGCGAATGTGTATCGATTATTCACAAACAGTAAACAGGTACACCTATCTCGACGCGTAACCGTTGCCAAACATCGAGGAAGTCATAGCAAAAGTCGCAAACTATAATGTATTCAGTAAAATCGACCTGAAATCGGCTTATCACCAAATACCTATTATTTCTGAAAACAAACCATTGACGGCGTTTGAAGCAGTCGGTAACCTTTATCAATTTCGACGAATTCCTTTTGGCGTAACAAACGGAGTCGCATGTTTCCAGCGCGCTATAGATTCAATCATTAGAAAATCTGGCATAGAAGGTATATTTACATATCTAGATGATATTACCATCTGTGGAAAATCTCAGGAAGACCACGATGAAAAGCTCAAGAAATTCATGGAAGTTGCAAACAGGTATCATTTGACAATTAACACAGACAAGAGTCAATATTCACTAAGAGACATAAGCATACTCGGGTATAATATCAATAACGGAGTCGTTAAACCAGATCCTGACCGTCTACGCCCACTCACTGAAATGGCACTACCTCAAGATTCAGCGTCACTGAAGCGAGCGATAGGCTTATTCTCTCATTACTCGAAATGGGTGCCAAAATTTTCAGATAAATTATACATTCTAACGCGAGTAGAAAGCTACCCGTTGAATGTTGAACAGGCTGCAACATTCGAAGAACTGAAACGCACCATTTCTAAGGCATCCCTAGCTGCAATAGATCCCAATGAGACGTTCACAGTGGAAACGGATGCCTCAGATTTTTGTATTGCTGCTTCACTAACACAGAATGGGCGGCCTGTAGCATTCTTTTCAAAATCTCTCAACGATAGCGAGAAAAAATATCCAATCATAGAGAAAGAAGCGTATGCCATTATAGAATCTCTCAAAAAGTGGAGACACTATTTACTCGGGCGGTCATTTGATCTCATAACTGACCAGAAATCAGTCGCATATATGCTACAAAGTCATGCAAGTAAGATAAAGAATGTCAAAATCCAAAGATGGAGAATAGAATTATCTAACTATAAGTTCGATATAAGATACCGACCCGGGACTCAAAACGCAGTAGCTGACGCTCTATCCAGACAAATTTGTGGAGCGACTACAGATAACAGCCTCTATGAAGTACACCGGGCGCTCTGCCATCCCGGCGTTACCCGTATGAGTCATTGGGTTAGGATGAAGAATCTACCCTACGGCATTGACGATGTAAAGCGCATCGTTAAGTCATGTCCGATATGTGCAGAAATCAAACCTAGATTTAACAAGAACTATGCCACTTTAATAAAAGCAACCGCGCCCTTCGAACGATTGTCTATGGACTTCAAGGGCCCTCTGCCGTCATGTACTCGAAACAAATTCATTCTGACAATCATCGATGAGTATTCAAGATTTCCGTTTGCCTATCCATGTCCAGATACAGGTACCGATACTGTTATGAAACATCTGTCTGAATTATTTTCTCTTTTCGGAATGCCAGCTACTATACACACTGATCAAGGAGCCTCATTCATGTCTGCTCAGCTTAAGGACTTTTTGCATTTAAAAGGAATATCTACGAGCCGGACTTCGCCTTACAATCCCCAGGGTAATGGACAGACGGAGCGACTTAATGGAACTCTGTGGCAAACAATTCGCTTGGCGTTGAAAACTAAAAATCTGCCAATTGATAGATGGGAGGATGTCCTCTTACAATCGCTACATAGCATACGATCATTGTTATGTACTGCAACTAATAAAACACCACATGAAGGGATGTTCCAACATCCACGGCGGTCGTCTTGGGGTCAATCAATGCCGTCGTGGTTGCAGCCCGGCAAGGTGCTGCTAAGGAAATTTGTCCGAGCTACTAAATATGACCCAGTTGTGGAAGAGGTAGACCTGCTGGAAGTTAATCCTCACTACAGCACGGTGAGACTATCCTCTGGAAGGGAGCTGACGGTGTCTAATCGCCATATTGCTCCCAGAGGAGAAATCATAATCCGAGATAATATGAATGAAGGAGATCAGACACGCGAACATCCTCCAGAAGTAGAGAACCTCACACCGCAGCCTACGGGTCCAACTGAGGATCTAAACATTCCACCTGCGGAGCCCCCTGGGAGCCCTGCTTCGTCACCCCGTGCCGATGTCAATGCGCCGCGCCGCTCGGAGCGTAGCAGGAGGTCTCCTGCCTGGTTGTCTGATTACGTACAGAACTAGGGAGGGAAGAATATGATAGTTTATGGTTTTCATAATGAAATTGTCATTCGTCAATGTCATTTTTAGTAGATTAAAGCCTATAATTCGGGTTTATATTTTATTCTAACAATCTTCATCAGCCCTTTAACGTCCCCACTACAGGGGCGCGACCCTACTCTCATACAAGTGTGATTATTAGGCCGTAACCCTAGATAAATCAAAAACCATAGATATCAGAATCAAATTCTGTGTTTATTTTGGTCTTATCAAAAGTTTAAAAGAAAAAATATAATAATAAAATAGAAGCACAATAGAAGTCATAAAAATCAAGAAAACCAATATATCTAAGATCATGCTCAAAAAGTCCTAGGCCCTTATGACGTTTACCTACTCTACCAACAAATGAAGAGGATATACCTACTTTCTTTCAGGCACATTGCAGGGTGGTAATTCTATCAACTTACAATACCGAGATAAGAAAAATGGTTGCAAACACATCTCCAGAATTAAAGAAGGTGATACTACAGTTAGCCGAATTGTACACCTTGTATTGGGCTTTGGAGAAACTCAACGATTTGTTACAGGTAAATATTTTAAGTAAAGTTTGCTTCTAGTTGTAGAGACGTTATTTAAGTTAATTATCCGTTAAGTACCTATTTTTACCCGACTACGGCAAAGCCAAAAGGAAGGGTAATGTTTTGTCGTTATTAGCTTGTGATTTTTGGTTTAATGGGACGAAAACATTATGTACTTATGACTATTTCTGCATCAGGTGTAAAACTGGTCATACCTTTTCATTTAAATAGGTTTTGCAACAACATACCTTACACTATAGGCTTATATAAGACATCTTGGTATAACTATAATTATGTTGATTTCGACACATATGTACCTACCTATAGATGACTGTCAAAATCAATAGCCTTCCTTTTAGTTTTGCCGTAGTCGGGTAAAAATGTAGTTGTACCTGTTGAAATGGTTAAAATATATTAAATAATAAATCATTTATTTATTTATTTAACAGTTTATTGTAAGATGATAGTACATAGAGACAGAAAAAAAGAGAAGTAAAATAGAGTAGTGGAGTATCATTGTAAATATAACTTGCTTTTATTCTGTAAAATAAAATAAATCGGACATCTTCTAGACCCAGTAAACAACAGAAGGAGAATATTAATTCTTTAAACCAATAATAGATGGCGCTTAATAAGATTATGAATTTAATAGAATACAACCACATTACAACTGTACCTAAGTACTTTGTTCCTATCTCCTAATCTCCTCTTAAATGGACTATTTGATAACGGTTTCATTTATTCCAGTACACATCAATATCGAAGGATGACATAGACATACT
Organism: Anarsia innoxiella; assembly: GCA_947563765.1. NCBI lineage: Eukaryota > Metazoa > Arthropoda > Insecta > Lepidoptera > Gelechiidae > Anarsia > Anarsia innoxiella. Next base: position 10,168,076 of record OX387393.1, on the reverse strand, counting down.
ACAATACAGATATGAAGAGCTGCTAACCGAAATAAGACCGAATGCAGTTGGACTTGTGGACGCTTTTGATATTCGTGATGAAGTGAGTATTTTAGTTGTGCCAAAATTTAGATTCTTTTTAGCAATTTTCATAATCAAATTCGCTGTTTGAAAATATTGTCTACAATTGACCACCGATAGGCTACCCAATAAAAAATAAGTTCTAAAAAAATTTTTGCCAAAAAAGAAACAACTTCAAAACTGAAACTAAAAAGTATGAAATAAATTAACTTGTACAGCAAATTTCGAGTTTATAAGTGATTAAAAGTAACATAAACAAATACATAATTATGCCTTTAAAATTTTTGAAGACGGTGCTAAGTAAAACAATGACTAGATATAGATAATATAGGTACTTATAATCAATCTTTTTCACATCTCAAGGAAACAGGTGGCACCGTCTTCAAAAATTTTAAAGACATAATTATGTATTTGTTTATGTTACTTTTAATCACTTATAAACTCGAAATTTGCTGTACAAGTTAATTTATTTCATACTTTTTAGTTTCAGTTTTGAAGTTGTTTCTTTTTTGGCAAAAATTTTTTATTTCACATTTTTTAGTTTCCCTTGACTGTCCTTCATTTTCATTATCAGACCCCTAATAACAGTCACAACTCATTTAGATGAAAGGTCTCAATAATATAAGTTAATCAAGCCCAAACACAAAGTACTTGCTGTAAACCGTTGTCGAGTTCCGTCGACTGCATTTCCGCTCCATCATCAGGTCAATGTCAGACCCTCATTAAACATTAGGGCTTTAAAATTCTTATTATTGCATAATATTAAGAAACACACTAGTCGCGATGCAATTTTTTCGAGTGTTTCCCTCGATATCTCCAGGTTTCCACCATCAGGTCCTGGTTTCCTTAACATGGGACCACCCTTGGGATACCCCCTTTCTAACAAAAAAAATAAGTTCTAAAAACTAAAACACGCCTACGGTTATTTGCGATCTTAAAAGTAAGAAACAAGAAATAATTCTTGTTTTCTTACCTACCCAATAAGTGCACCGACTAAGCAATTTTCAGAGCATAGCCGTGGTCGTATGCCTCTGTGCCTTGATATCAATCATCGTGTGCAATGTAGGAAACTGTATATTGTAATTAATATACCTAATATTAATTTGTGTGCAGGCTACCGCTATTAGGTATACCGCTATTAGGAGGCATACGACCACGGCTCTGAAAATTGCTTAGTCGGTGCACTTATTGGGTAGGTAAGAAAACAAGAATTATTTCTTGTTTCTTACTTTTAAGATCGCAAATAACCGTAGGCGTGTTTTAGTTTTTAGAACTTATTTTTTATTTCACACTTTTTAGTTAAATTAACGGTATCTACTTACAAAATATTTATGACCACCGAAAGACAATAACAATATTATATTTTCGTAAAACTATTCAAACTCATATTTTTTTTCCAATCTAAATGTAAACCTCTTTTCATCCCAATTATTATACTAGCGATCACCCAAAACTTATAATATTGTACTTCTTGTTGCCGCATAACACTTAAAAAACTACCCAAAAACCGTAGGCATCTACGAAATACTTTCCTTGTCCAAAGTATCGTAAAAAGTTTTAAATATCTCTTTTTATCTTATTTCGGGAGATTGAACCCCTCAAACCTCCCTTATTCACTGTTTGCATAATCCAAACAAAGAGTGTGATTTTGAGATATCTCTTTTCCCCCAAGCAATCGGTGTAAAGGGCTATATGCAGTTCACCTTGTCCATAAGTGTTAGTTAAGGACGTCTTTTCCTTAAGGCGGGGGCTGCGCCCTCCGAACCCCCGCTACACACAGACTGCTTTGTCCATAGTATGAGTGTAAGTTAAGGACGTCTTTTCCTTAAGCCGGTGGGATGCGCCCGCCAAACCCCCGCTACACATAGCTTACTTTGTCCATAGTATGAGTGTAAGTTAAGGACGTCTTATTCTTAAGGCGGGTGGCTGCGCCCCCCGAACCCCCGCTACACACAGATTGCTTTGTCGATAGTATGAGTGTAAGTTAAGGACGTCTTTTCCTTAAGGCGGGTGGCTGCGCCCCCCGAACCCCCGCTACACACAGACTGCTTTGTCCATAGTATGAGTGTAAGTTAAGGACGTCTTTTCCTTAAGCCGGTGGGATGCGCCCGCCAAACCCCCGCTACACATAGCTTACTTTGTCCATAGTATGAGTGTAAGTTAAGGACGTCTTTTTCTTAAGGCGGGTGGCTGCGCCCACCGAACCCCCGCTACACACAGATTGCTTTGTCCATAGTATGAGTGTTAGTTAAGGACGTCTTTTTCTTAAGGCGGGTGGCTGCGCCCCCCGAACCCCCGCTACACACAGACTGCTTTGTCCATAGTATGAGTGTAAGTTAAGGACGTCTTTTCCTTAAGCCGGTGGGATGCGCCCGCCAAACCCCCGCTACACATAGCTTACTTTGTCCATAGTATGAGTGTAAGTTAAGGACGTCTTATTCTTAAGGCGGGTGGCTGCGCCCCCCGAACCCCCGCTACACACAGATTGCTTTGTCCATAGTATGAGTGTTAGTTAAGGACGTCTTTTCCTTAAGGCGGTGGGATGCGCCCCCCAAACCCCCGCTACACATAGCTTGCTTTGTCCGTAGTATGAGTGTAAGTTAAGGACGTCTTTTTCTTAAGGCGGGTGGCTGCGCCCCCCGAACCCCCGCTACACACAGATCGCTCTGTCCTTAGTATGAGTGTAAGTTAAGCAAGTTATCTGGTGTAATTACAGTTCATCCCGACATCGTCGTCGTCATTGTTAGTAGGTATTTATTTTAATAAGTGTGTTTTAATTCTGCCATAGCTCCTAAAGTATTCATTTAAATTGAATAGTGTAAAGATCAATCATAATTGTCATGAACTGTAGAAGACAAATTAATGTATTTAATTTGATAAGGATTGAGAAAATGTCCAGCTAAATTGCCTTCTAAAATGTACATGCCTTTAGTCGCTTATTTTTAACTTTGAATGAGGTATATCTGGTTATCCTTAAAAGATAAACATACACTATTACCGACTTATCTGTTCATTAAAATAAGAGCAACATTACGGCCATACATTATATTCATATAGGTGTTACGGCATTTGCAGCGCACGCCGATTTTATGTTTAAATTTTTATCAGATTTACGAGTATTCAATGATAACTTCTAGGCCACTAGTGGGTAATGTGTAAAACGTATTGTAATTTAATACAACTTATAACGAGTAAAACAATCAATTTAATTGTAAAGAGACCGTATTTGGGAAGTCCAAAATGAGAATACATAAAAATACATATTTACAAGAACACCCGCGCGCAAAACCTAGTAATTTATATATATTTGGAATGTACTCGCAGAGCCCTTTAATTTGATACCCCACACAATACTGTTTGCAAGATGTTTTTCTTAGTCGCGATTTCTTGCCCACTAGTGGGCAAAGTTATTACAAATCTATATAGCCTATGTCACCCGCCGTATTATTACAAATCTTTTGACACCTCATTCATTAAAATCGGTTCAGTATTTTAGAAGTTACGGTGGAACATACATACATACATAGACTGCCAAACACATTACACTTCCTTTTGGCTTCGCCGTAGTCGTGTAAAAAGGGGAAAGGACATCGCGGTAGACCTAGGCAAAAATGGCAGGACGGGCTGGACTTATTCAGTAAAGAATGATAAATCCTGGCGCACAAACTGGATGGAGAGCAAGGAGAGAGGCATTTGCCCAGCAGTGGCACGTGACTAGCTTGGCTAAGTGTGCCCTTTAAACCAGAGATGTGCTATGCTACGTTGCTATGGATGTGTTTGAAATCAACCAATCACATTCATTGAATATGAGGACACCCTGAATATGATTGGTGGTTATCAAACGCATCCATAGCAACATAGCATAGCACATCTCTGGTGGAAAGGCACCCTAACTGTATCTATGTCATGCATTTAGGTGACTGTTGAACATTGGTTGACATCATAGTATGTGCGTATTAAGTCCCGAGCAGGAAAATGTACTGTTCCCAGTGCAAGCGTATTGTTTACTGAATATTAAATACCTAAGTCAGGTTTTCCTTGTAGTGGTTGTAGTGTTATAATATATTGTTATAATATTTATAATGTTACATATTCATTTTCACAAAGGCGGCGTACTTGACAATGCCTTATTAGTCTGAGATTTTCTAAGATTTGTGTTATTGAATTTAGTTATAATACAAGTTCTTACTTACCATCTTCTACAATGGTATTATAAACAAAACAGACGTTACCTAATACCTATAGGTTTTGACGTCAATTGAATTTATTTTGATGGCAAAGAATTAGACTTTGAATAACGCCCCCTTTATGCATATTAGGTATGAATTTCAACAAAACCATTTTCCTCATTTATTTTGGGATTCTACACATTTAGGTACTCAGTCACTGAAGTTAACTCTATTATGAGTATACATTACTATGTAATAAATTTACAACAACGTTTTCCCTGAGGCGGCCTCCAACAAGGTGGACTGACGACTTGGTTAAAGTCGCGTGAAGCCGTTGAATGTGGGCAGCGCAAGACCGGTCGTTGTGGAGATCCTTGGGGGACGCTTTAGTCCAGCAGTGGACGTTCATAAGCTGACATGACGATTATGCTTCCCTCTTATTCATTGAATGACCAATATTATAAAGGAGTGCCTACTAAAAAGTGTTTTCAAAAAGGTATAGGTACATAGATTTTGTTTAACAATCGGTTACGGCATATCACAAGAGAAAACTGGCTTTTAATTGTACAATCTTTCAGATATTACGGTCAACCCTAGGCGCGTACGACGGTCGCGTGTACGAGCGTCTGATGGAGGAGGCACTCAAGAGTCCGCTCAACGCGCAGCCGGTCAACGACAGCTTCCACAAGTATCTCAAACCGTTCATGCAGGGGAAACTATGATCTCTATGTAGTTTTATACAGGGTGTAATATAGGGTAATCAATTGATACTGTAATAAAAAATAAAATTATCTTATTTTTTTCAGTACCTATCTATTAACGTATATGTAGTAGGTATATCTAGTTAGGTGTTTTACAATAGATACATAATGTGTGCTGATACTGTGACATATTAAATATATTCAGTTTTATAATTAAACTTTTACCTAGCTCAAAAATTCGTGATTTGAACGGTATTATTTTGTTTTTCATAATTTAATTTGCAATAATTTCACATGTCATAATGTTCTACAGTCATAAAGTTCATATGCTATATTATTATTTATACTAACAACGATGGACATAATGGTTCAGTAGTCATAATTAACATTAGCCATAGTATTATGTTTCATAAACAACAAGGGCCATAATTATAATTTTCTATAACTATTAAATACATAATCTACAGATGACATATTATAATTATGCCATCGTGTGCGTATTATTATACTAGATGAGATGAATGTACTTACAATACAAAAAAACCTGACGTGACAGAGGGGGTCCGGGGGCGGAGCCCCCGAGGGGGGGCTCGGGGGGCGAAGCCCCCCGCAGAGAAAAACAAAATACCAGGCAACCCCGATAGGATAGGTTAGGTTAGGTTAGAACATGATTTTTGCATCCCTGCTTGCTTGCATGCTGCATGCTTGCCTGAATGCTGCATGCTTGCTTGCATGCTGCATGTTTGCTTGCATGTTGCACGCTGGCATGCATGCTGCACGCTTGCTTGCATGCTGCATGCTTGCTTGCATGCTGCATGTTTGCTTGCATGTTGCACGCTGGCATGCATGCTGCACGCTTGCTTGCATGCTGCATGCTTGCTTGCATGCTGCATGCTTGCTTGCATGCTGCATGCTTGCTTGCATGCTGCATGCTTGCTTGCTTGCATGCTGCATGCTTGCTTGCATGCTGCATGTTTGCTTGCATGCTGCATGCTTGCTTACCTGCTGCATGCTTGCTTGCTTGCTTGCTTGCTTGCTTGCTGGCATGCATTGCATGCTGCTTGCTTTACCTGCTAGAGTAATAAATAGGTCAAATAAAACAGAGATTGACTAATCAAATCAAATATGTAATAAAAGAAATATAAATAGGCGGTTAGAAGTTTTACAATAAGCTCAAATTTGAGGCTAAAGCTCTTAAGAATTCGCATCTATTTCTTTAAATAGCTTCTTTAATTAAAATTATCTCATTTGTATTGTATGTAATGTAAAATTATTTATTATGAAGATTATGTCTTTCTATTAGTTATGAATATTAAAGTTATTGCAAATAATTTTATTGCTTTCGTTAGTTATGGCACCTAAATCATTATGTCAAATAAAATTATGGCTAATGAAATTATAGCCAATGAAATTATTGCAAATTAAGTTATGTCAAACATTAGTAAACCGATTTGAACAGCTGTTTGCATTCACAAAGTGCCTATTTAACTGTTACGGGTTATAAGTTACGTAAACAGCGTATTGTTTAAATAAAGATATATCTACTTTATATCAAACAATGTAATACTGTTTTACTTTTTTAACAAATTCTCGACTAAGTATACAGAAAAATAAACCTTATGTGTGATGGATAAATACAACTAAACCGGCCGTCACAGTTAGTTTATCATTGAGATACAGTCGATAGACACGTCTCTAGTCGAATTGAGTTGAATCGGCCGGTAAACAAACAAACGTATCTACTTCGGATAAATAAGTACTATTATCAAAAAGTATATCAACCCGAACAAATTATAATTATAAAACGTGTGATTGTTCTGTGTAAAGTGATTAAACTTTGAAGTTTTTTTTGAGTTCCGTACTCAAAGGGTGAAAACGGGACTGTATTTCATGAACCGTTATAGCTAGAGCGTTGAAATTTTCATAAAATTACCGTCGCCGCTATAGCGACAAATAGGTACCAACTATAAATTTAATAATAATTATAATAATTAGATACGTGGGGGCTACTCTGCAGTAGCTATTAATAAAAGTAGTAAAGTTTAGTTAGTTTCAATGCCCCTTATTACAAAACGAGGTTTAAAGATAGTCCGACTGTAATTCGTTTCTTTTGACGTTTCCGCTATGAACAAAACGTCAAACTAAACGAACTAACGTCGGACTATCTTTAAACCTCGTTTTGTAATAAGAGGGAATGAGTTTTATAAATAGGTACCTACATTTAAAAACAACATTGATTAAATAACATAGCAAAACATATGATCGTTCATAATTCAGTTTGATTCATCGATTAACGCAAGGGGAAAGTCAACCGAGTCACTTCCAATGTAGTAGTCGTTCTGCTTGAGTTCAATCGAAGAAGGTATTCGGGGAAAAAGTGTGGCATTAAGCATATCACAAAAATATAATAAAATTATACGGCGTTTCCACGTTTAAATCTATCATCTGTTTTTATCGCAACATGTTTTTAAATGAGGGCTTTCACAAAACTGTACCTATCTGATACAAGTCTAGGGGGAACGAGTTTAGGTGCCCATAGAATGTAATAGAGAATGTAGTTATAGATACGTATCATAATTACAAACAAAAATTCTAACTTGAAATGCACTTGTTCTTTAGCTATCATAATGCTAGTTCAAATCACTAGATAAAATGATAGCAAAGAGAAATAAAACAAAAAATATATCGACAATGCAGTAGTTTTTATAACTGGCCAGTGACAAGTCTGTTTATATAGAAAAATAAAAAGGAGACAATCAAAATGGGTAAAGTGAATAAACATTTAGAGGAAGAAAGGAAAAAGTGTACGTTTAACGTAAAGGAGTTGACACACTACATCGATGGAGGCGAGGAGGCGACTAAAGCGAGGAAACGGATTGGTGAGTAGATGTTTGACAACTTATGAAAAAGACAGCGAGATGTGATCGCAGTAGGTAGATAGAAAGACATATATTTACAAGATATAACCGTTATACCTTATAACGTTTGTAACAAACAAACCTTTCGCAGAGGAAATGCTGCTCTCCATACCAGAACTTCATGATGAAGTACCAGAAGAGTATCTCAGTCACAAAGAGAAATACGAGAACGGAGTTAAGAAGTCCTCCATCATCTTCAACATTTTGAAGGAGAGCATCCTTTCTTATTCCATGATGGAGGATTTTACGTGAGTTACGCGGGAAACTTAATTAATGCTGTAATGTTTCCTTAAGTGTATTACCAATGATTTAGTCAATTAAGCGTATCACAAAGTTCATAGACGTATTATAACTTTCAATAAACTTATTCTATTCTATTTTTCATTCTACATACTATAATTTTCAAAGAAAGACACTCCTTTTGTCTTAAGGTTCTATGCATTTTAGCTGCAGAAAGATGTCATTCAAAAGTATTTCAAAAGATCACTCAACTAACGTTACCCATTTAATAACCTGTTAAAGTTAACATTTTTAAACTGTCGGCCATGGCACCATATACTTATTAAGTCTGGTTATGTTTTAACATTGATTATAGACGAGCATAATTGCCAGGCTTAACAAGGGCCCTATGCCGCTGTTGCCTATAATCAACCTCTTTCTTGGGATAGCTCAAAATAGGGATATAACAAACTCTATAATCCTCAGACCCTCAAGAACCTTCAACGCAATAGACGGGATCGTACGAGACGTCAGTCCTCTCTCTCTCCACATGATAATGTTTGTGCCTACCATCATTGGCCAGGCTTCGCCAGAACAGCAATCCGAATGGTTACTGAAGGCACTGAATATGGAATTTATTGGTACTTATGCACAGGTAGGCTTTTGAAATGTAAATACTGTAGTAAGCTTTACATTTGTTTCTGTATTGCCTGTGGTATTGCTAAATGAAGTCGTTTGATAATTAAAGAAGATACTGCTTTTGCTATTCTTCCGAATTTCCATGTGCTCGTCCACCTTTTAAAAACAACAACAGTTATTTGGCATTGGCGATTGGGCCGCTTCCGCAATATTTACACAAATCCGTGTCACAACTGCTGATTCAATCGCTTTGAAAGGGAAGTACTATTTGAATAACAAACAGAAAAATAATTGAAGTACCTACCTAATACATGAATAATGTATTTTCCAGACTGAACTTGGACACGGCACATTTGTTAGAGGGTTAGAGACCACAGCTACTTATGATCCTGCAACTGAAGAATTTATACTAAACAGCCCAACTCTAACGTCTTACAAATGGTGGCCTGGAGGATGTAAGTGATTTACTGTAAAGTTGTACATTTTAGAAGCAGGTTGGGTTAATGTTAGTATTATTTTTTGGTCCTACATTCAATTACTTTGGTTATATGATCTTTCAGTTAAGAAACACCTTGACCACCAAATTTCTATTGTGTCTTTTGTGCTTTATGTTTTTTTTTAGTTTTTTATTACCAGAGAACACAGCCAGATAATACCTATCCAAATCTCTAAAGAGGTATGTTATCTAACTTAAGATATTCTGTTTTCATTACAGTGGGACATACATGCAACACTTGCATCGTGGTAGCTCAGCTTTACACAAAAGGCGAGCACGTTGGAGTCCATGCCTTCTTCGTGCAAATTAGGGATCCAGAAACTCACATGCCGTACCCAGGTGTCAAAGTTGGTGAAATCGGACCAAAATTAGGATTCAATACGGCAAATAATGGTTTCCTTGGATTTAAAAACTACAGGATACCCAGGAAGAATATGCTTATGAAGAATGCTCAGGTTTTGAAGGTAACATACCTCATATCGTACGTTAACTTTGATAAAATGCACAATAAAAGCTATTTCACGGAAGTTGGGTAATGGTTTTTGCGAGGTATCTTCATCCATTTATGATGACAAATTGTTTCCAGGACGGTACCTATGTTAAATCAAAGAACGAAAAGCTAACATACGGCACCATGGTATTTGTGAGAGTAAACATTGTCAATGATATGGCTTTCTACCTTTCCAATGCTGCTACTATCGCCGTCAGGTATTCAGCAGTAAGGCATCAGTCGCAACTAAAACCTGGGTAAGAATTTAAGTGTGACCCTGGTATATGAAAATAGAAATCCTATTTTTTAATCTTTGATTTGCGTGTGCGATTTGCCTCCATCCTATTCCAGTCAACCAGAAACAAAAATCATGGATTACGTGACGCAGCAGCACAAAATTTTTATAGCGATATCGACGACATTTGCTTTTCAAACTGTTGGGTTATGGCTTTGGAACAAATATCTTCAATTCACTCGAGATATGAATAAAGGAAACTTAGAATTGTTGCCAGAGGTAGGTAATATCACTATTGTTATAATCACCAATAAGTATGTTTCTATTTCCAGCTTTATTTTTTCATTTAGCTGTTGTATCTGTCGTTTCCTTGTTTATAATTTTTATCCTTCTTTTCAGTTACACGCTTTATCATGTTGTCTTAAGGCAGTAAGCACGGTCGATGGAACGAAGATCGTAGAACAATGCCGTACTGCGTGCGGGGGGCATGGGTATATGACCTCATCTAACTTTAACTACATCTATGGTGTTGCTTCTGCAACCGTCACTTATGAGGGCGAATATACTGTATTATTGTTACAGACTGCAAGGTAAGAATTAGTTTCGTCCGTTGTTTTTAAACATTTTTAAGTAAATAACGCCGCTCGTTCGTCGGTCGGCGGCTTTGGTGTGTAGACAGCTTATATTTACCTCATTGTCTTTATGGAATGATATGTGATAATTATTGTAAAGATCTTAAAAATGCCCTTAATTTTCAGATCTCTAGTCAAGTCATGGAAACAAGTAACAGAAAATAAACCACTGGCGGAAACAGTGTTATATTTGAGCGATTACTTCAAAAACCAAACTTATAATTGGGAGAATTCTGCTGAAGGCATTATTAAAGGCTTCAAATCGGTTGCCGCAGGGTACGCACTTCCGTCGCAAAAGTTAATTTGTTTATATCAATAATTTTGGTTAAATAATTTGGGTTATTTTTAGAAATACCAAGGCTGCATACGAGTCTATCGAAAGATATCAGAAAGTGGGTAACGATTATGAAGATTCTTGGAACTTAGCGTCTGTACAGCTCACAAAAGCGGCTGAAGTAAGATTATGTTTTTAAGTATTTTTTAATATCAAGGCATAGATAGAGGCATACGATTACGGCTTTCCTCTGAAAATCGCTACGTCTAGTATGTGCGTGCATTAATGGGGTAGTTAAGAAGACAAGATTTATTTCTTGTTTCTTACTTTTAAGATCGCTTGTTTTCCGTAGGCGGGTTTTAGTTTTTAGAACTTATTTTTTATTTTAATATATCTATCACAAATGCATGTTTATAATTAGTAATTTATCTATCAGGCGCATTGTAGAGCAACACTAACGGAAGTATTTTGGAGAGAGACTGAAAGAAAAGGCGCTACTGTATCTGCAAGCTTGTCCGTAGTGTTGAAACAATTAGCTGAGCTGTATCTCTTCTATTGGGCTTTGGAAAAGTCTGGAGATCTCTTATTGGTATGAATCGTTTAAGATATACTTAATAAACCAGTTAACTATGACCTGCGTCATAATAATTAATCATACTTATATTTGAATATTTCAGTATTCTACAATATCAAAAGGAGATATAGCAATCTTACAGAAGAGGTACGAAGAGCTATTAGCATTAATCAGACCAAATGCTGTCGGTCTTGTGGATGCATTTGATATACGTGACGAGGTAATTATGTAGATAATATATAATATTTTATTGATATGATATTGCGTAGCAAGAAAATCGACGATTCTGATGACGAAGACCAATTAAACCCCATTGAAAATAATATAATATGAAAGTAGCCGATAAAGTCCGTAGGATAAGCAAACTGAAGTGGCTATAAGCGGGGCATATAGGTCGAAGATCGGGCGGCCGATGGGGAAAAAAGGTCTGGAGTGGAGACCATGCACTACTAAGTGTAGCTTGTCACGGCCACCTGTCAGATGAACCAACGACCAGGTGAAAACCGAGGGGTCTATTTGGTTGCAGGTGCCAATGAACCGGTCACGTTGGAGTACAATTGGAGAGACCTATGCACAGCAGAGACCAGCTGTAGGCTGAAATTATGATAATGATATGTCTATTCATTTTTATTTTTAGGCTCTGAACTCAACCTTGGGTGCATACGACGGTAACGTGTACGAGCGTCTAATGGAATCCGCACTCAAGAGTCCACTCAACAAAGAACCAGTCAACGAAAGTTTCCACAAATATATCAAACCTACTCTACGATCGAAAATATAATGAAATTGTAATATTATTATGGGCATTGTAAATATATGGGTATTAATGAAGAATGAAAGAAGTTGTAGTTTGTTTTATTTGGAATTCATAGGAGAATGCTGTCAGAAACTCATGTCTTTACGCTAAAATCGTTAAAGAGGAAGTCTTACATTTCACTTGCCTGGAAACTTTTGGGTAAGTATTTACTAATTTAACTATAAATGTAAATGACATTCGCACTGAAGTATTACAAATTGTAGACTGAACGTACCTTGTGTTACGTCAAAACAAAACTTGATGTAACATAGAAAACTAAACCTTATGTTTATTGAATACATACTAGTAAACCGGCCGTCACAGTTAGTTTATCATCGAGACACAGTCGATAGACACGTCTCTAGTCGGGTCGTGCGGTAAACAAACAAACGTACAGATAAATAAACTTCAATAATCAAATTACATCCAAAATTCTCTCAAACGTGTAAAATTATATCAATTTAAACAAATTATAGGTACCTAATGATAAAACGTGTGATTGTTCTGTGTAAAGTGATGCAACCTTGAAGTTTTTTTCTACAGATGATATTAGATCACACTCAGTATTGATTTGGTTCTAATAGATCACGCTAGATGGATCTAGTGTCGTGCGTGTAATCAAACTATTGATTAAATGCGAAGAACTTTGGTTGAAAACGTAGTGCTTCATTGACTTGTATTGGTATTGTGGGATGGTATAAATGAAACTACTTATAAATATACCTAGGTACTTATAATACCTAGTATCTGACCCTTGTTATTTAATGAACCATATTGATAGCTATTCCAGACTTTTGTTAAAAGTATCGCTGGTACTGTATTGGAGTCATTTGGAGTAATTTTTACTTAAGTATCTTTACATCAGCAACAGATAAACATTCGACAGCAATATGTCACAAATTTGGTAGCCTCCTAAGTGCCTTGATTAATAGTCGATTAGTAGTCGATTAGTAGTCTCTAGAGGGTTTTGTCTACTGTCAAATAGCGAAGAGAATACCGTTTGGGACTGCCACTCATGTGCCATTGCGGAGTAGAATACCGATTATAGCGTATAGTAATAAAATGTACGGCCGATCGCTGTCCACTTATCTGTTAAGAGAATACCAAAATGTGTCAATTCATACAATTCACATTCTAGAGAGACACCATTTTTCATTTGGTAATAGAAAGAATACGGCCCCAGGTATAGAAACGTTTTATTTACCATCCTATCGCTAAATACTTATTTAAGGATAATATCATCTACTTTCTTATCAGATAGTCGGTACACCTACCTTTACTAATTACAAAACAAACAAACAAATATACGAAGTATTGTTTATACTTAATACAAATCTCATGATGACTAGCGATATACCTCTATAGCTAATTGAGTGTCTTATCTCGCGGAACGGGTATTTGTGAACTTTGATTATGAACATTGAACAAGGATGAGGAGTTTAATCTTTAAACGGTATTTTTGATGATATAAAGTAATTAAGATTTATAGAAATAGTACGTTATAGTAGTAGATACGTTATGACGCTACTGAAAATGAAAATTTATTTAATCTTGCAGGATGGATTTGACATCACCTTGACGGGGGTCATTAGGTCATTCATTAGATTTGCCAGAAGAATTAAGCAAAAAACTCTGTTGGCTTTGGTACTATACATATTATTATTCTTTAGTACCTACTAAAACCACAAAAGTATAATATCTAGTATTATTGTAGTTGTAGAATCTTAACAATAATAGTATGTGTACTAGTTACTATACTAGTAGGTACATACAATACACCACTAATTGTAGTAGCTAGTTAAGAATAATGTGCATGCCTTTTATTAAAAAAAAAAAAACTTTCGAACATCAGTTATTTATAATAAAACATAGGTACGTAAAATCTAGCAAAACATCGCTCATTTAGTTAGTTAGATTCATCGACATTCTACAAAATACTCGATCTATCCCAAAGGGAAAGTTACCCGAGTAACTAGTAATGTAGTCGTTCTGCTTGAGCTCTATCAAAGCGGTTCTTCATCAAGCCAGCCTTTATGCGTGAGCGATTGAACCGCCGCCTTCTGCGTTTTGACAGTTAACTTAGACGGATAATAAGAAAAGGAGACAAAGCTGCGCCGTGTAGTCAAATAAAGGTATTTTAAAAACCAGTTATAAAAAGATCATAAACAAAGGAAACAAAAGAATAAAGAAGTATGCTGTACCTTTTGTACCTATAAATGCTATAACTTCTCTTTTTATTCGTTTTCGTGAACAATAAACTGGTAATTATGAACGATTCCAAAAGACTTCGTAACACACTGAAATAAGGAATACTAAAATTACAAAGTCATTTTCCTATAACATCAAGTAGTGTGTGATACATAGGTACTATGTAGGTATGTACTCTAGGTACTTATATTAATACTCGCAATATACAAGTTTATTTTGCACTATGGACCGTTCCTCTTATCACTGACTCAAAGTAGGTAGGTACTTTAAGTACCTACACGAAGTAGGATGTAGAGACAACAAAACATTAAGTAATGAAGATTATATTTCTGATTGCGATTTTCTAAATCCGGAATGACAGTTTTATCTATAGGTACAATAGTTTAATTTAGTTACATATAAACTAAGTAGGATTTTCTACAAAGTTACATTTTGAAGTCGGAGTGGCTTCAGTAGCAACGAATATTATGTAAAATACGATACCTACATACTTTAAAAATTAAAACACGAATACCAAACTAAACTTACTTTTGAATAACTTCTCTTTTATTTCTGTCTCTATGTACTATCATCTTACAATAAACTGTTAAATAAAAAATAAAAAAAAAGAATTCATAATCGTTAATATGTAATGACATGAACTTTCTCCCAGTTTTTATATTACTAAATACATTTTTAAGATTAATATAATATTATGCAAAATTACACGTTTTCCAGCTATATTTTGGATCATTTGTTAGTACAACTGCGATGATTGTAAGCTATTGTTAACTTATCTTGACGAAAGAGGCGTGGCTTATACTGTCTACACACCAAAGCCGCCGACATGCCGCCGGGCTAGGCTAGCCGCTTTACGTCATACGAATGCCAGCTGTCAAAAAAGCGGCTTTGGTGTGTAGATGCCATTACAATATCCTTATAGGTATCGAGACACGCCGGCAGCGTGTCAGGCCAATTCAAAGACAAAGCGCCACAGTGTATCTTTACACGAACCACTTCGTACGACTTTTCACCCTTCCATAACTCAAAAGTTCTTTAACGTAAAGACATAAAACTACGCATGTTTCATCTTATCCATAACGACACGAAGAAGCCCAAATTTCATGAAGCTAGCTCAAACGGTTATGAAGATATGAAGGTCCAAAAATCGCAAAATATAGTATTGACTGACTGATTAAAGTAGCAAAACCTAACCTACTTCCAGATGACCTAGAAGGTTGAGATTTGGAATTCAGCTCTATAATTACATTTGACCGTAGGAAAAAATCCAAAACTTTAAAAAAGTCAATTTTTTTTTTTTTTTTGTTATCCCCATACAAAAAACTTGCAATACACACTAAAAGTGGTATAAAAAAATATACAATTATTTTAAATTTAATTTAATAACAAGGGCATGACTTGACACATAAAGATAGATTATAATGAACAAAAAAAAAATAAAAAATAATAAAAATAAGAAATAAAATGTATTCACGTAGGATCGAACCTCCGACCCGAAGACCTCTTACTTACCGCATAACTATTGCGCCAACCATAACTGTTGATAATACTACGAAATTTAGATCTGCTTATTCAAAGTAGCTAATCTGTCACTCCAGCTAATCAAACAAAAAACAAGCGATATACGATTTAAAATGCGAACGAACCAAAGTATGCTCTTAGCGGCGCTCACTCGCGCCAGCGTCTTCGTTATGCCCGGTTGTCTAGAAAAAACTCGCCTATTAGATTGCGTTTTATGCTACCTACGTCTTTCATTAGATTTATTTGAAGATAGATTATAATGAACAAAAAACAAAAAAGAAATAATATGTATCCACGTAGGATCGAACCACCGACCCGAAGACCCTTACTTGGCGCTTAACTATTGCGCCAACCATAATTGTTGATAGTATTACGAAGTTTAGATTTGCTTATTTGATACTCTGATCTAAATTATAAACGTTAAGTGTATGTATGTTCATTGTATGTATGTAATGTAACATAACGCCACATATTATCGCAGAAACGTAGACTGGTACGGATTTAAATTTTATAGATGGCGTTACGTGGTAGTGATTTATAGTGGTAAATGTATCAGAAAAGTAATAAAAAATTAAAACTTATTAAATTAACAGTTATCGAGACACAATTTAAATTTAACAAAAAAGAAAAAAGTTGAAAAATTAAATTCTTTCAAGTGGGATCGAACCACCGACCTTAAAATATCGAAAGAAACATTTTACCATGACGCTTACCATTAGGCCAGCTAATACCATGCCCATGAAGTTGAAATTTAGAACTAGTTAGTATTGATTTACTGACTATTTAAAGTAGCTAATCTTAACCTATTTCGAAATGAATTTAGTGTGGAGAGTGCTCTACAACTTTTTTTTTAATTTTCCGAAAGTGGCGGCAGTCAATGAAACCTTCACTGATCTATAGTTCAGGTCAAAACAAATAGAAAAAAAAAATGATAAATCGTCACGTTTCAGAGATATAGGCTGTCGGAAATAGACTAGTGGCGCCAGTAACTATTGGAACATGAAAAACTGTGTTTTGGTGTTATTAAATGGCACATATTGTATTTGAAATTGATACTAGAAGTTAAATAAAGTATCCTGGCTTATTTTAGCAACGCCCCTCCCTCCCCCCAAGATGCTCAGATTATAATTTTTATTATTTTAGGTATAAATATGGTGGGAATTTATAGTGGTTGAAAAATAAGAGTTTTTGAAACAACCTATGTCAACCAACTCCCAAAAGCATGGCCCCCTCAAGTACTCCCTACCGTTTATTTTGTTACTGCGCTGCTCTGCATACGTGCTTAATGGGGTACTGGAGGGCGGGACGTGGCTGTGCGAGGAAGATGCGCTTCGAAGATGCGCATCTCGAGCTATGTATCTCGATAATATAAAAAAAACATAGCTTTGCTCGATACCTCGCATCCATAGTCCGCATCTATAGCACGCATCCATAGCACACATCCATAGCACGCATCCTTTTATGTGAAAAACATAGCTTAGCTGAATCCATTTCCACAATACAATGAATATGATTGGTGGATTTCAAACGCATCCGTAGCAATGTAGCATAGCACATCTCTGGTGGAAAAGCACACTACTTATATCTCGGAAACGTGACGCTTTATCTCATCAAATTATTTTCATCTACTTATATTTTTGATTTGTATTGACTTGAACTATCGATTAATGCAGGTTTCTTAGACTGCCGCCATTTTTGTGGAAAAAAGTACCATAGGTACACATGTTTAGGTAGGACATTATATTCAAACCCCTTTGGAATCCAGCTCGGTAATTACGAGTAAGCAAAGGAAAAATACATTTGCTTACTTTAGGTATTCATACAACCCGTTCACTATAAGTTTGCCGCTGTTGACTCACTCACTCAGACCTAGTTCCAGTGAGAAAACGCTACACTGACGTCATTAGCAGCAAACTTACGTTGTACTTGTATAGTACGTTTTTAAGAATATTTATGAAACGCACGCACTCTACGACGCAGCGGAAACGCAAAAAAGAACGAAATCTTACTACTTGCCTAGTTCTCTGTACAAAAAGTAATGATATCCCACCAAAAACATAAATGTGAAAAAGGGTGGCCAATTCAATATGAAAATTATGTTGAGAGCTTTGCCGTAAAAAGTATGGAGATCTAAATGAGTGCCAATTCATAGGTATGCAAAATCGAAATATGTATTTTTATAGGAAAAAAATAATGCCTATTATGCACAAGTATTAATAAACTCTATTTCTTTGCTTTGTTGGATAATTTAAAACAATTGCTGTTATTTAAAAAAATAAAAGATCTTAAAGGAGGTTAGTTTTATTTGGCCAGTTTTCATCAGAATTAAAATATTGAATAAGTTTATAAATAAAATGACTGATTTAATGAAAACTGGCCAAATAAAACTAACCTCCTTTAAGATCTTATATTTTTTTTAATAACAGCAATTGTTTTAAGTTATCCAACAAAGCAAAGAAATAGAGTTTATTAATACTTGTGCATAATAGGCATTATTTTTTTCCTATAAAAATACATATTTCGATTTTGCATACCTATGAATTGGCACTCATTTAGATCTCCATACTTTTTACGGCAAAGCTCTCAACATAATTTTCATATTGAATTGGCCACCCTTTTTCACATTTATGTTTTTGGTGGGATTTTTAATAACAGCAATTGTTTTAAGTTATCCAACAAAGCAAAGAAATAGAGTTTATTAATACTTGTGCATAATAGGCATTATTTTTTTCCTATAAAAATACATATTTCGATTTTGCATACCTATGAATTGGCACTCATTTAGATCTCCATACTTTTTACGGCAAAGCTCTCAACATAATTTTCATATTGAATTGGCCACCCTTTTTCACATTTATGTTTTTGGTGGGATATACCTATATCACAAAACATTAAACTGGAAATGAACTTATTATTCCTTAGTTATCACAATTCGTAATTTAAATCACTCGATAAAATGATAGCGACGAGATAATATAAAGCCAAAAAATATATCTACAATACAGTAGTTTTTATAACTGGCCAGTGACAAGTGTTTATTTAAAAAAGTAAATAATAGACAATAAAATGGGTAAAGTGAATAAACATTTAGAGGAAGAAAGGAAAAAGTGTACGTTTAACGTGAAGGAGTTGACACACCTTATCGATGGAGGAGAGGAAGCGACTAAAGCAAGGAAACGGATTGGTAAGTACATATTTGACAACTTTATGAAAAAGACAGCCAGATGTCATCCCTGTTGATATATGGAAAATGCTAAGGAAAAAATGTAAATACGATGTTTGTTTTGGGAGTCTTTTTTTATCCATAAATTTAAATGCCATATTTTTGTTTGACATAATGATTTTTAAACATAAGTATTAGATGCACTAATATTAATTGCAATACTTTATTTAATCCATAATTATTGTTTCACCGATTATTTTTTTGTCATAATATTGCAAGGTATAACTTTTGAATGCCATAACATTTATTTCTAATAATCGTCATATGTACTAAATCAAACGACTATAATATTTTTATTATAAATAATATGGAATATGTGTTAGGTAGTAGGTACTATTATGAATGAATTTACAAATTGATAAGGCGACAGCAGGCAGCGCGGTGGCGAGACACGGCGGCAGGGGGGTCCGGGGGCACAGCCCCCGAGGGGGGGCTCGGGGGGCGAAGCCCCCCGCAATAAAAAAGGAACACCAACCAGAACGGCTAGGATAGGTTAGGTTAGGTTAGAACATGATTTTGCATCCCTGCTTGCTGCATGCTTGCTTGCATGCTGCATGCCTGCTTGCATGCTGCATGCCTGCTTGCATGCTGCATGCCTGCTTGCATGCTGCATGCCTGCTTGCATGCTGCATGCCTGCTTGCATGCTGCATGCCTGCTTGCATGCTGCATGCCTGCTTGCATGCTGCATGCCTGCTTGCATGCTGCATGCCTGCTTGCATGCTGCATGCCTGCTTGCTTGCTGCATGCCTGCTGCATGCCTGCTGCATGCCTGCTTGCATGCTGCATGTTCATCAGGATCATGTAAATATTATCATGTAGGTGATACCATCAGTAGGTTGTAGGTTATAGATTATAGGTTATATATATTTATGTCATGTAGTCATTATGTTTAAAGTAAATATAGCTTTTAAATATTAGTGCATTTGTTATATTCTGGCAAACATATTTATGTCACGAAATAATATGTCTTATGAGTTTTATGGCAAATAAAACCATATAGATGACGATATTATGGCAAATAAAATTATAGAATAAAAAAATATGATACTTAAATTTATGGGAAACATTAGTGATTCGTTTGTTTTCGCCACTTGGATTGCGTAAACGAACAGTGCCTTTTTTATAGCGTCCCACGTAGCTTATTGATAATTCTATCTTCTTGTTGACGCAAACAGTATGGACACGCTGGAAATCTTTCTACCTTGTTATTGATTTTGCATTTATTGTAACAAAAAAATAAAAAATAAATCATTTTTTTTCGAAAGAGTAGATATATAAGTACATAATTATTTATGTATTATTACGTAGGTGCTTCTCGTAGATTTACCTATCTAGTCAGATATTGTTATTATTCTTCGATGCACATGCACAGCCATAAAGATAAAGTAGGTTACAAAGATAAATTGCATAGTTCGTCATTAACGAATGAAGTTGATAAATAGTACATTCTTTAAATTCTTTATTTAGAAAAGACCTTATTCTCAATACTAGTAAACTCCCAGATAATTATCTATCTCAATTACAGTAATTTACTGACCATAGTTCTTGAAATGGCCTTGATTTGCTAGATCCAAAGAACTATGGCTTGTATTATACGAAAAATGTGTAAATAACTATGCCAGGGTTTCCCAAACTATGGGTCGCGACCCACTGGTGGGTCGCGAGCGAATATTGAGTGGGCCCTGCCTATAGTACCAACCGTCCGAGCCAGCGGCCGGGCGGCGGGCGTCTGACAACTGGTATGTCAACAAAAGCAAGTGAAGAACAGAAGTGAAGTTATCCATGCCTGTTTGATGAAGCTATGAAAGTCCACCTCCCCTTTACTACCTCATACTTATATGAGGCTGGGTTTTCGAATATGGTGAACATTAAAACTAAATACCGAAATAAATTGGACTTATCAAACTCACTGCGATTAAGAGTAACTAAAGTTGAAGTAGATGTCAAAACTGTAATGGCGAAACATAGGAAATAATTTCATCCTTCCCATTAAATGTATATAATTAAGTAATAAAAGATTGTATTAAAATAGTTTGTTATTTCAAAAGTCCTTTATTCATATTGCTAACGCTTCAATTTCCTAGAGGTGGGTCCCGAGTTTGTAAACTTATTTCAGATGAGTCGTAGCCCAGTCAACTTTGGGAACCACTGAACTATGCAGTCTATAAACCACTTCTTATACCTATTGTACCTATGTATTTAGTGCCACCTAAGTTGGAACTTCGATCCATAAAAACAATATAGGTACATCTAAGGTCCCATCATAAACTTATGAAACAAACCCGTACCTTCGCAGAGGAAATGCTGCTCTCTGTACCAGAACTTCGTGATGAAGTACCAGAAGAGTATCTCAGTCACAAGGAGAAGTACGAGATTGCAGTAAGGAAGGCCTCCATCATCTACAACCTCTTGAAAGAGAGCATCCTTTCTCATTCCATGATGGAGGACTTTACGTAAGTTCTCAAAAAACTTGAACTATGATCGGAATCGCATGAGCATAATTTTCAAAGAAAGATACAAATGTCAAGAAAGACATCCCCAAAAATCTGTAATGATTACTCAATGTACATAGTACTTATAACCCAAAGAACCTGTCAACGTTATAATTTTCATACTGCCTTCAATGGTTTAGTAGTCGGGAGTTCTGTGATTATAACAGTGATTAAACAAGCATTTCCGGGCTGAACAAGGGCCCTAAGCTGGTTGCTTCCAAAGCACAAATCTGGTATCTACACACCAAAGCCGCCGGCATTTTTGACAACTGCCATTCGTACGACGTAAAACCGCCGGCCTGGAACGGCGGCATGCCGGCGGCTTAGGGGTATAGACAGCATAAAAAGAATAGGAAGAACATAGAATGTAGATAGCACCTAGAAAGAGAAATTAACAAACTATTATCCTCAGACCTTCAAGAACCTACAACGCAATACACGGTTTCGTAAAAGACGTCAGTCCACTCTTACTCCACATCGGAATGTTTGTGCCTACCATCATTGGCCAAGCTTCGCCAGAACAGCAATCTGAATGGTTGCTGAAGGCGCTGAACATGGAATTTATTGGCACTTACGCACAGGTAAACCGATTTTTATCATATTTCACTCTGAATTGCTAAAAGAGATATCCTTTTCTGATTTCCTTGTGTTCTTTATGAAAATCACAAGAATACATGAGAAGTGGATTAGCTATAGGGTCGCTTCCACAATTAATCCATGCCAGAACCTCAGATTCACTGTGTACGGTCTAAGCGCAAAAGTACCATGTGGGTAACACATGAAAAAAAATTGAAGTAGGTAACTAATCAATGAACATTGCATTTTTCAGACTGAACTTGGACACGGAACATTTCTGAGAGGATTGGAGACCACAGCTACTTATGATCCTGCAACTGAAGAATTTATACTAAACAGCCCTACTCTAACGTCTTACAAATGGTGGCCTGGAGGATGTAAGTCATTTAAGTAGCAGGTTGGGTTTAAGTTGGGAATATTTTTAGTCACATAATCAAAAACTCTGCATAAATGGTCTTTAAGTTAACAAAGGCCTTGACACATAGTTTTTTATTGTGTCTTATGTGCTCCATGTTATTTTTTTGTAGATTTTACTTGCCAGACAATAACGGTAGGATGTCTGAAGAGGTATGTCATCTAACTTAAAAATACTGTTTTCATTACAGTGGGACATACATGCAACACTTGCATCGTGGTAGCTCAGCTTTACACAAAAGGCGAGCACGTCGGAGTCCATGCCTTTTTCGTGCAAATTAGGGATCCAGAAACTCACATGCCGTACCCAGGTGTCAAAGTTGGTGAAATCGGACCAAAATTAGGATTCAATACGGCAAATAATGGTTTTCTTGGATTTAAAAACTACAGGATACCCAGGAAGAATATGCTTATGAAGAATGCTCAGGTTTTGAAGGTAACTACCTTATATCGTACGTTTACTTTGATAAAATGCACAATTTGGCAAAAGCTATTTCACGGAAGTTGGGTAATGGTTTTTGCGAGATATCTTCAACCATTCATGATTACAAATTGTTTCCAGGACGGTACCTATGTTAAATCAAAGAACGAAAAGCTAACATACGGCACCATGGTATTTGTGAGAGTAAACATTGTCAATGACATGGCTTTCTACCTTTCCAATGCTGCTACTATCGCCGTCAGGTATTCAGCAGTAAGGCATCAGTCGCAACTGAAACCTGGGTAAGAATTTGAGTGTGACCCTGGTATATGAAAATAGAAATTCTATTTTTTAATCTTTGATTTGCGTGTGCGATTTGCCTCCATCCTATTTCAGTCAACCAGAAACAAAAATCATGGATTACGTGACGCAGCAGCACAAAATTTTCATTGCGATATCGACGACATTCGCTTTTCAAACTGTTGGGTTATGGCTTTGGAACCGATACGTTCAATTCACTCGAGATATGAATAAAGGAAACTTAGAATTGTTGCCAGAGGTAATACCCATATCACTGTTGTTTTAATAATCACTAAGTATATTACTAATTTCAGCTTCATCTCAATCGATTTTCGTTTCCTTATTTAAATTTTACATTCATCTTTTTCAGTTACACGCTCTATCATGCTGTCTCAAAGCAGTAAGCACGGTTGATGGAGCAAAGATAGTAGAGCTATGTCGTACATCGTGCGGTGGCCACGGTTATATGACCTCTTCTAACTTTAATTACATCTATGGTGTGTCCACTGCTGCCATCACTTATGAGGGCGAATATACTGTATTATTATTGCAGACTGCAAGGTAAGAATTAAGATAAAGGAAGATGTTTTGTGAAATTATATGTGTTTGTAAAGATCTGCGAGATATTGCTTCTTTCGCTTAATTTGCAGATCTCTAGTCAAGTCATGGAAACAAGTAACAGAAAATAAACCAGTGGCGGAAACAGTATCATATTTGAGTGATTACTTCAAAAACAAAACTTACAATTGGGAGAATTCTGCTGAAGGCATTATTAAAGGCTTCAAATCGGTTGCCGCAGGGTAAGCATCTTGGTCAAAAATGTTTATTCATTTATATCAATAGAATAGTGAAATTATTGTTATTATTTGGGTTATTTTCAGAAATACCAAGGCTGCATACGAGTCCATTGAAAGATATCAGAAAGCGGGTAACGATTATGAAGATGCTTGGAACTTAGCGTCTGTACAGCTAACAAAAGCGGCTGAAGTAAGATAATTATGTTTTTGAAGTATTTTTAAGTGAATTTACATCTATCTCAAAAGCATTACTAATTCATATTTTTTCTATCAGGCTCATTGCAGAGCAACACTGACAGAAGTATTTTGGAGAGAGACTGAAAGAAAAGGCGCTACTGTATCTGCAAGCTTGTCCGTAGTGTTGAAACAATTAGCTGAGCTGTATCTCTTCTATTGGGCTTTGAAAAAGTCTGGAGATCTCTTATTGGTATGAATCGTTTAAATATACCTACTTAATAAACCAGTTAACTAAGACCTGCGTTAATAATTAATCAAATTTATATTTAAATATTTCAGTATTCTACAATATCGAAAGGAGATATAGCAATCTTACAGAAGAGGTACGAAGAGTTACTGGCTTTGATCAGACCAAATGCTGTCGGTCTTGTGGATGCATTTGATATACCTGATGAGGTAATTATGAAGATATGTCTTAAGCTGGGGTCTGGTAATCATGACGCACAACGCTGCGGTAAGCGATGCTGGACACTCAATCAAATGAAAAACGTAGAGAATGATCCCTTGGTCCTTCACAGTCACAGTATGCGGCGGCGAAGCACTGTGTCGTGACGCTGCGTTGTGCATCAATTGCGTCATGATAACCAGAACCCAGCTTCAACAAGCAAGAGAATCGGCGATTCTGATGACGAAGGTCAATTAATAAACCCTAGTAATAATATTTATATTCACCTTTACTTGTAGGCTCTGAACTCAACCTTGGGTGCATACGACGGTAACGTGTACGAGCGTCTAATGGAATCAGCACTCAAGAGTCCACTCAACAAAGAACCAGTCAACGAAAGCTTCCACAAATATATCAAACCTACACTACGATCGAAAATATAATGAAATTGTAATATTATTATGGGCATTGTAAATATATGGGTATTAATAAAGAATTTATAGAAGTTGTAGTTTATTTTTTCCGCAATTTATGGGTTAGGCTACCGAACAAATTGAGCATCAGAAAAATTATCTGACTGATACAGCGTGAAAAGGATTTAGAAGGAGAGGGAGACCACGAAGGACTTACAAAGACCAAATAAAAGAGAGAATAGAAGTTGTGTCGTATCAGGTGCTAAATTGGACGGCAGATAATAGTGCAGTGGCTTTGACTCCACCGACAAGAGCGACGTTTTTAAATTTAATGACGATAATGACCTATTAGGGGAAGTGGCCTATTAAGGTAGGACGGTTGCGCCAATTATGCAAACCTAATAAGCCAGATCGGCCGCGAGTGTTATGCGGTCTCCTCTGAACACAAAGTTTGTTTTATACATAATATTGTTTGTTGGATTTGGTTGAATCTGGCTTAGTAACTGCTTAATTTATTATGTAATCAGTATCAAGTGCATTTATAAACCCTTCGTATGCAATAAATATATCAAATCTTATCATATGATAATTTTCTTTGCATCAGGATGCAGTTTTTTAAAGATTATCGGTCGTTTTAATGTCAATGTTCATGATAAAGATTAAATTGTAGACCCGAATCGAAGCTATCGCCAAGTTGACATTGTTTTGAATTACTGCACTCACAATAAGTAAACACCTAAACAATAGAACTAATTTCCATACAGTAGAATATGGTTTAAATTTTAAAACATAAAACGTGGCATTACGGAGCGCACGTACTTTTATTCAGCCGTAATTTAAAAAAAGAAGGTAAAATTGTGAAGAAGGAAAGAGATTTTAAGTAAAATAATGGAATCGAGAACAAAAATAACAGTAAATGAAGATTTGGCGAGAGAAAGGCAAAAGTGCAATTTCAATATTGAAGAAGTGACGAACATTATTGATGGAGGCAAGAAGAAAACTATACAGAGACGGAAAATTGGTAAGTTTCTTTGAAATAGAAGGGAGCAGATAAAATTAATGTGCTTTAGTTGTGAGTTATAATACTTACCTATTTTGTAAGTCTTAGGGAATAAGTCAGTGCGATAGTGCGATCAAAACTACTGTTTAAACCGTATAGGCAATGCAATATGAAAATTGTAAAGATTAGAGGTTGGCTTATACTTTTTTGTTAATGTAGGTATGTGTATACGGGGCAATGTACCACTGAGCAACTTTCATTGATTTGAACAAGCAAACTGCTTGATTAACATTTGAACCTTATAAATATGTAGATAAATTAGATTATTACGAATCAACTCTTTGTATATAACGGGCCTCTAGCAGACTGCAAAATGTAGGTACAAGTAAACAAAAAACAAAAACAGGATTTCCAAAAATTAAGGAACGTGATCTGCGCTTGAGTTTGATTGACAAACATAAAACATAGGTTGAAAAGAAATTCTCACCTTTCATACAAACACATTGTTTCACAGAGGATATAGCTTTAAATAGTGGTGCATCTAAAGACACGATACCTGACGAATGTCTCAGTCCGGTAGAGAGATATGAGAATGCTGTCAGAAAGTCCTGTCTTTACGCTAAAATCGTTAAAGAAGAAGTCTTACATTTCACTGGCCTGGAAACTTTTGGGTATGTATTTATTGACTAAGGGCTCTAACTATCTACTCGTAGATTTCAACGAAGCGACGTCTCGTGTTTATATGTACAGGATATTGTGTCAATCTGTGACAAAAATCTAAAACTTAAAAACTTCCTCAAGAAATGCGACAAATAAAAAATATCTTGCTTCACCAAAGTCGCATAGAGTTCGACCCATTGTCCCATTATTGTTCAGTTTTGCACAGATTACGTCCTTTATTTTTCAACATAGAGTGCAACAAAAACTTATATATGTTGGTTTTTATTTGCAACACAAAAAAGTAGGATGACACAGAAACTGTATTCCAAATCAATTATATTATGTGTCATTAATGACTAATTGAAACGCTTATTTATAAAACAATACTGAAACAGTTTACCCTCTTTCAGATTTATTTAATCAGTTACCTAATTATTTCCCAGGTCAAATAAACTACACAAAATTTCTAATTAGGTCTTAATGACTTAGTCAGAGATTAGGGGACAAGTTTTTATCTTACTAACGTAACTCTCTCTCTATCTTAATAAAATTTTCGTAAAATTTCGCGTTCCGACGTCGGAATCAAAAAGATCAACCTGAAATAGCTACTATAATTTACGAGTATAGTAACTTTGAGAGTAGGCTCCTGCCCCTGTGTAGTGGGGACGTTAAAAGAGCTAATGATGATGAACTAATAAAAGAAAACTTCGTTTTGCATATTCCAGCAATCCAGTTTTACGACGGACCTCAGATGCTTTCTTCAAAGAATTATCTCCCTTTCTGCTTCACTTGGGCATGTTTGTACCAACAATTATGGGCCAATGCACTCCTGAGCAACAATCCTATTGGTTACCGAGGGCACTGGACATGCAAATCATTGGCACATACGCACAGGCAAGGATTCGTATTAAATAATCTGTTACTGGAATCATGATAGTGGCCAGGATAATCCACAAGTGTGAACGAGTTCACATGGATGTCAAAACTTCGATGAATCTACCTATATATTTTCTGTTCTACGGATGATGGCGTGAAAAGTGATACATAGCCCTAGAAAATTTTATTTGGGAAAAACTCTGAACTTTCACCGAGTGCAAAATGCACCTTGAACTCGGCATTACGTAATTCGAAATTAAAATAACATGATTAAGAAACATAGCTTTTATGTAAATTATTTTCACCTTGGTATACATTAATAATATATCACTGTATAATTAAAACCGTTTGGGCTACCTATATTAAGTACCTAAAAGGTTATATAATACTTGCCTGATAATTCTAATCCATGCAAGTTTATGTGAAAAGTAGTAAATTATATTTTATATATTTGCAGACAGAATTAGGTCATGGTACATTCATCAGAGGCTTGGAGACCACAGCCACTTACGATCCTGAAACTGAGGAGTTTGTGCTTCATAGCCCTACATTGACATCATATAAGTGGTGGGCGGGAGGCTGTAAGTATTGACTGCAATATAGTTACAGCGAGTATCAGCGAGTTTGAGTTTATTTATTGTACGGTTGTAGGCACTGTTACCAAAAAAATAAGTTCTAAAAACTAAAACACGCCTACGGTTATTTGCGATCTTAAAAGTAAGAAACAAGAAATAATTCTTGTTTTCTTACCTACCCAATAAGTGCACCGACTAAGCAATTTTCAGAGCATAGCCGTGGTCGTATGCCTCTGTGCCTTGATATCAATCATCGTGTGCAATGTAGGAAACTGTATATTGTAATTAATATACCTAATATTAATTTGTGTGCAGGCTACCGCTATTAGGTATATGGAGGCATACGACCACGGCTCTGAAAATTGCTTAGTCGGTGCACTTATTGGGTAGGTAAGAAAACAAGAATTATTTCTTGTTTCTTACTTTTAAGATCGCAAATAACCGTAGGCGTGTTTTAGTTTTTAGAACTTATTTTTTATTTCACACTTTTTAGTTAAATTAACGGTATCTACTTACAAAATATTTATGACCACTGAAAGACAATAACAATATTATATTTTCGTAAAACTATTCAAACTCATATTTTTTTTCCAATCTAAATCTAAACCTCTTTTCATCCCAATTATTATACTAGCGATCACCCAAAACTTATAATATTGTACTTCTTGTTGCCGCATAACACTTAAAAAACTACCCAAAAACCGTAGGCATCTACGAAATACTTTCCTTGTCCAAAGTATCGTAAAAAGTTTTAAATATCTCTTTTTATCTTATTTCGGGAGATTGAACCCCTCAAACCTCCCTTATTCACTGTTTGCATAATCCAAACAAAGAGTGTGATTTTGAGATATCTCTTTTCCCCCAAGCAATCGGTGTAAAGGGCTATATGCAGTTCACCTTGTCCATAAGTGTTAGTTAAGGACGTCTTTCCCTTAAGGCGGGGGCTGCGCCCCCCAAAACCCCGCTACACACAGCTTGCTTTGTCCATAGTATAAGTGTAAGTTAAGGACGTCCTCTTCTTAAGGCGGGGAGCTGCGCCCCCCACACCCCACTATACACCGATTGCCATGTCCATTGTCCATAGTATGAGTGTTAGTTAAGGACGTCTTTTCCTTAAGGCGGGTGGCTGCGCCCTCCGAACCCCCGCTACACACAGACTGCTTTGTCCATAGTATGAGTGTAAGTTAAGGACGTCTTTTCCTTAAGCCGGTGGGATGCGCCCGCCAAACCCCCGCTACACATAGCTTACTTTGTCCATAGTATGAGTGTAAGTTAAGGACGTCTTATTCTTAAGGCGGGTGGCTGCGCCCCCCGAACTCCCGCTACACACAGATTGCTTTGTCGATAGTATGAGTGTAAGTTAAGGACGTCTTTTCCTTAAGGCGGGTGGCTGCGCCCCCCGAACCCCCGCTACACACAGACTGCTTTGTCCATAGTATGAGTGTAAGTTAAGGACGTCTTTTCCTTAAGCCGGTGGGATGCGCCCGCCAAACCCCCGCTACACATAGCTTACTTTGTCCATAGTATGAGTGTAAGTTAAGGACGTCTTTTTCTTAAGGCGGGTGGCTGCGCCCACCGAACCCCCGCTACACACAGATTGCTTTGTCCATAGTATGAGTGTTAGTTAAGGACGTCTTTTTCTTAAGGCGGGTGGCTGCGCCCCCCGAACCCCCGCTACACACAGACTGCTTTGTCCATAGTATGAGTGTAAGTTAAGGACGTCTTTTCCTTAAGCCGGTGGGATGCGCCCGCCAAACCCCCGCTACACATAGCTTACTTTGTCCATAGTATGAGTGTAAGTTAAGGACGTCTTATTCTTAAGGCGGGTGGCTGCGCCCCCCGAACCCCCGCTACACACAGATTGCTTTGTCCATAGTATGAGTGTTAGTTAAGGACGTCTTTTCCTTAAGGCGGTGGGATGCGCCCCCAAACCCCCGCTACACATAGCTTGCTTTGTCCGTAGTATGAGTGTAAGTTAAGGACGTCTTTTTCTTAAGGCGGGTGGCTGCGCCCCCCGAACCCCCGCTACACACAGATTGCTCTGTCCTTAGTATGAGTGTAAGTTAAGCAAGTTATCTGGTGTAATTACAGTTCATCCCGACATCGTCGTCGTCATTGTTAGTAGGTATTTATTTTAATAAGTGTGTTTTAATTCTGCCATAGCTCCTAAAGTATTCATTTAAATTGAATAGTGTAAAGATCAATCATAATTGTCATGAACTGTAGAAGACAAATTAATGTATTTAATTTGATAAGGATTGAGAAAATGTCCAGCTAAATTGCCTTCTAAAATGTACATGCCTTTAGTCGCTTATTTTTAACTTTGAATGAGGTATATCTGGTTATCCTTAAAAGATAAACATACACTATTACCGACTTATCTGTTCATTAAAATAAGAGCAACATTACGGCCATACATTATATTCATATAGGTGTTACGGCATTTGCAGCGCACGCCGATTTTATGTTTAAATTTTTATCAGATTTACGAGTATTCAATGATAACTTCTAGGCCACTAGTGGGTAATGTGTAAAACGTATTGTAATTTAATACAACTTATAACGAGTAAAACAATCAATTTAATTCTAAAGAGACCGTATTTGGCAAGTCATAATAAGTATTTTCGATGTAATTATGGTCCAAAATGAGAATACATAAAAATACATATTTACAAGAACACCCGCGCGCAAAACCTAGTAATTTATATATATTTGGAATGTACTCGCAGAGCCCTTTAATTTGATACCCCACACAATACTGTTTGCAAGATGTTTTTCTTAGTCGCGATTTCTTGCCCACTAGTGGGCAAAGTTATTACAAATCTATATAGCCTATGTCACCCGCCGTATTATTACAAATCTTTTGACACCTCATTCATTAAAATCGGTTCAGTATTTTAGAAGTTACGGTGGAACATACATACATACATACATAGACTGCCAAACACATTACACTTCCTTTTGGCTTCGCCGTAGTCGTGTAAAAAAACAAGTTATGTGGTCGCAGCAGGTTCGCAAACCATAAGCGAGTAACGGTTATAGCTCGCTTATCAGTATCAACGTGCCTTTTGTCTCATTGTTTGGCATAGACCTCTCTCCTTGGTCTCCGTCCAGTTCTACTGTGCGTCAGGGTGTGCCATTTCTTCGAAGTACCTACCTACACAAAATATGGATAGGTATCTGTGACGTTTGTTGACACCTAAAAATAAATATATTTATCAATTGCAAATACCTTGATTACTGGATAAGAAAATGAGATAAGTTAACGCTAAATTACGAGATATAACTTGAAAAGAATTGTAGTGACCCCTTGAAAATAATGATAAAAAACTTTATTAAGATAAAGATGTAAGTGAACTGAACGAAGCATCAAGATGCAATCTCATTGTTTATAGCAAATAAATTTTAATTATCTTTTATCTATTAAAGTGGGACAAACCGTCAATTACTGCATCGTGGTCGCGCAACTCTACATCAAAGGCCAATGCTATGGCACCCATCCGTTCATTGTTCAAATAAGAGACGAAGAGACGCATATGCCTCTCAAAGGCATCAAAGTTGGAGACATTGGCCCCAAGATGGGATTTAATACTGGTAACAATGGTTTCCTTGGATTTGATCACTACAGGATTCCAAGAGAAAATATGATGATGAAGAATGCTCAAGTTACTAAGGTTAGATATATCTTCAAATTTTTAGGAATATGATCTGTTTTTTGATGAAATAATTCCTAGCAACATATAATTAGCTGTTATATTACCTAAATACCGATATATATGTATCAGGGGTTTCAATCCATTCCAAGATAGGTATAAGTATATTTTTTTCGATTGGTGTCTCCAAAAGAACATTGTTGATAGAATATAAGCCAGTCATTTGGACTTTTCAAAGTTCACTGCAAATTCTCCTCTGTAAAACTTTCTTTTCTCATAAATAGCTACCTTAAAATATCAGTACCATAGAATAGCACTATAAACATTTTAATTTCAGGACGGCACCTACATTAAAGTAGCAAAGCATGGTAAACTAACTTACGGTACAATGGTATTTGTTCGAGTGACTCTCGTTAATGAGGCTGCATTTAATTTATCCAAGGCTGTTACTATAGCCGTCCGATATTCTGCAGTTCGGAGACAATCACAACCTAAGCCTGAGTAAGTAAGTGTTGAGTTCTTATATCTCAGCCTAGTCTCAGCAGATGTATTTCCAACCTTGTACCTCATCCAAACTGTATGGACCAAACACATCGCCTTTCGCTCAACTTGTTTGAAGTGTGTTTGAATCGTTAAAAGTTTAGGGAAGTTGACCGCCTATCCCAATAGGAAAGAGGTGTGACAGATATGTATGGATGTATTTATATGTGTTGTATCTTATGAATAAGGCCAATGGGACTATTTCCATTGAAATACCACCTATGATTGCGCTGGCACTACTCATCTTCGAAACTTGTCGCGCTGCCATTAACTCTTCCTTAGTGATCCTACCGAAGTACTTGCAGTTAATACTGGTGCTAAAGGCAGTTCATAGACTAAACTTAATATCATACTCTCTTTCCAGTGAACCAGAGCCTCAAATCCTAGACTACATCACGCAACAACACAAATTGTTTATCTGCATAGCGACATCTCATGCCTTACAACTAACAGGTGCTTGGTTATGGCGTACCTTCACTAGAGTACTTACTGATATGCAGTCTGGCAATACTGATAATTTGCCTGAGGTATGTTAAATTATTCTCTAGATAGTTGAAGTCCACGAAGTCGCAACATATGTCTTTGCAATCAACTCGCGAACTTATGGTTTGATTGACAACATTGTAGGACATTTTTCATTCCAATTTTAATCGACCTTTACCTTTATCTAAAATTTGAAATTAGAATCAAATCTTTTTGTTAAATTAAAACAAATGACTCTGAATCATTGTCGAAATAACGTCTTCTTTTGTTTATCATAGTCAAAGAGATACCTACACTACAGTTCGTTAAAGCTAGTCTTCTGAATTTCAGTTACACGCTCTCTCAAGTTGTTTAAAAGCAATCAGTACATCAGATGCTGCCCAATTGATAGAGCAGTGTCGTCATGCATGCGGAGGTCATGGATACATGCTATCTTCGAACCTACCTTTCCTTTATTCCTTTGTGACTGCCACTAGGACTTATGAAGGAGATTACACTGTTTTACTATTGCAAACTGCCAGGTATGATGTTTTTTGTGAAACGTCAATCTTAATTTTAGTTTAGGAAAAAGTATTTATGTTATGGAAAGGAAGAATTAGACAAAGTTTAAATTTAGAATGAGACTCACAAGAGTTCCAAAATTATCCCCACTGGACGCATTATAATTAAGTTTACCATTTATTTGTTCAACCTTCTAGGTTCCTAGTAAAAGCCTATGAACAAGCTGAATCAGGGAAACCTGTTACACCTACAGTTTCATATTTAACCAATGCTGTTAAAGGAGTTAAGATATTTTGGGAGAACACACCTGAAGGGATCATTCGCAGTTTCGAAGGTGTTGCTGCAGGGTATGCCATTTTTTTTTTCAAATTAATTGTATGAAGTTAATGGTATACATATATTTATTGAAGAAACATATTTCAGAAAGATATCAGCGTGTGTAAAGAGCATTAGGAAACATACAGCCAATAATGGTATGAGTAACGAAGACGCTTGGCAACAAACAACTGTGCAATTAGTTGCAGCTGCTGAGGTAAAGAAAATATATGGTCTCTTTTGGGATCCGATAAAATATTTTAAATGTGGAGTGTGTTCTAGTGCTTAAATTATATTGGACCTTTATGATTTAAATTGAAAGAGAAACTAGAATGTTTACACGACTGCTGACTAGGGTGCCAGAAATTTAGGGGAATAGTAATAGAAGCTATAACTTGAATGGCACGCGAATTGATAATCGTCTGTGGTCAAGCTGGGAGATTCTGAGTGAGCCATCCTTTTAACTTTCTGAAGCTGTATCTCTTACTTTACAGGCTCATTGCCGAGCAGTAATCTGTAAAGCCTACTGGGAGGAAACCAAAAGACTGACAGTATCATCAAGTCCAAACGTGAAAACAGTGATGTCACAGCTCTCTACTTTGTATCTGATATATTGGACTTTGGAAAGAACTGGTGATTTGTTGAGGGTATGTGGCATATTTGAGTGTTTAATATTCTGCTGCTGGGAAAAAGTCTCCCCTGCAATTTTCTGTCTTTCATCTCCGGCAACTTCTGGCCAGTTTGCCAAATATACATCCAGTTGGTAGATATCTTAGATGAAACATTATTGACTGAGTTTATCTTTAAATTATATGCTATTTCTTGGATTTTGTCCAAATTTAAAGAAAATAAACATATTGAATAATCCTCGTACTATACATTATGTAAAATTATTATTCTTATGATACGTTATATTCGTTGGTAGCGTTATATTTGATGGAATAATAATGATCATTAAAATGAAGAGGATGTAACATGTTTTTCAGTACTCAACAATTACGGAAGAAGACCTTGTCGGCCTTCAACAGAAGTATGAAGAATTGTTAGTTCTGATCAGACCAAATGCTGTAGGGCTAGTGGATGCTTTCGACCTAAGAGACGAGGTACGTGGGATTAACTGACAAGTTTTCATAAAGCAAGGATTGATTGTGTTACATCAATGTGAATTTGGCCTTAGAATTTGAAACAGATACAACAGTTGGCCTGTCATGTCTCACTGCTAGGCAAAGATCTCCTCTTTGCTCAGCAGCGCTAGTATTTGTTATTCTTTGCTGAATGGTTCGAGCTCGTCTTGCCATATCCGACTAGGTCTGCCGCGATGTCGTATTAGAATTTTAAAAGGATCTTAAATTAATTATTAAGTACTCCTAGAGTAATGAGTTATTGCTTGAAATCACGCCAACCATCTGCTGTTGTTTGCGATACTTAACAGGTTGTTCTTGGTCATCAAGATGTTTTACTTTTTCAATGCTAATCTTTGCATGCAATGTTGTGATTTTAGATTCTTCACTCAACCCTGGGCGCGTACGACGGTCGCGTGTACGAGCGTCTGATGGAGGAGGCACTCAAGAGTCCGCTCAACGCGCAGCCGGTCAACGACAGCTTCCACAAGTATCTCAAACCGTTCATGCAGGGGAAACTCTGATTTTTAATATTGAAAGATTGACTTTACATTACTTTTTATCTATTTAATTCCTGTAAAAAATACTTTTGTGTTGTTTAATAAAAATGAATTTATTGGTTATTTCTTATCCCTATTTAATAAAACCATGTAGCAAACTGTAAATAAAAACTTCACGAATCCGACGAAGACGGTTGCACAACAAAGAGGTAGAAAGGAAAGTGTATGTCTATAGACTTTCCTTCCTACCTATTCTTACCTATACTTATATACCAAATTCTTGTTTTTCCTGTCTAGGAAAAACAAGAATTTCAGACCAACCAATTTAAGAAGTGGCCCCATTTTTTTTCATATACAAATGAGTTTATGACAGCGTGCCAAGATTGCGCCAAGTTTTCTCATAGTTTTCTTAGTAGATGACCTGTCAAACTATAAGTAGTACCATACAAAAAGTAGCCATTTTGCGCCAGACCAGTCACGCAGATCCAGACGGTATGGCACCTCCTTATATATTCTATACTCAAAGAGACCAACAATAAGATACAGAGCAAGCCAATGTATCATATCATATCTTATTATGTCATTACATAAAGTGCACAAGTATTCGACTCGAACAAAGTGCATTGAACCGGTTCTAATGTTGATTAATAGGAAAGTTATTAAAAGCAAGTATTAAATAAAATATTCTTAATATACTATCCTCTCATACTCAACATAATATCCTCATGGGTACGTATTCTCGTTTAATTAGACTGTTCTATAAGTAGGTACTTAAAAACATTTTGACTCAAATATATCCTCTTCATAAACTGAGTCGATCTTTAAAATAACACAAACAATAAGTAAGTACAATAAAATAAAATAATTACAGGAAAAAAAAATGTGAACTTGATTTTAAAAATATACCTGCATATAATTTAGTAAAACGAGTTATTTTAAAATCACAAACCTGTTCAATGTGTATCGTGTTTAATTGCACGGAGTGTCATAATCAAGTCACTATTCAGTAAGTTTACAACATAACAACAAGTTGACAATAACAGAAATTATCTTTACACGGTATTAGTAGAGATATCATAAACAAGCATTATTTTTTATTTATAATCTACGTCAAAGTACTAAAAGCAAGTCTGTTATCATTATTTTGTAGTTTCTACTCACGAGTAGCGGCTTGTTAGTAAGAGAAAACTTAATAACAGTGAAAGTGTGTAGAAAATGAATACGAAAGGCAAAGTGAATGAAGATTTAGTTAAAGAAAGGAAGAAATGTGATTTCAATGTGGAAGAACTGACTTATTTCTTAGATGGAGGTGTAAATAATACTACACAAAGAAGAGATTTAGGTAAGATAGTAGTTTATAAAATTGATGCAACTTTCCTATTCAGATACGTGGATTCTATCTCTTTTGTTTTTATGCTTCATTTTGATAATAATAATACAAGTAAATAACATAATACAAAAGAAAAAATAAAGGATCAAAAGTCATTAAAGTAGCTCGACCAAAGTATGAAGTCGAAAATCCAATTTAATGTTTGTTTAGCTAGGTCGCAATCAGAACAAGATAAGATAAACGCCTTTTGAATGTTTCAAAGCAATAAATCTTTCGATGAGTTTAGGTAACTTAAAATTATCAGGAGTTTTTAAAACAAATCTAATAAAGGGAATATACTATGTGAATTAAAACGTTTAAGCCCGTGTTGCTTAAAAAGTTTTACCAATTTTTGATAAAGGCTGTGACAGCTATGAATAGTAATGGAGCTTCAGCTTAAAGGATCTTTTCTATAACTAGCCGTAGAGTACCTAGTACCTATCTGTAGAGATGTAAAGATATCAATAAATTCCACAGAAACGAAAGTCCTCAATGGAATGAAAGGTTATCTAAATGGAGTACCAGAAGAATACCTCAGCCATAAAGAAAGATATGAAGAGTCAATTAAAAAAGGAGTGAAATTATTTCAAGTTTTCAAGGAGTTGGAGGATCCTACTGCCGACCCTTTCGAATCTGCCAGGTGGGACATTTGCTCTTATTGTAGATGAAAAACCTTTACTTAATCATATTTAAGTTTGTGTTGTTTTAGCTCAACACACGTGAACTCTTAGTCCCATCAATTTTCTTGAGGATACAATTGATGTAGCATCTCACCATACAAATTCGACTAAGTACCTACTTACCTAATTCCATTTTGTGTCATAGAACACACGGGGAAACGGAATTGCAACGCAACTGCATGTTACTTTTGAGTTGCACC
The DNA here is from genome assembly GCA_947563765.1 of Anarsia innoxiella. NCBI lineage: Eukaryota > Metazoa > Arthropoda > Insecta > Lepidoptera > Gelechiidae > Anarsia > Anarsia innoxiella. Next base: position 10,130,412 of record OX387393.1, on the reverse strand, counting down.
TAAGTTTCTGCTATAGACTCTTTTAGAAACCCACACACGATGCAACTAATCTGAAACGTTTCATACTAGTTGCGTCGTGTGTGGTTTTCTAAAGGAGTCTATAGCAGAAACTTAGATGCAACTCAAAAGTAACTAGCAGTTGCAGTTTCGTTTCCCCGTGTGTTCTAGGCCTGACTCAACAGTCAAACATTGCCTTAAAAGTCAAGAATCAGAACCACATAAATGATGTCTAGTAAAGTTCATCAAATCAACAAAATGTTTCGACTGTTACACGATTATATGTCCTAATTTCTTCTACACAGGGCCTTCTACAGAAACCGTGTGTATAGTGCTGTTTTCAAAGACAACCATCCATTTACCCTTCACTATGCGATGTTCATACCCACGATTATTGGGCAAGGCAATGACGAGCAGAGAGAGTATTGGCTGAAGAGAGCTATTAATATGGAGATTAATGGCACTTATGCACAGGTATCGTAAGAATTTGCAATCATGATTATATTTTAGAAAGGTATAATGGTATCTACACACCAAAGCCGCCGGCTTTTTTGACAGTTGCCATTCGTATGACGTAAAGCCGCTGGCCTAGCCCGACGGCATGCCAGCGGCTTTGGTGTGTAGATAGCATAAGTTTACCTTCGATGCATATGGTCTGATGGGTAGACAGGTACTGCAGCTCAAGAGGCGGTTGTAAAGGTATCACTGATCCCTCGAAGCACAGGTTAACCTAATTAGATGGTCAGGAAATCAATCTTCATTCTCAAATACCCTATTGCTATTAATAAGTGTTGTTAATTAGTTTATTTCAAACATTATTGATAACCTGTTTTTGTGTTCCTCATTGTACTTTTAATGGTGAATAAAGTTTATTATTATTATAGTTTAGAAAAAAAGCAGTTCTTTAAGTATATCTATTAATCGTGAATGTTCATTTTTAGACGGAACTAGGCCACGGAACGTTTTTAAGAGGCCTAGAAACAACAGCAACCTACGATCCGAAGACTGAAGAATTTGTATTACATAGCCCATCTTTGACTGCTTACAAATGGTGGCCTGGCGGATGTAAGTGATGAAATTTGACTGTAGTAAATTAAAGTCCTTGAATTCGATCTTCATTTTAACACTCACTACTTTCTTTGTGCTAACCTAGTAAGATTTTCCTGCAGTTGCCGTAAAGGATATTAAACCTATAACTTCTTTACACCTATAGCTGACACTGCTGTACATACATTCATAGATATCAGTCACGCTTCTTTCTTATCGGGGTAGGCAGATACCACTTCCCTCCACTTGCTACGATCTAAACATTCTTTTATGTCCTGACACTGTTGATCTTTCAGCGAGTTTATCTTAATATTTAACATTTTACAGTGGCTCATACAGCAAACTACTGCGTTGTGATGGCTCAGCTTTATACAAACGGCAAACATTGTGGTATCCAGCCGTTTATGGTACAAATTCGAGACGAAGACACACACATGCCACAACCTGGGATAAAAGTTGGTGAAATCGGAGCTAAACTTGGATACAACAATGTTAACAACGGTTTCTTAGGGTTTGATAATCATAGGATTCCAAGAGATAGGATGTTGATGAAAAATGCTCAGGTTTTAAAGGTCAGTGATATAAATAATTATGCCCAATTTAAAACAGAAGTATTAGTACAGGTTATTGTGAAGTTAAAAGAACATGACACAGATAACTTCATTTAAACAGATGCAAGTTCCAATAGATACTTATTCAACAACATGATATCGAGAGTTATGACAAAGATGATAAAATTACATTTATACAATATCTTCGTAAATCTAATGACGTCATCGTTTTTCAGGACGGTACTTTCAAAGTATCACCAAACACAAAGCTAGCTTACGGAACTATGGTTTTCGTAAGAGTTATGCTAGTCAATACTTTAGCTAATAACTTATCAAAAGCGGCTACGATAGCTATTCGGTATTCTGCAGTTCGAAGACAATCGAAACTAAAGCCTGAGTAAGTACTTTGATATTCATAAGACTTCAATATCATGGAATGGAAACCAGATTCAGAATATCAATTTGAAACTTTTAGTAAAAAAAAGTCTTAAATTCGCAATTCTGCAAACCATGTAACTAAGTGCTTGTTTAAATATGAGAATGCCACTGTTTAAATACAAGCAATTACTAGGTTAGGCCAACTATCCACGGGACGAACACATCCGTCTTGTGTACAAGAATTCATCTTGCAATCGACAAATGACGAAAACGTTTGAATGGCGTGCGGTTCCGTAGACAGTTAGCCTTAGCGCCAAAACACACGGTGAAAAACGGTGAAAAAATTTGAAACGTTTTAAAACTAATTGCGTCGTGTATGGTTTTCTAAGGAAGTCTATAGCAGAAACTTCGATGCAACTCAAAAATAACTAGCAGTTGCAGTTGCGTTTCCCCGTGTGTTCTGGGTCTTACTTATTAATTTAATCTAATTTTATCTAAAGTGAACCAGAACCCCAAGTCCTCGACTACCTAACGCAGCAACACAAGTTGTTCATCGCCGTCGCCTCTAATCACGCTTTCACTACCACAGCTCTGTGGTTATGGGATTTATATGCTAAAGTCACTAACGATCTATCTGCTGGTAATATGGAACATCTACCTGAGGTAAGGGTTCATATAGGATAGGATTAGGGTTTTTGTTCTTTGTAATTGTAATCAAAAAAATATTGTCTTATATTAATAACATTTCATCATTGTTTAGTTAAATAAGAAATTGATTTATAAATACGATAAGTGGTGATGGTGACCCACTTAACACCTACCATAACGGAAATACGGTTTACTCTTTCAATCTATAGTCAAATCGAAACGGGATGCGGTAACTTATCAAAAATATCGTCATGTTTCCAAATTTGTTTCTAAGCAACGTCCTACGACATTTTTTCCCAGCTTCATTCCCTGGCCTGCTGCTTGAAAGCAGTCTGTTCCCTTGACGCGTCTGTGATGGTTGAGCGTTGCCGTCTGTCATGCGGTGGTCACGGATACATGCTGTCCTCCAACCTTCAGTACATCTATGGCGCTGTCACCGCTGCTTACACTTATGAAGGAGAGTTCACTGTGCTGATGCTGCAGACTGCCAGGTTTGTGTCAAAATCTGGAACATTATATACTCTTGAGCGTCACTATCCCATACGGTCCAGCAATCCTTACACAGTATTTAAGATTGGTGACGCGCAACAGGATAAGACGTCATGTGACGCATATTTGGTATAGGTACTACACACATATTTAGATTCCCAAATGGACTTATCACTCTGTATTTTCCAGTGTTCAATAAATAATCGAGTTTTGCCGTGGGTACAATATTATAAAATGTATAGACTAGATGATAATTGAAAAACTTAGGTCAAAAAATACAAAGGAACATAAAAACACGAATCTTAATATCACAATCTGACGTCATATCACTTATATCGTACTACAAATGTATATTGTATCCACAGATCATTGGTTAAAGCCTGGGAAGCAGCAGCAAAGGGTAAACCATTTAACTCAACCATGACGTACTTAGGGGACAAGAAACCAATGACCAAATGGGATGGTTCTGTTGATGGCATTGTGAAGAGCTTCCAGAAGATTTCTCAGGGGTAAGAACTTATCAAATGGCTCAGGCACTAGCGGTCAGTCGTGGCCAGTGTTCCATTGTTTGCGTTTATAGACATTTGCGACCTATATAGCAAAATAGCAATGATAGTCAAATCGAATTACACGTCTGAGGGCAAGTGCAAGGCGGTAAGCAAGTGTATTAAAATGCCGTGTCTCATTGATTACTAATGTCAAACTGCTTATCACGATTGGCTGCAAGTACATACATAAAAGACGTACATGTAGAGTTGTTAAGAACCCAGTAGTAATTTCGACTTAATTTTTTACAGAAAACTAGAAAGTTGCGTCAAAAATCTATCTAAATACAGAAAGTCGGGTTTATCTCCTGAAGATGCTTGGAATAGAGTGTCCGTACAACTCGTTGCGGCATCGGAGGTGAGTACACATTTTTTAAATTTCTTAAAACAGATGACAGAGAATAGAGTGGTGAAAACTCCAAAGACAAAAGCAACGCTCTTTTTAATGATGAGTACTTAGTGACGTTAGGCTTAAACTGAGACAATTCTAATCTAAATTTTAATATATATATATTTCGATCTTAAATATACCTGGCTACCTACCTCACCTTTCTAATCTTTCCATATTATGTGTCAAAGAAGTCTTTATTATATTTGATACAAAGCTGTCTACCAATATAGCACTAAGTAAGAATGACGACTATTTAATTAACATTTATATGCGAATTTATAGTCAAAGTAGGTGTTAATATAGAAGAATGAGCATTTTCAATATTAAACATAACGGTATCTGTTGTTATTTATTACTTCCCAGGGATATCTTCATTAGATATTTTATTTATTAATAAACACTGCAAGAACACGATTCTTTGATTTCAAATTTATGCGTGATGTTAATATTTTATCTAAGAGATAATATTTTACCGTATCACCAGCGTTTAAAATGAAAGGTGCTAAAACTTTCATTTGGATAACGATTTCAATTTCCTGTCGGTTCCTTGGATGAGTGTGATCATAGTTTTAAGTATTTTTGAGACATTCATTTGTTTCATTGGAGATGATGATGACTCTAGGTAATCTAAAAACCCTTAAATGATTTATCTATCTATCTATCTTAGTTTAAACCTGCTTAGAAGCTTAAAACAACATAGTGCTGCTTTACGTAACATTTCTAGCAGCATTTCACTATTTAAAGTATCTAAATCTCTTTTGACCAATGACGTCAATTCAGCTTCAAAAAGTTTTTAGAATAATTTTGCATAAGAATTAGAGATAAGGGCATAGCAACAACTGTAAACGATGTTATATCAAAAGTTAAAGTGGAATAGGGCACACAACAAATCAAAAACAGAATGAAAGAAACCGTAGGAGCCTGATAGACGAACACACTCCTATTCTCGTACCAGGAGATGCCCAGTGCTGATGAACATATGATATAATCTATATGTGTACCTACACAAATAAATGCACACAACATTCAGACCTGAAGCAGACATTTAGGTCATTTAAATATCTGCCCAGCTGAGGTTCGAACCCAGGACCCTCTGAATGGCGATCCGGCATGGTGGCCATTGCGCCAGCTGGGTCATAATATGACATCACTTATTTAAATAAATACAAACTTAAATATGAAGCCAAGAATATAAGATATAGTTAAATGATCTCATTTAATGTAGCTTATTTAGTATATATGTGATATGATTTGTAAGTGAATAACATCACTGTTTTAGGATTGTCTTCCGTAAAGGTGATGTTTTGACTTTGTATTTATATAAATAAATAAATGATATTCCAGGCACACGCAAGAGCAGTCATCCTATCGACATACAGATCCGAGATGGAAAGGAAGACAGCAACTCTATCACAGCCGGTGAAGAAGGTGTTATTCCAGTTGGTTGAGATGTATTGCATATACTGGGCTTTGGAGAAGGTCGGAGAGTTGCTGCTGGTATGTATGAAGTAGAATTAGTGATTCATGTATTAGAAGCCAAGCATTGGCATTAGATAGCTCAAAATGGAGATGCTCCACTGACAAGAGTCCAATACCTTTATAATGTTGATTACTTATTTAGAGTTTATAGAATTAATCTAGATACGTGTAGTACAAAATAAATTTTGAAATTATTGTTTTTTTGGAAAAGGACCAGTATATTACCAAAACACGCGTAGAGTCTTCAGGTTTTCTGAATAAAACAGTGCAATACTTACAAGTAATTTAGACGTAGGTATTATCCCGTAAAATAGGTTCAACCATATTAAATAAGTCGTCATGTATTAGATCATCTTATCTTTGCACCCTACAAAGCAACCTCGCATATGAACATTCTATACACACAAAGAATAATCTTATATTAGCACCTTTCATAAAAAGCACAAGCAACAAAAACTAAAACAGAACAGAGTAATAGGCAATTATCGATAAAAATCAATGCTGCAGGCCGTTGTGGGCAAAAAGTTGAAATATCTAAAGAAAATTCCGCTAGTTGAACCATATTGGCAGATCCGATAACATATCGAGTCGATTTGTCATGATAAGGTTATTGCACCGGATTTTTTTGTAATACACAATGAATTTGCACCATAACACATTTTGGGCCTGTTTCCACCACTATTTTATACCTGTCACTGTCTTAAACGTCAAGTTTTATGAAATGGACATAGCTTTATCTGTCAGTTAAATTTTTTTTTGTCAGTGGTGAAACGAAGTTGCTCCTCAGTAGGTTCTAGGTACTCGTATTTTTCCTTATGCTGGGTAAAAAAATGGCATTTAATTTTTAATTTCTTATCTACTTACATACTTCTTCCTAAATGTGTCTATAGCTATCCATAACATTAACTAACCCATAATTTTGACTAAAAAGGATCGTATGCGCATTTGTAAATCAAATAGATGCTTGTTTATAGATTGTATAAGGTTGCAGTATGTTTTACGAGTTGACTGACCTCCGCCTAAAAGAATCAAATTACAGCACCGATCTATATTTTAGTAAACTGGGTCTATAAAGTCAATTATAAACTCTATAAAAGGTATCCTACATAAGTTTTGACTGTTTTACTTATACTAACGGTGATATTTTAGTCACTTCTGGTGTTTCCCATGATATTCATTTGCATATTGGAGGTCTATTCTGAAACTTAAACATCGCAATCTTTATTCTTAACAGAGCTTATTCCAACTCAGAAATTAATAAACGTAAATATCGGAAGGTAATTTCTGAACTTGAAAGATATCTGCATAAAATGTCTAGATCAAATGCACCAATTTCTTGAATAAACAGGAAACACGTACAACGAGATACCTGATTCTGTATGCGACTTTCATTAGATTTTATTAATTTGAAACTAGTTACATCGTGTGTGGTTTTCTAAAGGATATCTATAGCAGAAACTTAGATGCACTTAAAAGTAACTAGCAGTTGCAGTTTCGTTGCAGTTGCGTTTCGCCGTGTGTTTTGGGTCTAAGAAGTACAGGTTCAAATTATTTAGGACTACACTTAGTTTTAATAGAGACTTAGAAAATAATTAGAATGAATCTTAAACGGTAGAAAACCTTTAATTCGTTTAGTCAGAGAATAAACCTCTATACTAACGTAGAGGATCAATAAAAACTGTCATAAAATGCCGTATTTCTACCGAACTCACAACTCTCGTTTTGTAAGCAAATGGTCGTCTATAAAATTTATATCGCCGCCGGAACTCATAAACTATTAGTTGCAAATTTAAGTTACCACCTGTGTCCAAAGAGTATTTAATGATTTTATTACCTACTTTAATATTTAAAAATTCCTAATAGACTAGAATATCTAAGATTTTAAATCATAATTGTTGTTTTGATTCAGACTTCATAAATAATGTTGCTGCATCAATGAAGCGAAAATCTGACATAAATATGCAAATTATTATGATTCAGAATGTATTTATTATATTTAAGATTTATCGAGGTATGTTAATATGGTATTGGCACTAGCTAGAAATATGGAGGATGTGAATTTTTTGCGATAAATATGCTAAATGGAGATTGATGGGGTTAAAAAAAGGACATATAGAATTATAACTGTAAACACCTACTCAGCCACACTAGAATCGTAGAAGATCGTGGAAGTGGAAGATGATGAATTTATGGATATTACTACGTATGAGAGTAGGCTCGTGCCCCTGTAGTAGGGGCGCTAAAAGGGCTGGTATATGGATTAACTAATTAGATAATACATTATTAACGCTAAATACCTACATATAAACATCATTGGCATGTATCATTTGACTTTATTTCACTTTTAAAATGATTATTTGGGTCTTTGTACACTTATTCCAGGAAAAAGGACCAATATAACGATAACCTAACGTCTAACAATGTTTTATTCAAAGACTCTTCAATTTCTTCTTTCCGTTATTCATTTATCTATTTTTTTTATCGCTAACTTAAACAAATAATACTTTTTTATCAGATGATCAAAGATCTAACACCTTTGCACCTTTTCGACTATTTCAAGTTAGTAGGTCACGAATTGTTCGTAAGCAACATTCGCAAAGCTAACTAATGGATCCATCTTGGACGTGTCAATAATAGATCGATTGCAATCGATAAACAACCGGTTCTGATCAATAGATTACTCTTTTAAACTTGACCGTGGCTTTATTTTCGTTTAGCGCCGTTTATTGCTCTATTTAGAGCAATTTTTTATTGCTTTATTTACACTGAGTCTTCTTTAATTTCATGTAACTGTCAATAAGTACTTATAAATGTTAATTCTTTTAATAATTATTGAGTTTCATATTATCAGGGTTTTAAATATAATAAGGGTATAAATTAAGGTAATGCTGCATTAGGATTTGGGGTTCGGTAATTGCAATGAGAAAAATATAAATCATTTGTAGAATCACGTTTCTGTTTAGTGTGTCTTTTTTATAGAATTGCTGTTTTCATATGACCGCCGACCTGTGGCGTTATAAGTGGTACTTACCTACATAATGGATGGTCTTGATTGATACAAACTAGTAACATACCTAATTAATATAAACCTTGTGGTTTGTTTGAATGCTGCAGGATCAAAGATTCATTTATAATTGTAATAAGTAAAACTTTATTTGAAAAGAGCAACCCCACAGAGTTTCTTGCTAGGTTCTTCTCTGGGGGAAACTGCACTTTGCGAATATAAAGATAGAAGATGACGAAGAAGACGAAGATAAAAATGTAACGGTTTCAAGAGCAATTTTTTGTGCCTATGAAATAAATATATTTTTGACTTTGACTTTGAAATAGCCATACTCTTTTTTTTACCCTTATATCCTTTTTTTCAGTACACTCCTCTATCGGAGACGGATATTCAAGATCTCCAGAAGAAATACGAAGAACTTCTCGAAAAGATTCGACCCAACGCTGTGGGACTTGTCGACGCCTTTGATTACAGAGATGAGGTAGGAACATTACTATTAATATGAATAAAGAGGAAGAAATTACTTTTGATTTAATATTTATTTAATTGGAGTAATTAGTTTTTGAATTTTGAGAGGTCAATATGATTATTTTTTATTCATTGACCGCGTTGATGTCTTTTGTATGAAAATAATGTGTTACTTTAATGTTTACTTATTTTTTTCCTATCAAGTAGTTTTTCTGAATTTTGTTATTGATAGTTATATTAGATTATTTTTTTAATAAATAAATGATGTAGATTGTTTATTGCTTTCTTACATTTTAGTTACAATATAATAGGTACGTAGATACCTAATCTTAATTCGTGATCTGCTTAGTACCTAACTACCTAATACAATAGATACTAATTTTTTATCATCAGGATAAGAATGTTTCATAATTGTTTGATAGATCCTGAACTCAACCCTAGGCGCGTACGACGGTCGCGTGTACGAGCGTCTGATGGAGGAGGCACTCAAGAGCCCGCTCAACGCGCAGCCGGTCAACGACAGCTTCCACAAGTATCTCAAACCGTTCATGCAGGGGAAACTATGATTTGCTAATTACTTAGGTAATCAGTATTACTCATATTTCAAAAGGTGGTTGTGTTTTGGTAAGTATATTTTGTGTTGGTGCCTATTTATTAGATTATATTATTCCTAAAATTATTAATGTGTTTTCGGTGGTGCAAATAAAATATTAAACATAAGTTTAAAACCATTTATTTTCTCACATAATTTTCAAAATCACAAACATCATATTATACTAATTGCAATAAATAAATAAATTAGACTATAAATGCTAGAATCACTATGCAAATACACCAAGACAAGTTTTCGGGTATCATCGGTAGTCGTCTTAATGTGGTTGCTTATGCGCGAAACCAAACGGGTTTGTTTCTATGCGCTGAGAGCGTTGGCATGAGCGGAGCCAAAGCCGTGAGTGTTGGCAGCTGAGTTGGCCACCCTGTAGCCAGCATTCAGGCCTTGGGTCCTGGCGGAGGAGGAAGCTGAGCCGTAGCCAGAGGTCTGAGCATCAGCGGACGACCTACCACCGTACATGGATCCCTGAGTCACGGCGTTAGACTTGACTGAGCCAAAACCTGAGTGGGTGTTAGCTGAGGAGATGGCAGATCCGTAACCAAGACCGTTGGTGTTGGCAGCAGACTTGGCGAAACCAGCGCCGTTCACGTCAGCGTTGGCATTGGCAGAACCGTAACCCGAGCCGGGGGTGTTAGCCGAGGACTTGGCAGATCCGAAACCAGCGTTGGTGTTGGCCAAGGATTGGGCAGAGCCGTATCCATGAGTGTTAGCAGCAGACTTGGCAGAGCCGTAGCCAGCGCCCTGAGTTCTGGCGGAGGAGATAGCTGATCCAGCTCCGTTGATGTTGGCATTGGCGTTGGCGGATCCGAGGTCAGCACTGTAAGTGTTAGCAGCAGAGTTGGCCATACCATACGTGGCGCCGTGGGTTTTGGCAGAAGAAATCGCAGATCCAGCTCCATTTACGTTAGCGTTGGCGTTTGCAGATCCCATGTCAGCGCCATAGGTGTTGGCGGCGGAGTTGGCCATACCGTACATGGCACCCTGAGTTTTGGCAGAAGATATGGCAGATCCGGCACCATTGACGTTAGCGTTGGCATTGGCAGAGCCGTGGTCAGCACCGTAGGTGTTGGCAGCAGAGTTTGCCAAACCGTAAGCAGCGCCTTGGGTTTTGCCAGCTGAGATGGCTGATCCAGCGCCGTTGACGTTCGCGTTGGCATTAGCGGATCCAAGTTCTGCACCATAGGTGTTAGCGGCAGATTGAGCGGATCCATATCCAGCGTTGTGGGTCTGGGCGGTAGATTTGGCAGCTCCAAAACCTGACTGGGTGTTGGCCTGAGCATGAGCAGCGGCGGGAGCGTCATACAGGGTTCCAAAACGCCAGCTGATGGTCTTCTTCAAGCCAGTGTTGGCGTACGATGAAGCGGCTCCTTGGTGTGCATTAACATTAGCGTTGGATGAAGCAGATCCGTAGCCCGCACCGTAGGTTTGAGTCTTGGCAGCTACAATGGTGGCTTCATCAGCATTGTTCTGGGCAATAGAGGAAGCAGTGCCGTATCCACCGTCGGTCTGGGTTTGGGCGGTGGTCTGGGCAGCACCGAGTCCTTGAGCTTGGGATGAGGCAGAACCGTAACCACCCATTCCTTGTGTCCTGGCGCCGGTGATAGCAGAGCCGTACCCAGTGTTAGCGTTGGAGGCCGCAGAGCCGTAACCAGAGCCGTAGGTGTTAGCGTTAGTGGAGGTAAGGCCGTAGCTGCCAACGCCGCGAGTTTGAGCGGATGACTGAGCAGAGCCAGCACCGTTGGTGGTAGCTGTCGAGATGGAGGACTCAGAGCCACCGTTCATGATGGCAGAAGACTGGGCGGAGACAGGACCCTGAGTAGGAATCTCGTAGCTCTCGGCAGGGACGTCGAAGTTTTGGTAAGTGATGATAGTAGCGGGCGCGGGGACTGGGTAGTAACCATTTGAGGCCTGCGCGGTTGCTTTGACTGTTTCGTAAGCGGGGATGGCTGGCGCTTCGTATGCCTCGGCTTGAGCGGTGGATTGTACAGGGTAGACAATACCGTAGCCTTCGTTGGTGCTGCCGTAAGCTTGGGCCATGCCGCCGTCAGTGGAGGCTGATCCTGAAGCCTGACTGATGCCGCCCTGGTTGCTGCTGTAGGCTTGGCCCATAGAGAAACCACGTCCATCACGGAGAAGAACTCCTATTGACAAAAATATAATTTATTTAATATTTGTTATAAATGTGCTAGTTCGTACGACATAAGATTCGTTAAAATTGCAGAAATGTTTTTTTGAGCGAAAGCTTTGCAATTTTTTATAATTTTATATTAATAAAAACAATGTCTTATCAAAATTGGTAAATAAAAAATTTTAAATTATTTTACACTGCCAATATTATAAATTGATGTATATTTGAAATGTGACTTACCGTTTATAAGGAAAGGGCTAGCATTGCAGGCGGCGATAAGCCCCACAGCTACCAAAAACTTGGCTGCCATTGTTTAGATAAATAATTCTACTGGAGAGGACACAGCTGAGTGGATGCAGAGAGAGCATTTCTCCGAGTTTATATACATCGAACGTCTGCCACCACTCCCGCTCACAAATCCGCACGACTGACCCAAAAGCCGTGAACTTCACCTAGAAAAATCGCTCGCTTGACGGACTGTCGTAAATCTTATAAGCTTAGATTAATGAGTGACGCATGACCCTAGTTTTATATTGGCGAATAGATATTAGGTTTATTGGTGTTTTTAATTTTGAAACGGAAGGAGTTATAATTTGAAGGTAATTGTGCGAGTAATAGGAAGTACTTAGGTACCTAACTTGTTTACTATAGCGAGCACTGACCCGAACAAGCTTTGGCGATGATGGGAAGATAACATCTATTTATAATGGTTAAGGTACTTATTTGTAAGTTGTAGGTAAGTTGTATATTGTATGAAGTTGTTTATAGTGTCGTAAACTTTTGTATTTAGGTACTGATTTAAGTAGGTGTATCTTGTAGAAGAATACAGCCTTTCATTGCAATAACTGACTGAATAAAGATCAATAAAAATTACGATCGAAACATGTACCTTTTATAAGGTTTCGTGTGTACAATATAATTAATTTGTACCTTCATCAGTCACCATCGAAATTCTTATGCATTTCTGTATCCTTATATGCAAAATATGAATTATTTTGTATGAGGTACTTGCTTAATTACTTGCTTAAACTTGGTATTTTATTGTTGGTAAAAATTTTGTATATATTCTTTATAAAAAGCTAATGCCACTATAACTCTCTTTTCATAATCGGATCCGACATACATAAAGTATGGGAACAAGCTTTTAAAAGCAAATCTCAGCCAACCATCACCAAAATAAGTGAATAACAACGCACAAGGAATCGATTCACAAAAACTTGTACAAACGCCTCCAGCTATTGATCTTAAAGGATTGATTATAGACATTTATAAACATCTTCATTATTTCAAACATCTATATCGGATATTATGTTAATGACGTGAATTTATGAGTTTAATGACGTTTTAGGAAATAGAGTTGATGGACCTATTCCAAAACATTGGATATCGTTTAATATTGTCGATAGAATTTTATGCATTTTTGTGAAATTATTTTAATATTTGCGTTTAATTAAAGTCGAATATCGATTGGGGTATATTTTGCTTCATTGAAGTTACGTGCATACCTAAAATGTTATAATTTTGTTAATTTTAAACTAAATACTTACATACATACATATTTATGCAGGTAGAAAGGTCGTTGAATAAATGCAATGCATGCATAATAGCAGTACGGTTATCGCACGCTATAATGTATTATGCAAGTATTATGCGTTTAAAAACAAACGGGCGGGGGGCGTTGCGTCTTCTTTAGTACCTCGATCACTCCTTTAGCAGCTTGTTTTAAAGCTATAAAACCAAAAAACTTAAATATTTTTCTAAGAAGCTAACGGTTGTATTAACACAAACCGGCCAAGTGCGAGTCGGACTCGCCCTTGACGGGTTCCGTATCATTCACTAGGTTAACAATAGCAGCAAATACATTACAAAATTGTAGGTAGTCATAATATCGAGCAAAAAAGGCTAATAAATCACGTTTGTTGCATGGGAACCTTAATTATTATCATTAATTCTATTTTTAGTATTTGTTGTTATAGTGGCAACGGTAATACATCATTTGTGAAAATTACAACACTCTAGCTATAACGGTTCATGAGATACAGCTTGATGCAGACGGACAGCCGAGTCTCAGCAATAGGGTCTCCTTTTCACCATTTGGGTACGTACGGAACCCTAAAATGTATTAAAACACGCCGCGTATACTGAAATAATTGTATTCAAGGAACCTGCTAAAAACTTGGCCACTTCGACTGCATTCATGAAATTATCAGGACTACAGTTAGTATGGAGAAAAAAAGACGATTTTTTATACGATTACGAAAGTTGTTTCAAGGGTTACCTACCCAGTAAGGGCATTCACCTGTTAAATATTTCGGTTTACAAGATTAATGTCTGGTTGTGGCGTTGTTTCGTTTAATATACTTCTATACAGAGTGTAACAGAAAGGGGGTATAATAACGAAACACAGCGATGGTCCTCAAGAAACAGAACAACTTTCAAAAGAAAACAAAAAAATTTTTTTTGCATCGCCCATACTTATTCGATCAGCTGATCGGGCATTTTGTACGGAGAGGCGAATTCTTTTTTCGAGTTACGACCCATGTTCCTTGGGGAAAGTTGTATAAGGACTATCGCTGTGTTTCGGCGTTATACCCCCTTTCTGTTACACCCTGTATAGTTACACCTATACCCACTCCTATAAATACGTGTGGCGTAATCGAAACATCTTAATTGGCCTTAACTGGTCATGTTATGCGGTCTCAATCTATCTTTACTTTTTAGCTATTTACACCTTGTGGTTTGTTTGAATGCTGCAGGGTCAAAATTAATTTAGGGACAATAATTATAACGACGAAAATATGTACCTTTATACCTGTGTAACTGTTTATAAGAATTGTAAAACTTTATTTGAAAAGAGCAACCTCACAGAGTTTCTTGCTAGGTTCTTCTCTGGGGGAAACTGCACCTTGCGAATCTAGCGCTAGCTTTAAAAAAAATACCTATATAATAATGTAACGGTTTCAAGCGCATTTTTTGTGCCTATGAAATATATATATTTTTTTTTTACTTTGACTTTGAATTAAACTTATCATCTTGGGTATATATGTATAAGAACCATACTTATACCTATTTATTCCTATACTATACATACTGCTACTATTACTATATCACTAGGTAAGTATAATATCACTATCATATTACTAATACCTACATATGGTCATATTAAGTTTATGAACGTCAATGTCTTTGTCGATAAGTATTGAATTTGGTTAAATTAACCACTTAGTAAAAAAAAAGGTCACCGGAACAGGTTGTCAAATCTATTATAAGCTTTTAACTTATAACGTACTAGAGGCTGCCCGCGACTTTGTCCGCATTTCTCGTCATGTCCTTGAAAAAAAAACATGATATCCTAAAATAGTATAGCCTATGTGTTATTCTGATGTGCAAGCTACAATATTGCCAAGTTTCATCAAAATCTGTTCAGTAGTTTTTGCGTGAAAGAGTAACAAACATCCATCCGTATATCCATCGTCACAAACACAAACATTTATAATATTAGTAGGATTTACGTAACTCTAAAAAGTAACGGTTATTTATTTGGCGGTTATAATTCTTTTTTTAAACTTAAACTTTTAGGAGACATCCTGGTGCGAAAGACTGCTTCAAAAACTGGTTTCGCAATACAGAGGCAATTTCTATGGCGTTATTCACCATTAACTTCCTACATTTTAAAGCTAGTTGCAGAAAAGGTGATTAAATTAAACGCCCTGTTAAACATATAGCTGTCACTTTTATTCTCAAAAATTAGAAAAGGACGGCGCGATCTTTAATGGGTTACTTGAAAAGCTAGTCTTTTCTATTAAGGTTTTTAGAATTAAATGTCAATAACAACAAATCAGTTGAGACGTATCTAAGACGATAAATTAGGTAGCTGAATCAAAGAAAAGTTGAGTTTATATTTTGAATAGGTACTTATTCAAATGTTTTTCTTTTTATTTAAAATCAAAATCGTTTTTAAACGGTAGTTAAGTAGTTATTTCGACGTATTATGTCAAAATTATTCTAAACTAGCTGTCCCGGCGAACTTCGTCCCGTCTTAGAATGAACTATATTGTGTAGGAATAAAGTTCAAATTGACTCTACATTTTAGTAAGAAAACATTTGTATGGGAAAAAGAAAAGGTCTGTTTTAGGGCTTTCCCGGCAATTATTCGAATTTTTCTCACCGTAAGAACCATCCTTGGACTTCAATGAACATTTAAAAAAAAGAATTAGCGAAATCGGTCCAGCCGTTCAGGCGTGATGCCGTGACAACGGAAAACGGGTTTCATTTATATATATAGATATGTGTTCGGTTAACGATAACACAGCTCTCTGCTATTATAATAAAACTACTTCAACAGAAATTAAGATACACTCGAAATACATTCTTTACTGACGTTTAAATGACGCTCCAGCATGTATTTGTGGCTGTCTATAGATCACTAATTCATTGTATGTATAATTATCCAGTATAAGATCAATTGTTTAACAAACAATGTTGTTGTTTTGTTTTGTCAGTTGTTTTTATTGTTTAACTCGTTTATTTTCTGAAGATTTGTTTGTTCACATAATTAATTATACCTTCTAATAACAAATACTAAATAGCTTCTTTTAGCTTCTAATAGAATCTAATTATTAGGTTTTCAAAAAAAGAAGGTTCTATAAACAAATGACAAATTTAAAGTTACGATTAGAAAACAAATAAAAACAAAAACCGATCTCGAAAGTTCTAAAAATAAATAAAATGATTTATTAATCTAATAAAATTCGTCTGAAATAAAACGTGTTTTGCATTGTTTGACTTTCCCTGTCAACTAACATTGAGTAGTTAGGCGTGTTTGTTTTTAATAAGCAACTTTTTCTTTCTAATGATCGCAAAAAACCCATCGAGTGGTTTATACTGAGAAACAATGGCGATATTGTCACCAATATGTCTCGGAGTAAAGGCGCTGACCGGCCGTAAACAAATTCTGTAGAGTAGGCGGTGAAACAGAAGCGATGGTTTACAAGATAGACCAAAAATATTTAGGTACTGCCTACACTTTTTCTTGCAAGGCTATAATTACATTTTATCATGATGGAGAACTTTAATTTCTACCAAGATAAACGTAAAGTTAGGAACTGAATTTCGATTAATCTTTCACATTCCAGAAAAAAAGAACAATAGAAAATCTATTGTGTCTGGGTTTATAATCAGTGGGATGTGAGAGGTTAAAGTAGTTTGGTTAAGTTTTGTTTGTTATAGATTGAAAAGTGTAGGTAGGTACATAACTAACTGATCTTTTAATATTTAAAGCTATTAATAAATGCGCTAGAAATACGGTGTTTATAACACATTGATCAAAACTTTATTGTACTTAAATATCATCATCGTCAACTCTAGGTACTCAATATTTATTGTTCAAAACCGTGCAGTCTCGGTAGTATTCATTACTCTGTAAAATATGCAAATTATGCGCGAGGATCTCGGTTCTGGCGTACAATCTCGTTTTGCGACATCGATTAATTACGTACTCGATTCGCCGGCATCGATATTGAACATTGAATCGAGCACTCACCTACTAAGGCTTTAAGATTTATTATCTGCACTACTTTGTCTAGAACCTGATTTATTAACATAATTGTTTTTTTTGGCTCCTTTAATAGACGCGAAAGTTTGAGGTTTCTATTTTAGAGTTCCACAAATCTCATGTCTCTTACAATTAGGTAGGTAAATGCATTTTACTTAAGTATGTTTAATTAAATATTTGCGATATGCCAGCCACACATTTCTTCCCGTAGGTAGGTAATGCTGTTTCCGACGTAGACACGACGTAGACGTCAGGTACGTGAGATCAGCGCTTTTCATAAGGATTCGCAATAAATAACAATAACTTTATTTTAAACCCTTTATTTTATGGGAAAACATTTTGGATTATTTCTCTATGACAACAAAACCTTGTTTCTATAAAGTACTTATGTATGTACCTATTATCATAATGTACCTACCCATTTCAAGAGGGTTTTATGTCAAACGGGACCCCTAGATAAGTGGATAGGTACCCATCGTGATTCCTCACAAACATAAACTTTATTGATTTTGATTAATCGGAGAAGTGGAGAAAGTTCATCAGTTCGATCTGACATCAAACAAATACATGCAAGCACTTTTTACTAAGATTTTTGTGAGCTCAGTATACACTATCAGTTCCTGCATAAAGATTTATTGGTAGCGAAATTAATTAAGTATAATTAGTTATCCATTTAGGCCGACTTGCGTACCGGAGGGTTAGCTCAATAAACCCGGAGGTAGCTGCTAACACAGGGTTAAATCAAGATAAATCAATACAAATTATTTATCTGTGTTAGCGGCTAACTCCGGGTTTATTTGGCTGCGCAAGTTGGCCTTAGTAGTTTAATATTCGACAATCAATCATGAATCGGGATAGGTTAAAACACAGTCCAAAAAGGCAGTTGTTTCATATTCAAAAGTAGGTATTTGAAGACTTGCCTCAAAAACATCAAGCAAATGTGATACTTAGCTATATTTCCTTGTCCAGGAAATGAAAAAGGTTTGCCAAAGATTTTTGGGTTGGATTATATGAATTTCTTCTCAATGAAAAATAAGAAAATGAGCAATATCTATTTCTAGAAAGTATAAAAATGTAAGTAAGTATGACTAGTGTGTATCAGGCTTAATTAATTAACTTTGGTGACATCAGTTTAACATGCAAATGAAATGAAACTTTTTATTGCAGATTTTATTGCACGTTCAGTCTTCAATCAGTTTTAATGTTCTTTCTCTTTCCTGTCGTAAATTAAGAAATTAGATAAAACGTTGTTTTTTTAGTTTTATCTGTTTAGAAATCAGATGAATTAACTAAAAACAGTTTGTTAATCGCTCAGTCTAGACTGGACTGAATTTCCTAGTGACATTAATTTGTACCGTTTTATGTTATGGTAAGTATATCCTTTAGCAGGGTGGTCAACTTTATTAGACCCAAGATCTCCTATTTACTATTGAATCCCTGTGCGATCTACCAATTACATGCTTATTGAAATCTTAAACGAAACAGCATAGTTCAGTACGCAATCTTGCAGTATTATTTATTTTATTAAGAGAGGAAAGATAAATGTGCAAATTATTATATTTATATTAGTAATTAGGTACTTCTTAACTTTATATTAGTGTGAGTATTGCGTCTGGGCATCTTCCACTAGTTAAGATGCGAGGTCTGGTTTACGTACCTATTGTATATATTTTTTGCCGTGCCACGATCTACTGGAATAACAGTCGCGATCGACCGTTTGGCCATCCCTGCTATAGTCATTAATGTTTTTTTAAAAAGAAGGATGGTATAAATCCTTAATTTGGATTTTTCTCAGAAACCGACTTTTGCTTCGATGATGACATCTGGCATGGATGACATCATATAGTTTGTTTGTATCATGTTTGTTTGTACCTATAAACTCTAACGCGATTAGGTTAGTAGGTACAAAATAATACGAAAAATAATTACTTTATCTACTGTAGGTTTGAGACAGCAAACGTATTATCTAAGTAGATACTTACTTACCTTCTTATTCAACTGTCTATAACACTCACTCATTCTAGATCTTATAAGTCTGTTTCCTCGATATTTTTCAAATAAGATAGGTACCTAGATACTTCATACAATAAAAATATTATAAAATAACGCTATTTGACAAATACCAGTCGCCTTACACACATTTATCATTTAAATTGATAATATAATCAGACACCTCATCTAGCTTTAAAGTAGGTCTTAAGCACCGACTAGAATAGGCACCGAATAAACGTGATAAATGAAGTCAATTTCCAGCCAGTCTGTCTCTTACATTAATTTATAGCCAATATTTTAATTAAATGTGTTAGTGGGCGGATTTAGAAGCGTAAAAATAATTGCAATTAATTTGTGTAGCTAATAAAAATCAATCAAATCAATCATTATCCAATGCAAAGTAGAATAGGTTAGTTCTCTCGTGCTTTTAATTTTTAAAGTACATAGGTAGGTATTTAAAAGTACCTACCTATTTGTTATTTTAATCGAGGAAGTAGTTCTGTAATCAGGAATTATTTTTTGACATTAAATTACTGGAGATCAAAATATTAAATTAAAAATGCGTTAGTTATTCATATTGTTAAGAAAATGGAGAAATAGATACTTATCTAGTAACAGGTTTTAAGTTTCAATTTATTTTTATATAATTTTTTTTTAGTATTAAATATGTTATATGTCATGGAATAATAAAAAAAAAGTGCCAAAAAGGCTTTTGACAGCGGTGGGATTCGAACCCACGCCCTTTCGGACTGGTGCCTAAAACCAGCGCCTTAGACCACTCGGCCACGCTGCCTCTGCCGAGTGCTGATGAAATTACGCAACACATTTGTAGGTCGCGTGGGCATTGACACGAAGCGTGTTATCTGTGTTGCAGTGTACAAGCTAATATAGACTGTATTAGTGAGTGTTAAGGATCAATATAGTGAAGAATTTCTTGAACAATGCAACTTGCCAAGAATGTTTGCGCCACATATTTGGAGGGCTCATGTATTATTTTTCTATATCACGTTCTTTAAATCACGTTACTCTATCTTTTGCATTTATTTACGCTTAAAAAAACATAGGAGAAGTACCCTCTTAGTCGAGGATTTTTTAGGTACCTACCTAATTTAGATACTTATTTAGATTCACGTTTTAGGTATTTGATAGGTGTATTAATTACCTTTCTTTACTTATTTCATTCATTATTATTTATTAGCCGTTACTGGTAATTTTCGTTTTCCGTCTGTAATTTTTACTGAGTCCAAAGATACCTACTTCTGTAACTGAGTCAATGCTTTCAAAAGATCAAAAAATATACTTTACTAATACTAGTATACTTTACCTCCTTATAAAATGATTATCAAAATGTTTACTATCGAAAGTTGGCCTCGTCATCGTCATCAAACATGATAAAATCCTAAGTAAGTATATTATTTTCTGGAATAAGTAGAGTCTCTATCTGAGAATAATACTTAGGAATTTAGATCTCCAGTCCATCTATACCTACACCTACCAACCAATTACCTACTTATTTAAACAATAACATAAGTGGTTGCCTGGAAGATATTGCTACCTAGCAATAAGGCCGCCTGTTGCTTCTTATATTCTTGTTTGTGTCTGTACCTACCTTATATCTTTGTGTGCAATAAAGAATATTTGTATTTTATTGTGGACATATTGACTTTCCCTACCAATGAATAAAGGGCTACACATTTCCGCGAACACGTTCCTGACGGAACACGGCAAATATCGGTTACATACAAATTGTATAAACTTGTTCACACCACTCCGTGTCAGAGCGTCTATAGTGAAACGGACAGCTCTGAACGAACATGGATAGCTCTGATCCGGAAATGTGGGGATAGCCCTTAATATATGAATTCCATAAAATAGCCGCTACTTTGTTAAGGAGAGGTTTAAAATAAATAAAACAAATTTAAAATAATGTTTGTATGACCTGTATATTTACCTAAGTGTAAAGGAGCATATTTACATGGTAGCCATTCGTATTTTATGTCTACCGTACATCACTTAAAACTATTACTGGCCCTATAAAGAATTGACGCGAAAAAATGCATCTAACAACATTGAAAAATGAGTTAGAGCTTAGAGCGGCTACGCACTACATTCGATTCTTATTCGATCCGAGACATACTGGGTGTAACAGAAAGAGGGTATAAAGCCAAAACACAACGATAGTTCTCTTGAAACTGAACAACTTTCCCCAGGGAAAATGGGCCGTAGCTCGAAACAAAAAAATTCACCTCCCCTACAAAATGTCCGATCAGCTGATCGAGTATGGGCAATCCAAAATTTTTTTTGAGTTACGATGTTCCTTAGAGAAAGTTGTTCAGTTTCGTGAGGAATATCGCTTTTTTTCGGCATTATAGCCCCTTTCTGTTACACCCTGTATACAGAAATAGTTCTCGGATATATCTCGGATCCACACTAAATATCTCGGATCGGATTATGGTATCTACACACAAAGCCGCCGGCTTTTTTGACAGCTGCCATTCGTATGACGTAAAGCCGCTGGCCTAGCTCAACGGCATGCCGGCGGCTTTAGTGTGGAGATTAGATAGCATTAGAAACGGATATAGCGCGTAACCGCTGCTCCCGTTTTTATTTCTTTCTTTTGTTTTCACTGCATATTTTAGTGCTTTTCAATAGTAGGTATAGGTATCTATTTATTAATCTAATATTAATCTTTCTGATATTCAAATTTTAAATGCTGTTTGCATACTGTTTCAGTTTTTTACGCGTCAATCCTAATATATAGGGTATAGTTAAGCACTTAACTTACATGTCGTTCGTTAGTCAAAGAAATAAAAAAAAGATGGTAATGAAATAGGTTTTTAAAGTAAATACAACTGGGTACGAGAGTTTACAATTACGCTTTTCATAATTAGAAATTCGAACTAAGAACATGGTTTTCAATATACTTCATCCTGAGACTTTTATTTATTTCGGAAACAGTTTATATAAAAAATTAGGCCTCAAAACATAGGTACCTACGTAGATATTTTATTTTTAATTTTAAAAGAAAAAAAAAAATTGAATTATTTTGTCTATGGTATCAAGGATAAGCTGTCAAATATTATATTGGCGAGGCAAAGATTCTAACTAGCGCCTCTAGTGTCAAAATTGTGAAGCTATCTAAGAACGACACTTTGACAGTTTTCGTTACAATTAACGTCAGGGAAAAACATAAATAATAAATACAAATCTGACATTGAAGTTATGTCTGACATTGAAGTTACAAATAAACAAACAAATTGTCGTTCTTAGACAGTTTCTAAATTTCGTCGCTAGAGGCGTGCCGATAATCTTTGCATCGCCAATAAGTTGTTGTATATTTCTATTGCATAATTTACTCAGTTAATAAGTTTAAAGTCTACAAGAATTTACAGACATAATGTACACATTTCTTATGCTAAATGAGCGTTCATTGCCCTCTACTGTAGTTATAGTTTATTAATCCCATGGGAATGTTTCGGGTATTCTTGTTAACATTTCTTAATGATAGCACTATTAATAAAGAAAATATAGGGATATATATCCTCTAAAATTAAATCAGCGGCCATAAAGGCTAATTTATATTGAGTAAGTAACTCATGTCAGTTACTGAACTGACCTGGTATTGCCATAGTGTAAATTGACCACTGACGTGTAAGTGCACTGTCGCGTCAGTACTGACTTTAATATTCGTATGGGAATAGTGAATTCAGTACTGTCGCGACAGTGCACTGACGTCAGTTACTCATTCAATGTAAATCAGCCTTAATAGTAAGTTGCAGGTACCCTAGATCAATCTAAAACAGATAGTTATTGAGTTGTAATTAAACGTGATCAGCGTTATTACTAAACCAGGTTTAAATAGTTGTAGAATTACTTCCGGTTTAGTCTAAAGACATGACGTTAGTTCTAGAACTATATTTAAACCTTGTTTTGTAATAACGCAGTAATTATGAATTTCTTTTTGCTTTAAAGGATTCTAAAGTACTCACGTTTTATAGAAAAGTACGTGTCGTAGGTATATTCCGAAATGTTCACGATATTTTAAAAAATCTGCAACTTGTATGTGTAACTACCACATTAAGAAATTTTAACAAGAATTGCGTTTTTTATATCAACATCTAACTATTATACGTGCCTCATTTCATGTATTTTTTACACATTTTATATAATGTATTAGTATTTTTTATATAAATACACCGATGATTCAAATTATTTTACGAGATATGCAAATTTAATGTAAAATAATGTTATTATTAATGTAGTGATAAATATTGGTGACGTTTTTTTAGTTTTTATATGTATATTTTATTTATTACATATAATTTATACTTAGGTACCTATATGTCAGGTTCTTAGTGCCTATTCTTTAACGTCACCTATATTTATATCTACGTATAAATCAATAATTATAATTAATGCTTAAAAAGTCATACATTACAATAGTTGATTAAACTAATTGACCTATCGATTGATTAAAAAAACTATTTCGGAAGTTCAAGCACTATGGTTCAGACGTTTCGAAAATGGCACAAAATAATTACAAAAAGAGATAACAAAGAATGAATAAAAAGTATTCGTTGCACAACCTATTACCTAACAGAATAATATTAAATGTGTAATATAAAAAAATAATCACGAGATACAAAAGTCACAACTAATGAAAGACGATACGAAAAACCGTAAAACTAAATAAAGAATTTCAATTCCTCCATAAATTCATAGCCCAAAAGACAAAAATGCCTCAAAACTAAATTTCTAAATTATAACTTAATATTTAAATATAAAACCCAATTGATTATTAAAGTAGAGCAAAAGTAGATAAAAGATACTTAATTTAATTCCCAATCTAAATAAACTAAAGGAACGTTACATTTTTTTAATTAGAAAATAGACACCATAATGTATCAAAAGAGGAAAGATGTATATTGAATAATATAAAACAAAATCTGCGATAATTTCGATGCCAAATTTTATGGAAGCGAAATGTTATAATTTCTAAATATACAACTATGTCATATAAATTCTACGAAATATTAGAAAGTCGATCTAAATACACACATAGGTATTATATTATATTACAGCTGAAAAACAATAGATATGGACGTGTCCATAGACTATTCGAGATTTTTAAACATTAGTCTATGTGGAGAGAACAAGTCTAGGGTCAAGTCGCTAGGAAATTTAATTACAGTTGAAGAAAGCGGATGGCACATCATTTTTTTTTACAGAGAACATTAATTACATAGAGGTGGGCCTTTCGCCTCAATAGATATAGAAATCACGGACTAATAAAGCGATTTTCAATTGTTATTTTGAGTTTGGTTTGATTGTATCGAAAATGTACGATCGATACGTCATGCTAGTTTAAAAAATCATTGTATTTAACACATGACAAATTAACTAGCTATATTTACTTTATTAGTGAGTAATTTCTATGTGATAGTACCCAATACTCCCATTCGGTATCAAATAGAGCATGTCACACGACACTCCATCTACACTCAACCACATTGGTCACGAAAGAAAAAGTAAATTCACTGATTCAGCAATCATCAAACATTTCAAACACATCGCCCATCTGACATCACACATAATTTATAAAATTTGGTCTTACAATTGATAATTTGAGTGAACATCTCAGTGAATTACAATAATAACATTAAACCCATGATAAATAACATATTTGGTACATGATTTGTACATTTTAAAGTACAATCAGTACCTACACGTTATTTAAATAAATAAATTATATCGTCGGCTCGTTGTTGGGGAGACGATCACAGAACAATTTTAGCCACGTTCGTAAAATTATTGGGAATTAACATTGCACGCGGGTTGCGTGGAATGGAATGCAACTGTCAAAATTTAAAAAATAAACGGCCGCGCAGGTTTTTTATCGGGCCGGTTTTTCCGACTAGTAAACACGTGGCAGGGTTTGTTCCGTGTCGTCTCACGCGTAGAATTCGCGGTTATTGTGTCCCTTCCCGTAGGAAGCGGCGGCGGGGCTTCTCTTCGGCTCGTCGAGCGCGTACGAGCCTTCGTCCTTCTTGCGCATCCGATACACTATGTACATCACCACCAGGATCGCGCACAACAATCCGACTACTGCACCGCCGATTACAGCTGAAACGTATTAATAAATCATGTTAATTTCTGAGTTTTGAAACACTTCATATACTTCCTTATTAGCCCTTTAATGTCCCCACTACAAGGACATGAGCCTACTCTCATACGAGAGTGATCACTGACTCCATATACTTTTTTTTTGCTAGCCATCATGATCCCACTGCTGTGCAAAGGCCTCCCCCGCGACTTTCCACTTAACACGGTATCCAGTAGCGTCCCGCCATTCACGTGAAATTGCACCCAGATCGTCTCTCCATTTTTTTCGAGGTCTACCTCGGCGTCTGTGACTATCTAGTGGCGTCCATATACTTATCTAGTGTTAAATATTTAAAATGATTTCAATTCTAAAAACAACTGAAGATCAACCTACCGGCCAGTATATCAGGCTGTGCGAAGAAGCTGGTAGCGCGGTCTTCCGGCTTGGTGTTCATGATGAACACGACGTTGTCAGCCGGCCGCGACTCTGAACCCTCGTGCTCACCCACTTGATCCTGAAATGTTACATTTAAATTCATAAGGCGGGTCCAACAAAGCGAGCAGCGTCGCAATGCAAACGTTTAGCCAATTAAAAGAGGCCCCTTAGACCTAACCAACTCAATAGGATAGCGAGGTCTTTCCAGAGCCGCCAAACATATGCCTCGTGACGTTGCTAGCTCAGTGTGGAGCTGCCTATCAGAAGAGGTTCAAATATTCAAACATATCTATCAGTAACTCATAAACTGACCTGAAGTAAATAGTGTTAGAAAAAATGTTTTGCTTCACTTCACACCTTGTTGACTGTTCAAAATCTTATTACACACTGAAGGTTCAACAGCGTGCAGCTATTTTAGAGCAGATTATTATAAAAAGAAACCACGATTGACGTAAAACACCAATTTATCTATGTAGCTTGTCGGGAATAATAGGGACGGCATAAATTGGACGATATTAAAATCACAAGTCCCCAATTAGGTCATGGCCGCGTTTACAATTTATGGTTGCCAGCTCTTGTGCAATATTTCGTCGGATATTTGATAATTTTGTTGTTTCTGCACACATTTGTCTGAATTTATGAGTTAAGAAAACATTGGCTCATATATTGGTTCAAAGTTGCAGTGGCTGTTTCAAGGTTAGTAATGTTGACAAACTTCAACATTTCTTATGATTGATTTAGTGCCAATTGGAACATGTTCCAAAACATTGTATAACATTTGAAATACATATACCAGGAAAAAGTGAACAATAATTTAAAGGTTGCAGAAACACTTTGTTTATGCCTCTTTCATCTAGCATGATCTAGCTATGATATGATTTACAACCTACAGCTTTCTAAATGTAAAAGGCAATAGCTCTATATCATTTTAAATACATTTCAACACTTACGATTCCTGAAGTATCTTCACCAGAGAGACTGATGTCAGTCTGGTCGGGGCGTGAGGGACCCTCAGCCCCCACGCCTGATATACTCTTCGGGGCTTCCTCGACGATCACCGGATCCTTGCCAGTTAGGATTCGAGCTGGAAAATTTAAGGCAAGTACTTCAGCATTGTTGTCTTACCAAATAGGCGGTGTAAGAGTAGTAGGTACCTATTCTTGACTGTTAATGCTATTTAAGTCCTTATGTGACTCCTAAACTTAAAACGTAAATATCTAGATCGTTTTTAAACTAGTATTTGTTGTTATTTGTCTACATGTTAAATGAGTTATGCGATAGTAGGTATAGGACTCTCGACAGTAACGAGCTTAATTTAATGCGGTATTTTTCCTTATTTATTGTAGTTGCTGTTGCTGTTATTGAAAGATTTTAGTTTTATAAATACATAGTCATGAAGTGTTAGAGTTATACAGCATACAAAATACACAGGATATTTTATACTAGTGATGGGCCGAGTACCAGTTTTACCGAGTAACCGAGTACCGAGTATTACTCGGTTTAAAGTTTACCGAGCCGAGTACTCGGCCGAGTTACTCGGTGTACTTGAAGTAGGTAGAATTGCATGCGAATAAGTTTGGGAGCGAGTGGTGTTAATGGTGTTAAGACCCTCCCTCCGCACCCCGCTAATTATTCGTAATAAAAACAATAATCCGCAGGCATTAATTGGCAAAAAAAATATTTAAAACACTGTTTATGAAACATTTCTCGTAAATAATTACGATATTAGCAGCTTATTACATTGCTCCAGCTGGGCGAAGGCCTCAATGAAGGAATTAGACTATGATTTACCAAGCAGACCAAGTGCTCTCAAGGTAGATTTATTTGCACCGAGTACTCGGCATTTTAACCGAGTTATTCGGCCGATTACGAGTAGTGAAAAAAGTGCCGAGTATGCCGAGTACCGAGTATTAACCGAGTACTCGGCCCACCTCTATTTTATACTAATACTTGTAAGGTATGTTGTTGTTTAATAAAAGTTGTGTTTTGAATACGTATTGACGAAGACTAAGGAAAGGGTTTGGATAGGAATACAGCAAGAATTGAAACATCGAATGATTAAATAAAAATACATCGAAAAACGTTTATCAAAATCTAAACTAATGAATGAGATGATAAAGTTACACTAATTCATGTACATTTTAATCCACCTAAAAACGCATGCGAAAATCTATAAGTGAATAGAGAAAGTAATGTTGGTATAGATGATCACGATGTTGTTGATAAAATACGGAAAGATTGCATGAATGGAAGTAAAGTCATGCATAAAACTAACAGTAGACAACTTACCAATTTCCTTTGCAGGGAAATTTCGTTAAAATACAGTTTAGATAAAATAAGTAAGTTAGTTTATAGAAAAAGTTAAAAAAACGTATATACCGTAACGTAAATGACAATTAATTAAACACAGACTTGAACTCCGTCAAAGCGGAAACTACCCAACCATCCACTGGATGAGCGAAAGATAACTGAAGACTTCAATAATAAAATGTTAATTCTAACACAAGGCCATATAGCTGCTATTATACGTTCTATTGTTTCAATATTTTGTCTGCTACTGAATACGGTGACTACAAAATTATGTAATATCATGCCTACATTCTTTTGTTTTTGTGGTCATTGACATCATTCGTTAGGTTGATCCAATCCAAGTGTTTTATGCTTTATGCAATTGATTCATAATTATTGTCATAGAATATGATGATTCGAAATTAAATGAAGAAGTAATAATATGTGATAAAAGTTATAAACTATCGCGTATTGTTATCCTGATACTCTACTTTATGGGTTGAAAAATCAAATGGATTATTAATCATTGCTGCCGAAGAAGAATTTGTTTGTATTGAGAAAATGAGGTCCATATCAAGGAAAGAATATCAAGATAACACAACGCTGAAACAAAACATAATTTCGCAAATAAATTGGCATGCTCCAGCCACTACTCACGACTGTCTACATCGAACGGCAGGAACGGTTGGGAGGTGGTAGAGCGGACCCGGACCACGTAGTCGGGTTCAGTTGTAGTGGGGGCATCAGTGGTCTTTTCATGAATGGTGGTAGGATGCGCGCGGGCATAGTCTTCGTCATCTTCAGGCCCTCCTCCCACGTCACCTGATCCTCTCGCGTCCTCGTCGTCGGGGCCAGGGCCAGGCCCCCAACCAGAGCCGGAGCTCTCGCCGCCGTCTATTCCCGAGCCCTCATCGTCCACGAACCCGTCGAGGTCAGAAGACAGCGGGCCGTCGTTGACGGGCGGGGCCGCTGTCTCGACTGTCGGTACTGTCCCAGCGACACCGTCCTGGAAATTCAAATAGGTTCACGTTAAGAATTGCTTTTTAATAGTATTACTATCAGTTAAACTGAAAAGGGTAAAGAATCTTCAAGTGGCATTGTAGCACAACTTTAGGGAGTGTCACAAATCAAAAATAACAAAAGATGTTTACGCATCCGGCCGGAACGAGATATCAACCGAAACATTTCGTCGGAATAAACACAAGGTTAGATCCATCTGAGCTCACGCAAATGCATAAATGCAAACTCATCAACACTTCATAAACACGTATACTTAGACATTCGACCTAATTCCAGAAACTTCACCCAGTGACATAAAAAAAATTATCACTGACCCCAATATTCAACAATCAGAGTCTTAATTGTCGTAAATATTCCTTCCACTGAATTATCGGGACAAAAGGCACTTGCATGAAGACATTTGGCATGAAATACCATAAATCAAGGCATTGAGTTTTCATCTACGTCACCATGAATGGGTCACTATGAATGGAAAAGTACTTGTGTACGAAATCACATACAATCCATCAATAATCACTCACCTTCTTTTATCTAGTAAAATTAAAACACGACTTAACTAATACTAGGCTTATTTTACTTTTATGCAGTTTTTCCAAAGGTTTGGCAGTGGTATCTTTGGTTAGCGTAGGTTGTACAGTGCAGTAAGGCGATCGATAGGCTTTGTGAGGGGACAGAGGGGCGGCGCGGGGGGGAGGGTATCGCTCCCGAATCTCCCGACAGATGTCGGGATTTCAGGGTGAGTTTCGAGGTTCCCGTTTTGTGAAAAGTTGCGGATTTGGACGTTAGAGTGCGTTGGGAACTGGGATTTCACATTTAGTTCTCAAATGTAAGTTTAGATGTCGTTTTACGTGTCTTTGTTATGACACAAGTTTAGTTAAAAGGTAAAAAGCAGTAATAAGCATTACTGCAGTATTAGTAAACGTCACTTGTATTATCTAAAATAAATATTATATCTTATTTTGAATTTTAATATTTTTACTCTTAGCCAAAATGGCGTTACGCTAAAAACATTTGCTAAAAACTTTTCGCAGGCGCTTTTCGCGTTACTGTGTAGGTAACGTCCAATTACTAATTTGAATTAATGATAACAATCTTAGTAAAGCAGCTACCTAATTTTCAGATTATGAACCAGAGGCAGTGTTATCAGCAAACCCATTTCCTAGTTAGCTATGAAACATTATACAGATTTGGAACGTGTTCAAGAGCCAAGCCCGCGAGTATCATAAATCCGGCGGCATGGGGTAATGAGAAATATTATTTATTGTTCTGGGGTAATTTTGCGTTGACCTGACGCTGGGATACCAGGGTTAACTGCTTATTACACGGTTTTCTTTAGCACTATTTTTATAAAAGGGATTGTTCGTTGTTTCTCTTTTTTTACGAGGTATTTTCATTATTAGATATTATTTGTGGCTTCTTGGATTAGGTATTTGCATTTGTGTGGGTTGGCTGTGTAGGTATTTACAATTAGAAGCTGATGAAAACAAAAAGAGTTAATTTAATTAAATAATTACAAGATTTGTTTCTTGACCTATTAAGTCAATCTTTATCAATATAATGTACCTATAATTTATTATTTAATAGATCACAAAAAGCATGCACCAAAATTGGTCACTATATAATTCTAAAACGTATTAAGTCGTACTTATATTCGGGGTAATATCGTCATTTGGCAACCCCGGGCCGTTTTACCCCGGTTTATTGTTGTGTTGCCGTGTGTTCGCAGCTTTTATGTACCTTTTACGTGTTTTATTGGGGTCACTCCTTAAATACTTTTGTGAACGGTGACCGTTATTAAAAGACGACTTTAGGTCTTGTAATTTTGTCATTTCGTAGGTATACAACGTAGAGTATAATTATCCTTTGGTTCGTCACGGTGCTTGACATAATTGTAAATGATTGTTTATTGGCATTACATTGAAAGAATTTAGATAAGATACCTATTTGTATTAAAAGGAGCTCAATTGAAAAATAAGTCCATTTGTTGCACTACAACAACCACTACATTTGCGTTTTCGGTAATCGCACTGCGTCTATTTTTCTATATTTTTATGTTTAAAAAAGAACATATTTGTATGTATCAATTTTCATTACCGAATTCACGAAACCAGAAAAGCCACTGGAAACTTGTCTAATCCAATTAAAGCGCTTTATACACTGCCAATATTTTGAATAGGGCCTTTTTCCAGGAATAATCATACATGTATGTAAGTATCTAACCAATATTATCATTAAAATAATATACGACCATCAATATTTTATGGATAGGATGCTAACTTGCGCATAATAAATCGTATCATTCCGAAATATTTGATCGGGTATCCTTGTCTTTTATATGCGATTTTATATTCCATCTCATATATGATATCGAATGGCAAAATGGCTGAATACGAAGTATGAATGCTAATGAACTGAAAGCCAATTCTATGTATATTTGTAAGCGGTTGTAATATAGTTTACTGTATGGAATATTGCTATGTAATGTTTGTATCGGTACCTAATGTGAGTCTGATACTGCTTTTGTGAATTTCATTAATTGAGACCAAATAAGTGATTTGTAAATGCATATTCCATCTCTGTATTGCCTATATACTACAATAAAACAAATGAAGACTGTGTGGGTGTATATCATAATATTTTGGTAAGTAAAGAGTAATTATACTATAAGGGCGGTTCTGAACTTCTATGAAAAAATAAAAATGGGTATGGTGAAAATATGGTTCATATTTTCACGGGTTCTAACTATAAGGCGAAACCATCCTCAGAAGGTAGGTATTGGATGTAGCCGCCAAAAAAAAAAAATGACACGATTACTCAAAACTCACAAGACAAACTTTTCAGCAAAGTACATATTGATATAAAACATTGCCTTTACCAAGCTCCCTGTGTTCCATCTGATGTGGGTATTAAAACTGACGACCTTGCTGTACACCCTTTTAAAGGCTGTTAATGCCAAACAAAGGCTTCCCCCCTCCCGTCAAAAGCGAATACAACTTGACTGATAAGTGGTGGGAAAGAGGGCCACCCCTTTTATTCCAAAAACTGGGGTCGTACTTACGATTTGTTTGAAGATTTGTTCAGAGAAAAACATCATTCGTTTGCTTAAATTAAAATGTACTTTTAAATATTATGAAATTTTATACGAATGGACTGGACAGAAAGGTATAGTAGTTTAATAATTATAATATTAAACTAACTATTCAGTACTAAATTCTAGCAACTCAATACGTCTTCGTCTCTCTGTTTGCCGTGCCCTAAAACAGGGTGCACAACATGTACTGTAAATTATTTTTAAGATCATTTTGTAACTTTGTGGAAGCGCAATAAATATTATGATTATGAAAAAGATTAGTAAATACAATCAATGACATATGCCTCATGAAATTACCTAAGTATTGACTCTAATAAAAAAAAGAAAATATTGACAAAACTCATAAAATACGACCTTTAATTTCACATGAAATAATTTTAGCCAGAGTAATGTGTAACAAGGCAAACTATTATCAACTAAAATACTTTTCCTAGTAAACTTCTTCCCAATCACGGTACAATTTAATTAATGTAAGTGCCTCCATTCCCCACCACTGGTTTCAGTTCTAATTGGCCACTAGTCCAGAAGCCACCTCTCCACACGACTAATTGCTCTACAAATTTATTACTTAGCTAAGAAAGTGTGGACTTAGGTCTTACATAAGTTTAATTAAAAAAAAAACGTCTGCTTGGCTATCAAACGTTTGTACTATTGTTCCTCTCCTTTGCTTAAGACATTTTTAGGGTTCCGTACCTCAAAAGGAAAAAACGGAACCCTTATAGGATCACTTTGTTGTCCGTCTGTCCGTCCGTCCGTCCGTCTGTCAAGACCCTTTTTCTCAGGAACGCGTAGAGGTATGAAGCTGAAATTTATATCAATTACTCAGGTCTACTGTCCCTTGAAGCTGTGAAAAAATCAAACTTCTAAGCCAACGCAATCAAAAGATACAGCCATTTATGCCGCAAATTTTCGACACTTGCAAGGGAATCAAAACCTACAGGGTGCTTCCCGTGAACTCAGAATCTTGAAATTTGGTACGAAGCAACGTCTTATAGCATAGATAAAGGAAAAATTACGAAAACCATAAATTTTTAGTTACATCACAAAATATTTTTTTTTTTTAATAATCTTAAACTTACTACCCATTTCCTCATAAACGCGTAGAGGTATTAAATTGAAATTCATACCAAATACTCAGGTCTATAATACCTTTAAGCTGTAGCAAAATCAAACTTCTATGTCAACGCAATCAAAAGAAACAGCAATTTAAGCTGCATATTTTGAAACTCGCAAGTACTTGCAAGGGAATCAAAACCTAAAGGGTACTTCCAGTCGACCTTGAATCTTGAAATTTGGCATGAAGCAACGTTTTATACCACACATAAAGGAAAAATTCCGAAAACCTTAAATTTTTAGTTACATTACAAAATATATATTTTTTAATAAATATAAACTTATTACTTTTTCCATAGTTATGACTCGATTGTCGTAATGAACGAACTTTGTAAACCTTGCAGGTTTGTACGGAACCCTCGGTGCGCGAGTCCGACTCGCACTTGGCCGGTTTTTTTTATTGGTAAGTAAGTATTGATTGATTGGTAGGAAATTAGCACAGTATTTAACTTAATAAGGTAGGTACATTACGTGTTTTCTTTGCGGTTAAATTATGTGATTGGTGTGGTGAACCTATGAATTTAACTTAAAAACAGTGTAACTTCAATTAAGGATTTAGAGCTAAAAACAGACATTTTGCTTACCTATGATATTTTTAGTGGTGAGAACCTGTAATTGGCTGTTATGTTTTATTTTAAGTATTGTAAGTTTTTGTAACAAACAGGGTTCTCCAATATATACATTAAAAAAAATATTCAATTACTTAAAAAAAAATCTCAATTTTAAAATAGCGCCGCCGGTCAACTGTTGAAATAGCTAGCTAAAACTAAAAACCAATTAATATTTAGTAATTTGATTTTGTGCCGTTGATATTATTGGAGTGTCTGCGTCAAATTGAATTTGCGAATTGAAGCAGTCGAAATCAAAACCTTTGGCGAGCCATTGAACTGAAATCTGTATTTTATATTTTCTGATCGAATATGAATGTAATTTTAGTGACATTTCATATGGTAAACGTGAAAAATAGCGAGCATACTTTGATGACTGATATGTTTTTATTATTTATTTCTTAAAATAAAAGTAATATTTTAGTTTTAAATTGTAAAACAGAATACCTACATATCTCAGTAAGTGCTACTTATTATGCTGTACATACTTGGCCTTTAGTAAGAAATGTTAGAATATCTTAAATTATAATAAATATGAATGAAATCCGATTTAATATAATCCCTACAAATGACAATTTGCCTAAATACGAGTTGTAAAGGAGGAACGTTTAGCTTCAATGAGATAGATACAATTTTACTGTAAGCATCACGGGTATTTAAGCCTATTAAGACAAAATGGCCAATTGGCTGGATATTAAAATCGGGGGAGTGTCGTAGATTTCCCTTGATATTGTTTGTTTGTTATTATTTTGGCGTTTTCATTTATCTAAGTTCAATATAAAGCACCTTTATAAGAGAAAACTTTGAGGGACGCTTATGTTCGATTATTGATTTTGATTTTTGAATTAAGTTTTACATTTCACTTGTTAAAATAGAGGATCACGCTACAGATACGTAATAGAGTTATAGGATAAAAACGTCGAAAACTGACAAAACTTCCCTGTGCTTAATACTTTGAATGAAATCTACCGTTTTCTTTTAAACAACCCGTCCATTTAACTGTTGCATCTTAATATCTATTAGTAGGGTGTAATAAAACAAAAAGTTTTGTCCAGTTCGGCCTTAGTATTCAATCGGAGTAGAGAGTTCGGGAACGAATTAACGCTACCCTAATCCCGGGACCCGAGTAAATTCGATTCTCGCACGCATCTCGGACGTAAAGCAGGACCATTTTCATTACATTGTGCTACTGCGTGCTACTGCCTTCAAATAAAAGGTGAATCGGGACACCGTGACAATTATGTTCTGCTGATTGGGTAAGTAGGCCCTTTTACATGTCAGTGTCCCTCTGAATTCAGAAGTTTATTTATAGTGTCCTGGGGGAATGGGTATACAGGGTAAATGCAACTTTATGAGTTTTCTAAAAGGAACTATCAAAAATTTGACAACACCTGTTTAGGCGTATTAGAAATATGTATAATGGGATCATGAAGTCAACAATTGGAAATTTTGACCATAAAAAATTTAGAAGTACCTACCTACAGCGGGATTCGAAAAGTCTATTAGTTGCACTACATTTGATGCAATAACAGCAAAAGGCACTCAAAAACTCACAAAGAAACCTCTGCACTCTTATCAAACCCAGTCAAAGTCCAAAAGTCCACACTTCGACTGCAATTTTAATCTTTTTTAACAAAAACCCAAAAGCAAAAGTACCGAAATCACAGAGACGGGACTCTGCTGTGTACGATGATTGGTAACCAAATTAAGTCAACCCCCGAATTGCATCAATACGCATTCAGGCTTGGTGTCTGGTTGTGCGGTACTTTGACGATAGTGATGGTCGCCTTTGTCAATAAGCGGCTTCCATTCTTTGACATAGGAGTTCAAAGCGATTCCTGTAGTTGGTGATGACAATGGACTAGATAGCTGCTGTATGACGTATTGATGATAGGGCTTCAATGATTCATTTTGATAAGCAAGATACTTATTAATTAACTAGCCAGTAACAGGAGTCTTTGGAGGAGCATGGGAGAGGCTTTTTCCCAGAAGTGGGACGAAATAGGCTAGTAAAAAAAAGACACTTATTAATTAAACTTCATGAAGAAAATATTTGTAAAGGCTTGACAGGTCACTAAACATATATTTACCTAGCTGTCTCATTTGCTGTCGAAAATCAAAAATAGATGGTAAGATTCTTATTCTCGATCTATGACTGTTTTGACTAAGATTTTCTTATGTCTGCAGATTTTAATACTTATAAGTTATTTATTTAATGAATACCTTTTACTTATGCCTTTTCTTCTGATTTTTGAAAAATAACAGCTACCTTATGTGCAAGGTAGTAAGTATACTTTTTTAAAATACCGACTGGCCTCAATTTCAGAAACTAACATCAAATGAAACTGGTGTCGCTTCATTCGATTGGTTCCGGGGATTGGTTGCACCGACCAGCTAACTAAGACCTGCACTGGAAACGCATTAGCATAAACACATTGTGAGGTTCAGAGGTCAGGTCAGGCTGGGTTGTCTATTGGGTCAACCGCTTCGTAACTACATGTTGGAGTCTCAATCAATTTATTGGATTAAAGAATAATTCTTTATATTTTGTACCAGTAAAGTTATGATGTAAATGATTTAGTTGATAACTCAGCTTGCTGTAGAATACGTCATTAAACTTAATTATCCATAAAATGTCGTGCGGTCTTCTTCTAATTTTTTGAAAATAACAGAGACAACTATAGGTTTGTGTAATTAATCGTTAGGAAGTTGAAGGAATATTTTTTGATTTACTATTCAAAAAAAGAACTTTGTTTTGGTTAGTACATTCTGCTGAAAGACGAGAGAGGCTTTTGCCTTACAATTGGACATAGTCAGCTAGATAAAAAGAAGAACATATAACAGACATAATGATAAGAACATACGAGTACAAGAACACACACACTCACAAACACCTACATATATAAGTACCTACATTATGTATGTAGGTACTTATATATGTAGGTGTTTTTGAGAAGTACATTCTGCTTTTTGCAATCTTGTTTTCTTTTCCAAATTCTTCACTACTTTTTTACTCGTTTACCGATGCGATTGTCCATTTGTCGATGTATTAAGTATTCGATCAGTCTTGTCGATCTAGATGTTCGATCATTCGTCATTCGATGTTGAGTAGCACTCGATTAATATTTCCTTTTACCTTGAATTTCATAAACGTCACATTACCTACCACTACAAAATCAAGCTAAATACGCGAGCCTCTGCTATTTCTGCCTCGTGGCCTACCATAGACAATGTCCCAACTGACCTCACGTGGACACACAGAATCGTAATGTTGTTCTGGTAAACCCGATACTGTTGTCTTATTCCGTGGTACAAACTCTAGGGACTTTGTCTATATAAGTATCTTGTTACGTTGGTTACCTGTGACGGTCTATTTGTAGTGGGAGAGTTCTAGAATTTGTGGTTGACATAACTATTTCTATTGTTTTAAGGACATTTTTGTCAGACAAAAACTGTCAAGTATACCTATACTTACGAAGGTTTTTAATGTTGTATCATTTTAGGTAGGTATATTAAAAGATATAGAGTTATACCGCGTGATGTGGCATGAAGACTTATTTATTCTTACACTTATTTTTGTTTACATAATGCTATTTGCTCGGTTAAACTACCATACACACATATGGATATGTCACGACTCTTTCCCATCGAGGTAGGCAGAGACCACTTCAATGCACTTGCTACGATCTATACACAAACGTACCATCCACTACCAAAACAAAACACGTACGGTAACATGTAAATGGAACACAAAAAATCTTTTTATTCAAAAAAGCCACACAACTAACAATTTTCCAAAACAAACGAACTTCACAAATAAACGGTAGCACGAACTGTGCTAACGATGTTACATTGCCTGACTTCCCAGGGGCGCCTCACCCGTCGACGGCTGCATTAAACTTTACTTGGCTATTTGGTGCTATTTGCCCCGTTAAACCCGGCTAAACACAGATAATAGAGCTGCAAAACCGAATTGACCGGTTGCAAATGTCGGTTTACCAGAAATCGAGGTCGACTGGGAAAAATAAAAACTATCGCTAAACTAAGGTGAAACTGAGCTCAACAAAGTGTTATATGCTGGTTATATAAAGTAAGGGTACTATTTTATTTGCTTGGGTAACAATTTGATTGTAGAGATACATGTAAAGTCACGAGCAATAATTATCTACACTGTCATGTTTTTAAAGTGCACTTACTTCTGTTGTTTGAAAAATATTTGTTTATCAATGTATTAAATAACACAACCAGCTATCATAGTATCTTTGAACAAATTGACGAAAACATATTTTTGAAAGGACAGAAGTTACGATGCTTTGAAAATGTGACAGTGTATGCATATTATTGCTCGTGCTTTTTTTTATAGCATCCGTCGTTGTGGATCACTCAACTTTATAAGACTAACTTTTAAATAAACGCTTGTCTACGTCATAATAATCATACGACGGAAATTGATTTGTATTTAGACTGATTCAAACAGATGATTGATTGTGCCTAACAATGATTTTAAACGAGAGCAATTGCCAGTTACCTACTTCGTTTCATCGTTTTCTGACATTCGTATTCAAACCAATTCAAGAATCCCTAGAGAATGTGTTCAGAAAATAAAGTGGTCCCATGTCGAGTTCGGAACGTCGTACTCGCTTCGTCGCCTTTATTGTTATTGTGATACAGCAGTCCGACTATCCGACGATTGTCCGACTATTTTCCGACTAGTGTCCGACCTCTGACGGCCACTTGAATACTATTTTCTTACTCTCCATTCGTGACAGCGAGAGAGAAGCTGTTTGCTTTCTGAAGAACGTTTCGTTGTGAAGTGTTGAAGTTGTGTATACTTTCTTTACGAGTACGTATTCGTTGCTCCTTTTTGATGGTAATATTTTATGTAAAATCGTGTTACGATTACAGATAAATATGCTACATTTTCGTATGTCTATTTATTGATGCTAAAGTACCTATATACGAAAATATATGGCTGATGCAGTCCACTCGAATTAGACTTGAAAAACAACTTAAGATTTTTCTTGACGTAACATTTCGGAAGAAAGAGTGAGTGCAAGTTACAAAACAGTTGACAATCGAAACAATACAATAACGAGACATTCCAAAACGAACACCAACAAGTAACAAAAGTGAAATGAAAGGTGTAACGAAATAATAACTCCAATTAAAACTCGCTGTTTGTTTTGTTTACGAGTCTATGAAGAAAGTCGAAGTGGAAAAGCGAACAAAACGCGTTTGTGCCGGCGCGGCGCCTGGCGACAGATCTCTCGACTGCATTAATGCTTTCCAGCAACTATTGTCAAGTTAGCATTGCATCCATGCTCAGTTTTTGGTACTATTGTGAGTGCCATTAATAAATAAATAGCCAGCCAATTAAATTGTCTATCAAATCTACCAATTTAAGCATTGGTTACATTCTTCGTAATTAGAGGACGTAGTAGGTTACTAAAAAGTCTAATTCTGATTAAAAAAGGCATCTTGCAATTCGACGAGTGCTCATGTTGTGGCTAAGATTCTAAAAATAAATATAGATACGACTACCCATTTTCTTTCAACTGCTGGACAAAAGATCTCCCCTCCCTTCTTTCTCTTCAACCAGTTTTATTCTACCGATTTAAAAACTAAACAAAAACTTACAAAGCGAAACGCTTAGTATTTTGAACAAAACATGTAAATACAGGGTCCCAATGGATGCGTGTCATCGTATCGCGCATTGCCGCCCGGTCGTTAGGCTCGGTAATTGCACCCTCACGCCAATTAGCTTCCATAACGTCTCTTGAAGGCTCAAAAAACGTACCGGAACGTTCCGGGAACGTTCCCGGTCTTATCAGCGGCAATTCTTGAACGCTTTATGCTTTTTCGTCGTGTATTTTGGACTGTGAGGTTTTTATTTCGAGGTGGGACGGTAGAATACGTTATTTCTTTACAAAGTCAGGCAGGGTGTTCACAACTGTTAAAGGCTCTGTTACCTCAATGATATAGGTATTCATCTTAGGTTAAAAACTTTTCGGTGATAAATGTGATTTTATCATAACATAACGTCATCAAATACTTAATTTTGTCATAATACTGAAAACATCTTCAAAAAAAAAATTACTTATCCTGACAGTTACAGATTTTTATTCTATATTCAAAGTTGAACCATTTCTAAAAATCTATTGCATTATATGGTTCCCTAATAGGAAGACTCGAATCCTAAAAACATTCCCTGTTTTCTTACTTATCGATTACAATCATCAGTGGATATTAAACGCTCTCAAGTTCAATATTTTAAGTGGGCACTAACGAAATTACATTGTTGAAGTTTGAATTTTGGTTGAATCCGATTTAAGTGGGTGACGGTCAAGGTTTCTCAGGTGAATTGGTAATGGAACTTGACATTCAGAGGGATGAGAACTTGTTGGAAATTCGTAATTAATTAGATGATGCTATTTAATTATTCTTATTACTCTAATTTGGGTTTAATGGAGGATTAACAGCAAAATTAATACCCTTTCTGTATTAGGATCAAAGCAATCATAGAGTCAATTCCTCTTGTTTAAAATCACTGTGAAATTCGCTGACTAAACTATATATTCCAACTAAATACATATCAACACCGATAGCACGACTATTAAGGCATTTTACAGACGTTTATGAAAAGTTAGGTTTTACAGTTGAGTGAATGATTTTGACAGGGATTTATCTAAAGGCCAAAACACACCGGATGCGTATGCGTTGCGTATGCGTAGACGTATGCGTACCTCTGAGTTGTAATGTATGGAACTGCCAACGCTTGTGTAACGTAGACTTAGACGCAAGCGGTGACAGTTCCATACATTACAACTCAGAGGTACGCATACGTCTACGCATACGCAATGCATACGCATCCGCTGTGTTTTGGCCTTAAGTGCAATTACCACTGACACAGTAGACACTATTCTATCTTAGTTGGTGTACAAAAGTTGGTGTACCACCTACCACTGCACATTAAGACGAACCGTTGCTTATTAACCAAAGACCGTCGGTAAAAGATGGCAACAATGTGAACGATAGAATATTCGGCATAAATATCTTAAGCAACAATATATGGAGGGAAGGAAAATAACGGTTCATTTAACACATGCGTTGCTTTATCCATGTGTGACTTATGCTTCAGTTCATTTGCGGAGGTACCATTTTTGTAATATTCGCTACCTACGTGGAACTTAGAAAAATGCTATCACTCGTAGTAAACCAATAGGTAATAAGAGTACTTATAGGTACTTCGTATTTGTATGCAGATTGTTTTAAATGAATGATGTTGACGTTTATGAAAAAAAAAAGTGATTCATACTGTAATCAAAATAAGAGCATACCTACCTCTTGTATTTATTATTTGGGTGGGATATTCATGAAACCATTCTCTCCAAAATACCTATACGAAATTATTTGTGTCGCTTCTAACGATGCAACACCATTCAAGTAAGTCAGTCTTTGCCATCTACCAAACACATTTGCCACAGATATCCATCAGCGGTAATCTTGTCAAAGCATCGGGTTACGAGTCCGCATATCTTGCTCCTCGTAACTCAAAGAATTACCGACATGAATGCAGAATTATAGAAATCCCCTTTTTTGTCGGAATTAGATGTCGTAAGCCGGAACGGGGCAGAGCGGGGTTTGGGGCAGCATTTGTGCCAAATAGCCCGGGAAATAGCCCGTCGGCCTCCACATCGCACGCTGCAAATTAGGTCAAGACTTCGTTGTCGGCTTTTACAGAATTACGCTGCTTAATTCGATTTTTTAAGTCACGTTTTAGTTTATTGAATTCGCCAGACGGCGAAAACACGGGACGAATTCCTGAAAGTGTTTTTGTAGCGTGCCTTGCTTACTGTTCTGGAAACATAGTGAGCAGAATGCTTGTATATTTTTCCACTTAATTCATCGGTTCGGAATTAAAATAATAAAATTGCCGGCCTATCTTTACAACTCACTTATATTATTAATAGCTTTTACCCGCGACTTCGTCCGCATAAGTTTTTTTTGTTTTCTCCCGGCTGTAAGTCCCCCTGCAACAATGTCCCTCTATCGTGTTCCGGTCCTCAATTTCACATCAAAATTTGTTCAAAAGCAACCTAAGCACATTATGAATAGCTCCGAATGTTTCCTTAGTAAATATAAAAAGTATATAATGTAAATCGGTTTAAAATACTACTAACTATACCTACCTGCCAACCCACGATGTATACAAATCAGATCAATAGTTTTGGCGTAATGTGATTCTAGACAGAGTTTTAATGTTGTAGATAGGTAGCTATGTATACGTTCCTGTGGGAATGAGATATTTTCCCGAAGTAAAAAGTAGTCTGAATTTTGGTACCTTCCTACCCTATAAGTTAAGTAGTGTGATGGAATGTCGCTAAGTTTCGATCCAAGTAAAACTGTTAAATAAAGACAGTTGCATCAAAATTTTATCATAAATTCCATAAATTATGGCGCCTACCTACCCTCTAAGTTAGAAAAGTGATTAAATACTAACTTGAAGTCTTAGTAACACTCAGTTTATAAAAAAAACATCAAAATCATTTCAGTAGCTATGGCTTCATGCGCTTCTTAAGACGATCACGCTAGATTTCCGCGGGAATGAGGTATTTTCCCGCCGTAAAAAGTAGCCTGTGTCCGTGCCTAGGATTCTATCATTAAATTAACCAAGTCTTATAAAAATCCGTTCAGACGTTAAGGCGTAAATGAGGTAAACTTTTAAAACAAACGATTAATAATCACTAACTCAATTCAGTTTTCTGCCTACTT
Organism: Anarsia innoxiella; assembly: GCA_947563765.1. NCBI lineage: Eukaryota > Metazoa > Arthropoda > Insecta > Lepidoptera > Gelechiidae > Anarsia > Anarsia innoxiella. The sequence goes on along the minus strand of OX387393.1, from coordinate 10,087,697 downwards.
CCTACCCCCTAAGTACGATGACGTGATCATTTTGATCTCATATCCGTTTTTAGGTAACCATCTATTACCTTACTAAATTTCATCAAAATCCGTTCAGCCGTTTAGGCATGATAGAGCAAAACTCCCAGCAAAAACCATAAAAAAATCACTAACTCAATTCAGTTTTCTGCCTACTTCCTACCCCCTAAGTACGATGACGTGATCGTTTTGATCTTATATCCGTTTTTAGGTAACCATCTATTACCTTACTAAATTTCATCAAAATCCGTTCAGCCGTTTAGACGTGAAAGAGCAAAAGTCCCAACAAAAATGACTAAAAATTACTAACTCAATTTAGTTATCTACCTACTGCCTACCCCCTAAGAACGATGGCATGATTATTTATAGACTATGACCATTTCTAGGTTATCATCTATCACCATACCAAATTTCATCAAAATCCGTTCAGCCGTCTAGGCGTGAAAGAGTAACAGACTGACAGACAGACAGACAAACAGACAGAGTTACTTTCGCATTTATAATATTAGTATGGATAGTATGGAAGTATGGATTTAGTATTATGTGCCTAAATATAAAGTTTCATGGTTTTATCTTTGAATAATGACGATCTCCCATACTAACTTTCATCCCTTATTACCACCCCCTTAAGCCTTTTTTCGCGAGAAAATATAGCCTATGTCCTTTCTCAAGGTCTAGACAACCTCTCTACCAAATTTCATTGAAATCGGTTCAGTAGTTTAGGCGTGAAAGCGTAACAGACAGACAGACAGACAGAGTTACTTTCGCATTTATAATATTAGTATGGATTAGTATGGATGACCATTCCTAGGTTATCATCTATCACCATACCAAATTTCATCAAAATCCGTTAAGCCGTTTAGGCGTGAAAGAGTAACAGACTGACAGACAGACAGACAAACAGACAGAGTTACTTTCGCATTTATAATATTAGTATGGATAGTATGGAAGTATGGATTTAGTATTAAGTGCCTAAATATAAAGTTTCATGGTTTTATCTTTGAATAATGACGATCTCCCATACTAACTTTCATCCCTTATTACCACCCCCTTAAGGCTTTTTTCGCGACAAAATATAGCCTATGTCCTTTCTCAAGGTCTAGACAACCCCTCTACCAAATTTCATTGAAATCGGTTCAGTAGTTTAGGCGTGAAAGCGTAACAGACAGACAGACAGAGTTACTTTCGCATTTATAATATTAGTATGGATTAGTATGGATGACCATTCCTAGGTTATCATCTATCACCATACCAAATTTCATCAAAATCCGTTAAGCCGTTTAGGCGTGAAAGAGTAACAGACTGACAGACAGACAGACAAACAGACAGAGTTACTTTCGCATTTATAATATTAGTATGGATAGTATGGAAGTATGGATTTAGTATTAAGTGCCTAAATATAAAGTTTCATGGTTTTATCTTTGAATAATGACGATCTCCCATACTAACTTTCATCCCTTATTACCACCCCCTTAAGGCTTTTTTCGCGACAAAATATAGCCTATGTCCTTTCTCAAGGTCTAGACAACCCCTCTACCAAATTTCATTGAAATCGGTTCAGTAGTTTAGGCGTGAAAGCGTAACAGACAGACAGACAGACAGACAGACAGACAGAGTTACTTTCGCATTTATAATATTAGTATGGATATGGATATGGATATTGCGTACATTGTGTTTTTAGTTGTTTCAATAAGCAATATTGGTACAGTTCGGTGCTGATCTTCCCTAAAATTGTTGAACAGATGGCGGCAGTTATTCATATCAAAATAAATCCTAGTTATCATTAACACAACGCCCAACAAGAATTAGATAGCTTATGAAAAAATCAGCGTTTATCCCTAATCTAACTCACGTTATATGAAGAAACATCTTCAAATTGAAATAAAATCTCAATACTACAATACTACTTGCTTTGTCAAATAATAAAAATGATTACCTAGAGTGCTTTTAAAAGATATAAAGAGTATTCTAAAATCAGTTCCTGGGACGTCGACATTGCGACCGAGTGGAAAAATAATTTATCTCAGTCGTCACGAATGAAAACGTATTTTTCCTGCTTTTATTTCTTGAACAGCTTCATTGCGGGACGAGAGCAATTATATTTTTCATCGTTTCTCTTTAACTTATTAAAATTGTTAGCGATATTTTCACTTTGAAGCTTTTAAAAAAAGGCGGCTTGAAAATTCTGTGTTTTAGCTTTAAAAATGTGGTTGTTATTATAAAATGTTATTTCAACAACAGCAAAGTTTAAACAAGCGAAAATGTTAAATTTTATAAATATTTTTAAAGTAGGTAAGTACTTATTTAACATCATTAGTACTTATTTCGTATTTGTTATTATTTCGATTTTAAATCGAAAGAAAAACTTGAATTTCCCGATTCTAATATCCATTTCAAATGAACATCCCAACACATTAGCAACACGAGCTCACAACAAATAGGTAGACAACTCACAAAAATCTACCCAGAATAGAGTTGAAACCCAGAGAGGCTTTTCTTGCCTTCATTCGCACGCCTTGGAAATGATCCAGATGATATTGATATATTGCAAGTAGGGAGTCAATTCTAGGCGTTAGAATCCACCACGAGAACTAGTTACCTGAGTCATCACCAAAATAAAGAGCATTGTTGACATTGTTTGACATTGTTGCATGATTTGGCCGGACCCATCAGAATGAGAACAACATCATTGCTCTTGTAGGTGGAGTCTGACATATTCATCATTAACAACATATATTCGTCCACTGCTGACATGGGCCTGTCCTATGACAAACCACGTATTGAGATTTCACAAATTACACTCTTCAAATTGATAGTAATTATAAGTTTGCTCCCTATTTAAGATACGATACGACACAGCGCCTATTGTACTTAATTGTATAATCCAACAAAATACAAAACATTGTCGCTTATATGAAAGTTATAACGTTGATAGGCGTTTTTTAAAAATTGGGTGATTCGTTGTCTAAAAGTAGAATAGGAAGGGTTTGGGACACTACTATAATGATACTCCCAAAAAGTAATGACACCTCTAAAGGCTGAAACACACCGGATGCGTATGCGTAACGTAGACGTAAGCACGGCGGCGTAGCCACGCGCGTATTTCCTCTCATACATTTCCATACATTACAACTCAGAGGTACGCATACGTCTACGCATACGCATCCGGTGTGTTTTAGCCTTAAATGTTGAGTGATTATCACGGTGGTTGCAAACGTGTAAAATTGGTAAGACACGCTTGGACGCTCCCACGGGAAAATAATATTGGAAATGCAACTGTGGATCGATGGACAAAGCCTCTGTCTTGCTTGGCTCAAGAACCAATATTGGCCGGTAGCGATGGACTCGCTGAGGAAAATCTACTTTGGTACTCTATAAAATTAATAACTGAGATGTTTGGAAATTGTATTTTGCAATCGAATTTTCTGTTTGATTAGATGGATAATCCACATGATTCTATTTAGGAAATACAAGTCTCTATGATTTCATTCAAAAATGAGTTTCTAGAGATTTCTAACCGTAGCGTAGATTCGAGCCAAGATTTTTATGGGCTGTTACTGTTACTTCCTAATTACCTTTAATGGTATCCTAACACTAAAGCCGCCAGCTTTTTTGACAGCTGCCATTCATATGATGTAAAGCCGCTGACCTAGCCCGGCGGCATGCCGGCGGCTTTGGTGTGTAGATAGCATAAAGAAGAGAATATCTACAAATAAGGTCAAATTTTATCAGTGCGTAATCAATGGCATCAAGATGTTTGCCGCTACGAATAGGAACATTATTGAAGTACTTGATTCTTTGACCGTCAGGCATACAACCCTACATTTACATAATATTCCTTTATTAAAACACACAAAAGAAATAATTCTAAAAACTATATAAAGTTACTTACACACTCATTTTATATTTATGCTTCCTTAACCTCTAATTTGACAAAGCAAAAAGCACTTACGAACCAAGGCGAGTAAAAGGCGAACATTTTTCTGGCATAATAAGCAGAAAAGCTTCTAGGAAATTGTTTGTTACAACCGCAATTAATTTTAATTATGCGGATTAATTAATAACGTGTACAGGGTTGGCTGACGTTGCACCCAAAGACGGTTGTCTGTTGGTCTGCTTGGTGTGTTCAGAGAGGGATCTAGGAGGCCTCAAAGATTTGTAATTTAATAACATTATTTTGTTATGATTTGGCATCAAAATTAATGGAAATCTGAATCCAATTTTTGGGGTGAAAAGTAATTATGTCTTGTGGTGAAATAAATAAATGTAAAATAATATTCAGTCATAAGAAGATAGAGTAGAAAGTAACGCATTAGAGACTTATCTAATGGCACTCAGGAGGGGCCCCAAAACAAGACAGAAACACAAGTAGTGGCCTGTCCCGTGAACTCTCGCCTGCCCCGGCTTAATTTTTTGTCTGTATAATTTTTCCGACGAGGTGTCCGGGAGGAGAGGAGGGGGAGGCAATGATTTATGACGCAATCTTTTAGTCGTAAATCAAAACCGTTCCGCCCTCGTTCCGTTCCGTAGCCCGAAACTGTAGCTTTGAAACAATCACTTGGTTTTTTAACGTTTGAGTTTTATAACTGCCAAAAACCACGGTCTTGTGTGAGCCATTTGATATTTGAGCTCTGGAGAATAATGGCCAAGTGGTTTTCTTTTGTTTTTCGAACTTTCCTTTGACTACTTAGTAAAGAAAATGCTTAATGGGTCTTTCATTGGTCATTGGTCAGATACATCAACCTTATGTACTCCTCTCGACCATCAAGGACATAATCTGATCATGAAAAAGCACAATTTCCGCAAAGAATATGGGACAAATATGATTTATTTTTGATGTTGCATGCAAAACGTCCGACTTATCTTGTGTCGGTTAGATTTCAGTGGACGAATTATTATATGAGCGCCATCACCCGATATGTGTGCATAGTTTCATAAAAAATGTTTTGCCAGCTAACGATAAAAATCTGGAGGAAATCCTCGACAAGTGGGAACAAGGCCTAATATACATCAGCCCTTCTCATTATACTTACACCGATCAAAATTTTCTACATCAAACCCTTTAAATGGAATTCATATTTCAAAACCTCACTTAATACCTCCCATCATTTAACAAAGTTTGAATTATTTTTACCAAATCCAACAAGAGGCTTCGTTAGATCCATCTGCATAATTTAAAGGTATTATTCCTATAAATTTTGATGCCGGAAATTTACCTGCAACGAAAAGGAAAGATAAATTAACAAAGATGAACGGTCAGCTTGCTTTTAAATTGTTGGAATTCATAAAGTTTTGAGAGAAGAGTGCTGAAGGTATTTACTGCTTTCATTGATTGGACTCCTTCAATACAATGGGTATAAACAAGAGCTCAAAGGCAATGAACTCAAAGAGCAGTGCACTGTAAGAAGCTATGATCACATTTAATCCGTACAAAATCGAATCTAGAAAGCGATTTCTATGGAATGCCAATATCTAGCTGCAGGATTTCGTATGAAAATTGGTACGTGGTCCCGGGGTGAAAGACCGATGGAGGTAAGACGAGGTCTATCATCTTATTGGATATGATCATTGCCTTGGTCAACTTATTGGATGCCAAAAAGCTAAATGATTCCATACATACTTCATAAGAAGGCTCATTACTTATTTTAATATCCCTCGAATAACGCACAGAACATATACATCGACAAATATGTAAAATGATAAAGGAAAAGCAAGGGAAAAAATCCGGAAGCATAAAAAATTATTCAATAACATCCTCAAATACTTAGGTTCAAGGAAAGTCATCATTCGTGTGACAAGATTCATCTCGTTTGGCCATTATGCGTCCCTTTTCCACTTCGTTACCTACGATGGCCTTTGGATTATTCTCATTAACCGTAATTTGTTTCTCAGAAGCGTAATCATGACTCTTGACAGTTATGTCATGTATTTTATATGGGACACTCGTTGGGAATAATGCTTTATTAATTTTTCCTGGGTGTTACGTGCTACTAGATATTGGACTAAAGAATATTATTTTCCAGGAAATGGGGTTACAGTAGACCAATTTGTCTAATCTCTGGTGGAAGGAAGTGGTCTCTGCCTACCCCAATGGGAGAGAAGGGTGACGGAAATGTACGTATGTAATTTGTCTAAATGAAGTAGTATAAACAAATTCTTGAGCATAATCCGTACAGTTGTCTTTTCATAACGGGCCACGTTACTATTCTACACGCAGCTGCTCAAATTGAACAAATCGAGAAAACAAATCGTTCCATGCAAACTGTTGAGGTAAGCCGATTTCTTAACACAGCAATCGCACAAACCGTCTTTTACACAACATTATCACCTACTTAAAAGAAAACACGTCCGACCATCTTGTTTTCAAGTAGCAGTAATAGCTTTCTGGCACGGTTGAAAAGGTGTGGTGTATCTAGGCATTAAAACTTTAGACAAAAGGCAAAAAGTTGAGAACCGAGCGCCAACAGGTCACAACTACTTCGAATTGACTCTATGCTTCTTTGTTCAAGTTGAAAACTTTACAAACAATAAAAGAGACGCCGAAAACTTCCGAAAGCAATACTCCACTGAATTTATTCTGGAACTTTTATGGAGATGATTTTTGTAACGGCCAGACCATTCCTGGTTATGTGCAGTTTGCTTGCTTTAAAGGCGAAGTTTGGAAAGAAATATGTGGGGTCACTTAAAAAGTTGTCCCACTTCTTGTGATTGCTTTTTGGGACATTATTTTGTGTCTAGTTTACTTACAGGGGCTCTGAGGGACGTTTTGTAAACATGATTATCATATTTATGGTTCTTTGTTAAATTATTGTACACACCTTAGTAAAAACAATATAAACCAATGATATGTGTCACTGTAAAACGAATAACGGTATCAGAAAGACTAGTTTACTTCATTAACACTTATTGCAGGCTATAACGACAAAAGTTCTTCTTAAGGAGGAACACATAGCAAATCTACGACATCAGCAGACAATTTTTAATCAAAGACTTGAATAGAACCTTCGAGAATGTTCCCGGAATTTGATTAGAAGTCCTCACTCCAGTGCATCGTCGGACTCCCTCCACGTCAGCAATAAGCGAGATTCCACCCGTTTTTCTCGAACCATGTTACTGGGTCAAACGCTTTCAGTTTAGTATGAACAGGAACACACATTGAATGACAATATGAATTAATTGGATCAAGTCGGGAGCTGCAAACATCGAATGTTCATGATGGGGTATTCAATCGCTTGACTAACTTCGTTACAACATTCTATTGTTTCCATAATTTAGTAAGTTAGTAATTTAGTAAAATACTCGTAGTATTTTAAGATTTCTGACAGGCTTTTCGTTTTCTATTTAACTGAATACTGTTCTGTTTATTTGGAAATATTCATAATCATCATACCTACTTGTAGTTTCCTAAATATATACTTTTCTAAAATAATCGCTTCTGTTAATATTAGGTGACTATTTTGAGGAAAATAATAATAATTTATGTATCCAAAATAAACAAACAAGTTCTTAAGTCCTGTCGCTACGGTAATTTATGGATGGGAAAGGTATCATCCTTAATTTAGAGGGATTACCAGCTGACCTACGTCTGTTGGGGCTTTTGCATACAAAACGCAGGCGGAAACAATTCGGGCTCCAGTTCATTTAGTTTAAATAGTCAAGTCGAGGGAAAGGTTCAGATTTATTGCCGAAATAAAAGCGTGCGTGCTATTTAGAACTCGATGGACCGTAGTTTGGTGAATATCTCTTGTTTTATTGTGATGTTGTGGTAGATAGAAAACTTTTATCTGGTATTAATACAAGTAAATAATAGTATTATGGTTTCGATGTACTTAATTACCTAAGGGCAATCTTCCAATTGAGTTGACCGTTTCATAGTCAAACACGTAAACACAAAAAAATGTGCGGATTTTGACGAAAGAGTAGATTAATTTTCGAATGAGATATTCTATCGCAGTTTACTATACGATGACAACGTTGCGGATAGAAACTGTTATATCCTCATTCGTGATTTCAAAACAACAACGTGACATTAATTACCTATTCATAGAATTAGTATGTGCAGAGGGAACATTTCGTTTCTTCACAACTGAAGCAGGCCCATTTTCACTGCATTTTTCGCGGAACGGAAGTGAAAAAAGAAAAACTAACGGATCACGGCCGGAACGTAGCAGCTTTAAATTTTCAGCTAACTGCGCGTTTGCGACAATACCAACCACTTTTTATGCTTTTCCACGAATAAATGACAAGATCGAGGGATACTTTTGTAGTTTCGTTCAATTTGGGAAGTTTTCGTCATTTTTATGTCTCATTTTCACATAATAGGGACTCACTGTAAGTGTAGACAAAGACTGTACCATTAGCTAACCTACCTCTTTCGTTGCATCCACATTCATTAGGCTCCTCATACCTACCTAGCTACTTAGCTACTCGTAGTACTTAGTACTCACTAGGTGACTCGCTAGGCTCTAGACACATAGCAAGCCGCCTGTAAGTGCGGCCTTACCCAAAGGTTGTTGAAAAGAAACATTTATTTATTCAATAGTGTGACGCAATAACGTCACACAAAAACAAATGAATACCTTTGTTAATAAAAATACCTACATACTCTAAGCTGAGCTTTTATCCACAGCTTAAGTTGCCAAAGCATATTAAGTATAGATTTATAAAAAGCGAGCGATTTAATCCCTCTCAAGTAGATAAAAGTGAATATTCCGAATTTGGGTAGCGACCGACTAAAGACACTTAGTTGTATGAAAAAGCTTGGGATTAGGCAAATTTCCCTTGTGGTGGGCAAAGCGGAATAATAATAGCTGAGGGATTTAGAGCAACTGAGACGTTCTGTAGGTGTCTTTGTTGATAAATTGCACTGGTTTTTGCTAATGGCTTTGTTTTTTCAAGGTTTCGTTTAAGCTGGGATACGCTGTTGACATTGAACATTGAGCCATTGAAATGTAGACAGGAACGTACTTGACAGATTTCCTATTGTTTACTTTAAAACAAAAGAATGAGCTGCAAAAGAATAACGTTGATAGATTTAAACATAATATTCTTCTTTGCTGGCTTTACATAATTTTCTAATTAGACCTGTCTACATCTATCGACTCAACTAACGGCTGAGAAAAGGACAATCTGTGCATATCATTGTAAAACAGCAATAAAAATTATCTCAATAATAATAACGTACCTAAGTATTTATTTATTTAAAAAAAATGTTTTGTGTACTTTTGTGTACCAACAGACAAATACAAAGCAATATGAGATAATAAATATCATAATACAGGGAAACAACCTGAAACCCAGCAATACAATAAGTTACACCACGATTTATGTGCTAAATATAATTACGTATAATTCAGTTTCATTACTCTCTACGTCACGACACGTAACTAATTAGCTTTATATTCAGAGAAAATTAAATTTCGCCACTTGAACCCGGCCCTTGTGGGAGGTACGACAATTAATGCGAAATTAGTTTATTATGCTATGGTTGACGCTAGAATTTCAATTTAAATTCATAATTACTTGGCACCTATAATTTATGCATCAGTTTGAATTTAAACAATTGGTATGTGATGATACTAATTATAAGCTTAGAGGTATTTGCTTTTATTGAAATTAGTTTCACAATACAGACTTTAGATGACTTGATTTATAAAAATGTCTCAACAACATTAAGAAAATTGTATCACGCTTCGATTCCCCATCCTTTTTCAGCTAAAACGCCAGGTTGGCAAAATTGATTCAACAGACAATATGCGTAAAATGCCAAATTACTCTAGGGATGAACTACATCTCGCCTTTCAGAGGATAAGAGCGCTTTCAGGACAATAGGCCGAATTTGAATAAAATAATAGTTTGGAAATTGTCCGCCACATGGCTTGAAAGGGAACGGATGAAAGGGCCGGGACAATGGGCCTTTAAAGCAAAGTTTCGCTTAAGGTCACTTTATTTGATAGCCAGCCTTAAGAAGGAGATCCGACCTACCGCATATAATATTAGGATGAACTGATGGTCCCGATGCCAAATCTGCGTAATTTATTCTTGTTTTCCTTTTTTATTTATTTGCGGACCGCATTTCTGTATTTGGTTATGTCGCTGAAATGTTTGTTCTTTGAAGATTGCTTTAAAATGTAAACGATCCGCTTTTTATGCATCGATATATCATACTTAATACTCATGAGAAAGTCAACATCAATAATAGGAGAATATTCATTAAAATGCGATAAAAATAAAAGTACGTAAAATATTATTTTATCAATGAAAATAATACTTACCTATTTTTTTTTACTTATTTGCCAACTCGATAGAATTTTTTTTTTCGTCAAACGTTCTCAAGTATCGGTAGGTGGAGGCACGTCTCAAAGCAATCTGGCTAAGTGCTCTGAAAATTTCGACGATTGATCGCCGTTTCACGAAATGAAGATATACCTTTAAGAATTGTTGATGAAAATACAAATACGTCTTAAAATTGTAAGTGAAACTTTGAATTGAAAATATTTGAATATAATTTGCGAAAAGTTAGTAGATATCATATAATAAATAAGATTTCATTAGAAGGATTTATTCTTTATGTACCTACTAGCAAATATAGGTAAAGTAATTTATTTCATAATTTTACTTTCACTTCAGAAGTCAGCAAACATAAAGCAATAAATTAAGTGTTCAGCTACGTTCACATTTATGTAAGCAGAAACATTGATTTAAACATCATTTTGCTTTAGGCTTTAATCAAAAATGTTGTATATTTGCTTTGAATAGTGGTGGTAATATTATGATTTCGGTAACGTATTCAATGATCCCTTATAAGTATAAGCAGCTTATACAGGTGTGAGCTTTTTATGATCCATCAATAGGAAATGCGGATTTTATATACCAATAAGCTACGTCAATATATCTTCGAGGAAGTTACAGGTACTTGGCATTAATATGGATGAGGTATGACTATGGATAAGGACAAGTTAATAAATCTATCGTTTATCTATCACCGCGGCAGATCACGGAATGGTGGCAGTATGAGCTGGACACGTTCATGGATGTTTGGGTAAGGGCTTAGGATAGAGAATCGTGAAGTAAGAAACCTCTCTCCTCTTCCTCCACGATTTTTTGCTTCGTAATGAAAAAATCGAGGAGAAAGAGGAGTGAGGTCTTTGCCCAGCAGTGGAAAACAGACGGTTTCATATATTAAGATAAGTTATCTATCAGCTACATAGAACAGATTCGTTCAATTGATATTATTTTTTAAAAATCACTAAACTGACTAAATATAAATCAATGACGGTTGTATGAAAATTACGACGTCGAAGGGGTTCCTTTAAAAAGTTGGGGTTATGAAGCAGATTTGTCTTATCAACTACTTAAATAGCAGCTGTTTTATAATACTAAGTAGACGTTTCTCGTAAAAATAGATAAAATCACAATGAACCAACAAGACTAGAATAGTTTGGAAAGATCACACGGCCAGCATCCTGTAAATATTTGAGTGTAAGTGCTCATACATTGAGATGGTCTGAGTAAAGTGATTGGAAAGCACAAATCTGGCTGTCGTAATAGTGTGATTTGGGTTCAAGCTAGTTTTTGGGGTAACAAGGGTAGACAGAGGTATATTGTATCTAAGTTACTAAGAAGAAAAGTAAACACTAAATCTTTCATTTTTGTTTAGGATCGATATAAAAACACTTTGAATAAACATATAGGGTGTAACAGAAAGGGGGTATAAAGCCAAAATACAGCGAGTTACGACTCATGGTCCTTGGGAAAAGTTGTTCAGTTTCAGTCGGACTATCGCTGTGTTTCGGCTTTATACCCCCTTTCTGTTACACCCAGTATAGAGATCGTAGCGTAGAAAGGTCGATAGTACCTTGTATCGACATCAGAATAATAAGTAAGCTTTTATTTCAAAGTACTATATACGTAGTATGAGAGTAGGCTCGTGCCTCTGTGGTGGGGAAGTAAAAAAGAAGTAAAAAATGAAGATGATAGTACAAAGTTTTCCAAGATAAGGCGATAAATACGTAGGAAATCGCGAGCCGTCTGGAATCTCATAAACTGACCAGAAAGATGTTATTTCCTATTCTCAGATGACGACTCAATTCAATTCAATAAAGATTTATTCATAGGTAACCCAAAATTACACTTCAATGCGTCAGAAATATAAAACAAAAAATAAAACTCTTTCCCTCTTTCCCCCTTTCGTCTACTTTGACGTTTTGTCCATAGGCGAAACGTCAAACTAAACGAACTAACGTCAAACTATCTTTAAAACTCGTTTTGTAATAAGGGAGTTTGAATCTATTTCATCTCTAACCATTGGGACAAGAATAGCACAACATAGTACCAATCAAAGTAATTTCACGTTCTCTTTATATCCTTCTATTAGTAAGTAAGCTTGTAATTTATTCTGAAAGACACCGCTAGAAGAGTTGAAATGAAAACGTTTTAGAAATATGATCGTCATTTGTCGCACACGTGGGCTCATCCACGTGTAATTTAGACGGCATTACACTTTCGGTGTGACTCCGTGAGAGTTAGCGTTTGTACGTGTCACCGGCAATTGTTTTTGAGGGAATTCTTGAACAAGATCGCGTGGAAACTCTTTGAAGAATTAAAGGAGAAGCAATGCCGATTATTAAATAAGATGAAAGTGGAAAAGACACAAGAGCTAATACAACCGTTTGAGGATATCAATCTAAATTGTACGATTTTTTTGGGCTTTGTAGTTTTGAAGATATTAAGGTGGGCTGTTGTTTTTCTCGCAGCCGTCCATTTTGTATGGAGCAACCTGATCGCATGCGTCTGACGCTGCGAGCAACCCATAAAACAACAGCTGGCCTAAGTGCAAGAGTACGATTTTTAACGCTTACCCAATTGTGATCCATTATATACACCTTATCAACTCTCGAAAATTACCTAGTTTGACTAAATCAGTGTTAAACAGGCAATCTGAAACTACGCGTAGTTCACTCAAAGTTGCCGATAGAGCTTCAACTAATACCTAAGTTATGTTCTACAATAACTTGTTATAATAGAGTCAAGTTTACATAAAGTGGTAAGTTGTTGTACTATGAATAATGGAAGTAGATTCTGGTTGAATGCTTGGTGTTTAAACATAGGGGGAAGAGAGATGTGCGTGTTTAAGAAAGGTTGACAAAATAAGTACCTACTTGTTTGTTTACCTATTACTATCCTAGGATCCTATCAAACTAAGCCTTTCACTTCTCTGTTTCCCATTTATTACCTTACTTTTTCCTGGATATTGCGGGGTCAAATTTCTATTTATGGATAGCTCTTTTGAAATATTAATTTTATTATATGTTTCTGTGTTTATGCCTGAAATTTGTAAAACTTAAATTTGAAAGAGCAACCCTACAGAGTTTCTTGCTAGGTTCTTCTCTGGGGAAAACTGCACTCTTGCGAATCTAGCATTAACTTTAAAAAATGACCCGTCCTAAGTGTTGTCAAAACCTACAGGATTAAATGATCATTTCATTTCATTTCACTTACTTATATCATTAAAATTAGAAAGAATGACTGCTTCTTTTTGATTTGTCGTACTTGATGTACAACAAGTCAATGCCAAATATGAATTCTCTACGGCCCAGAACACACGATGAAACGCAACTGCAATGCAACTGAAACTGCTTGTTACTTTTGAGTTGCATCGAAGTTTCAGTTGCGTTGCAGCTGCGTTTCACCGTGTGTTCTGGGTCTAAGGCTCTACGAGTATGTTAAATGGCAAAGAAATGTGGCATATATGTAAAATATACCATAAAACATACAGAATGTAATATGATGCTAAAAGTGAATTCGTCAACTCTCCTGTAACGCAAACAATTTGTAATTGATCATTTGAGTAAGATATTAAATTAGTTTGGTAAGAAATACTTAGTGAAGATAATATACCTTCATTTACATATTAGACTTAAAGACCAGTAGATTAGACCAGAGAAGTAGATTGTTGTTGTAGGTAGATTGTGACCTAATTTAACACTAACAGCGAAATACTGTTATTAGCTCTCTAGTTTTTATCTAAATTACTAAATTAATTTGTGAGCTGTTGTTCTTCCTAATAAAATAAAATAAAAATAAATAAAATAAATATAGGTAGTATGGGAACATTGCATACTACATATCTATTTGATACATATTTGATAAGAAGCTTCATGGAAACTTCTGGGTAAAAAACCGCAGCAACCAATCGTTCCATTCTTACCACTCTATATGAAAGTCATAATATTTATGTACACTATTGTTATTCTAGTACCTACAATGTTCGTGCGTTGACTTCTAGAATTGTAAATCGAGTTTACGTGTTTGTTGCGAACTTTTTACTTTAAAATTCCATTAAAATACCTTCTTTTCATACATCACTCTTTATTAACTATAGAATGAGAATAGTCTTTGAGTTTCCTGCTCTAGCTGAGAGATGGAATCTGAATTCATTATTTGCTTGAATATAATATAATCCTATAAATATTATAAATGTCAAAGTTTGTACCGATGGATGGATGTTTGTTACTTCATCACGCAAAAACTACTGAACAGATTTTGATGAAACTTGGCAATATTGTAGCTTACACATCAGAACAACACTTAAACTATATTATTTTGAGATATCATGATTAATCCAAGATATGACGATAAATGTGTACGAAGTCGCGGGCAGCCACTAGTATAATACAGTATAATACAATTTTATTATAGCATATTTATATACTTACTAACAATTATATTTTAAAACAAACAACAGCCTACCGCTCAGTGCTAAATAAATTCGAGCCTCATTTTTCCACGAGATAATCCCAGAGAGGGCTCAGAGAGGAAAACAATACTCACTCCGATAATAGTCTCTTTGGTTAAATGAAAAACGTGGAAAACATTGCTTTTATCTTCATTGCAGAAATAACCGTTCAAATTGTATCAATTAAATATCGTGCGGTCTTCTTCTGATTTTGACAATGATAGAGTTAGCTGCAGATTTAATGGAGAGTTAGCGTTGAATGCTCTTTTCTGCAACTTGTATTAAGAGAGAAAGGAAAGACAATTATTGCATTGTTTTATGGGATTACGATTGTATTCATTACAATAAATAAAGGGACATTAGATGTTAGGCTCGGCGCAAACGAGCCACCGACCACAGTCATCGGTGGCCAGCGACGGCGACTAACACGCCTTTTCATATGCGAGTGAGCAGGCGAGCGCTACTGTAGCGTGTGGCCGCCATCGGCTACACGTGTGCGGCGCCGCCGCCATACAATTCACATGAAAAAGCGTGTCAGGTCGCCGTCGCCACCGGTGGCTGTGGTCGGTGGCCCATTTGCGCCGACACTTATACCTTATATCAACAATTGTATTGATTTTAACTAAATATCAAAAATAATATAAAAGTCTTTCAGATTTTCCACCCTTAACATAAATTTGCGCAAATGTATTTAATTATCTCTACAACGACACTAAGTAACTCCGGGCTAAAATATCATTTCCCTTGAACCATAAATATAAAGGAGATATAAAGATTACACCCGCACCCGGCCCGTATCTGTGGCTATCTTTTACCGAATAAAGATAATGTGTAGACATGTAAGGGCTTGGGGTAATGTGCGAAAACAATGTTGGACGAGCAAGAATAGAAAAATGTGGATTTCTTATTACTCTTATTACGTTAATTTGATGGTAGAAGCGATATTAGGTTCTTGACGGTTTTATTTGAGGGATTATAAAAATAATTACTTAAGTAGGTACCTTATAATATTTTTTTAGCATTCAGTTCAGTAGGTACCTAAATATTCTTTTTGCACAAATACAAAACATTACGACGCAACTCTAGGTTATTACGCTGAAGTTGCAACTGCCAGGCATCCTTATTAGTATAATGCTATAAAATATTTGTTTTAGAAGCAATTTTATCAAAATGTATCTGCAAATGCTGTGACATTAATTAAATACCTCTATTTGTTGACTATAACACTAAATTGAAGCTTTAAGAGAAACAAAATTAAATTTAAAACAGTAAGCACTTAATTTGTTTTAAGTACTTTTAAGTCAAGAGCAAAACTACTTCAAAGAATACACAAAGCAACGAATGCACAAGTTACTTTACCCACTCGGTTGTTTTAAGCTAATTTTACTGCAGTCATAAAATCTTCAGAATATCTGCGAAGTTGTGAAATATCACAAAGAAACGGGTAAAATGTTTATGAAAGTTTACGAAGTCGAGCTCCGATAGCAATCGCAAATGCGAGCTCGCATCAAGACGTTTTATAGCTTTTAAAATTTACTCAAAGTTAAGCTGTGATGCGATTTGCGTCGCACAATGTGTAAGGAACGTATTGATCGATACTTGAGAATATTTTTGTTGTGGAAATTACGGGCGTTTTATGCTATGAGGGGTTTCAATACAAATACGCTTTGAAAGTAAACTACGTAGGAGCTCTTTGTGTATATTTTTCTGCGGAAAATTCGTATCCAATATAAATACGGTGTCTAATTTTTCAAAGAGATATCCTGTATCCTGTTTGAAAAAGATACTATTATAATAATAAAAATAGGATGTAATGTACTTATAAACATATTTTTACTTACACATTAATTACGAGGATAAGGACGATTAACCTATAATGAGCTATAGGTTTATCGTCCTTAACTCCATAGCCCACTCCACACCGCCTTGTCGCACGACCTCCACTATTAGTCGAAAGGTGGTCCATGACAAAGAGTGGTAAATAGTTTTAATAGTTATCGAATTTGTCTGTAATGCTTAAAAAAAGTCAATAATCGTAATCATTGTAGGAAACTTCATGACAAAACTTTTAATGCCGTTCCCAATATTCAAAAGCTATCCGAGGTACTTAACTGTCACGTAGCTGTTACTTTTGATCTATCCTTCAGAAGAATCCCATAGATTTTTTGACACCGGTAGGTTTACAGGGACGAAAAATTCTAAGATAGGTAACTATTTCTATCTCCAGTAGGGCAAAACCAGAGATAGATAGATTATTAGGAGCGGCCGTTAAAAGCGTGTAGAAGTACCTTATCTCTTTACCAATATTTCCCAAACTTCTTCAAACTGATGATTGCAATCAAACTGGACGTCCTGAGTAATCACAGCTGAGATAAGATACGAACGAGTTGAATATTTTAATTAAACCATCCTAAAGACGGGCTAGGCTAACGGCGACTCATTAACACATCAAAGAAACATTACTGGCTTTTCGGCATTGATTTGCATCTCAAAAGATCGCCCGAATGGATCTTTAGGTTCACATTTCAATTTTATTCATTTTAGGACAAAATTATTTTAGGATGTTACGTATATAAAAATAGCTGGCTCTTTGATAGTTCATTATCGTAAAAAAAAAACAAAAAAAAAGAGAAAAAAAATAGAGAAAGAAAAAGAGAGAGAGAAAAAAAAGAGAGAAATGAAGAGAGAGAAAAAAAAGAGAAGATAAATTGGAGATAAATCAAATACCTAGCTATTATAGTTATATTGATGGAAGGTTTTTTCCTCATCCGTCAATTATTTTTTACCACAATTAATAACTAATCAATCACAGCTCTGTAGATTTACAAGAGATTTTCAAAAATAACCACCAATTAACTAGAAAAGGCAACTTTGGAAAAGGTTTTTCGATTTTCTTTGAAAATAATCCCTCGGAGTAATCCTTTGTATTTGTTTCTCATTATTTTTTGTGTTGTTTTTCGAAGGTCTTGAGGATCAGGTGGCGTTTGGGCGAACCCATTTGGATGCAGACCTAAGGGTTTTTACTAAACCTTCTATTTGGCGTCAGCCAGCAGTATTTGAAGTCGGTAAACAAAATACAACGCCGAAATTATTATACAAATAAATCTGCTTAAAATTGTAGGAAAAGGAACATCGAATGCTAAAAGCATTAAAAGATTTTTAAATAAATAATAGCATGGATTTCACAGAATGGCATTTGTAAATGATCGCAAAAAGCAAAACCGAAACCATCAGGAACGGAGAATTGTATTAACCTTTTTAAGCGTACGTACCTTACGGCTGAATTAATTTCGAGCCATTATTTTTTATTTTGCAAAAAGGGAACAAGACGAGATTGCCCCACCGTTCCAGCTACGGTTATTATACGTTATCAGGCGACCATTGAAAAAAGTTAGCAACAAAAAACCTCTTGTAGCTATTCAAATTAGAAACTCAAGATAAAATACGTTCGTTCTAACAAAAAAGGGGGCACGCAACAATAACGAAATAAAGGAAGGAATAACGTTTATAAAGTGATGAATACGAATTCAATTTCGTTAACAAAGAAAAATAGCTCCGGAAAAATGTCGAAGGAATGAAAAACTTGGGAAATTTGGCGTTGAATAAATATTTTGTGGAGCGAAGTCCCAGCTCACTCACTTCACACCAGTTTTATAAACACCCGTCTGCCTTATTGACGGCTCTCTTATGAATATTCTTTTTTATTTACCTCATTTTCTCACGTTGTGTTTGCTTGTACGTAACAATAAATATTGGCACTAGTCCGTGAAGTGTGGACGATATTCCAGTGTATGTGCCAAGATAGAGCCTGTTTTTGGAATCAGAACCAATTTCAAACCAGTTCGAATTATATTCGCTGCTTCTGCCTTGAAATATGATGGATTTAATGTTAATAAACTCTCGTTTCTCGTTCAAAACATTTCGCTATATTAAACAATTTCTAATCTCTGATTTTGAATTATGTTTATCAAAACATTATTTTCTGCGTATAAACTAAAATAAATGAGTACATATTTGTACCTCTGAAAATGTTTATCACAGATCGATTACAGAACCACGAGTAAGTATACAGTAACAACATTCAGTAGTTAATTGTTTTCGTCTTCCTTTCTTCTTATATCTTCTAATGTTATTGACAAGGGAACATTACTACAGATACAAAAGCTAATATCCTAAAACAATCTACCTAAACCATCTCAATTGGCGAAACGAATGTTGGCAAATATCAGGAGCTCGAGGTTTCATTCCCATCCAATCCAAGAATCGGAAACACAATGGCTTGGAAGAAAACAATCTTTGAACAACCTATCCCATTGTTCCCATACCGGCAGTCCACAGAAAAACATGGCGATATTTTACTCCAACACAAAAATAAGCCATTCCTTTTAGGAACAAAAATTTTTTTTCTAGGACAAATGTGTCGAGGAAGAAAGGCAATTTTGAATATTTATAATTTCCTAGAATCTGGATTTATTTCATTGCTAAGTTGCAATCTCTCCTAATAACTGTTTAATGGGTAATCAGCTACGCCTCGTAGGCGATATATTCGTAGCAGGTCTACGATATTGCTACGAGTTCACTACACGTCGCTATTTGAATAGGTTGACCTAAATCCATTTACATTTATAAATACAGCGCCTGTTGTTCACTCAATAATTAGATCCTTTACTTTCGAATGCATCCAATAGTTGGTAGTATTTGCCGAAGGCTAGAACGTATCAGCACCTATAAGCTAGGCGTCAGGTTTACTCGGAAACGATTAAATGCGGGGACAAGGCAAACAGTCACCGCCTTCGGTGTTTACATTCCTTGTGTCGAGTGCTGTGACTTAAGACTGTGTGCTCAGGAATGTATGGAGAAATGTCGTTTGTTTTCGCCTTCGAGTAAGACATAAATTTTAGTCTCCTGTTAGCGCTATGCAGAGCAAAGGTTTATTCTGCGTCTCAGAGGAGATTTTCTGCTTCGCTTCGTAGATGCGGATAGTACGGTTAGATTGAAGAGTCTTTGTTCGTGTTAGAGTCGGGTTTCAAAAGAAAATTACCTGAATACCTAAACAAAACAGACTGGTATCTTAAGATTAAAATTTTTACGTAGAAAGAATTTTTTTCGATACAAAATTGAAGATTTCTTATAAAAATGCGAAGGATTTATCTGAACAAAGAATTTTGGGGGCAGACTTTGTGCCTAAATTACTGCTCGACGAATATCATTCTGAAAATTTCGATTGCTCTCAATATTAGAAATACAATCAAGGACAACAAAATTTTAGAGTAGGTAAGTATATACCTAATACGCATTACGATATCAAGTTTCTGAATAATCAACAAAACAAACAGGCACCCTTATTGGAGTTAGGAATTTGGTGCAAATAATTATCACATCAAGGTGCAGGTCGGTAAAGCAAACAGAGTTCATAGTTTGGTGTCTCTGTTTCAAATTGTAACCAAGTTACCAGGATAACAGGAATGCCTAACGCCCGTTATTAATAAGCTATCCTGATCCGTTTTTACCAAATCGAGATTGAAAAAACAAAACACAATTGTCACTTGTGTACCAAAAACATGTCAAGAACACAATTGTGTTTTGTTTTTTCAATCTCGATTTGGTAAAAACGGATCAGGATAGGTTATTAATAACGGGCGTAAGACGCAACTCCCAACCCTTGTTGAACCATGTCAAAGCAAAGCACTTTACATTTAACGGAAAGAAAAGTGCTATTTGTTATTAGACATCATGGGATTAGTTCTACTTAGTTTAAAAGTTTATAAAAAATAATTTGTAAATATGTCATTAAAAATAAAAATGATATTGAGATAGCCATTATTGATATATATTTAGGAAGAAATTTCTTTTAGAAGTAGGCTGTCCCTTTTGTATAACTTCTCTTTTTTTTCTGTCTCTATGTACTATCATCTTACAATAAACTGTTAAATAAATAAATAGCCTATTGTTAGTGATAGTCGATTGTTAGATTCGTTACAAAGTTTTTATTTTACAATATAGCTTTAACTTACAAATTGTAGAAGTTACAAAGCCCTAAACCTAAACTCTTGCTCCCCAAGAAGGACACATTTCTATTTTGGAAGCTTATGCCTAGGACGTAATGGTGTTGACAGCTGTAACCACAGAGTGTACCGTTGGTTATTGCAATGATGTCTATGGTTTTATGTATGTTGGTTCTATTTGCGGGGCCTAGTTGGATGATGGCAATGAATCGGTTGCGTTGGAGATCCATTGGAGAGGCCTATACTCAGCAGTGGGCAGCAATAGGCTGAGATGATGATGGTATAGGCTGTGCAAGTAATGAGGGCTTATTATTTTTTTATGATCGAACTATTTCAAGATTTAACTGAATAGGTTTTTTAATTAGTTTACGACTCAAACTTTTCCTATGTAGAGTTTTGAGAACTTGATCAAGGCGAAATTCAATTCAAAATTCATTGTTTATAATTTTAATTAAGATATATCTGAAGATACAATTGGTTAGTTTTCAGTTACTTAATTTCTACACAACAACTATGTTGTTTTTGATCTCAAATGTATTTTGAAAGCATAAAAGAACAGATATGTCTAGAGCCGTCACCCTTTGTCAGTCTCCTTGTAAAACGTTTACAATGTACGTCCGCCGACTATCATAGCCAACAAAGCGCTATGACACGCTAGTAAAAAGTTGTACGCGTCAGTTGTTTCATAGCAAAAGTGTTCTATTTCTACGAGTATTTATTATTCGAGAAAGACTGTTTGGATTAAGTAGGTAATTAACTTCTTTGTTTATGCATAATCTGTGTGCTGTGCCTTAGATACCCTAAACCGACGGGCATGTATGAAGCAACCGATGAGCGTGGACTATGGATGAGGCGAGGGAAGTGTGTTTGGATCGTAGCAAGTGGAAGGAAGTAGTCTCTGCCTACCCCAATGGGAGAGAGGCGTGACGGATATGTATATGTATGTATACGTAGCTGTAGGATAAATGAACATTTAACTTAATTACCTATTTATATTTCAGACATTCATAGTTATTGAATAGTTACTGGGTACGTCTTCAGGTAAGTATCGTGTCGTATTCTTCAGATATATGAAAAAGAAAGAGTCAGTTATATTAGGTTAAAAAGTGTTTTAACTTTAATAAAGCATCATTTTTGTAAAACATTCGATCACTAAGGGCTCGTTTCACCACTTTAAGATAAAATTTAACTGAAAGTTACTTTATATCTGTCTCTGTCTAAAACGTCATGTTTTATGAAATAGACATAGGATTATTTGTCCCTAAATATCGTTAAATAGTCAGATAGCGCGATGAAACCGCTTCAAACTACCCTCAACCGATTCAAACCTGTGATGGATTTGGCAGCGAAATCGTTCGATTTGGAACTGAATTCTGAAATTGAATCTCGTCAAAAGTCGGCAGCGATCGGAAATGATCGGCTCGTTACCTTATTGAATGGTATGACGAGTTGGCGACAAATGATTGGCGGTACGCAGGCTGATGATGCAAATGATATTGCTAAAGTGTATGATATTGCAAAAGTGTTCTATTTCTACGAGTATTTATTATTCGAGAAAGACTGTTTGGATTAAGAAGGTAGGTAAGTAATTAACTTCTCTTATGCATTAGCTGTACTTATGCGTAAAAAGCTGTGTGCGGTGTCTTAGAGTACCCTAAACCGACGGGCATGTATGAGTGTGGATGAGGCGAGTGTGTTTGGATCGTAGCAAGTGGAAGGAAGTGGTCTCTGCAAACCCCAATGGGAGAGAGGCGTGACGGATATGTATGTATGTGTATATTAGCTGTAGGCTAAATGACCATTTAACTTAATTACCTATTTATATTTCAGACATTCATAGTTATTGAATAGTTACTGGGTACGTCTTCAGGTAAGTATCGTGTCGTATTCTTCAGATATATGAAAAAGAAAGAGTCAGTTATATTAGGTTAAAAAGTGTTTTAACTTTAATAAAGCATCATTTTTGTAAAACATTCGATCACTAAGGGCCCGTTTCACCACTTTAAGATAAAATTTAACTGAAAGATACTTTATATCTGTCTCTGTCTAAAACGTCATGTTTTATGAAATAGACATAGGATTATTTGTCCCTAAATATCGTTAAATAGTCAGATAGCGCAATGAAACCGCTTCAAACTACCCTCAACCGATTCAAACATGTGATGGATTTGGCAGCGAAATCGTTCGATTTGGAACTGAATTCTGAAATTGAATCTCGTCAAAAGTCGGCAGCGATCGGAAATGATCGGCTCGTTACCTTATTGAATGGTATGACGAGTTGGCGACAAATGATTGGCGGTACGCAGGCTGATGATGCAAATGATATTGCTCTTCGCTTGAATACGTGAAACTTTGTTGGATTGCAGTACCTAGTTATATTCACTACATTATTAATATGGTTTTAAAATATCAAAAGGGTCTCTCTTACAAAATGGTCTTCTTTGCCCATAACGAAATGATTTAACAGTATTTCCAAGAAATTGACAAAGAAAATCTGCCACTCAGAATCAGATAATACTTTTTTTTTTTTTTTGACTTACCTACAAAATTATTAAGTTCCTTGATTTGCCACTGAAGCCTAAAACGATTACTAACTCAGCCCTCTCGTAAAAATGTTTATTCCATACAAGTTTCCCTGTACAGGCTGGAAAAAATAAATCCTCAACCAAAAGCCGTTAAAATTGCCATTTATCAGGAAATAGAACCGAGATACAAAAAACCGCCGGAGAAACGTAAATGTTCGTATAGTAGACACATAGGTATATCTTCCAAAATTACTTGGATATCTTGGAACCTCATTTGTATTACCGTGCGTAGATCTCAGGTGCCAAGTTGTTTCTTGCGGGTTATACGTATAAATCAAACGCCTAGAATATTAAAACCGATGCAAATACGCGAAGACGTGAATAACTCAAGACTTCGAATGTTTCGGATACGATCGTTCTTTAGATGTACCTCATTTATATCTTTTTCTTTAAGATAAATTGGCGTAAGAAAAGAATTGCGTTTTGTTTTCTACAGGCGTTCACGGGGCGTCGCTTTTGGATTTTCCACATTTTGAAGTTATGATGATTAATGTTTTGTTATCAGGAATATAATAAAAGATACATACATTTCACTTTCAAATTTCTGCCACGGGCGGGATATTTTATCTCAATATGGAAAGAAAACAAAAATGGCAATGTTTAAACACAAAAATTCGCCATTGAAACCTTTAATCGACCATTGCACAGATTATATCACAACATTTTACGCCACCAATTTCAACCCCTATACCGGGGGGTCATTACGACCCCACTGCACTGTCTGACACGGCGTCTAGACATAAAGATAAATAATGCTCGGCAAACCTGACGTGGGTTGTGATGGCAGTGAAACGTAGATTTATATCTGACGAGTCGACCTATTTGCCTGTAGGGGCGGTACTGGTACCTTTATAAGGAAATATGGCGAGGCCGTAAACTTAGGGCTGTGGTCTCTCTGTGAGGTGTATAGTGATAAAAAGGCTTATGATACTACATACATACATACATACATATACTGAGTGTAACTGGGTCTATGTAAGTTTTTTTTCGAGTTACGACCCATGTTCCTTGGGGAAAGTTGTTCAGTTTCACGAGGACTACCGCTGCGTTTCGGCTTTGTCATGCACGCCTCACGTCTATCGAGGTAGGTAGAGACTAGGGACAACTTGCTACGGTGATTACATTCTTATGATACTGATAGGCATAAAACTCGTAATTTGAATGCTCCATAAATATGTGTAAAGAAGTCAAAGTATCGAAATGATTAAAGTCACGTTTAGGGTTGATCGCAGCTGCATTGTTATACGAACATACAATGCGCTGCAGTTTATTAAAGTCGGGTATTATTGCTATCCCTGTTTGATGCGTAGGTGTGAACGGATAGACTCTACTTTTGGGATTGGGTACTTAGATATTGTAATTTTATTTTGATACGTCGTCTACAATGTATCTATCTAGAATTAATTATTTAACCTTTAGAAATTCTTGAATATCGAAATGTAAATTTGTTCACTGTAATAATGTTCTATTCAAATTATAATGTTAAACACAGTCATACATATAAATTGTTAATCTATTCGCGGAATACAAAAGGCAAATTTTCTCTATACAAAAAGTACATTGAAATAAGTTCTTTGAGAGAAGCCGAGCGATATATCACCGGGATCAAGGGAGGCTGATAAAAATATTCGAACAAGGGCAAAGTCGTTAAAACGGTGGTTTGTAAGTAAATCGTGGGGCGTGACCGGAGTGAAATATACCAAATACTAGGGTTGTTCGGTTGGGAGGAATATTCAATAGCTTAGTATAGGTTATATTTTAATGTTATGATCATCATCGTTTTTAAAAACGTTGCTCTTGTCGGTGGACCCTACGCCACAATTTTGCTTTGTTTTCTGCCGTCCTTTTCAGCATGTTATGATAATGTACAAGAAAAGTTCACCTTAAAAAATAGATATAGCATCTTTTGTCAGTTTCCAATAACAGTGAGATGTTATTTCTTCTTATAAAATAATTTCTTCATATGCCATTTTTACTTAGTAGTTGTGTTAAGTAAAATATTGTTTGAAAAGGTGTTCTGATTTTGACATGTTCTTACATACCTACACTCAACGCCAGACACTTTTTCAAGAAGCAAGTCAGTAAAATTATTTTTTTAAACGCATGTTACCTACTGCCGCAGATAAAAAAACCCTCCGCATAGAGCAGCACAGTAAGTCCGTACACGCCGTATGTACTTTCTTTAAAAACAAATAAAACTTCGACTTTAGTAATATTTTTCTTAGCACACCACGGTACCAGAGTTCGCGCCGCTATTTTGTCACCAACACAGTTTCAGTCGACAAATTATTATTTTTACGACCGTAATAATGAGAATAACTCCGAAATTAATACGGTATGACCCATAAATTTAGGGAAACAACCGCTGAAATAACAAAGTTCTTGAGATACCTTCCGTGTACTTTCAATGCGAAGTTTTGTTCTTATTACATCCAACATAGCGTAGATAATGTTATTATATTACCGTCTTATTTAATTAAAGTTTAATTTTAATAATTGAATTATCATTGACAATTATTTGCAGAAGAAGTATACAAGTTATTACGCACCCCTTTGGTGTTAATTATTTATTTGTTTATTAAGGAAAGTGTCAGCGTTTAGTTAGCCTGGTTAAATTGGTAAACTTAGGGATGGTTAAATATCTTGTTGGTTAATTGTTGCTAAATAAGTTATTGTGCACCTACTATTCGTGCTATTAAAGATTCTATTTTGTTACCGTATCGTTACCTAAATAACTCATATTAATTTCAAATCATAACAAAATGGTAACTATTTAAATGTATATTACCGAGTGAAATAAAACTCATTTAATATTCATCCCAGATTTCTCTTTACCCTGTGTGGGTTCTCAAAGTAAATTGCCTTGCTCTGCCACTGGCCAAATAAGAGCAATCTCCTGCAAAACGCACTGTTGTTTTATCATACAGTTTCTTGGACTCGGTTATATTTTCCAAATGAGCAAGCGAAATGCGTCCTATTTTCTTTGTTTTCTTTTTTGCAAGAGTTTTCTTTAAGTTTTTCTTGTGGTAATGATAAGGTTTAGAGCTCGTTTTCATTTGTCGTGTGTCGGATCCATTTTTAAAATGATAAACAGAAGCTAGAACTAGTGATAGGAGATTTTAAATGAAGCTCTTGACAATTGTGGTATCCGAATCGGATAGAAAATCGGATCATCCTATTTTCTGAGTTCGATAATCCGATAATGAACCACATTCCTTGACATGATGACTGGGAAACACGGTGTAAGTAGACCACAAGTGTTCTCAAATTCAAGTCCGTATTTTAAATTAATGTTTTATAAGCAACTAGCTGTACCCGCGACTTCGTCCGCGTGGAATACTGAGTTTGGCGGCGCTCGCGTCGCGTTTGCTTAACCTGCGCTATTGAAATCAAAAGTAGCTTATGTCCTTTCTCAGGCTATAGCCTATCTGTGTGCCAAATTTCGTTTTAATCGGTTCAGCCGTTTTAGCGTGAAAGCGAGACAGACAGACAGAGTTACTTTCGCATTTATAATATTAGTATGGATTTAACAAAAATACAAAGGCTTATCAAGTACAATCGATTTAAAAGCTATTTGACAGCCTACGAAATAAAAATCCACAATACCACAAAGCAATTACTGCTATTAAAAATTCACAGGCGTTTTAATGAAAAAGAAATTACGCACTTCAGTTAAATAAATAAAAAAGCGAAAACGTCGGAAATTATGTTTCGTTAAAACCCCATTTGGTTTGCAAATAGAATTTAAGCTGCTTACACACCTGCCGGTGGTGATACGGTACTAATGGTAATGTTAGGCTGATTATGCATTGCCCGTTTCAATTGTACGTTGGTATTTAAATCACATAAAACCTTAAGCCCTTGGCTGTGCGTTTACATTTTGTGGAAAAAAAACATAAAAAATGGCGGCAGGGAAATCTTCACGTCACGCATACCTGAAACAAAAATATTAATTTTGTAATCTCAATTTTACTATCAAAATCTTAAGCGATAAAAATGTAACTTTATTCAAAAGTTTGGACAAGTGCCAAGATACTGTCCTGCATCCGAGATTCTCTTAAAATCGTTTAGTATCAAACGTATGCATTATACCTCTAGCTAGGGGTAGGCATGTAGAGGCTTTTAAGTTTTGTGAGAAACATTTTTTCCATAAGGTGGCAGTATCGTGCAGACATGCACGATACTGCCACGTGGTAATAAGACCGCCTGAAAATTTTCAACCCAGCTTTGATATACTATTTTTGTGTCGTTGTGAAATAAAGAATATTTAATTGTACGGAATTTATTGTACTTATTTAAAAGACATTTTATATTGAATGAATTTAATTTAAAAGAACCACATTACTAAAAGAACCCAATGTAAACCGATCAAAAACTTAATTAACTCAGGAAATAAAAACTCGGACCACTTCAAGTTTGGTCGTAAAATGAATATTGTACCATTTGTAGCTTTGTAATTATTTAGTCTGTAACAGGAAAAATAAGTACTTACTTAGATACTCGGTTTTATTAATGCCGAAGTTATTTTATAGCTTGGGTTCAAGTTTCGTAATTTTTCTTTTGTTTTATCGTCTATAAGAAATGATTTACTAATTTCGTTCAAAACTTTGAGAATAGAAAATAAGTTTTATGACCATTAAATAACTTGGACCAATTGTACCTCAAACCAAATCTAAAAAAAAGTATTTATTGATATATCTAATAATCGCGTACTACATATAGAAAAGGTACCAGTATACATACATAGGGTATACAACTGTACGTAGGTATACCTAGCTTGATAAAAGTTCTTCCTGCTGACCCCAAAAAGAGAGAAGTAAAGCTTAGAACTAGGTACATAATACTATGCTTCTAAAACCCAATTTTGCGTCCCTCCAATTTTCACCCATAACAAAAATAGGAACTGAAGCAAGAAGCCATCTTTTCTTATAAACTAACAAAGCGTATTGTTGGCTGGTGCATCCAATATTCTTAAATTGGGTGCATGTGCAATGCAGCTTCTAGGCCAAAGTATTCCAAGTGCAATCGGGCTTATTGCACTTTGAAATGCACTCATAATATCGGTTACTGCACTTATATTGCATTTCTTTACATTTTTGCATTTACATAGCGAGACAATGTGAGTAAAGATTTTTTTATATCGTTTGTATGAAAAACCTTGGGTAGTGAAATGAAATGAAATAAAAAATTATTTATTCTTTTAGGACGACTTTAATATCACATAAGACGGGTCATTTTTAAAGTTAATGCTAGATTCGCAAGAGAAGAATCTAGCAAGAAACTCTGTTGGGTTGCTCTACTAAATTTAAAAAAATGCAATTCCTCAACGGAAAATATGAAATAATTCTTGTCGCTGCTAAAATGTACAAATTTCCTACTAAAACCGTATTCTGTGTTGCTGTTAATTTACAGTTAGTCCAAGCGTTATAGTGGAAATTGTAAAATTAAGTACAGGACTACTGTAAGTCATACGATGATTGTAGTAGTCAGTATCAAACGCATAAATTTCTGTTTTGAAAGAGTATTGAAAATACAGATAAATATTTGGTGGGCTTTGATTGACGATTGACGTTGTATGTAGAAATCACTGCTAAGAGTCGTCAAAAGAATTTGAAAGGGGAGTTAAACATTTTTACTGCACAATTCATTCAATAGGTAGATCATCATATTAATAATGAAATATGTCATCATCGTCGAGTCTTTTCATCGATTCGACTCCATAACTAGAAGCTCCCTTACATTTACGAGAGTGATTAGGATAACTTAAATACGTAACCTTGTAAAAATCCCCGCTGCAATGCATCCCTTGTTACCAAATTGTGAGCGTTTGTTTCGCCATCACTCGCAGCTGTGGCTCGGCGACAGATTCAGCGTTACGTTTTCAACACTTGCACAGCTCTATTATAACACCGTCCACGATTACGTACCTCTGGACTGACTTACGTAACGAGCCCTAATGGAGACATGTTTAAGAATTTTATGGGGGAACCAGTTGCGATGGGTCTGATATTTAAATCTGACTTTTAAATACGTGCTACATGTTGAATATTTCTGATTAATTCAGACTGCATAATATTTTTTACAAATAAATATAATGTAATAAGTACTTAATGTTTTCTTACATGAAGAGAAGCAGGGAAGGTAAGGGTACGATAATGGCGGTTGAAATAAATACGAAAATGTAAAGCTAGTACACTTGAATAAATCCACTTACAACTAGTTCACACTTATCAGCCACGAGGGAAACATTAGCTTCAGCAGTTACGAATCAGGTCGCGTTTAAGCGCGCGATAACAGCAAAACAATTAATTATCTCGGCAGCGCCATGCGGCAACTCACGAGCAAATTATACGCAACGGGTGACAAACAAATTGCTCGCGAATTTCCGTCAGGCGCAAAGTGAAAGCGAGACGATTTTTTACCCGTGTAACATTCTGGGATGTGTTTGTTAATTATTTTGTTTATTCGTGCTTGATTTTGACATGACGGATTTGCCGACTTTCCAGCGAGATGAATTTAGGTGGAACATGAGAAATTACGGATACGGAACTGAGTTTTAAATTATTTCCACAAACAATTGTATTTACAGACAAAGAGGAGTATTAATTGTCATTCAATAGCCTAATTTTTGCATACGATAAAGCAAGAATTTATTAATTCAGTACGTAACTGAAAATGCCATAAACAGATACGTTTCCATCAAACCAGCTAAACAATAAATAAACTTGCACCAGAAAAAAAATCTAAATTCTAACCTAAAAAAAATATAGAATTACCAGATACAACTCTTCCCGTTATAAAAACTAAGTCCTCTCGCCAAGAAAACAATATCCTTTTAAAACCTCTTCATAAAGGTATCAAATGTCTTAACGTGGAACATCC
This sequence comes from Anarsia innoxiella, assembly GCA_947563765.1. Taxonomy (NCBI): domain Eukaryota; kingdom Metazoa; phylum Arthropoda; class Insecta; order Lepidoptera; family Gelechiidae; genus Anarsia; species Anarsia innoxiella. Next base: position 10,057,470 of record OX387393.1, on the reverse strand, counting down.
GTCGCACGCGCCATTACGTGTAACACAATTTGAACAATGAGTGCACTTCCATCGGCTCTGTCTGCGGTCGCGGCTCGAGTGTTTACAGGAAGGTAATCAGGGATTTCTGGAACTATTGGGGCCCTAAATTCATTTATGGAGTGATTCTCGACATAGGCAAAGAGTAGGTATGAAACGAAAACAAATACTATGAAAAATATTTATAATTATTTTAAGCCCATTATTAGCCAACACGTCGCGTGTCGGCACACTTTAATAAATAGTACTCCGTAGTGTCGGTTTCAGTTTCATTCAATAGCAAGACTTTTTATAAAGTATGATAAATTGGTCGAAGTAACTTTGTATTATTTCCTTCTAAGATATCAGTTATTAGTGTTCGATTTATGGACCCACGTAATTACAAAGACCTCGTCCCACAATGTGGCCCAGTTCACCTCAGGCCCCAATTGTGCTGAGTACGCGTCATTTTCACAAGAGCTCTTAATTGAAACGGCGATAGCACATTTACAATTAAACCACATTTTACTTCAGTGAAAAGATTGAAATTAAACTCGGAAATTAGTGAAAAACAATTATTTTTCCTTTTACAGCGACTTTTTCCATTTCATTAGCTTTATAATTGGGAATGATAGTATAATTATATTAGCTAGCAATTGTTCATGCAAATTAAGAATTCAGGACGTAATGGAGTGGAACAGTGCGGTCAATTAAGAACGGAACTTCCTCGTGAAGAAGAGTGTTCTGGACACAGTGTAATCAAGACACCTACTTGATTTTACTAGGTAATACCTAAGTTATAATGTCATGAATATACAGGACGTAACAGAAAGGGGGTATAAAGCCGAAACCCGGCGATAGTACCCATGAAACTGAACAACTTTCCCCAAGGAACATAGGTCACCCGAAAAAAAAATTCGCCTCCCATAAAAAATGTCAGATCAGCCGATCGAGTAAGTATGGGCGATCCAAAATTTTTTTTCGAGTTACGTCCCATGTTCCTTGGTTCAGTTTCATGGGGACTATCGGTGTGTTTCGGCTTTATACCCCCTTTCTGTTACACTCTGTAGAACTCTATTTGGTGTAATTTAAGGTCTATGATTTTCAGTAGGTAGGTATACCTAATGTTCAAGATATGTAGTGTCAGTATAATTCTAATCTGTGATCAGTCTCTCTAATCTATCTGTGTATTTAGCAATTGAAATCCCCTCACCCGCAATTACCTTACATGCACTCGCAAATCACATGCAATCCAATACCTGAGTATCTTGCAAATTAGACTAGATCGGTTTTCGGATGTTTACACCAAAATCTGGCAACTGGTCTAGTAAACCGATTAGCTGAGTCGTGGCGGTCGTGGCGCTCGTGACCATCGATCCGATTGGTCAATAGCCCGGAAAATCGGATCGGTCGGCCGTCAGGTCTGCTCCTTTGATGGTCTACACACAGACCGATCGGGCGGAAGCTATTAGTCCCCGTCAGGTGAGCTTTGTGGTAATTCCCGAGAAGTTCTGCTATTCATTAGAAAACAAAGGAATTGGACGGCGATTTCATTCTAGTTGGATCTATGTGGAACATATTTGCAGAATGCCGTAATTATGGTTCCGTTCAAAACACACGCAATGTTTTTAACAAAAATAGTGGCTAAACGATGACACTTGAAATAAACCATCCAGAAACACTGCCGATAATTTGTCAAATATGTATTCATATTCTAACACCGTTATTAAATGTAAAATGTATATTTACACTCTATTGGCATTACTATCACGTCACAAGTCCCCTTAATTGTTAAGTACTCACAAAAAAATCTTACAGTCATCAACAACACAAGTTTCATTAATACCTCTTACCTAGAACTGAGAATTCTCCCGTCCACCCTTCAAAAATCCCTATCGATGCAAGTATACCTACCTACGTATTGAACAGTGAGTTTTAATAAAACTACGAGCAAACTAGCCCCAGGCTTTTTGACGTTTACCTTTGTCAAGTCAAAAAGAAAATGTTTCTAGAACACCCTCCTACCTATTGGGTGGTATATGCCGGTACTTATAACGTTTGTGCCCGAAAGATTATGCAACAAAGCTATACTCTTACAAAGAATGGAACCGCTTCAGGGCTTTTTCAGATTATTTTTACCTTACGTACGCTTGTGACTTTGAACTAAGTTATATTTATGTAGATCGTGACTTTGTATCGCGTTTAACAAGGGGAGAAAGGTTTTATAAATAACAACATGATTTATTCGTACTTACGACGTATGTAAAAGACGACGATAGCTAAACTAGTTTGTTCGACATCGGAATAATATTCGTACTATTAAAAATTCAGATCCAATATAAAATAAACCGTTTTCACAGTTTAAAGAAAGAAGGGTTCCGATGGCTGAAGTGTCATCGAAATTATGAAGCTGTAGGTATAACTACAATATCAATACTAATTACCTAGTGCATTCTTTATAGTGCTTCATGTTTAGAACTTACTCTCCAGTTTATAATAAGACAAAAACCCAACAAATTGCAGAAATTGCTCGCGATCGATACGAATTCGTCTCCCAGGTATAAAACTAAAGCTATTTCAGCAGAAAATACGCTCTGTATATACGTAGATGTGTATCAAGAATTCTATTTGCGATCTCGTTATTTAATATTTAAGTCGATGTTTCCATCAAAAACGTCACATTTAATATTTGTACGTAGCATACTTCAATACAATTTCATATCAACGTACCTACCTACATACATCTAAACTTCTTTTAGAAAAATAGATAATGTGTTTGTAAATTCTAAATCTTTGTAAATATTTAAAATAAATATGAGACTTTATATTCCTGTAAAAGACTGTTAAAGTTGGAAATACAATGGCATATAAACCTGCTCAAAAATAGTCGAAAAAGCACTGAGTAGATAGAGTTGTTATTACCATGAACCTTACATCTAAGTAAAGGTACCTACCTAAGAAAAATAACTTTTTACCGACCTTTGCCAAGCACTTCTTACAACTGCCAACAAATCATACTTTACAAAACGCTTAGCTTAAATTACAAATGGACCGTTTAGTAACAACATGGCAATAAAGTATATCCGCAAGTGTTAAGTTGGCACCTGAGTAATAAGAACGCTTATATAAATGAAGTTTCTAGTTGTTGCGGGTAAGATGCCCAACTTGGAGGTTGTAAGTTTGGTTGTGTACGTCATAGAATATCTACTTTATGAGGTTTCGGAGTTCTATCGGGAGTTTTTCTCTCCTAAGTTTGGTCGAGATTCAGTTGCATTGAAGTATAGGTATCTATACTATATCCCAAGAAGAAACACTAGAAGAGCATATAGAAGAGAGAGGGTTAAGAAAGAAATTATGAACTTGGTAGGTTATCTATTCGATCTTATTATCATTAAGAGAAAATTAAAGTTTATAAGAGTAGGTAGAAGTTTTTTTATTTAAAAAATATTCGATCTTTCGAGCCTACTCTCTTGGGCAGTTGAAAACGTTTATACGGAGTTGAAGTATTTAAAATTATTCGATCTTTAGAATTTTTACTTTCTCGAGTAGTAAAAATATAAATATTTTACCGTTCTTTTTCGTCTTTTTAAATTGTATATTTTGTAATCTTGCTGTCCCTGAACTTTCCTTGAACAAAACTGAACTTTCCTTATAAGAAAATGACGAATGGTTAAAATAAGCAAGTTAAAATAAGTACTTAACCGAAAATAGATACGCGTGTAAAAACATTTTAATATTAAAACAGACTGAATTCGTTTAACAAACAACTAAAACAGTTTGTACTTAAAATTTTAACAAACGATGAAAATAGACAATGAGATTAAAACAGTTGAAACTCTAAATTATTCCCTGGAGCACATACACATTAATGAACGAATTTTATAGTTGTCTAAAATCCCGTTGCAGAAAAGATCATTAAGTAACGGTCCTTTAAACCCAATGCGGAAAGAATATAAAGATAGGCCCCATTTTTTTTCCATATACAAATGAGTTTATGACAGCATGTCAAGGTTGGCGCAAGTTTTTCATAGTTTTCTTGGTAGATGACCCGTCAAACTGTCAAACGATAAGAAATTCCATACAAAAAGGTAGCCATTTTGCGCCAGACCAGGCACGCAGATCTAAACGGTATGGCACCTCCTTATATATTCTATACTCAAAGTTTAAACCTATAGCTGGCACTGTCATTGTCAAAAGTACGAAGAAGACGACACGATATTTAATTGATATATTGGAGGTGAATTATTTCAACATGTTCTCAAGATTCGTGTACCATTTGATTGCAAAATGCACGACAATCTGGAATATACAAAGTTATTATGTTATGTACTTAAGTGCTTAAGGCCCACTTGCGTAGCCAAATAAACCAGGAGTTAGCTCCTAACACTGGGTTAAATGTATGATCTAACCCTGTATTAGCAGCTAACTCCGGGTTTAAATATATGATTTAACCCTGTATTAGCAGCTAACTCCGGGTTTATTGCGTTAACTCTGGGCTGCGTAAGTGGGCCTAACTAGGGTGCTTAGCTTTTGATGATATTATGATATACAACCAAATCAAAAATGTTTATTTAAATCTCAGTACGATACTATGTGATTAAGTGAATATGTCCTAAAATAAAAAGTAAAAAAAAGCAAGCAGATGTTCCATCTTATCAACTAGGCTAAACCATTGAACCGACATAAAATTGGAGGCCTTTTTACGATGGCGGAAAGGAAATATTCGCATAAGATAAGTAAGATATCTATAAGTATAGAACCAAGAGCTCTTGATCCCTTACTCTCCAAATACAGGCACTAGGCTGTCTAAAGCAGGAGTGTGAGTAATGGAATACGATATTCGAAGTAGTGGATATTCCTAGCTAAAGTCACTACTAGAAAATCTCCGGATTTTCTGCTTAAAATTTGCCGTTTCCAAGCGATAATGGGGTCAGTTTGGTCATGACATTTTGGTAAGCTTATTTTACAATTCGTGTAGGAAAATAAACAGTTGCTACAGTCGGATGTTTGTGTTGCTTGGAGCAACATGTGACATATACCTAAAATGCTAGAAGCTGCCCGCGAGTTCGTACGCATTTACTATCATATCTCGGAAAACTTACACAATATCTTCCAATAATGTAGCCTATAATGTGTTATTCTGATGTGCAAGAAACAATATTGCAAAGTTTTATCAATATCTGTTCAGTGGTTTTTGCCTGAAAAGTCCATCATGAAAATCCATCATAGGCACAAACATTGACATTTATAATATAGAAATATACGACTCGAACTATTAAACAAATGAATAAATACCTAAACAATTAGATAGAAGTGTTACAAAGAAACGAATTTTAGAAAACAGGGGACTAATTGAAAGTATGCCAGACTAGCAATTGAATAGTTTAATATTATAGTCCTCTAGCTAGGATAATTATACACGCATCAGTCATTCAAATACCAGTCTAATACCATTATGTACTATCTATAATAACCTTGTCTCAAACATGGAAGCTGCATTTGATTTATGCCATGTCAGAGTGACCATCCCGAAGCTATTACGAACACAAATGCTGCCATCAAACCACATGGCCAGTAAATCTGCGACAGTATCGCGACAAATCATTGGCGGCCATTTTGTTAAGTGCCTCCATTTTGTTGTTGATATGTTACTGACGTTGTTACATGATTGAACGCTGTGTGAAGGTAGGTAATAAGATGAATTGGTGTAAAGACACAGTATAAAGACAACTACTGAAATATTTTTAACTGACAATACAATATCATTGGATTAATTAAATATTTGACAGTTGGAAATTTTTTTGAAAGTAGGTACCTACAACGAATTCATAAAACCTATCTTGCTGCTATAATGATGACTGAAACTCTGCTTTCGATATTGAAGCTAATAATTTATTTTATTTAATAAGAGATTAATTTGGTCTTTTGCAACCAATATGATGTGACCGTTATCAAAAATGTAGATAAATTTTTATTGCACTTCACGATTTATTTATGACCTGTGATTAAATTAGGATTTAAAGATTTGCTTATCGTAGTGTTTGTAGTTTTTGGCTCTCTGACCATCGTTTCCGTGGTGTAGCGGTTATCACATCTGCCTAACACGCAGAAGGTCCCCGGTTCGATCCCGGGCGGAAACATACTTTTTGAGATCCTTGAATTTCATGTATTTTGCAATCACAGTGGTGTAAATAGACCGAACAACTCAATGAATACATTTTGGCCACTTTGGCTCTACTGATTTCCAAAAAAACACCAAATTAAGATAGACCAGTCAACTTTAAATTGGTCTTCGTTGACTTCATGACTTATTTATGACCTGTGATAAGACATCGATTTATTATCAGGTGAAAGGAAAATTATTGTTATTTTTGCCAATATCGCCATCGTTTCCGTGGTGTAGCGGTTATCACATCTGCCTAACACGCAGAAGGTCCCCGGTTCGATCCCGGGCGGAAACATATCTTTTTTTTTTAAGTCACAATTTATCCTCGAGAAAATTGTGCCATGTTTTTCTAATATTTGACAAAGAATACAACAGTATACTTCCAAAAAACTGTCATTAATAAAAAGCAAATGAAAAAGGACAGTTTTAATTACAAGCGTATTGCCATAGAGAATTCTGTTCTGAATACAAAACGTTTTTTTTTAAAGTAGATCAAAGTAAAATGCCAACCTACGTTGACGCTCCATGTTTTTTTTTCATTAATTCAAAACACAGCAATGTTTCCGATCTAATTGGCGTGGATTTCATTTGTTTTGTTTTATTTTTGTATCGCTTTTATTCGCAAATTCGTCAGAGTGAATAAATTATTTGGATCACCATTTAACATTTTCAATTTAAATAACACAGCCCATTATTATTATCTATTCTTAACTGAAACATTTGATGTGGAGACTTAGATATGCTTGCATGATAGATCAAAACGAAGTCGTTCTGCCACAATGCTCAAAAGCTAGAAGCATTTTTATCGAAGGTAGAACTACGAAGACGGCTCACTAGCCAAAGCGTTTAAGCCCGTAATACATTTGTAAAATTTAAATAACTAAAAGTAGGTATCTATAAGACAAATCGATTGCGATATTACAATAAGGCCCAGAGGTAACGCAATAAAATAATAAATAACACAGGGTTAAATCAACATAAATCAATACAAATTATTAATTTAACCCTGTGTTAGCAGCTAACTCCGGGTTTATTGGGCTGCGCAAGTGGGCCTAAGATTACCAAAATTCATATCAAAATCAGTCAGGTATTTGACAAAAACTATAGTCTGATCCTTAATCCGAGTCACAAATTGACAAGTGCAACTGTCAATTATACCAAAAAGGGTGACCAGCTACAATAGTGATGTTCAGCAATCTATAGATTTAGATGTTTAGTCGAGCCTAATTTTATTAGGTACCTAATAAAAAAAAATAGTAAGTATGCAATAGGTTTTTATTTAATAATAAGATTAGAGGAATATAATAGCATACTTATTAAAATTGCTCACTACAAAATTATTACAAAAGATGGAAAATTTATTAAGAGATTTAGAGAAATTAAAATAAAACATTACAAGTTCTTTTATACATTTTTACACGACTACGGCGAAGCCAAAAGGAAGTGTGTTTGGCAGTCTATGTATGTATGTATGTTCCACCGTAACTTCTAAAATACTGAACCAATTTTGATGAATGAGGTGTCAAAAGATTCGTAATAATACGGCGGGTGACATGGGCATATAGATTTGCAATAAATTTAATACTTTGTCCACTAGTGGGCAAGAAGTCACGATGAAAAAAATAAAAGTTTGAAAATGGTGTTGTGTGGGGTATCAAATTCAAGAGCTCAGTGAGAACATTTCAAAAATATATCGTCAGTGGAAAGGATAAAATGCTAAACCGCCAAAATGGCATTTGTGGGAAATCGAGTATAATAAAATTTATATCTCTGATATTGTTAGAGTTAGAGAGATGTTGTAAAGAGACAAAATATAATTTGATTTTTTGTCTAAATATTCAGCATAACTGTGAATGTCTATCTGTGAGTGTCTACCGAAAAGTAAGAAAATCATATTCAGGAAAAAAATGCTAAACTCTATCTACTTTGAAAAACCAATTCATCATAAAATGCTAATATACGGCAAAAGTCTCTTATCCATTCAACGGAAAATACTAATCTTCTTGATTTTATCAAATCGTAATCATGAAACTTTTGCTAAACATTACCATATCCTAGTAAAAAGCTGCTGGAAAAAAATTCTGTTCTGTTCTTTTTAATTATCATAAATTATTTTTATTTATTTGATAGCAATTTGATATTCAATAAAGAAAAATATTCAATCTCGACTAACTTAATAGTGAAAACTCGATTCACCTACATCACTATTTATTAAGGACAAAAAACTCGCAACACCGTAATTGTCAGTTGAGTGACTCGGTTTAAGGATCAGAGTATAGTACACCTACTAATACCTGCCAATAAAATACAGATAGGTACTCAAGCGTGAAGTGACAGGAAACTAAGGAGATCTAGACTAGACTGCAGCTTGCACTAACTTCCGGACGGTTACAATTCCATTTTCGAATCTGGCTCCTCTCTGATTTTCCTTTTAACTTTCATTCTGTTTTCTTCCTGTTAGCATTCTTGAAAGATCCTTGTTTTTAGGGTTCCGTTATGAAATTAATGAACACTTTGAAAAAAAAAAGAAGTTTTTATTATATTTAGTAGTTTTGATGATGGTATTTAACTATTTACTTACTCGCAAATACACTTAACTTTCGAAAAGCCTTTTATTTAAATCTCAAAAAAAGAAGAAAAATTTCTTCAGTAGATAGTAGTCGATATTTGTTAATATCGCTATAACTAATGAGGCAAGGCAACGCGCTGTCATGTTTTTACGAATTGCAATTATTTTGGAAGTGATCTTTTCCGCAATATCGCAGGACTTATACACGTGTCCCTGCAAACATTTATATTAAGTATAAATACATAAAGTGAGTGATTATAAAGGAGATATAAGTGCCCACATTGTGAAGGCACCCTCATTTATGTTTAAACTTTATCATGACTCTATCCGTCACATAAAATCTTTACGCGTATAACTTGCTCACTTATACAGTTAACCTATTACTGAGTTAATACTGCTAAGAATTATTAGTACAATAGGTAAATAAGATGATATTAAAGTAAGTAGGTAAAGTTTTGCAAAATTAGGTAATATTTAAACTTAACTGAAGATAGATCTATAAGTACAAATACTTATTCTCAGTTTAAAAAAATGAGTATACAATAAACAAGAGTCAAACAAAAATACCTATTAAATAAATACATAATAAAGCCTATTTTTGTAAAATAAAACAGAAACCAACGAATGGAAATAAATGAATGAATGGCACATCAAAAATGTCATAAAATTTTTTATTGTATTTGTTGTCGTTAAAAATATAATTAATTCATCAATCAAATATTAATCACTACAGAACCCTTAGTGAATGTAGTCAACTCACACTTCCCGCCTTTCTTTACCTTTGTTCGTGAGATATAAAGCATCTTAGTTTTCCGTTAGCTTTTTTGTTTGTATCATAGTTGAACGCGAAAACCTTTTTAAGCAAGCTTCTCGTTTGTGTAAATCTTTGAAGTGTTCTTAAGCATTTTGTTTTTTAAGAAAGTCAAGTTTTTTAATTACTATCGATCCAGTTAACGCCCTTTAGGCGACCAAGGTCATTTTCTATGGATGTCATTATAATACGAGTATGTAGTAGGTAATATTCTTTTGACATGAGAAGACCTAGGTAAAATGTCACTGAAAAGTTATTGTAAAATTATAAAATTTAAGTCATTTCAACTATATTTTATCTATGCGCCTAAAGGATACTTAACAATAACAATAAACATGAAAATCGCTCCTGAATGTTTTCATATTTATATGTTTCAAATAACCGTTAAAAAGCATATAGGTACTTAAGCATTGCGATTATGTTAGCTAGCTTATAAAGATGACACACCAAACCAAACTAAATTAAAAGGAATATCAAATACTAAGCTTTACAAATTAAACTACTACGTTTACAATGTGTCAGTTTAAAGCTGCATTTAGGTGTTACTAAAACTGCCCAGAGATGGACTCAGATCTCAGAAATCGTGTGTAAAAAGTATACGTATATCTAGTTGATTACAAGAAATTACTATAAAGAATAAGAATGATATACTTCATACCGAATATTAATAGTTTTATTCAGATAATACAGGCAAAAACCCTTGTTTCTCACCGTCCATTTCTGCTGTGTGCCAGGATTTGGCGTTCTTCCCTGAATGAAACGAGCGCGTCTCGCCATCGCATACCTATATTTTTTATACCTTTAAATAAATCTAGTAGCATTAGGTATGTGTTCTCGTTTAATTATTATCATATCCTTCACCGAGATTTAAAAAAGCAAACACTTATCCATTTCGGCGTATTTATATTATGAACAACACATGTGTATATTTTACAGTCCTTCCCTAAGTCCATCTCCCTGCCGCGCACAAGTAAGTGCTAGCTGTAGTTAGAACAAGCAGATTTAATTAATCCTCTCTTTGTTAGCTCACTGAACACCGAATATGTTGAGCACTATCTATTGTGTTCCCAACAGAGTCCACATTTGTATAGAAAAGTGATTAGTTCTCTTGTGGTTGTTATAATTTCTATCTACCTCTAGGTACCTCTAGGTTATGTGGCTATGTGCTTCAGAATTATAAAACTTTATTTGTAAAGAGCAGAGTTTCTTAGTAGAATTTTCAGAAATTGCTACTACGCCAATTTAATGTTAGCTGATTCCGATTTTTAATTTTGAAAAAGGAATTTTAGAACCAATACATACATTTTTGAACAGTTATTTAAAATGAAATGAAAATGAAAAAAAGAAAAGTGTTTATTCAAAAATAGGCAAAATTCATTACACTTTTTTAATATCACTTTTTTGATCTAAAACTACTGCCGGTTCACTACCTGTATAGCCGAGAGGAAGAAAACGGCAAGAAACCTTCGGCACTTTTATTTATGATTATTTCAAGCAACATCAAACCCAACATTACTTGCAGAACCCAACAAATCATCAAACTTGTTTTCAAACCAACACAGAAATCCTTCATTTGTTCACCAACGTCTAAGTTTCAATTAAACTGAAGCCTTTAACCCATTCAATTAATCGACCGTTAAATAAAGACGGCCATCTGGGCACTCCCTAGGTATTTTTAATTAAAGCTAGCCTGAACGCAGCTAATAAGGCCTTAGTAGGCAGGAATAAAAGAAGATAAAAAGGCTTTATATAAAGAATGTGGGTTTAATGAGCAACCGGTACAATGTCCTAGTAAAATCGGTCTTTATTTGCCTTTAGCGATTTATGTTAGGTAAATAAGCATTTATTCAATGTTTTATTTATAAATGAAAGGTATGAAAGGATGAAAATAACGTCGCTTTTTTGAGTGATTAGAAATAAGTAATAACTATATGTTCTTTTAATTTGGAAACTGTTTATTTAGTCAATATTTTTTAAAGTAATATATTGTCAAAAAGTTTTTAAAAGATGCTAGAAGAATAAAATTGTACTTGCAAAGAGAACATTTCGATGGTATCCGATAAAATGCAATTAAAACCACGCACAAAAATCTGAAACTAACAATTTATTACCAAAAAATCCAATCAAAATTTTTAAATTCAAAATCCGAACAAAAACCGTTCTAATCTTTGTGGTGAAAATCGAGTTTGAAAATAAAAATCGGTTTAACATTCCTCTCGCAATCAAAATTTCATTTCGCGGCAAGTATTCCGGTTTCCATACTCCGACTAACGAACTGTGTCTGTAAGTCCAAACTCTGGAACTTTGTCGGCTATTCCAGAAGTTTCCAATTCGTATGTAAAACGAATCACCTGTGCATATTTTAGGAATGCCAGGATTGCTTTCGTAGTTAGGTAGGTATAAGTATGAAATTTAATCGCTGGTAAAATATCTTCTAGACGGTTCGGGGACTGGTAGATATTTATCTAAGCTCTATATTGTTAATATTGTAATTATAAATCTTACCTACCATACATTGAAACTATTGAAAACTCAATAACAAATTTGATCTTTATTGATTAGAACGTAATGAAGAATTGATTAGAATGAAGACTGATTAGAATAATAATATCAAACAAATTCGATCTTAGAAGTGGCAATGGGTAGGCCGTTGGGGTACGAAAAAATGTCGGAAATGGCGATCGCGGATCGTCAAGCGCAGTGTCGTTTGACCAATTAGTTGGACAGATGAGTTGGCGAAGGCTGACAGCTCAAGGTGGATGCAAGTCGCTTCCAACCGAGTCGAATGGAAATCTTTAAAAGAAGCGTATGTCGAGCGGATATTCTACAGCTGATGATAGTGTTACCAAACCTTAAATTACTACGGCACTTATATTTAAGCGCAACCTTAGTAAATACGAACATAGTTTGTTAATACGGCTAAATCGAGCATTATTTATTCAATAAGTCATCCAATTACACCACTATAGAAGCACAGGTGAACACAACTATGTGTAATAAAAGCTAAGCCTCTAATATATCATGATGGGTCATATCATAATCCACGATTAACAGCCCTAATCAATTATTAATAACCGACAGCCTAGTTACAGCTAATTAAGTTATATTAGATGATTAAATTACTCTAATTACGACAAAGATGTTATGACCTGTTTAATAATACATGTGAGTAATAAATAGTTTGTTAATATTCATTGATGTGAACTAATTATATGTTATTATGATAAAGGATATTACACGTAGTTAAGTAATACGGGTGCGAAGGTTATTTATGGATTAAATGTCTTACGAGATTGAATTATGATTTTATTATAGTAACAAGCAGCCTATATGGCTGACAAAAAGGTTCTAGATAATTATAAGAAAATATGAACTCATACCTTCTTATTACAAAACGAAAACGTTTTATGCTGTCTACACACCAAAGCCGCCGGGCTAGGACGGCGGCTTTACGTCATACGAATGAAAGCTGTCAAAAAAGCCGGCGGCTTTGGTGTGTAGATACCATTAAATATAGTTCTAGGACTAATGTCATTTTTTGACGTTTTGACTATAGCGGAAACGTCATTTAACTGAGTTTATTCTAGGACTATAAATAAAACTCGTTTTGTAATAAGGAGGATTATGTTTAGAATATTCGCAATAGATATAAAAATAAGGTATAATTCTGAAATGGCAATCTTTTTCAAAAAAAAAATTATAAAAAAACCCCAGTATCCTCGCTACAATAAAAAATACACCATCGCTTAACCGAAAATCGTTTTGCACATGCAAAGGGTTTGGTAGGAAATAGAATTTTATTGCGAACAAGTTTATTAAATTTTCAATTAAAAACGTTCAAACCGAACGCTTGAAACCATGTTTCGGTATTTCAAAGGTCGGTTTAGGAAAATATTCATTTGAATTAATCCCCTTTAGGTTAGCGTTGAAAGGATACCATAAACACATGAAACGTATCTGTACTCGCTGCCAGATTAGGAAAATGTTAAATACTCTTTTAATTTAACACCGATTTCATTTTAAATAATCCGCTAGGGGATTTCGTGTCGATATCGCTTTCGGAAAGGTTCGGAAAACAATTTGTTTCGATTAGTTTTGATTGTGTCAATTTTGTTTTAATAATAAACGTGTAAGAATAATTCCATGTTCAATATTATGATTCTCTGAGTTGGAAAAGAATGACTAAAGTATTCTTAAATAAGATTTTATCACGAGCTTTTTCTTTAGCCACTTTTGGCCGCCAGTAGAACCTGATTCATTATGAACCAAAGTAGAGTTTTCTACTCAAATGTAATTTATTCTTATAACTATTAAATATCATTCGACACTACAGGCTTCTTCCTTCCACGGTTAACATTAAAATATTCGAAATAGAATGAAAAATACAAGGGCGAGCATCGATTCGTCGTTCACCGTGAGATAAGCCCGGCCCAAACTGGCTATATACCCGATCTTTGTCCGAGTGCAGTCACATCGCATATTCATGACGTCACCCGGTTTCAAACAAAATGGCAGCTGTTTCAGCTGTATTATTATCTTTGTCCCTATTTCGCTATTCGCTATGTATCATACGAAATGCGAATGGGCGAGCGGACTTTTAGTACTCGAATCTCGATGCTCTTTTGTTTATTGCCGCTGTTATTTTTTGAAATGTATTCTCTGATTGGCTGGTTTTTTGTTACTTTATTTATTCTTTTAGTAAGATTAATTACATTTCATCTTTGTCCTTCGGTAGTTAATATGTTTAGTAAAATTATCTACTGAAAATTATCTAGTGAGAATAACGTATTGTATTCAATAATTTATTTTTTATTTCGTATATTGACGTCGTCTCTGTCAATCATGTTTAAATATTCTTATAGGTACAAAGATATCAAAGTAAATTCAACTTGACGTAAACCCGTCATAAAATATTTTGGCGAGATAATATTTTTACGCTGTTGTAAGCAAGCTTATCTGAAATGAAATCTTATATTTACAAAGCCGTTGTTAGGCCATCAGTCAGTGTTACGGTGTTACTGAACTCTCTGGCGAGAGGGACTGAAAGATCAACTGTAAAACTTGAGAACAGAGTTGCATTATTGATTATGTAAATGTGAGAGGTTTATTTTTGCCTTAGACCAAGTAAAAAGTGTTTATTCTCGAGTTTTCAATTGTTTTAGTTTTTTCGTACTTTGTTTGTTGATTACAAATGAGTTTTGAACTTTGGAGAGCTAATGTACTTAAGACTTTTCTTTCATTCAGTTAGCACAGCACAGAAAGTAGCATTGTATTGACAGCCCGTATTTGGCCTCCATTTTATAACGACAATCTGATTTCAATTTAAAAGATTATGATGTACATAAGTAAGTTCATGTTATTGTTGTATTATTTTATTCTTAACGCAAGTAAGTAGGATTTTCAATTTCCTTGAAATTATTCATTGATTATTGTGTTCAGTTAGAACAATCAATCACATTGTTACTATTAAATAAGATAGTTTTGCAATTTAAAAAAGTTCATACTAAAATTAACCTTAACTGTATCGCGTATTTTAGTCTAAGACAAACTCATACACTTTAAACCTACTTGATACTTAACTGAGATAGAGAATCTTGGCAAAGTTTAAACTGAGTAGATACTTATTCAAACTTTAATAGCTTTAAACTGCAAACCTTTCATTTTCAGGCGCTTTGTGTTTCTCTTACCTGCAACAAAGTTAAGATTTATAAGTTGTGGAAAATTTGGTGATACGAAATGAACTTAAAATTCAGATACAGTAAGTTTAGAGTTAAGTTGTAGGGTTTATTGTCCAGCCTGGTGATTCCTTTAATTAAAAGGCACTGTTCAAATCAACTGAACTGTATTATAACCCGACTAAAATAAAAATTACCCTAATGTAGGTGGTTTTAGGTAGCAATATTTTTCATCATCATCATCATCATCATGTCAGTTTGTGGACGTCCACTGCTGGACAAAAGCCTCCCCCAAGGATCTCCACAACGACCGGTCTTGCGCTGCCCACATCCAACGGTTTCCAGCGACTTTAACCAAGTCGTCAGTCCACTTTGTTGGAGGCCTTACCACACGTGCGTGTCGCGTGGTGCGTGGTCGCCAAGTTGGGTTAATTGTAATTTTGACATTGATGTTTATTTAACCCTTCAATAACAAAATCTTAATTAAGTTTAACTAGGTTCCTCAAACTACCCCATTAAAAATCAAATAAACAAATGACAATCGCAGTTGCTATTTAAAAAGAAAGAATATTAATAATCTGGAAAACAAAAATTACTTAATAATTATTACCTACTAGGCCACAGATTACTAAATAATTACTAACGTAACTACTACTAGGTACCTACTCTTTGGAAAAATCCACCACACACACTCTACTATGTTAAAAATAAAACTACCTAATCCACACACAAGACACAAAATTACGATGTACTAAACACGAACAAGAGTATACACGGAATTAGTATACGACAGCAGCATGTTGACATTGCCTTCCCGAATTCATTTGCAGGGAGACATAGCGGTACATCTTGTAAGGAGGTGCTTGCGTCGGTTCACCACTAGACTTGCATTATAGTAGGTAATGAAATGTACCCAGTATATTATGTTGTCAGCGAGCAGGTTTCGGTATACAAATAAATGTATGTCTATTTGGGTGAATGGATTGTTTATTTATTAATTGTTTTTTGCAAAGAAATAACATGAATTGGGGTAAACGAATGCAATTTTTCGAGAGGCAATTCCAAAAATAGTCCTTAAAATAAGTAGCCTGCGGTACATTTTCTGAATTGGCCCTTGAAAACTGCATTTAAAATTACCCCAATAATTCACCTTGTAAGAAAATCATAAACGATTGAAACAGAAGCAATTAGTTTATTAATTTCTTCTGTTGTGCATCTCGAATGTCAGTATTAGTTGCTGGTATGGACATATAAACCTTATGGTATCTACACACCAAAGCCGCCGGCTTTTTTGACAGCTGCCATTCGTATATGACGTAAAGCCGCCGGCCTAGTCCGGCAGTATGCCAGCGGCTTTGGTGTGTAGACAGCATTAAGCAACATATTTTATTCATTCAACCTACAGTTTAGGCTTTAGAAAAGTTATGTTCCAAAATGAACAGTACATTTCAACAGGTAGAACATTTTACAACTTTATAAACAGCAATTTATCTACTCAAACTTGTAAACACTTCGGACACCGTATAACGCAAGCGTAAAATTGAATCCTAGTTACATTACACAAGAATACTAATCAGGTTTGTAGTTAAGTCTGGCTGGCACGAAGTTTCGTCATAGTACATGAGCTATTTCATATAGACTTAAGTAAGTACAGAGTGGAATCTGAATTAGTTGTGCAATAGTTCAATGCAGTTTAGAATTCTGTATTGTTAAGCTGCTTTAACTTGGATCAACAATTCTATGATATTAGTTGAGTAACTTATGTGATTACTCTACTGTTATTTCACTAAATACCTACTCTTATTCTTAGTTAAGTATTGAATGAACACGTCTCAGTTACTTATACACTCGAGAGCAATGAATCCGGGTCACTTAAGAATCCAAAAAACTCGCGATCCAAAAATGCTAGCTTAATGAAATAAATTGTGTTTAATAGACCATTTCATACTCCTTCAATGTACGTAATAACATTTATGAGTTACCACATTTTAATAATAGAATATTACGTTAAGAAAACAACTGATGATTGAACTTTAAAACTAAAATGTAAAACAATATATTTTTTAAAACAACATAACCATTTTGTTGAATTTTAACATTTCGCATTTCCTGCTTATGCTTCCATTTGATATTTGGCATGTTATATACCAAAATCCGCAAACGAAAATTTCATTGTTATGACATAAATTTAGAAGTAACTTAGAAGTTTTATATTTTTATTTAACAAGTATTTATTGGTCTCTCAAATACACTTTATTTCATAAGGCTAGGATTCTTAGTTTTAGAGATTTTTTTGTTTTTTGTTTACCCGACCCGGATTCATTGCTCTCGAGTGCAGTATTAAATACTTTACAATATGCCTTTAGTATAAAAAGCAAGATTCAACCAGAAACATTTTTGATCCGATTTTACTCGTACTCTTGCGTGGTATGTTAGAGCCGATAGCGCGTTTTATCATATGAAATACATGTTGTTTCCAATTACATGCAAGTAATTCGATTTATGATAATAATAACTTTTGCCATACAAAATCTAAATTTAAAAAGATTAAATTACGTTAAAAACCTTACGCACATATCATTGTTCCCTTTTTTAATAATTCTATATTTTTATTTTCCCTCTTCAAAATGTTTACGCAAAAATAAAAAGTTTATTTCCCTCAGTCAGTTAACTGTCAAATTAGAAGGTAAAAGGGAATAATATCTCGACGCTTTTGTGGCTATGGTAATGTATAAACACGAGTTTGTGTCTTACTCTTTACATTGTTTATGTAACAAATTAGGTGTTATTCAAGGTATACTTTTTGAAATCTTGAAATGAAATGGTTTCAGTAGTGATTTCAAAACTTGATTTTTTTCTGCACTATCTTTTTGAACATATATATGTTCAATATATTTTCAATATATATATGTTACGGGCAATGTGATTAATGCGGGCAGTATGCATAATGCCCGGGCATTATGAATAATGCCCAGCTGTTTTGGGCAATGTGATTAATTACTATCAAAACTGTGCTATTTATCACATTGCCCGGGCATTATGAATAATGCCAAAGACCATTGGGCAATTTGATAATAATACTCCATTACCTTGATAATTGTAGGTTGCGATAATTCTAAAGTCGCCAAATTTTCGAAACGTTGTCAGAGACATATTATGGTCGATTTTTTTAGAAATTTTAGGTCATTGCTTTCGATAGAATTTAGGTTTTTGCATATTTAGCAACTAAAATTATTAAAGTAGAGTACAAAAATAATTTGGCATCTCATAATTATGTTATTATTAAGTACTTCAACACAATTAAGTTTTTAAAAACTTTACGTATTTGCTGCATAGGTACCAAAATGAAAATGAAAATGAAAATTCTTTTAATCCTGTAAGTTAGGTTTGACAACACTTTGGACGGGTCATTTTTAGGGTTCCGTACCTCAAAAGGAAAAAACGGAACCCTTATAGGATCACTTTGTTGTCCGTCTGTCCGTCCGTCCGTCCGTCTGTCAAGACCCTTTTTCTCAGGAACGCGTAGAGGTATGAAGCTGAAATTTATATCAATTACTCAGGTCTACTGTCCCTTGAAGCTGTGAAAAAATCAAACTTCTAAGCCAACGCAATCAAAAGATACAGCCATTTATGCCGCAAATTTTCGACACTTGCAAGGGAATCAAAACCTACACGGTGCTTCCCGTGAACTCAGAATCTTGAAATTTGGTACGAAGCAACGTCTTATAGCATAGATAAAGGAAAAATTACGAAAACCATAAATTTTTAGTTACATCACAAAATATATATTTTTTTTAATAATCTTAAACTTACTACCCATTTCCTCATAAACGCGTAGAGGTATTAAATTGAAATTCATACCAAATACTCAGGTCTATAATACCTTTAAGCTGTAGCAAAATCAAACTTCTATGTCAACGCAATCAAAAGAAACAGCAATTTAAGCTGCATATTTTGAAACTCGCAAGTACTTGCAAGGGAATCAAAACCTAAAGGGTACTTCCAGTCGACCTTGAATCTTGAAATTTGGCATAAAGCAACGTTTTATACCACACATAAAGGAAAAATTCCGAAAACCTTAAATTTTTAGTTACATTACAAAATATATATTTTTTAATAAATATAAACTTATTACTTTTTCCATAGTTATGACTCGATTGTCGTAATGAACGAACTTTGTAAACCTTGCAGGTTTGTACGGAACCCTCGGTGCGCGAGTCCGACTCGCACTTGGCCGGTTTTTATTTAAAGTTAATACTAGATTCGCAAGAGTGCCCCCAGAGAAGAACCTAGCAAGAAACTCTATTGGGTCGCTCTTTTCAATTTAAGTTTTACAAATTTTTAGGCTGAAACACAGAAACAAACATTAAAATTTATATTTCAATAGAGCTTAAATCAATAAACAAATAATAAAAAAATTGCCCCTGCAATATCCAGAACAAGGTATAAGGGAAGCTGAAAAGTGAAAGGCTTAGCTTGATAGAATCCACATAGGTACATGACCGGCCATCACAGCAGCACCTTCACACAGGTCTCAACGCATGTGCCAGCCATCAACGCTTTCCACATATTTTAGGGAAGTAGTATTTTAGGGATTTAGGAAGTGTTTTAGGGAAACCAGCGCATGTCACCCTTTGACAAATCAGAGTCTGGTATGGCCTAACCTAAACTAAAACCCAACTTAACCTGTGAAGAAATGATGAGAATTTTAAGTTTCATAATAGGTAACCTACCCTACACATTTATTTGACTTTTAGTTAGGGTTAGGTGAGATAAGGTTTCATTTTAAAATAAAAAAGTACTGAAACAAGTTTATTATCACTCTGCCCAATAGGTGACGGGCATTATACATAATGCCCGGGCAATTTGATTAATGACATAGTATTTATCACATTGCCCGCTTATATTGGGCATTATTCATAATGCCCGGGCATTATGCATAATGCCCAATTAATCACATTGCCCGTAACATGTATATTGAAAACATTTTAAATATTTGTGAATTAATATCCTTAAAACTTTTTTATATAGGCGTATGTGAATTGGAACAGTTTTCTTAATGTTAAAAGCACCTCAACATTTATGTAGGTAAATTTTTATCACTAAGGATCCTGGTAATGATAAATTTAAACTTACAATAATTAGGTATATAGTTTACTATGAATACATAGATACATCCAGATTTAAGACAAACATCTCTATTCATGGTATGTGCATTGTTTTAAACATTTTAATGTTGATAATAATCAAATTCACCTGAAATAAAATTCATGGTCACCCTACACAATATATTCCTTACTAGTCGCAAAGTAGAGTGAAAGCTAAAAAGTTGGAAAGGAATAAAGTTGCCAGCCACGTGGTCGTTCCCATGACGCCAGAAGCCTTCAACTTGCCGCGACATCTGAATTTAAAAGCTTATGTCAAACGGTCCTGAATTTCGGTACCTATCATATACAGGATGGTTCAAGTTTTTACGAAACAAAAAATGAATAATAACAATAAAAAAAACTACCATACCCGTCTAGATTTTGGTGAAATAAAAAAAAAACGATCTGAGAGCTTACTTGATACCTATAAACTTTATAAAAAGTTAATAACTCAATAGTTTGATATTTTGCAAAACAATTAAGTTACTTAAATAAACATTATTTGACGAAAAATCTATCCAATAAATAAATAACTACATTTAAAAAAAAACCTTTGTAACATCGCTAGATTCGTACTTTCGTAGCAAAAACTTCGTAGGCCACTTGCTACGCGGGTCGTAGCAAACCCGTAGCGACTCGTAGCACTTATTCCTTAACGTAGCAAATCAAGGGCTGTACGTACAAGTATATTTTGTTGCTCGTGCTTGAGTTCCTTCTCACTTTAACAGTTGTCATTCTCTTTCATACGTGGAATTCACGTCGTTTGTTGGAAATTCCAATGTTTGTATTGATTTACGTTTCCGTAACAGCTATTGAACCCGATTGGATAATTATGTACAAACGGTTTTGTTTTAACGTTCGTTGTTTTCCAATTAAATTTCGGAAATATTGCCTGGATGACATTGCTACCTAGCAATTAGACAGCTTGTAACTAGTCGATAACCTTGCTTTGAACTATTTTTGTGTCCTTGTCCGATAAAAAATGTATTTAAGTATATTTTAAGTTACCTATGTGCTTGTAATCTATCAAGTACACAATGGCCATTGTATACTAGAGGTATAAAAGATATTAAATACTTGATTTGAAACTTTATTTTAAAACAAACAATTTGAAATTAAAAAAATACACAGCACAGTCAATAACCACAGGCCATATAAAGGCTACAGACTACAGAATTATTTTTTACGCAACGATGATTAATAAAATTATTTTCAAACCTTCTGTTACATAAAACATGCTTTAAATCCATCATAAATTTAACGCTCATCAAGATCCGTAGTTAAAATAATAATAAGTTATTAATTAAACAGTGGGCAAGTTGCGGGCGTTATCTCTGAGCGGCCATTAAAACTTGGAGGCTCTGTGACCACTGCGCTAATTGCTTTGAACAACTCCTTCATACTGAGCACTACTCACTACTTACTCAAAGAGGCACGTAAATCACTTTGGAATTTGTCGGATGTTGTACACTCTAGAGGATTTTGAGGTATATAATAATGTAGAGAGGCTGCCCGCGACTAGTACACATTTATCGTAATATTTACGCAATACATGTGTTATAGTTAAAACTCATATCCAGTCAAAACCACTTTTAACTGCTAAAATCAGTCAAAAGTGGTTTTGACCGACGTCTTCAGTCAAAACCACTTTTGAATGCAATAATCACCAGACAATATCCATATAAAGTCATGGTGGTGAAGATAAAGTTAGTTGTATAAAGTTAAATATAAAGTTGAAGATAAAGTTATGACTGATTTTAGCAGTCAAAAGTGGTTTTGACTGGCAATGAGTTTTGACTGTAACACATACATACATATCCTTCACGCCTCTCTCCCATTGGGGTAGACAGAGACCACTTCCTTCCACTTGCCACGATATCCAAACTTCTCACACACTTCTTATTTACGCAATATCTTAAAATAATATAGCCTATGTTTTATTTTGATGTGCGTGAGCTACAATTTGTGTGAATGACAAATAAGTCATTCATCACATAATTATCACATCCATCGGCTCAAATATTGACATTATTGACATTTATAATTTAAGTACGATTATTATCCTTTGGCCAAGGAAACTGCCAGCTTATTGGGTACTTTGCCTCGTGGGGACGCGTTGGAAGATATATTTTTCCTGTAAATATTTAATTCTATGTTAGTAGGATTCTAGCGTGGTGTTTTGTTTTATTAGATATCGCCATTGAAACGTTTTCCAATTTTACTCAGGTCTTCTAGAACTTTCTGTACAATTCTATGCGTTGATAGATGATCGTCTATCAATGCCTAGAATTATATTAGCTGTAATCAATTCTCTACTGTGACCTTAAGAGGCTAACAGGTAAATATTTTCATACAAGTAATATTCCTAGGAAAACATTTCCAGAATTTGAAACAAAAGAACAATCAAACCAGACGCTCCGCAAAGCAACACTTTAAACTCAAAAATGTAAATTAAACATCAAAGTTCGCATTAAAAAGTAAACTATATCTTTAACCCTTTTCGCTACACCAATTTAACTTTGCGGTAAAATTGTCTACAAGGTTATAAGACCGCTTTGTGATACAGCCGCAAATAAAAGTTGGCAACAGTACCCTTCTCCATTTGGTTTAATTGCCTCTGTCATTCGCATTAACTGAGTTGTTTTCTTGTCTGTTTGAATTTATTTCATGTTGAATTAACACGTTATTAGGGTTTAAAAGTAATGCTGCATTTCGCTCGCTTTTCAACTTTATGAACAACAACTTAGCGCTAGAGATCTGCGGTATATGTATTGGGAACGTTATTATAGGTATCTTTATAGAACGTCTACATTATCATGCGTTTGTCCTGACTTAAACACTAAAGAAAAACAAAAGAAAGAAATGACTATCAATGATAGTGAATAACAAAAGAGTGAAGAATAGGTATGCATGAAACTGAAGAGGTATGTATGGATCGGGCTAACGCGATGGGAAATAGCGTGAGCGGGACAAATACGAGTATACCTATTGTATATTCGTAATGCACACATGCTGTACCTTTTGTAATCCTTTCTTTTTTTTCTGTCTCTATGTACTATCATCTTACAATAAACTGTTGAATAAATAAATATAGTCATGTATTGTTAACTATGTCCATCCAGTACATCAAAGCACGTCATCCTCTATCTTGGAAATACAATCAGCTGTACACCTGTACCAAGTAGGTTCCTAGAAGTTTTTTCAATTTCTATCAGGATACCAATTCGAAATTCCATTCCGTATTAGTACAGTGGTGTTACATTCCGTATGCCACTCCCACATTCATGGCCTGAAGCCAATTGCAGAGGTCAACTGGTATGTAGAGCGGACATTCGTTGCCAACTCGGAGCTGTAGAACCTATACATTATTAAACTTGTTGTTATTGTATAGTGACGAGATAGGAATGTGACGTTTTGCATGAAGAATAGTAGATTGGATATGAAAGATATTTATAAAGGGACCAAACGCATCTGCAGTTGCTGTTTGATGATGCGGTTTAAGTCTACCTTTATTTTATTTTATTTGGAATAACAAACAGCTATACAGTAAACCTTACATTAATATTTCTTATACAGATAAGGTAATTATTATTACAGTATAGCCAACTACATTATCCACGAATTACTTACAGGAATATTTTTAAGTAGTACATTAGCTATCGTATAACGTAGTTCGCGTTTTTTTTTTATACCAAACATCAATTAAGTATAACAAATCACTTATAGGTAAGTAAGTCAAATTAAATGTGTCTGAAAAATTAAAAACTAGCTCGATTTTTTTTAAGTGTAGGCACTCTTTGTTATTTGTTACTTGGTTTTCTGTATCTGAATGGCAGTCGTATATAAATGTAGCTTTGAACATCATAATTTTAAATACGAAGCAACTTTCAACAGCAAATACGAAGTGAAGTGCCAACAAGAACTCATAATACATTCGGTAAACGAAGGGGTGTTTAAAGTTAAGCCGAGGTGCCGTGTGCGACTTAAAATCAAATAATTTGCACGTGCCACCAACTTTTAATGGGAAAACTTCGCGCTCAATACCCACCATTGATGTTTGGGGGCAAATGGAAGGTGCGACTCGCTTCACGGTTTCATTAAGATGTGAAAACACTTTTGAAAAGTTTGAATAAAGAATATTGAGAAGAAATTATTTGTAGATTCAATTAAGACGAATTTTGATAGCTCGTAGACCTTAATTGTGCAAAAAAATAGACAGACTATAAGGCTGACTATTTAAATAAATGTACCTATACTTTAATCTTTAATAACTAAACATCGGATTTCAGAAAGCAAAATAAAAAGATAAGTTCTCATTTTCTTCAAATAAAAGTCAGTTTTCAGTTTCCAAAAAGAATAAGTTCTTATAAAATCTAAACCCGAAAGTCTTCAGCAGCTTATAAAATATAAATCTGATAAAATTTTCCACTTGTTGCGTTTAAAACAGCTACAAGTACACTTCAAAACAAATGGAACCGATTGGTTCTGAATACAAATTGTTATACCTACGTAGATACAGTGTGTAAACTATATCCATACTCATTGTATAAAAACAGCGATGTAGGTATTTGTACTGCATAGCATATAGTATCTAGCACCATAAGGTCGTATTTTGATAAAGAAACTGGGACTGGAACCGCGTAAGACAATCATATTTTTTATTGCGATTTTGTATAAAACGTCAACATACATACATATCTGTCACGCTCACACCTCTTTCCCATCGTGATAAGTGGAGACTTCATCTCTACACTTGCTACAATCCATACACTCTATTTCGTAATAAACGTAAAGCGACGGTTAAACAGACTAAAGTATAAATTAAAATCCCTTGCAGTATTGTTATGTGTCATATACATAGATAAGTACCTACAGCTTTTTTTAACAAGTTAAAAATTTTAACTTAAGAATATAAATGCTCTTTTCATTATACGTAGAATAAAATTCTTCATTCATGTGCATTTTAAATAGACGGCAACGAGCTAGAATAGTCAAGTTATGAATTGGAATAATCTTCACATTCGCGACTCACATGAATACTTACTCAAGCAACTTAATTCAGGCTACGTGAGACTGCATTCAGAATGAAGCCTTCGAAATACGGCTGAAGTATTAATGGTGAATATGTTTTAATACTAAGCTTTAGTTACTTCACATTTGTCCTTAAACTTTAGAAAAATCACAGAATGTGAGGATTTTATTAAAGTGGATCGATGAATAAGGGCCTTTGCGAATTAATGGTTCAAATGCGCACCAAAATTGCGGACCAACTTCAACTTCAAGTGCGTAAAAGTACTGTTTTATGCTTAAGTTGAAATATTTTGAATAGTTTCATTAAATGAGGTATTCTTAATGAATGATCACCTTACATCCAATTGGCAAAATAATGCCGCTTATTACCTACGTATATAACAAAGATATTTCATTTTTCTAATATTCCTATTACTTACTAATTACGATTCCAAGGTTTCATCGAAAGCCCATTTTGTATTTGCACCGTTTCAAATCCATATCCCAAGAGTATGAGTTTCACATAAAATTCTATCTAGCTACCACGATGTTAAATACGTTGATAAATAGTTTCCAAATAAACTTTACAATTAATAGTTGTTTAAACACCAACTAGTTAATTTTAAACAACACAATCGAACAATTAAGCGGTAATAAATGGAGCTTTGTCAAGTCAACAGCACTTAACCTGAGTTGTCGTTAATTGCAAGAAGTTGGGCTCGCAATCGCGCTTGGAATTTGCCAAGTTTCGCCGGTCCATGCTCGCGACTTCAGCTTTTATATGACGAGCTATTGGATGTAGGATTACCATGTTTACTTATTCATTTAAATTATTTAATCAACATTATTTATTGACACAAGTATTTATTCATACTTACTGGGATGACCATACATCGACTATCGATATATCGAGGTGCTTAAGTGTTTGTACAAAAACGCCACTATGTCAGTCCGGCTCCAGGATCAGGACTCGAAACCTATCCAACTGCAGCGTGGAGTGAGACAGGGAGATGTTATCTCACCTAAATTATTCACAGCTGCGTTGGAAGATGTATTCAAGCTTCTGGACTGGGAAGGACTGGGCATCAATATCAATGGCGAGTACATCACTAACCTACGATTTGCAGATGATATCGTAGTCATGGCTGAAACCCTGGAAGACCTCGGCAAAATGCTCGATGACCTCAGCAGAGCCTCTCAACAAGTGGGTCTTAAAATGAACATGGAGAAGACGAAAATTATATCGAATTCTCGTGTCGCACCCACTCCTGTAAGAGTTGAAGGCTCTGCGCTCGAAGTTGTTGACCAGTACGTATACCTAGGACAAACAGTCCAGTTAGGTAGGTCCAACTTCGAGAAGGAGGTGTCTCGACGAATCCAGCTCGGCTGGGCAGCGTTCGGGAAGCTACAGAACATTTTCTCGTCCAAAATACCGCAGTGTCTCAAGACGAAAGTCTTTAATCAGTGCGTGTTGCCAGTGATGACTTATGGCACAGAAACGTGGTCCTTAACAGTGGGCCTCATAAGAAGGCTCAAGGTCACCCAAAGGGCGATGGAGAGAGCTATGCTTGCAGTTTCCCTGCGTGATCACATCAGAAATGATGAGATCCGCAGAAGAACCAAGGTCACTGACATAGCTCGAAGAATCGCAAACCTTAAGTGGCAGTGGGCGGGGCACATTGCTCGTAGAACCGATGGACGATGGGGCAGAAAGGTTCTCGAGTGGCGACCACGAACCGGACGACGCAGTGTGGGAAGGCCTCCAACAAGGTGGACTGACGACTTGGTTAAAGTCGCGGAAAACCGTTGGATGTGGGCAGCGCAAGACCGGTCGTTGTGGAGATCCTTGGGGGAGGCTTTTGTCCAGCAGTGGACGTCCATAGGCTGACATGATGATGATGACTGGGATGACCCGTCCGCAATCATGTCATGGGTGCATAGAAACAAACTTTTTTTTCATCATCATCATCATTAGCTCTTTTAACGTCCCCACGAGGAACGAGCGTACTCTCATACGAGAGTTATCAGGCCGTATTCTACCACGCGTGGAGAGCCGACTATTCACCAATACCTACACTTTTCCAAAATTCGAAGGACCAAAATATTCGACTAGCAAATCAAATTAACATTATTCAAAGATAATGTTTAAACAAATCACAACGAATTAAAATTCCAACAGTAGGAAGTTATATCCGCGAAAATCCCAAGACGTATTGTCACCCCAATCGGAAGCCAACTTGTCGAGGAATTTGGAGGAATTTTATTAATTCGCACAAAGTTTTCAACGCCGAAATAACAATGACATTGTCTTTTTCGAAATTTAAGGAATTCGAAGCGAGCCTTCGATTCATTTTTTAAATTATGACGTTATTTAAGAAAAGGGTGAATTGATTTTTGGAAAATTAATAAAGTTAGATGATTTTAGAATATGATATTGTATACATTTGCTGTGTTTACATTAATAACACTTTTTATATTTAGAAATGAAAAGGTTTAACTCCGCGGCGACCATATATTTGCCGTCAAAACTTTTGCCTAGGTATATGAAAAACAATATTTAGTTATTTTGACAGATAATTAAGAAGACTGTTGCTATTACATGTTGATTCTACTAAAGGCATTTGCAAATGCAACAATTTATTTTGACATAACATGTTATGCATTCTTCTGAATTCCACACCAAACATACTGCTAGAAAAAAGAAATGAAGTTCAAAAACATGTTTTTTTTTTCAATGGTATTAACCATATCGATATCCAGTTCAACTTTCATCCAAACAGATCCTAGAACTCATCGTTTCACTCACAATTAAAGTCGACAGAGCAATCACCGGAAAACTTTTGACAGAACAACTGTGAATACCCCATAACGTATGTAAAACGGCATATTGCGAAGTTTCCCTATATTCGCGAATGAAATTAAAAAGTTGATGTTATCAAGCTGGAGTCAGAACGAGGGTTTAATTTGACTCGTTGCCGGATATTTTGTGTCGAGTGTTTTAGACTGTGTGAATTTGTGAACTGTAATTTTGTAGGTAAGTTCAGCAGGCATAGCGCAGTTTCTATAACATAAATCCAAATTCAAATCTATATTTGCACACAGTTTTGTCTAATGACAACAAACCGCCAAAATCGTCGGGGTTGATCATGGAAAAGGTGGCGCTGATATGAGCTGGACAGGGGCGACTCAAGATGGAGAATCGTGAAGAAACAGGAGAGTGGTATTTGCACAGAAATGTGACATAGGCGGCTAGACAAGACAAGCACAATTTCCACAACAAATTCTTGCTATTGCTGTCGCTGTCGAAAAGCTGCAAGTAACAAGGATAGTCTGTGAGCAAGTGAGTAATTAGATTTATAGAATATTGTGTAAGTATTTAGTCAGAAAGCCAACAATTAAAGTGTCATATCAATAAATAACTTATGACCTGACCTTACCTTCACTGAAATAAACATAAATAATAATGCTAATGAACCAATTTTGAAATCAAAATACACAATCAAAACAAATGAAATTGTAAAACATGAAATTCCTGAAACAGGAAAGTCACGGGGATCGTCAGAAAGTTTCTAACACGGCGACGTACCAATCCGAAAAGTTGTGACAACACAGTGCAGTCCCAGTTACAAATACAATACTACGGACGAATCGGAAAAAGTTTTAAAGCCAAATTTAGAAGGAAATAATGACGTTTATGTGTGAGCTGAGTTTTCGGCAGCCATTGTTTAACTTCTGACGATATAACTTTCGAATTCCGGAAACATAATTTATATGGAACGTTTCAAATTAAATTGAGAATGCATCAACTGGAAACCGCATTTCTCTATATTTGGTAAGGTAAAATATACTTTAGTTAACGAATTATAAATTTTTTTTTTTTACAAAGGAGACTAGTAAGAAGGAAATAGGATTGTCTATGACGCCTTTGCTTACCAACTTTAAATGTTTGACAATCTAATTATACTCTAAACCGTGTTGTATTGCAAATGATAAAGTACCTACCTATACGAAACAACTGAATGCATTTATATACTCCAAAACATCTTCCTCTCTCCACGAGTAATAAACTGCGGCGACATCAAAACAACAATTTGCACACACGCATCGAATACACCAACAATATACATAATTTTGTGACTAGCTCTTAATCTATACACATAGATACATGGTACAATACAGCTTGTGGGTGTAGGACCGTGATTGTAATTTACATTCACAAAGCAAAAGCTAAATTGGATTGTAGATCGTATACGGCCCATCCGTGTTTCATTTCAATCGGTGCTTCGCAACGGGTTTAAAGGGAACAACCTGTATAACAGATATTTTTAAAAATATTTTTATAAATCCTACTGCGTTTATGCAGTTATTGAGTCGCTAAACAAGTTTGAGGTTTGATATAGAAAATGCAAAGCGTTACTCGATTAATCGGCAGATTTGTCGAGGTTTCATCCGCTTAACCAAAGGTGTTATAATTTCTCAATACAGCGTGACAACAATTATTATTGAAATGAAATGAAAATTGATTTAATCTTGACGAGTTTGACATCACATAAGACGGGTATTTTTTAAAGTTAATGCTAGATTCGCAAGAGTGCAGTTTCCCCCAGAGAAGAATCAAGCAAGAAACTCTGTTAGGTTGCTCTTTTCAAATTTTATAGTTCATAGACAACGAAACAAAAATACACTACTAACGGTAAGGGGAAAAGGGACAAAAGACGACACTTTCCCGAATGAGTACTGCGGTTGAACACGCATTTGACGCACTAGACGGTTCAGCTATGTCAATCAAACTACGAAAGTACTTTAATGTGATAACAAGTTAAGTCAACATGTAATTGTATATAAGTCTCGATTTAAAAAAAAAAGATATATTGCACATAACGTAGGGCCCTGTGCCGAAGGTTTATTGCCGTCTTCTTCCTCTCGGCTATACAGGTAGTGAACCGGCAGTAGTTTTAGATTAAAAAAGTGACATCAAAAAAAGTGTAATGAATTTTGCCTATTTTTGAATAAAACACTTTTCATTTTTCATTTTCATTTTCAATGATTGTTGAGTATTCATCGTCATTATATTTAAGAGTTATGTTCTGTTTCATCACCTACAGATAAAATTTATCTGACAGATAATTTATACCTGTCTCTGTCTAAAACGTCATGTTTTATGAAATAGACATAGGTTCATCTTTCAGATAAGTTTTATCTATAGACGGTGAAACTAGCCCTAGCTCTTAAACATAATGAAGATGATTTAAAATTTTAAACCCTTAGACTCTTGTCTAGAAAATAGGGAGGGATGGAAGAGGCTCCACCGACAAGAGCTTAGCTCTTAAATAAGAAGAAGAAGAAGACTCTTGTCTGTGGAGCATCCGCCATTTAGGCCTATCTTCGGCTAGTGCTTTGACTTCTTGATACGAAATGACAATAACTTTCTTAATAGGTACGTTGTGGTTTTCTCCCTCCTTTACTTTACCTCTCTTCCCTTCAACCTTTCCTTCATTAATTGACATGCAAAGAACTACACTACTAAACTACTATTTTAAAACGTTGTTCTGAATTCACACAATATCTATATGTAAAGAAATATACATAATAATGATGTGTGTATACAGGGTGTAACAGAAAGGGTATATAAAGCCGAAACACAGCGATAGTCCTCATGAAACTGAACAACTTTCCCCAAGGAACATGGGTCGTAACTCGAAAAAAAAATTTCGCCTCCCCATACAAAATGCCCGATCAGCTGATCGAGTAAGTATGGGCGATCCAAAATTTTTTTTCGAGTTACGACCCATGTTCCTTGGGGAAAGTTGTTCAGTTTCATGAGGACTATCGCTGTGTTTCGGCTTTATATACCCTTTCTGTTACACCGTGTATATATACCTATAGAGAAGTATACCGTGAACTTTATACAATTTTCTCCCATTACGTACGTGTTGATTCGTTATCAAGTTGGCAAGGATCAGGGATCGGGAAAACTTTCGTCATATGTGCGGTGTATGGGGGAAGTTTCTTTATTATCAATATTAGTTTATTGCTTCGTTCGTTTGACTGTCAACAGAAGTTGGGTTATCGATTCTTAGAATTGGAACATAGTATTCGATCTTGGAATAAAATATAGGAGAATTGTCTGTGTCCAGTGTGGTTATATTATAATCAAATGATAATAAGATATTATTCGGATAATAAGATTTATAATCGGTTTTTTTATATTGTTACTGTAGTTCTCGTTATGGTTTGTCTTTTTGTGTCCCTTATTGGAAGAGGATTTTTGGTGTAAGTGTCGCTACAGCATCGGATCAGATGAGTGTATGAAATTCTTGGCCGCTGAAATCTTCGTCTGATAATCATATCCAACTCATTAGAAAAGGCTTTTAGGTATGACAGTCTGCTAAAGACTAGTTGGGTACGTATTAGATTGGAAAAATTGTACTTACAAGTACCTTTTAAGCTAAATCAATTACCTATAGGTAGTATAATGTGCAATAAGTTTAATATGCCTAATTCATTATACGTTGCACATGTAACACCACTAGATGTCGCTAAACGTCAAACCAGAGAAGCGGCTAAATCTACAGAAAGCCCTAAGCCCTAAAAGAACAGTCCATTGTAATTTATAAATCTTCCATCAAAACTCAAAGATTGTCGCCCTGTCAAAAGTGACTGTTAAATTGTGTCCTTAATAACTAAAGCCGGAATCTTAAAACGAAGTTAGTTAAAGTGTGAAACGCGCCTAAAATCCAGTCACTCTTGTTTGTAAGGACTCTAATCGAGTTCGAAACTTTTTGAATGAAAACCCGTTAAAAGTTTACCTTGCCTTAATTACGTTGGGGAAATTATTTGCATCACAAAAGCATGCGAACCATCAAAGGATTTGAGAGGAATTTCAACTAGCGACGAGAATTTCAGTGAATTTTGCTAGTTTATTCATTATGCTGTTTTTTACGATGAGTGGTCGAGGTGTGAATTGCTCGGTTTTTTATGGATGGTATATCTCGTCATATGAAAGCTATTTTTATGTCCATTTTTGTGGTGGAATTATTGTATTAATAATTACTTGAAAAATTGTCTTTTCAGTTATTGTGAAATTGGTGACTTAAAATAGAATTCTCTATTTAAAATAGATATTCTTTTGTTTTCTCAAAACACTGTCCCTTAAATGTATGACCTCCCAGATAGGCTAACACCACGCTAACACACTTTTAAAACGTTTCAAATTAAAAACAAATGAAATACGATTCTTATCATGTTCTAACTCCAAAATAGAACTCTATAGATCTTCTTTTGTTTTGCACTTACGAGTAGATTTTATACTCGCTGCGCGCAAAAAGCCTTTCAATTTAAAACAAAGCAAGTTGCATTTTAAAAAGTCGTAAACAATTGTGGGTAGTTTTATCACAAACCTTTAACTACCGTTTGATACCGTCGCAGTCGATTCACTGGAAAACTGTTCGCGAGTCATTGCGTTCGGTTGCGTACAGTTAGGTTTCAATTTATTTCGAGCTATCTAAACTAAAATGGATGTCTGTGCTATAAAGTAGTATATAGCCTACCTACTTTACTACACTAAAATTTACTTCGATTTAGTAGAGTCAAGTTTGAAACTACGTGTTTTTTTAAAATAATTATTTAGTTTAAATAGCAGTACTTAAGTATATG